>OZ010613.1:36321476-36383976 GCA_963932145.1 Acanthosepion lycidas
GTTAAACATAAAGAGAAAATAACAATACCTAAAACAAACCACATTGAAAATGGCTAAAGAACTGGCTGAAATAGAAAAATATAAGAACTCTGAAAAAACTAAATAAAAGAAATAATTAAATTTTCCTTATCTGTCATATTTAACGCAAGATGTTTAAAACAAAAGTTACTGCCCATATATATCTATATATATAAATATAAACATAAAAGTGAACATTGAAGTCAACACTCGGAGGCGACAGGCTGTTTCATGCTGGACGTAATCGTCAGGCAGCCTGATGATTGTGTCCAGCATGAAACAGCCTGATCAAAATGGAATATCTATTATTTATGAGGTATTGGCAGGATATAAAATGAGTTGTGTTAACTAGGGGTAGAACAAGCATTTTAAATACGCTTGCATGTGTGAATATGTTTGAGAAAGATTTTCATAAAGTGCACAGATACTACACTTATCCAAGATACTTTTTCATAGATAATGCAGATTGTGTATTATACAGTGAAAATTTCAGATTAAAATTCAATTAAGTACTGTATTGGGTTATGGACTTATTGATACAGCCTACTAGTTAACTTGTAAGTTACCCCCACTTGGCTTTGCCATGTCAGCCAAGACGCTGATAGGTGGCGCTGTTAAACAATTATAAAAATGGGACACTCTTTATTTTTTTTTCTCTTTCCTTTCTTTTCCTTCTAGCATGTAGTAAAAGTAACACTAGTGCATGACTTTTTGTTAGCTGGGGGATACCTTTCACCCAAGTAATTGAACGCTTTCACACATACAGGATTCTGAATTGCTAAATTTTAATTACTTCTTTCTTTCTTTAAACACTTTCTTTTCAGCTTTATTTACATGCATACCAGTGCATTTTCTCTCCTTTCATAATCATTCAATTGTTATATAAACCTTTGAACACATAAAAAGTCAGTGAACGCAAACAAGAGAGTACAAAGCCGACAATGAACTGGAGTAGATATATTGAATCAATTGCTTTGTCTACTACAAGGAAAGTTGGTTCACAGTATTGTGCCAGAAAATTTTTCTTGTCACAATCTATCCTGTACATTTATAAATCAATCATTCGTCCGTGTGTCAAATAACTGTTGCCATATCTGGTCTGGTGTTCCTGCTGTACATCTCAAGATTCTTGATAAAATCCAAAGAAGGATATGTAATATAATCAATCCTGACTAGACATCTTGACATTAATTACTTTCTCACCAATGTGACATAGCTTCCCTCCGTCTTTTCTCCAAATATTTTTATGGTAACTGCTCTGGCCAGCTTTTTTTCCTGGTGCTCTGATTACATGAATTTAAGCATGCTACTAGATTGGCAACTAGGTCCCAACTTTTAACTGTTGAAATAGCTAGATGCAACTGCCACTTTTACTCTAACAGTTTCTTTTCTTGCACTTCCCACCTGTGGAACTCCCTTCTGTTTTCTTGCTTCCCTGATAACTACAATCTTCAAAACTTTAAATGCAACATCAATTGCCACCTTCTATCTTCTTGAACTCTGCTCACAATTTTCTACAAATATTTTCATGGTAACTGCTCTGACTAACTTTTTTCCCTGGTGCCCTGATTACATGAATTTAAATGTGTTACCAGATTAGCGACAGGGATTTCTTTGTTACAAAAGAAAAAAAAAGAAAAAAAAAAAAAAAAAACGAGAAGGGAAAGAAAACAAGAGAAGAAAAGAAAACTGAGCCGTTACATGACATCTGTTCTTCTTTACAGCAGTGAATGTTGGACAGTCTCCTCAAAGATATAGAAGAGACATGAGGTGACAGAAATGTGGTTCTACAGAAGGATGCTAAGGATATCATGGACCGAGTATGCAAGTAACGGTGAGGTCTTAGAGAGGATGCAAACAAGGTGGAGACTTATACTTAACATCAGGAAGAGGCAGCTGAAGTTTCTGGGACACATAATGAGGAAGTGGGGGGGGCTGAAGAATCTGATAATCATGGGTCAAATAGAAGGAAAGAGAGACAAGAGAAAACGTGTGACATACTTAGCCACCTAAAGCAAGTGGATGACAGAATGTGGTCTGGGGGAGGTAACAGAGGGAAAGAACTTGTTGAGAGTTGCAAGGGATAGAGGGAGGTGGAGAGCCATGATCACCTACATCCTGAAAGGACATGGCACATAAAAAGTGATATAATGTAATATGCATACACCTGTGTTCCCACTCACTGGAATATGATTGGCTGGTATCTGTCATGAATACAGATGGACGTGTAGGTACGACAGAGTTTAGTTCTGTGACGACGCCCATTGGACTATGCCATTGGCTATTCTCTTGGTCTACACTGATTACCTGTGACTATGACGAGTACCAGTCAATTACTGCTACCATGTACTACTTGGTTATAGTAGCCAAAACCACTTAGCTACTTCGATCAAATATATCCCTTTCCGGGACATATCAAAAAGAAAACGAAAATACTAGATTGGCAATTAGGTCCCACCCTTTAACTGTTGAAATGGCTAGATGCAAATGCCTCTTTTACTCTAACAGTTTCTTTTCTCACACTTCCCACCTGTGGAACTCCTTTCCATTTTCTTGCTTCCTTGGTAACTACAATCTTCAAAACTTTAAATGCAATGCCAATTGTCACTTTCTATCTTCTTGAACCCTGTTCAGTCTTTGTGCTTTCCTCAATAGTTCCTGTCAGACTTCTCAATCTCTTTCAATTTCATCCATGTGTACCCCCCCCCCCCCAAACCAACACACACTGCATTTTAAATAGTGGCATTAATCCCTTGCTTGGGGTGAAATAATTAAAAAAAAATAAAAACACATGAAAATATCACCATGTTGAAATTTATTACATTTTCTTTCACCTTTACTAACAATTACAACTTGTCATTCACATGTGTAAATTTTATTTGCCAGATATGATTTAGTAAACAAATGCATAAAACTTTAATTCATTTTAATTATTCTACCATATGTATTTCTCATTACTATAATTTGATTTGTTCATTTAACAGGCATATAAACTCCTTATGGGTCATTTAATGCTGAAATTTAATTTCCTAGGGGGCTTTGAAGTAATAAAATTATAACATGTTATTCTGCTTTCACAATTGAATACATGGTAGATGGAACTCAGATTTTCTGCATATACATGTTTGTGTAGACATAATTACTAAAGGCAGTGATATGTGTGTTTTATGCTGTAGTTTTGTTGAAGTTATATTTTGGAATACAGTTTGATTTCTTTAAGAAATTGTAGGATATTATATGAATTAATGCCTTGAAATATTTCGTTCATGTTGTTTGTTTGGTTGATTTTGTTTAGCAGTATATCATCCTCTATGGGTTATTTTATTATTTTATGGCTTCAACTAAATATATTTTGAAAACAATTTTATGGCTTCAACTACAGATTAAATATATTGTTGGTAATTTTACGATATGTGTTGCTGGTAATTTTAATATAAATGCCCTAATTCTTGAACAAAGATAGCTACTGACTAAGTTTTTTTTTGCCAATTCACCCCAAGTAAGGATATAATAATGTCACTAAGTTGCAAGGAGTTACTTTAAGTGCAAGAGAAGGAAAAGACTTTAAAAGGAAACAGAAAACCAATTTGAAACAGGAAACAAGGAACAAACCTCTACTCCTGTTCAAAAGACTGGGGAAAGTGTGAACAGGACAATTTACTTGGAAATCATCAAGGAAGGGACTATTAGTGGGCATTATTCACAGAATAAAGCTATTTTATGTATTATGTAAATCTATTACTAATGATTTTACAGAACATGCTGAAAAGTTCTTAAACTGACCAAGAGAGGATTAAAACAAAAAAAATGATGATATTTGGTTAGATTTAGGAAGTGAGTCAGACAATAATTAGGAAGAAAGAGATTGTTAGTGGTCAGGAATTAATACAAGAATTGCTTAAAAGAGCAATTATGTATGTTATTTTAATGCATGACACAAGATTTTACTGTAGAACTGCATTGAAAAATCAGGAAGAATGTATACTTAGTGGTCACAAATTAATGCAAGTATTACAGGTAAAATAAGGATAGTTCATATATAATGTGAATACATAATAGTAGTAGTAAGCATCTGTTTCTATTGCTACATAAAAGTAGTACCCTGTTTGGTCAAAATTCAGTCCTTTTGGTGGTCAAGCTGTAATTCCCTCTTCAGGGTGCAGGCCTGGGCAATGGTATATAGAAGTTGTGCACTGCCCAGACAACATACCCCCCTCTCCCCCAATCTTTACTGACAAGATCCAAAGGAATACAGAGCAGTATGTTTTGGGATGGCTCAGCCACAGGAGTTGCTAGAAACTTGACAGCCAACCACCTTCGTGGTTCCACTCCGAGTTTTCTGTCTAGATTTACTTCCATAGCCTTTTCCTGTTCATATAGGACTGCAAGGCAGCAGTGGTTTAAAATCAGGGTTTTCACTCCCCTAGATGGACCGTCTTGCAGGGCTGTTAAGCTCTGTCTACCCAAAATATTGCTCATGATTTTACAACTTGTAAATCGGGAAGAAATTGATTCTCAGCAGTCAGTAAGTAATGCAAGCACTATGAATAGTATTCCTATTATTTCAAAGATTACTTATTAAAACATGATAAATCAAATAGATTATTCTAAAGTTTAATTACTCTTAGGAAATTAATTAATTTTTTTTTTTTTTAGGAAATATTTTCCAACCCCCACATCCCATGCTTATTAAGTGGACCCTTTAAATGATTTTCCAAATTTCCCTTTTATTAAGAAACCTTATGTATTATATATTGAGAAAAATTTAAAACCCACCAATTATTACCACCTTCCTGTAGGCACTAAAGAGTAATAATGTAATACTTTATTGGTTTAGTTACATAGGTAGTGTTAGTAGGTTTGTTCTCTACTAGTCCTATAACAAGCTAGATAGACCTAAAAATTATTTTCCTCTTCAGATTTGTTTTTCCTACAGACTCACTATCAAATTAATGTTTCATTTGGAATTTTAAAAGCAAATAAAAGGCACTTACGTGTTTTTTTCCTCTAATGAAAACATTTGGAAATTAACAAAAGTCCCTTTTTTACAAGAATCTTTTTATCTGCAGGAGAGCCACAAACTGACTAAGATTGAATGAAAAATGAAAAACAATTTTAAAAGTTGAACCAAAACAAGGAATTAAAAACTATAAAAGAAAGAGAAAGAAAAATGAAACTTACTTTTTCATTAATTTGTTGGCAAGTATCAATGAGAGTCTCCATTGTAAAATTCTCATTTCCCAAAAAAACAGACAGAAATTGACAAATAAATATCCTGGATTCTTTTATTTTTTCATGAGTCAGTTTTGACTGAACACACAACAAAGAGAATCATGGGAAAAAATAATAGAGAGAAAGATTTAGTCCATGCCAGCCTGATGCTAGAGTCCGCATGGTCTGCCAATACCTCAGAGATTCTGCCGGGTTAAAAGGATGAGACAGTGAAATGATGAAGAATTCTGAGAGGAATTTGGTGATATAATGTGTTCGATGGAACAATACAATATCCAAAGCTGCTGCTGCTGCTGCCGTACATCTTCTGGTGATATACACATAGCATAAGGTACAAAAGGTGTGGTGGGGTGCTACAGATGTTGGATGGGGGAGCTGTGATATACAGGATATTATTCTTGACTTCTTTTTTTTCCTTTTTTTTTTTTTTTTTAAATTAAAGAGACAACCATAGTAGTAGAAGAGATTTCAGCTTGACAAAGACAAGTGGAATTTTAAACCAGTATTGATATAAGCACTATATTTTTGCTAATGTGGACATTTTTTTGTTTATTTACAGCTTGTCAACTCTTTTTAGGTTATTTAAAGCCAGAAATTTATTTAGATTCTAAGAATTTGGGGGGAAATGATAATGATTTTTAATGATACAAGTTCTACTAATTAACCCGTATCTGGGGAGAGAAGAGGTAGATTTATACCTTTCCAATGGATATTTGCACATGAGTGAAAGAAAAACAAAAGATGAAAAAGAAATCGAAAAATAAGAAATGAAAGGAAAAGACTGATTTGTTTTTTTATGGCTTATCAACCCTTTGCAGGTTATTTAAAACCAGAAAATATTTTTTTAGATTCTAAGAATTTTTGGAGATGATAATGATTTTCCTGATACAATTTTTACTAATTAACCTATAGCTGGAGTTGTAGGGAAAGAGGTGGATTTCCCACTGTCATAACATAACTTCCCTGTGCTTTTTCTCTAACAACATTCAGTCTAATTGTTATGATGAGTTTTCCTCTTTGCTACTTCAACCATACACATTTAAGTACGGTACTAGATTGGCTACAAGATCTTGTCATTTTACAGTTGAAATGGCTAGATGTAACTGTAAGTTCTATGTTAATAGTTTCTTCTCTTACACTTCCCACTTGTGGAAATCTCTTCCAGCTTCTTGCTTTCCAATCAACTTTCATCTTCAAAAATTTAAATGCAATGTCTATTGTTATCTTCTGTCTTCTTAATTCCTATTCTTCTATTGTTCTCTCATTATATTCACTTACACAGAAATACCCTTGGGAAAGATAAAAATCCACCTTTCCCCCAGCTATGGGTTAATTAGTAAGATCTGTATCACTAAATCCTTATTACCTCCAAAAATAAAAAATAAATAAATCACTGTTGGAAATTTGTTCAAGTGATGTGGTTTTTGTTATTTAGTAAAGCTCTTTTTAAATGCCTGTTCTTTTACTGCTCACTCTCCTTAATATGGTTTTCATTTTCTCATATTCACTCACACTCTTGTATCTTAGAAGCTTTATTGTCTTGCTTGGTGTGAAATGATTAAAAAGAAAATATATGGTAGTGGGGAAGTTGACATCTTGATATTGGGTTGGTGCATAATTATCAGGCGTTTTTATAGGTGAGTTATTTGTTAATAAAAAAATTGCTGTTTTGTTTACTTTTTTTTTAATAAAAATATTATTTTATTTTCAGGTTACAAAAATGCATGTCGATAATCATACCCACTTAAAAATGTTATTGTTGAATTGTTATGTTTCTTTTTCATAATAGATATTGTTTAAAACACGCCTGATAATTATGCACCAACCCAATAATATTTTTTCTTCTAGTTACAGGTTATTAATTATTAGGTTGGTGCAAAATAAATGACGTAACAATGTCGTTTTTTGACGAATTTTTTAACGTCAAAAAACGACATTATTACGTCATTATTTTTGCACCAACCTAATATATTGCTTTCTCGTTTAATTAAAGTAGTATTAGGTTGGTGCAAAAATAATGACGTAAAAATGTCGTTTTTTTTACGTATTTTTTAACGTCAAAAAACGACATTATTACGTCATTATTTTTGCACCAACCTAATATATTGCTTTCTCGTTTAATTAAAATAGTATTAGGTTGGTGCAAAAATAATGACGTAATAATGTCGTTTTTTGACGTAATGTCAAAAAACGACATTGTTACGTCATTATTTTTGCACCAACCTAATATTTAAGTTACTGATGCCACTGAAAAACTTCAAGTAGAATTTTGTTATTTGGTAAAATTCTTTATTTGTGATTCTATCATGCCAGTCTATAAGATTTGATGAAGGACAGACTTCTTTAAAACCTACACAGCTCATTCCCTTAAAATAAACAACATTGGGGAAAAAGATGTGTAACCACAAATATACAAAATGGCATAAAAAATGATAATTTCATATTCTGACCATTGAGAATTAGCAATTGAAATGTTTATTTTTTGAATTTCTGGTTAAAAAGGAAAAATGATTTGAATATAAAAGAAAAACTGGTTATTTTATTTCTCTCATACCATTGTCATTGATTCAGTTGAAAATAAGCTTATGGCCATATCATGTTGATAACAAAAGTTAAGCAACATTGAGCCTTGACAGTAATTAAATGGGTAACTGCTTGGGAATATTAGGTGCTGTAAGTGTGAATGAATGGGTGTTATATTAGATAATGACTTGGAATTGAAAATTAGAGAGCTAAGTTTCAATTCAAATTGGGTTCATTATATTCATTTACAAGAAAATAACCTTGTGAAAGTTATGAATCCACCTCTTATCACCCCAGTTATGGGGGTAATTAGTAACATTTGTATAACTAAATCCTTATTATCTCCCAAAATGAATCACTCACTGTTGTGATTCTGCAGTGGTAGTCTACAAGATCTGATGAAGGCCAGTCTTCTTTAAGACTTACAGGGCTTATTAGCTTGCAATAAATAACATGGTGGGAAAAGATGCATAGCAGTACATATAAGAAACAGCATAAAAAATGACCATTTCATATTCTGGCCATTTTTACATCAGCAAACCAAGTTTGAATTCCAGTCAGGTTTGTTGTATTTACTTATGCACAAATAACCTTGGGAAAAATATGAATCCATCCATTTCCCCATCTATGGGTTAAATAGTACGACTTATATCTGGAAAAATCATTATATTCAGAAAATGGTTAATCTCATAATCACTCAGAAAAAAATAATTCTTGTAAGCCAAAATATGTTTTGGCCTTAAATAACTTACAAAGGGTTGATAAGCTGTAAAAAATAAATCACTCAAACTGTTGGAAGTTTTCAAGTGATGTGGTTTTTGTTATTTGGTAAAGTTCTTTATTTATGATTCTCTATGCCAGTCTAGGAGATCTGATAAAGGCTAGGCTTCTTTAAAACCTATAGGGCTCATTAGCTTGAAATAAATAACATTGTAGAAAAATATGTGTAGCAGTAAATATAAGAAACAGCATAAAAAATAATGAGAATTTTGTATTCTGACCATTTTTCCATCAGCGAGCCAAGTTTGAATTTCATTCAGGTTCAGTATATTCTCTTTTGCACAAATGTTATTGGGAAAAATTATGAATTCACCCCCTACCCCCGGCTATGGGTTAAATAGTAGGACTTGTATCTGGAAAAATCATTATTCTCAAAAAATTGTTAATCTGATATACACTCACACAAAAAAAAAATCAATAAAAATTATTCTTATAATCCAAAATATGTTTTAGTCTAATATAACTTATAAAGGGTTGATAAGCTGTAAAAAATAAATCACTCAAACTGTTGGAAGTTTTCAAGTGATGTGGTTTTTGTTACTTGGTAAAGTTCTTTATTTATGATTCTCTATGCCAGTCTAGGAGATCTGATAAAGGCTAGGCTTCTTTAAAACCTATAGGGCTCATTAGCTTGAAATAAATAACTTTGTTGAAAAATATGTGTAGCAGTAAATATATGAAACAGCATAAAAAATGACCATTTCATATTCTTGCCATTTTTCCATCAAGAAGCCAAGTTTGAATTCCAGTCAGCTTTGTTTTATTTACTTATGCACAAATGTCCTTGGGAAAAGTATGAATCCATCCCCTATCCCCGGCTATGGGTTAAATAGCAGGACATGTACCTGGAATATCGGGCGCTGTAAGTGTACTCAGTTGTAATTGTTCTGGTGAGACAAGCTTGCTACCCATTACACCACACCAAGGTGCTCAAAATAAGCACAAGGCCAAAAGTGTGGAGCATCCAGTGAGGATTGAACTCACTTTTCAGTTGTAATTGATCTAGCAAGACAAGCTTGCTAACCATTGCACCATGTCGAAGTGCCTCAAATAGTGATTTTCCAAGCGTAGCTTAGACGTAGCACAAGGCCGAAAGTAGGGGACACCCAGTGAGGATCAAATTCACTACTCAGTCGTAATTGTTCTAGCGTGATAAGCTTGCTAACCATAAACAGCTGTAAATATATGACTGATAATTTAGAGATTTATGAAAGTAGAACTCTATGCATATCCATATGAGAGTTTAGATTATGTTATTTAAGAATTTGACTTAAGTTCTTGGGTTAATGTTTTTGATCAGTAGCATCCACACTCTATAAGTACCTCTCCACTCTTGGCAATAATGAGTAACGACAACTTGACTCCACAAAAAGCACTACCACCAAAAATATAATTTCTGATTCAATGTCAATTCAATTTGGCTACCATAACAACTTTGATAGTATAATGGACAGTGGTGAAGAAAATGGAACCAGTAAACAGAGTTCAAAATTCCAGCTTTGTCAGCCATCTTTATTTTCAGTTTAATGCCTTTAGTAAAAGCACAAATCCATCACTTACAGCCATATCTCATTGAAACACCATATCTCATATGATCGCCAAAATTAAGCAATGTCAAACCATGTCAGTACCTAAATGGTTGACTGCTTGGGAATACCAGGTGTTGTATGCTTTAATGAGTGGGTGGAGTAATGGATAATAGCTCAGAGAGCTAAGTTCCAATTTAAGCCATGTTCATTATATTCACTTGTGTACAAATGCCCTTGGGGAAAAGTATCAATCCACCTATTCTCCCCCCAGCTATGGGTTAATTAGTAGGACTTGTATCAGTAAGACATTATTATTTATTAAAAAAAAACAAAAAAAAAAACATTTGTACAATCTAAAAATATTTTCTTGCTTTAAATAACCCAAAAAAAAGGTTGATAAGCTGTAAAAAAAACAAAAAAAAAAAAACAATTTAATTAAGCTATCAAAACCCAGTTTTTTGGTTCTGATGGTGATTGGTACAGTCTTGGATTTTCATTTCAAATGATTTTGTTAAAGCTCAGTGGCTTTTAGCATTGTTTTGAGCTGGTCCTTGTATCTTTGAAGAGAGCAACTCTGTGGTCTTTCCCTGAAGTGAACTCACTGAATAAAACTTTATATGGAAACCTTGACACTTTCATTCTTGCTACACGTCCTGAACACTGAAGATGATGCTCAATGGTCAGCAATTTGATGCTTTGACTTTTGGCTCTTTCTAGGAGCTTAGTGTTGGTTACATAGTAATTTCATTTGATGTTCATGACTAAATGAAGCTTTTGATGGTGAAAGCATTGCAAGAGTTGGTTGGAAGTGAAAGATCATCAGAGTAGTAACCACATATATAACTGATTAAGTACAATTTTCTAACCTTTCCTTAAAGGTAACATTTTTGTCATTTTTAACTATTGGTGATTTTCACTAAGAAAGACCATATGTGCAAATATGTGCTTTAGAAACCAGTAACATTCATAAGAATTTTTTTCTATGGAAAAGAAATATGCTTTTTCTTTTAAAAACTTTTTCTGGTGTAGTCAAATAAATTATAGCTAATGTAAATACTCATGTATAAGCTTACTTCCTGTATAGTGTGATCTCTGAATGTTTTTGGTATGAATTTTAACCCCACCAGAAAAAAAATTACCTGTGTATTGTGCAACTGGTCACTGAAAATGCATGATTTTTACCTCTTTAAAAAAAATTCTGTGTACAGTGCAACCCCTTATTTTTTGCATAAAAAGCTAATCATAAAAACTCTCACTATACATGAGTATATACAATAAACTGACTTTAGAATATTTTATAATATTCTATTAGGTTGGTGCAAAAATAATGTCGTTTTCTCACATATGTTACTATGTGAGAAAACGACACCAACCTAATAAAAACTAATATAAAGCAACCTGTCTTATGGGCTACACACAGCACATTTGGCTTTCTGAAGGATTATGCCTAATTTTATAAAGAAAATAACATTTATTAATATTAGGTTGGTGCAAAAATAATGTCGGTTTCTGACGTATTTTTTAACGTCAAAAACCGACATTATTTTTGCACCAACCTAATATTTTGTTCACTCACACTTTCTCTTCATACATAACATTGATTAAGCTGAAGGTTTCTTGAATTTTGTAAGCTTCTGTTGACAATAACTTTTTAGCTATATTTCTGAGATGAGGTAATGTAACTATTTACACTATTTATTATACATTGTCCAGACTTTTATCTGCATCTTTGTTGTTGTATTCACAATGGTTCAGCTCTGGCCTTCTTTAGGTGAATGGAATTTTGAACCAAACCCTTTATAACATTTTTAGCATTTTTAACCATTGGCAAGTTTCACTAAGGATGATCATACATGTAAGAATCTCCTTCTCTAGAGAATAAATATATATATATTTTTAAATATATTTTTTGTATTTTCAAATGAATAAATTACACACAGCTGTGAGCATTAATCACATTGTCATCAGTAATAATAGTATTAGGTTGGTGCAAAAACAATGATGTAATAATGTCGTTTTTTGACGTTAAAAAATACGTAAAAAAAAACGACATTATTACGTCATTATTTTTGCACCAACCTAATATATGAAAATTTTCAATTTTTTAATTATAGAAAAAACCTTTTTAGGCAGATTCTTACATGTATGGTCTTCTGAAGCAAAAATGACAACAAAAAATTGCCTTGAATATTTTTTAGTAGTGTGGCCTGCCTTATGATAAGCCACATTTCATGCAACCCACTGGTCATAAAATGCTGTCATATAATATAATTATAAATCCCACCAATCCTGAAAGATAAACCTCATTACTTCATAAAGGCCATTGACATAGGAAAGGCGGGTGATATATTGGAAATGACTCATCCTGAATAAATGTCTTTTTGAGGCATTGATGAGTTGATGCGCCAAGAGAAAGTTTTCCTGTAGATTCTTAAAGATTTAACAATTTTTGTCAAATATAAAAGATGTTTAGATTTCTTTCAAATGAGACCCTATAATTGGTTAAACTTGAAGATGATACAATTATGAATTTAATGACAACTTCTTTTTTCGTTTTTTATTTGAAGAAAGATGCAAAGTGTGGCCCCAGGTGATGACTCCCGTCCCAACCAACCCAAAATATGATAAATAAAAAGTAAGTATAGTTTATGATTAATTATGTGACAATTTTGAATAGGCCAAGAACAGAATGTTGAAGACAGATTGAAAGGATATAATGAGATATAATGGCGACACAGTGGAAGAGCAAAGGGAGATAAGTTAGAGAGTGAGAGACTATGAGAGAGAGAGAGAATGAGAGACGAGAGAGAGAGAGAATGAGAGACAAGAGAGAGAGAGAATGAGAGACAAGAGAGAGAGAGAATGAGAGACAAGAGAGAGAGAGTGAGAGATGACAAATTAGATAGAGAATGAATGAAAGAAAACAAGATAGTGAGAATGAGACGAAAGACAGGGAAAAAGAGTGAGAGGCGAAAGATAGGGAAGGAGAGTGAGATACAAGAGATAGAGAAAGAGAGAAAGAGAAACGAAAGATAGGGAAAAAGAGTGAGAGATGAGAGATAAGGAAAGAGAGAGAGACATGAAAGATAGGGAAAGAGAGAGAGAGAGAGAATGAGAGATGAAAGATGGGAAAGAGAGAGAGAGAGATGAGAAGCTAGGGAAAGAGAGAGTGATGAAAGATAGGGAAAGAGAGAAAGAGATGTGAGAGGGAGATGAAAGGGAAAGAGAGAGATGAAAGGGAGAGAGAAAGAGATGAAAGATAGGGAATGAAAGAGAGAGAGGTGAAAGATAGGGAGAGAGAGATTATAAGATAGGGAGAGAGAGATGACAAGATTGATAGAGAGAGAGATGACAAGATTAAGAGAGAGATAGATGACAAGATTGAGAGATTGAGAGAGAGAGAGAGATGACAAGATTGAGAGAGAGAGAGATGACAAGACTGAGAGAGAGAGAGATGACAAGACTGAGAGAGAGAGAGATGACAAGATTGAGAGAGAGAGAGAGATGACAAGGAGAGAGAAAAAGGACAAGATAGGAAGAAAGAAGAAACATAGAGTGAGAGAGAGAGAACCAGTTAGAGAGAAAGAAGATAAGAAAGTTGATAAATTAGAAAGAGAGAGACGAAAAATAGGGAAGGAGGGATTTAGATGACAAGATAGAGAGAGAGAGATTTAAAGAGAGATAACAAGATAGGGAAAAAGAACGAGGACAAGATAGAGAGAAAGAAGACAACATAGAGACAACCAGTTAGAGAGAAAGATGATGAGAGAGAGAAAGATGACAAGTTAGAAAAGGAAAGAAAGAGAAAGAAAGAGAAAGATGACAAGTTAGAGAGAAGGACAACAATTTAGGGAAGCGAAAAGGGGAAACCAAAAAAAAAAAAGAGAAGTTAAATTGTTTGATTCTGTGACATGCCAACCCTTGTTGAGTTATTTATTATCAAATTTTGTATGAGGCACCCAATGAGGATTGAACTCCCGACTCAGTAGTAATGGCCAACCAGACTTGCTAATGCTAACCATTACTCCAGGTGTAGTCTGAAAAGGAGAGAAGCCACTCAAGAGGAGGAGAGACAAGCAAGAGGTGAAAAAGACAACATTAGGAGAGAAGCAAAATTAAAAAGTCAAGAGTTTAAAAAATTGACTAAATAACAGAAATATTTTATACCAAGCAAGACTGAGAAATTCTTTGAAATAACTGTTGATCACCCAAGAAGGAGAGAGAGACAGAGAGATAGAGAGAATCATGTAAACCAATGAGAAAGCATAAAAAGAAGAAACACAATAAGAGAGACCAGAGAAAGATCCAATGCGATGAGCAAGAATGCAAGATGAAGACTTCGTTTTTACTTGAGTCAAACTTTATCCAATCCATTTTGTCATCTGCCAGAATCAATCACCTAAGTTGAACAGCTTTTATCTTATCCAATCGAATCAGTGCTGTTCCAAATCTTGTCCTCCAAGAGATCAATGAAGGAATTTTATGCAGGCAAGTTGGGTTAGTTTTAGAAAACTGTGTGAGTAGGAAATACACAACTCGTGAGACATGAAATTTCACAGAACAAAAAAAACATATTTCTATAACGAGATTTCTTTACTATTAATCATCATTAATTTTCTCTGATGAATAAATTCGGCACAATGATTTCATAACTCATCAGCTGGGGACAGAAGATTAATGTTTAATATTTTGTTTCTATCAAACTAAAAGACTTGATAATTAACCAGAATTTATTCCACAGGGCTTATGGCCATATCATGTTGAAACATTGGTTCCTGTACAATTACCAAAGTTAAACAACATCAAATATTTAATGACTTAGTCATGTCATACTGAAATATTGGTTCCCATATGATCACTGAAGTTAAGCAATGTCAAGTCTGATCAGTACCTAGATAGGTGACCACTTGGAAATACAAGCTGCTGTAATCTTGGATGTGCAGGTGGTGTAATGGATAATGGTTCAGAATTGTTAATCAGAGAGCGAAGTTCCAATTGCCTTTGGTTTCATTGTATTCACTTACATGCAAATACTCTTGGGAAATGTATCAATCCACCTCCTCTACCCCATCTATGGGTTAATTAGTAAGACTTATATCAATAAATCATTATTATCTCCAAAAAGAATTTTTACAATGTAAAGAAAAAAGTTTCTGGCTTTAAATAACCTGCAATGGGTTGATAAGCCATAGAAAATGAATCAATTTTTGTATATTTTGGGGGTTTTCCATGTGTTCGACAATGTGGATAAAAATAAATTATCTCTAAGAGATCTGTGGTACCATTTAGGTTACCAATTTAGAAAGTAAATATAAACATACACTGATTTTTCTTAAACTAAAAGAAAATCTTCTGTGAATCTCAAACACCTACGGTAGTACAGGTTTGGTTCATAAAAGTGAAAGTCAAAAAATGGCCTGAATTTTCACTAATCCAAACATAGAAAATTAAAGGAGAAGACTGTTATATTTGAATTTCTTAAATTACATAGTTTAATACATTGACGCCAACTGGTTGCACTATACATAGAACTGGTCTGGTTTATAACAGTGAATCTCACTAGTCCAAAAACTGGCTTCACTAAGACTTTTAAACTGAATCTTCACTATTTACATAATTCAGACTGTTGTCTTTACCTTTATTGCCATATTCAGAATGTTTCACCAGTTATATGCTCTGGCCTTCTTCAGGTGATATATGTCGGAATTTCAAACCGAAAACTTTATTTAGTCCATGGGGAAGATTGTTCTAACTCAATGTGCCATGCGTCCCATGCATATATCACCTGAAGAAGGCCAGAGTGTACAATGGTCAAAACATTGTAAATACATGAGGACAACAGTCTGAATGATGTAAATAATGTAAATTGTTAGTATACCTCATCTCAGAAATATAGACAAATGTTGAATCTTCACTTCATCAAACGGCTCAGTTCAAAAAATCAAAAAATGGAAAATTAAAGGGAGATAACTTATATCTGAATGGTACTTATTTTTTAAATTATGTATCACTTAAAAGTTACACTCAATAATCTGTTGCTTATTTACAATAATGATTAACAATTTGTCAACAGGATTATTTAATTTTGAAAGCCATAAAATTGACTGTCTTTTTTCTCAGGCAACAAAAATAAAATATGAATAAAAAAATGATTAAAACATGTTTATTCATTTTCTACAGGTTATTAACCCTTTGAAGGTTATTTTAAAGCCAGAAAATATCTTTAGATTGTAAGAATGTTTTTGGGAGATAATAATGGTTTAGTGATACAAATCTTACTAATTAACCTATAGCTGGAGGGACAAGAGGTGGATTCATACCTTTCCCAGAGGTATTTGTACATAAGCGAATATAACAAATCCAATGAGAATTGGGACTCAGCTCGCCAATTAACAATTCCAAGTCATTATTTATTGCACCATTTGTACATCCAAGATTACAACATCTGGTATTCCAAAGTGGTCACCCATCCAGGTACTGACCTAGCTTGATGTTGTTTAATTTCTATGATTTTATAGGAACTGATGTTTCAACATGATATGGCTGTAAGCCTTTAAATATTAAAATAACTGAATAAAAAGAGTAATATGAAAATTTCCTTTTTAATTTTTTTTTATCTATTTACACATGTATTTTGGATGGGACAAATATTTGAGTCATTTTATTTTCATCCTTTTTTTTACTCATTTTTAAATATTCCTAGAATAAAATCCAAATATTAAGCAACATTAAAGAATACTTATATTTAACACCAGGAAGAGACAGTTAAAATTTCTAGTGCATATAATTAGGAAAGAGGGCTTGGAAAATTTGATACTCATAGGACAAATTGAAGGCAAGAGGGACAGAGGAAATCAATGTGTAACCTAACAGGTAAGCTTCAGTCAATGGATGGCGGAACTAGGTTTAGAAGTGATAACAAAAAGATAAAATTTATTAAGAGCTACAAAGGACAGGAAATTGTGGAGAGCCATGACTGCTTACATCCTGAACGGCACATAGAAGATTATGTGAAAGAAGATTTCAGTAATAAATTTATGGAGAAAAGGTTATTATTGAACACAAGTACCCATCAAGTGCTCCAGCCCAGCTGCAATCTTCAGCTGAACACTGTGCTTCATCAAAGTTTTGGCCCATTAAGCTCAGTACCTCTCCACACAGTGGATAAATAAATGACATTTTTAAATGACACATATTTTTTAAAAAGCACTATTCGGATATAAAAGTTATCTCCCTTTAATTTTCTAACTTTTGATTTTTCAGTGAAATAACATATTCATCAAAGTGTAGATTCAGTTTAATAGTAGAAGCCAGTTTTGAGGCAAAAGATATTTTTTTTAAAAAGAAAAAAGCATTTCACCCCAAGCATAGCAGTAATGCCACTTGTATGCAGAGGGATACAGGGAGTGAATGTGAAAGAGAAGACTGGGAATAGGGAGGATTGAGGAAAGGACAAAAGATAAACAGGAGACATAAGATGGTGATTGACATTGCATTTATGACTATTTCCTGTACATATACCAAGTAACACCATCATCTGGTCGACAGATGTGTAACTACATTGATAAAGATGACCAAGTTTTACAATTCAGTGTAATCCAGATATAAGAGACCCTGATATAAGAGAAACCCGGATATAAGAAAGATTTTCTCTGGTCCCAAATTAGAGCCTGTGTTAATGTATATACAATAGACCAAACCCGGATATAAGAGACTCCTTCTCCGGGCCCCGACAACTCTCTTATATCTGGGTTACACTGTTTTTGTAAATCAGTTTTTGTTTTCAGGCTTTCTAGGGTTAAAATGAATTAATGATTTGTTTATTTCACTAAATATTTAAAGAAATATTTAAATAAATATTTAAATATTTAGTTAAGTGTAAGGACTGGTAATAAAACGGTAAGTAATAACTTTGCAAACAGAAAATTCCACCCCAACCATCAAAAAGAATTATTTTAAATATGCATGTTCACCGCCATTTCAAACTCTCTCTGTGACCCTAAAAATGTCTGTGTGCCACAAATTCCTGTCTGGCGTGCGGGTTTTTAACAGTCAGATTGCTGAAATCTGTCCGAGGCTACATCGGACAGATTACATTCTCATTTTCCTTCGTAAAGGTCAACCAAGGAGAAAGATGAGGACAACTAGCAGGTGATGACCGACCAACAACAATACAAAATTGGCTCACTCTGCACTGTCAACAGACATCGTGTGACAATTATCAAAGCTACATGCACTTCAGCTCTCAACTACTGTAAAATTTACAATATGACAAAAGCAACCAATTGAATCAATTTTTATTATACCTGTTAATGATAATATTATTGCTTATATATATATATATATATATATATACATATATATATATGTGTGTGTGTGTGTATATACTAGCAGTATAACCAGTCTTTGACTGGGTCGTTAATTACTGGGAATTTTTTGCTGTTCAATTGGAGCAGTTTAAGTTTAAAGTTAGCCCACTCAAAAATCAATACTAGTAACAACAATTGGGTGTCACTGAGGCACATTCCCAAATTGGGGGGGGGGGGTAACAATTTGAAGGGGGGGGCTGATAAGAGAACTGTATAATAATAAATAATATTATTGTAATAATGTAAACTATTTATTTTTATGAAAGATATATATCCAAGAAGAGATAGTAAATAGTAAAATGTTGCTGAGAGTTATAATGGACAGGAAGTAGTGGAGAGCCATTGTCGCCAACAATTTGAACTCAAAATCAGCACTGAAGAATCATTTAGCAAAAAAATGAAATTTCATCAAAATCAGATGAAAACTGTGGAAATGCATAAACAACATCCGATCATACACATGCATTTTAAGAATTATATATATATATATATATATATATATATATATATATATATATATATAAAGAGAAAAAATACAATCTCTATGGGAAAAGGTTGAAATACTAAACAAAGAACATCACTGGAAAATGTGAAAATTTAAGGAATCAACACATATGTAAGGTCACAAAAATTTCCTAAGCCGACCAAGCATAGATATAAATACAATATTGGAACTAGTAATAAAGAGTGCTAGAGAAAAACAACAATAACAACAAATTGCAATATGAGCTCTGGTAAAAATGATTATCGAGACATTATGTATATAAGTCCCAAAAATTCATTCACTGATGTTCCCAAGGAGACATGATCCAGTGGATAAAGCATTGGTTGAAGTAATCCAGTCATTTCAAAATTCTAGGAAAAAGACAAGCAAAGGCACCACTAATAGGTGATCCCACAGGTAAGCTAAATTTTTGCTTATAGAAATTTTTATTCAGTGGTTAGTGATTAGTTTATGTAGTTGTACTAGCAGCATGGCCCGACATTGCCCGTGCTTGATTAAAAAATTCTACAACTCATACAGCAATCGCTATCATTTGACTTAAAATATTTTTGCCCTTCCTTGCCTTTAAAGGAGTGTCCTTTTGCCGTGCTGATGTTGCTACATGCCTTACTTCTTGCCTATCTCACACTGCAAATTTTTTTCTAAGCTCGATACTAAACATTAAATCTGTTACGAAAAAAGAACTAAACAAAATGAACACAAAATGATCAGCTTTAAAAAAGGACTCATAACTGGAAAAACTGAATGAAAAAAGAATGTTAATAACAAATACTTTTTCACACCCAACCCAGTTCTGCGGAATCAGAATCAACGTTGAGTTTAAGCAAGCAAATGAGCGAATTGGAGTAAAGTGTCATGCAGATTTAATATTTTCCCACTTGTGACGAATGCAGCTATTGATTTTTTTGCATGCTAGTTAACACTCATGTCAGTCAGCTGTTGGCTCTCACACTGGCCAATAGAATCTTGTTGCCTATTCATAGCAGCCAGCTCTCACTGTGGCCAGTAGAAAATGGCCACAAACTACATGAAAACTGCCGTAGAAGCACGAAAAAATCAATTATTTCCACTATCGATGGGAGTTGGGAAATGCAAAGTCAGTCTTGGCCTTCCCACTAACTTGGAGCATGTGCATGTAAATTTTGGTGCAAATCCATCGAAAATTGCAGCCGTGCATTCGTTACACACACACACACACACACCCTGCCTTTTATAAACAGGGATAATTTTATGGACATGTAAAAGAAGTTTTTCCCTGGATTTTGTTTGTATGTTTTGTATAAGCCATATAGTTTGGGTGTAGTAGGCACCATCAATCCAAGACACATTAAACACTTGTTTTTCTTTAATAAGACTTCTCCAATATTCAGGCTGGTAGATGACGATAAATACACTGTTAAAAATAGGTACCTCCACAAAATTGTTATCAGCATATCGTGATGAAGACATCCTCCAAGCATAATGAAAACATAATTTTATCGTTAAAATCTTTATTATTATTATTACGTGGAAGGTTCCAAGTAAGTTTTGAATTTTTAATTAAATTTTTTGCTCCTTTTAAAACTTTTTAAATTTTGCTTAAAAATCTTTGTTTTTCTTGCTTCGGCAGTTGTACTAACTTTAAGCAAAGCAAATTTTAACCTCTTTTTTGCAGTGACAGACACATTCATTTTGAAATTCTTGCAAAAAATCAAATAATTGCCAGATTTTAATGAAATTTTCAGACTTCACAAATGAATAAAATTATTTTTGAAATTTTTGTTATTACAAAATTTTGGTAAAAATATTTTTTTTTTACATGTGTTTCTCTTACTTAATTTTATGAAAACTTGAGAAATTCATCGAGATAATTTTTAGTGACTGTATTAGTTAATAACAGAATTTTATGAAGAATTTAAATCTCCAAGTTATTTTTTGCAAAACCAAACCCAGTCTTATCAAAAATCTGTTCTGAATTGAAAAATAAAAAATGAAATAAAAATAAGACATTATTTAATTAGAGAAGCTTTTAATTGCTTTTATGAATAATATATATATGAAAAACAATATAAGTCTAAAAAAAAAAAAAATTTCAATGAAAGATGAATTTTTACAAGATTGGTTTTCATTTTTTGCAATTTTGAATTGAATAATTTATAAAGTTTTTAAATCTTTTAAAATTCAGTTTCAATGTGATAATTCTTAGAATATATTGTTATTAAGTAAAACTATATTTACTAATTATATATATATATTTACTAATTAAAACTATATTTACTAATCATACATTATTAAGCTTATTATCATCTAATGACATGAATATTTTTAAAAGAATTTGGGTTTGTTTTTCCATGTGAAAAAAAACATATAAACTTTATTGTCTGCTCTACAATATTTAACTATGAATATGTTTGTCGGTCAGTTGATTATCAATAAATCAATTAACACGTCTGAAAAACAAGATCCCATGGTTAAGAAGTGCTTGTATACAATATTTTATGTCATAGGTAATATTTGTTTCAAATCAGATTAATTTAATTTAAAATTTGCTAATTTTCAAAAAATAACATTTCAGAAATATATATTTTATTTTTGCAAGAATTTTAAAACCGAGAATTAACTTATGTTTACAAATGTGTCCAAATGACCAATTTTTATTGATTTTAATGAAAAAAAAAAAATTGATTCCGACCAATATAATTTCTGTTTGAAATACACCACAGAGTATTTTGCTTACTAGAAATGGTAAATTTTAAATCCTTCAGCATTCAATTAAAGCTAAAATGAAAGCGTCAGGAATGCTTTTTCATTTCTAAAAAATCATTTTAAACCTTACGTATACCAAATTAGTGGAGGTACCTAGTTAAAAATATGAAAAGAACAGAGTGTTTACTCAAATATAGGTATCCACTAAAAACATGTTTAAGAAATATATATATATATATATATATATATATAATACATAAAAGTTTAAAAAAATGTACATTTCAAATACCCCCCCCCAGTGATACATTTATAATACTCTTGCTTTTCTTCTCTTTCTCCTTCTTTTTCTTCTCCTTCTGCTTTTTTTATATTGTCCTCCTCCCTTTCTATTACACTCAACCTTATGCGTTTGTTTATTTATTAAAAAAAAAAAAAAAAAAAAACATAGTGTTCATCATTTTTTTTTTTAAAAAGTAAAGCATTAAGAGGTCATTTGATAAAAATCGCCTGAGGATAACGTAAGGTTGAAACCAAGGTAGCAGATTCAACTGTTTTTATTTTTAAAGTATATATATATATTAGGTTGGTGCAAAAATAATTTCGTTTTCTAACACATGTTACTATGCGAGAAAACGAAATTATTTTTGCACCAACCTAATATATATATATATATATATATATATATATATATAGAGAGAGAGAGAGAGAGAGAGAGCCTTTAACATAACTTGAAACAATTTATATCCACTCATGGCAAACCCACATTCGCAAGAAAACATTATCATTTTTGAAGATGGATGATCACTAATTTTTAAAGAACAAAGAATATGAACTTACATATCATTTCTGCACCTGTTGTGTGCCATCATTTGAAAATAGGATGAAATAAAACAAGCCTGAAAAGTCTCTTACCTCACAGAAATCGTCACCTTTTCTTATCACGTGAATAAGTAAATAACCACTTACCTAAAGATAAAAAAAAAGAAAATTATGAATTTTCAAGGTATCAAAAGACAAACTTTAAAAAAAGATAAAAAAAAATCTGCAGATATTTCTAACCTAAACTGAACTCTTCTAAAGAGTTATCTCCCTTTAGATATTTTTTTTAAGTGACATTGTCCAAGTCATAGAGCTTCTTAGCCTGGTAGTGGGTACCCTTGATACAATCAATGGCCACATCTTGATAACCAAGGTTAAGTATCAGCTGTGTATTAATCCAGAGAGGGATGGGCTTTAACGGTTCTACTTGTCCAAGAAATGCTATGTATAAATGAATACCTTTCCAGCTCAACCTAGATATATGGAAAGTGCTGCTCAGCAACCCGACAGACACACCAAATCATGGGACTGATGGTGGTAATGTCTCTTCTGGATATAGGCAATCACTGCTCTCCACAGTTACGATTTCGTTATTATATGTTTACAGTGAGCCCCCATCTGTTCTCGTTTCAGCATTCGCAGTTTCACACCTTCATGGATTTTTCTTTAGAACATATATACTTTTTATTCATGGAAACCCTGAATATTCAAGAACATATGTACAAATTATTCACTGAGAACTCCCTCGATTCATGTATTTTTTCGATAGAACATTTAAAATATTCTTGTATTATTTTCCTGTTATTTAAGTGACTTAAGATGTATAACAGTCCATTTTTATGGTAAAAATTGGCAGAATTGTACATCTTCATTGTTAAAAAAAAAGTGCAAAACATGTGTAGAGTTTGGGCTTTGTTCTTTGTTAGGAGCTGTGGCTGAGGTCTTGAAAGTGGCTTATGCAAAATCTGGTGACATCATCACAGTTCTGTTTTTAGAAAATCTTTTAAACTTTATATTTTATGTCTTGTTACACATTTTATAAAGTATTTTCAATGGTTGTATCGATCTATGCATAATTAAAAACAGTTATTGTATGTATGAAAGAAAATTTATATATGGTCACCAATACTATTTTTCTGAAATGTTTCTAAAGTGTTTAGGATGAAAGTTTAAGGCATATGGGGTTTTAACAATCAGAATAAGCGGTTTTTTGGGGGAGGTGAGTACAAGTATTCACAGATTCTAACTATTCGTGAACGGTTCTAGTCCCTAACCTCCACGAATACAGGGGACTCACTGTATAGCTTATCCATAGATTATCATATCATATCCAAATTTGAAAATAACTAAGCTTGTACCTATTATGTCTAACATCAAAAGCAAGGTGTGAAAACATAAAATGCACAAAATCAAATCTTTCCAAAATCTGTGAGTGTATGATTAGATTTTTTTAATTGTTTCACCACAAGCAAGGTGGTAATGCGACTAGTAAGCAGGGGTTTACAGGGTTATTTGAAAGAGAAAACTAAGAATAGGGAAGATTGAAGAAAGGACAAAAGATGAATGGGGTTCAAGAAGATAGAATATGGTGAATGACTATTTACATTGTTCAGTCTGTTGCCATATTCACGTTTCAGCCATTGTACATTCCGGCCTTCTTCAGATTATTAGAATTTCAAACCCTTTATTTCATCCATCTGTGTAGATTGCTCTTGTTCCACATGCCATGCCTCTTCTGGATATCTCAGTATCAGTTATTTCCCCTTAACTTAACTCTCCAAGTTTTTATTCACCTCTGCTGTAGCCAGGTATTGAACTCACAACTCTTTGGGTGAAGTCACAGGATTACTTCAACCAATGCTTTTAACACTGGGCCATGTGTCCATACTGATAATGTGTTTATTAACATAATCTTAATTGGTTGAAGTTGCAGCATTTAATGATGTTTTTTTTTTGGTTGAGACTGACTGGGGATTATGAGAATGGAATTTTGGGAGAATTCTCTCCTTCCACCCTACTCCACCTTGTTAACTCTGATCCATGAAGCCTTTCCTCATTAACAGATTTGGGCTAAAAAAAATTTTTTTTTTCCACTCCCCAGCATACATATACATGTTTGTGTGGGAGCACATACATATAATAGCTGGCCACTCGTATTCAAGGATATCTGTCAACTAGGGTGGCTAGACAATCCCTATTGCAGATGCTTGCTCAGGCACACTTGTGTTTGCTCAACACCCACAGAGCCCACTTGTGGTATATACTGCAACTATGCTGAGAAGACCTTAGTTACAGTTTCTGGGAGAGATCATGTTATCTAGTGTGATCAACAATGCCAGCACACTCAAGCCCTCGGCCACGATGGCTTGTGGCTTTGTGCTAGCACAGCTATCGACGGCCCTCAAGATATCTGTCTACTCAGTTTTACTCACAATGCTTGAGTCAACCTGTCGTATGGTTTTCAGACACTTTCCAAAGGTGTCACATGCTGGGATCAACCTCAATCCATTCTTGACAAATCGACCGTGGTGTGATTCAAACTCAGGTCTCATGGTCAGAAAGCGAATGTTCTAACCACTTGGCCACGCGCCCATAACATACATATATATATATATATCTATATAAAATACCAAATTGTAATTGGTAGGGATTATTCCAAAGAGGACTTTTCAGTTCATATGAGAGCTCAAGATATGATACAGAGCAAATTATAAAAATAATTGGGCTAAAAACCTTAAAAATCCATAGTCAGTAATAAATTTATTTTGATGAATAGAAGTATATTCATCACATCAGACTGACTACATAATGTAACATATGCTTAGATTCATCAAAATAAATTCATTACTATGGATTTTTAAGTTTTTTTTCCTAATTATATATATATATATATATATATATATATGTGTGTGTGTGTGTGTGTGTGTGTGTGAAAATAGAAAGAAAATAGAAAAGAACTCATTAGGTAAATAATCCAAAGTTCTTTAGTATTTTTAAAAAACAGTGCTCAGTACAAAAGTAGAGCCTAAATATAATTATTTATTTAAAAATATGATTCCAACACGTTACATAAGAGTTCTCATGTTTCAAAACAAGAGCCGAAAACTTCAATATAATGAATTGAATTAAAGTACTAAGCTCTGTTCCATCTTCAAGCGAAAATTTTTTTGGGAATAACTAATTCTTGAAATTTACACGTTTTATAAACATATTCATTATTAAAATTAAAATTATTATGGTAACGGCTAGAGCAATTATTTAAAAAAGGGGTGTAAGGGTTAATAATTTGTATCAATATCTCAGTTACATTTAAAGAGGTCAAGTCAGGGTAAGGTTGGGGTGTGTAAATTCAAAGCAGAAGATGATATCGTCTAGTCTGGTTAAATGTCTATGGAGATTTATTTATTTATTTATTTTATATATATATAATTATTTATTTAAAAATCATAACATAAATATGTTATAAAATCACTACAAAAATAGCCATTTTGTTTCCACACCTCCAGTGTCTTATCAAGTGATGATGCTGAATGTAGAATAAATGGTTTTAAAGGTTTCAAATTAATTAACGATCCTTTGCAAGGGGAAAATGCTGTTACATAAGCTAGAATGACCAATGAAAACACAAGTATAAGAGAATTCAAAAAACTTGACAACGAAGTAAGGTTATAATAACTATTAAATGCTTTAAAGTTGGGGTTATACTAAAATAGAATTTATTCTAACCAATAAGTATTAAATTATATGATAAAATTTGATATTAAAATTAAAAGTAAAAAATTACCAATTTTAAAATCTAAATTTAATCTCTATTAAGTTTAAAATTATAAAATTACTGAGGAGAAAAGAAAAAATACATATGTTATTCAATTTTTTTTTTTCATTGAAATTACATTAGAATAGATGCTAATATCGGCTGGTCTGCCTGACAAAATGTATACACTATATATATGTATATATATGTATGTATGTATTCCACTCACTGTTGAAGTGTTGTCGACTGCCCCACTCCATGTTCTTACGAGTGAGGAGGTTTGTTAGCAACCCAGTAGGACAAAAAATAAGACCTAACAAAGAGCAGAAGAACCCTTCATGAGTCAATGGCCAGCTAACTATAAACAGTGTCTGAATAAACCACCATGGAGAAAGCAACGAGAAACCACTTCACTATTAATCACAAAAAATATCATGGCAATTAACAAACAAAATATGAAATCTAATGGTATGAAGGGGGTTAAGTTTATAGCAATTAACTCCTTGCCCACTAAGGACCTACATGTGCAAGAGGTGGCACCTGAGCATCATCCAGTAACTGTTAGTATAAACAGAGTAAAGGTGATAAAATTCCTTGGAACTGATCCCTCGCCCAGAAAGGAGCGACATGAGCGACAGATGTCATCAGACCATCATCTAGCAACTGTTCACATCAAACAAAAAATAACTCTCGCAACATGGAACATTAGAATGTTAAACAACTGTTCCCAGTTAGAAAATATAAAACAGGAAATGAGTAGGTTAAATGTCAAAATTTGCTGTACATTAAGTCTATGTGAAACTAGGTGGCCAAGCAATGGAGATTTTTTCAATGATAAACACAGGATTATATATGAAGGCGGAGAGAAAAATGAAAAAGGAGTTGGATTAATACTAGATATCAAGAAATGAGCTCTGGAATACTATCATTTATCTGAAAGAATTCTTATAGTTAAACTGAAAGGAAAGCCTTTCAACATACCTATTATAATTGTGTATGCACCGAAAACACAAAGTACAGAAGAAGAAATCCATCTTTCTACTCCAGGCAGGACAACACCAAGGCTCAGTATAACTCACAAGAAATTATAATTATCATGGAAGACCTGAATGCCAAAATAGGCAAGGAGATGGTTAGTTGGTTGATTTTGTTTAGCAGCATATTAACCTCTATGGGTTATTTAATGCCAAAATCTAAATATTTTGGACACAACTACAGATAAAATGTATTGTTGGTCATTTTACTATAAATATGTATTGTTGGTCATTTTTTTATATAGAAATGTATTGCTGGTATTTTTATTACAGAAATGTATTTTCATATTCATAATGTTTTTTTTTTTATTTGAGGGTTCACTATTTGCCCATAACTGGGGCCCTATCATGTGCTACCACTCTGGGTCAGAGTG
Organism: Acanthosepion lycidas; assembly: GCA_963932145.1. NCBI lineage: Eukaryota > Metazoa > Mollusca > Cephalopoda > Sepiida > Sepiidae > Acanthosepion > Acanthosepion lycidas. The sequence continues at coordinate 36,349,099 of OZ010613.1, forward strand.
GACCTGGGAACAACAGCAATTAAGAGGTGGTTCCATGTACCTCAAAATCTCCAATCTCCCAATCAGAGACCCTGCTGCCAGATGTAGTTTATCATCATACCCAGGACTAGCAAGGAGATGGAAGGGGAAATAGCTGGCAAATTCGAACTAAGAACCTGCAATGAATGTGGAGAAAAATGTGTCTAATGGCGCATGGGCAATGATCAAGTAATAGCCAACATCTGGTTCCAAGAACATCCAAGACAATTATGGATATGAAGAAGCCCAGGAAGAGAAACTAAAAACCAAATCGATTACATAACCATCAAGAAATTCAGAAATGCAGTTGTTCACTGCAAAACTTATCCAAGTGCTGACTGTGGAAACGAACACCTCTCTTTTATATGTAAACTAAGAATGAAACTACAGAAACTGACGAAGCCTAATGCAGCACCCAAATTGCAATACAACAAACTCCTGAACAAATTGAACAGAAATAAAGTGGCAGGGCCAGATGGAATTGTAATAGAGATGCAGGCAGCTTAGATGATTTGGGCATAGACAAGATTACAAAAATAATAAATGAAATCTACAACAGTGGTGATATACTGGAAGACCTAAGAAGATATATTTTCATAGCACTGCCTAAGAAACCAGGTATAAATGAATGTGAACTCCACCGAACAATCAGTTGAATTCTGATGAATAGAGCATGCAGCAGAATCAGGCCAGAAATAAGGCAAGTTTGTCAAAGACACTGGAACAAGGAATATTAATGCTCAGAATGTCATCAGAAAGAGCAAATGCAGAAGGACATGTACCTGTGTTTTATAGATTACACATGGCGTTCAACAAGGTATGCCACAAAGATCTGTTAAACCTGCTCAGCAACCTTGACATATTTGGAAATATATTAGAATAACCAAAAATCTATACTGGCAGCAAACTACCTAAATATAGACAAAAAATAAGTTCAGAAGATATACAAAAATAGAAAGGGGTGTAAGTCAAGGATGTGTCTTCTCACCAGACTTATTCAACCTATACAGTGAGGCAATTCTGAGCAGAAATCTTAGTAGGATTCATCATTGGCAAGCACAATCTTAACAATATAAGATATGCAGATGACACAGTGATGATAGCAGACACAGAAAGGAAATTACAAAGTCTTCTAAAGAAAGAAGTGAAGGAAAGCAAGAAGAAGGGACTAAGCATAAACTACGAGAAGACAGAATGCATGATCATCAGCAAAAGGATAAGGACAAAATGCAAACTGTAGGTCAGGGATACTAAAATCAAGCAGGTACAGAAATTTGAATATCTGGGAAGTGTTCTAAAAGAGGACAGAAAGTGTGGTACAGAGATCTAAAGACATATTGGGGTGGCCAAACAGAATATTAAGAGACAGGAAAACTTCATTGGAAACAAATAAAAGAGTACTGAACTGTTATGTGATATCTGTCCTCCTGTGTGGCAGTGAATGCTGGACAATCTCAAAGATGAAGAAGAGACTCGAAGCAATAGAAATACGGTTCTACAGATGGATGCAAAGTACTATGGGCCAAACATGTGACCAACGACAAGGTTTTGGAGAGAATTGAAACAAAGAGGAAACTTATACTTAATATCAGGAAGATGCAGTTGAAATTTCTGGGATACGTAATGAGGAAAGAAGGCTTGGAAAATCTGATACTCACAAATTGGATAGACGGAAAGAGGGACAGGAAGTCAATGCGTGACATACTTAATGGGCTTGAGCAAATAAATGGCAATACAGGATTTGGAAGAAATAACAAAAAAACAAAACTTATTAAGTGCTGCAAGGGACAAGAGGATGTGAAGGGCCATGATCACCTATGTCCTGAAGGAACACGCCACATAAAAGAAGATATTTTATACACAGTATATACATAATTACATGTGTACATACATATGCACAAATATTTTTATGTGTACATACTGTACATGCTCTGTATGTATTAATTCACACACACACATACAGACTTACTAGAATTCAGTTAATAACTCATTCTCGGCTTGCCCCAGCTTAAAAATCAAATTGTGCCCCACCTTGAGGACCAAAGTATTGGAGCAAAAATGGAGTAATGCTGCTATATCTGGGTTGGTGCTGCCCAAAACTCACTTTCCAGCCTTGGATTGAGTTCAACATCATTTATGCAGTTTTGTGGGTGACAACTTGTTTTATACCCACCTCCCTCTTTTTTTCCATAGATGTAAGCCTATCACTACTCTGTTGCTATTTCTCCAAAAAATGTTTAGTTGGATGCCAGTTTTTAGTTCCACCAATTCAAACTGTTAACATTAGATCATGCCATGCTACTTCTAGGGAGTCGAATCACTCATTTCCACTGTATTCCAATTGTAAAGAGGAAGTTCCACTCAGATATTAGGTTGGTGCAAAAATAATGACGTAATAATGTCGTTTTTTGACATATTTTTTAACGTCAAAAAACGACATTATTACATCATTATTTTTGCACCAACCTAATAGCTTTTTCCTAAGAAATGCTACTTAACTAAAAACTAGAATCTTAACTTGATCAAATCTCAATTATTATCTATCCTCCTCATCCTCAGTTCTTACCACCTCTACTTTCACTCATATCATACTTAATTCATCATAACCATTTTGACAGCAACCCTTTACTCGAGTGGCTCTTGAGCCTTGCATTGAGAAAACATTAATGTTAAAATATTTCTAAATTTTTGTTTAAGTCAAGCTATCAATTATATTTAACTTTTTATGCGATTGACTTTTTTATACACCCGGGCTAGAAACAAAAATTTCCCAGACCCCTGCAACCATTGGTTGCAATGGTCTCGGTGTTAGCACCGATCCCTCTCTCTGGTGCAATGAGATGTTGTGCCCTCAGGCAGCTGTTCCCCAGGGCTGGACACCTCTCAGTATAATTTAGCTCAGTTGCGACTCTGTCCTTCAACGGAGCTGTCCCTGAGCACACTCTGCCCAAAGACAGAGACGCAACTGAGAGATGATAAATAAACATGTTGCAAACTACTTCTGAGATGAGGTATTTTGTACACTATTTACATTTATTGGGACTATTGTCCTCATCTTTGTCGCCATATTTATTACAACGTTTCGGCCCTTCAGTATCTGTCTATATTTCTGAGATGAGGTATTATGTACACTATTTACATTATTCGGACTATTGTCCTCATCTTTGTCGCCATATTTATTACAACGTTTCGGCCCTTCAGTATCTGTCTATATTTCTGAGATGAGGTATTATGTACAGTATTTACATTATTCGGACTATTGTCCTCATCTTTGTCGCCATATTTATTACAACGTTTCAGCCCTTCAGTATCTGTCTATATTTCTGAGATGAGGTATTATGTACAGTATTTACATTATTCGGACTATTGTCCTCATCTTTGTCGCCATATTTATTACAATGTTTCGGCCTTTCAGTATCTGTCTATATTTCTAAGATGAGGTATTATGTACAGTATTTACATTATTCGGACTATTGTCCTCATCTTTATCGCTATATTTATTACAACGTTTCGGCCCTTCAGTATCTGTCTATATTTCTAAGATGAGGTATTATGTACAGTATTTACATTATTCGGACTATTGTCCTTATCTTTGTCACCATATTTATTACAATGTTTCGGCCTTCTTCAAGTGATTGGAATGTCAGACTGAACTGTTTATTCCAACCACCTGAAGAAAGCCAGAGCATGCAACGGCCAAAATGTAATAAATATGGCGAAAAAAGATGAGGACAATAGTCTGAATAATATAAATAGTATACATAATACCTCATCTCAGAAATATAGCCACACAACTTAGTCTGACACAAGGCCTCAAATTTACATCAGTGTAGCTCAAACTCGTTCCAGTAGTTATAGTGGAGGGAAAAGGATTTCTAATCACTGCTCCATCATATACTTTCTTAGTATTTACAAAGATTCTCAGTATGGATCATCCAAAAAGATTGAACTTGTTATACAGGGGGTGCTGAAAAGTTCTCAGACTATTCCACTTCCCCATATTTGACAAAATAACTAAATATCAGGTATTTTTTGTTAAAAGGGCTTTTCAACACCCTCTTATATATGAGTAACAATTTTTATGCTTAGAGAAAAGAATTTGAAATTTCCCAACATATTTCAGTGAAAATTTCACTGACCAAAAGTATGATTAATAATTTAATATGAAGAAAGAGGGCATGAATAAGTAAGGGAGGGGGTAATCAGGTAATAGTTATCTCCTTTTGACAACAGCTTCTCTCAACCCTTTTGCATGAGAGAGAATGTGAGTGAACAAGTGAGAATGAAACAAAACACAAAATCTTAACAATCATTATTTTTCTCATTAATTTATGTGTGCTATTCAGAAGGCCAAACAGGCTGCATGTGACCCATGGGCTGCGGTTCATCCATGACTGGTTTAAACTGATACCAGGAAAATATGGATTAAATATCAATGTTGGCCTTAGAAATTTACATTTTTTTAATTGAATAACAAAAGAAAGTGAAAAGGTTTTCAGCTAGTTTAAACTGACACTAAAAGGAGGAGCAACATCTGTTTGTCATATTTACCTGGTGTCAGTTTAAACTGACAGTTTCTTTTTTACATATATTGTGACTATTTTGCCAAAAGTTTGTATTTTCTCGATTTCAGATGAAAAAGTTGGAAATTTGCAAACATATTTCAGTGAAATCTTCACTTTTCAAAATTATAGCTTATAATTTAGACATATAGAAAAAAGAAAACATCAATTTAAACTGATGCCACAAAAATATGAGTTAATAGTTTGAAAATTTATAAATTTTATTTTGATCAATTAAAAAAAATAAAATAAAAAGTTTTTATTTAGCAAAGAGTCAACTGGAAACATCACCCAAGGCCAAAAAAAGAAAGAAAAAATAAGCAAAGTTGATTGAGAAATGATCAAAATAAATATAATCTGTTTTATCTGGTATGGAATAGTTATAGAACAATAGTTCATACTCTTATATCAGAGACTATTGATATTTGATCTTTATTCTAAACTAACTTAGAAGACGCCCTTCGGGTGGACGTTATGCTAGATCCTGTAGAGGGCTTTTGGTCCTCCAGCCTTTTACCATCACCATCCTATGTATGTAAAATTATAAGAATTTAGAAATAATAAAATTATTTTATCTTTATTCAACATCTTAATTTGGCATAATCTTTCTTCATATACTCAAATAATCTCTTTACATTTATTCTGCACACAACTTTTATTTTCTTTTAAAATCACCATTCTTTATGAATACTTCACATAAAGTCACTCTTAAAAGACATTAGGAAAACCAAACTATGTAAAAGAAACAATGCGCATACACAAAATTATAAATATAAAATGGCAACAATTTACCCATAGTATCCTGTAATGATTTACTGATACAAGTCCTACTAAATAACCCATAGCTGGGGGGAAAAGAGGTGGATTCATACATTTCACAAGGGTATTTATGAGTAAGTGAATATAACAAGCCTAACTGGAGTTGAAACTCAGCTCTCTGATTTCCAATTCTGAGCCATTATCCATTACACCACCTGCACATCCAAGGTTACAGCACCTGGTATTCTCAAGTGGTCACCCATCTAGGTACTGACCAAGCTTGATGTTGCTTAACTTTGGTGTATGCCGCCCACATATCCAAGCTTATAGCATCTGGCATTCCAAAGCAGTCACCTATCTAGGTACTGCAATGGTCAACGTTGTTTAACTTAGGTGATTGTATGAGAACTGGTGTTTCAATGAGATATGGCCATAATTTCTTTATGCCACCTATAGACCCAAGCTTACAGTATCTGGTATTCTAAAGTGGTCACCCATCTAGGTACTGCTCAGGCTCGATGTTGCTTGACTTTAATTACCATATGAGAAACAGTGTTTGGCTCTAAGCTGAGTAGTTCTAGAGCTTGAGTTTCTGTAACTGATGATAGCAGCAAGTGGAAGAAATCTTAAATTATTGCAGACATCATGTAACCCTCTTAAGAAAAATAAACAAACAAGTCTTTTTTTAGGTAGTGGGAGGTTACAAAAGAGATTAGATAGACAAAATATGAGCAAAGTAAAAAAATATTTGAATCTCAAGGTTTCAACCACGGGGGTACAGAGAGACCCCACAGTTCAAATTAAATTATATCATGTCGCTTGAAATGAGCTGATGAGGAATAAAAGATGGATTCTGTTTCATAATTCCGTCAAGTAGTCACCATCACATCTTAACAATGACTTCCGACATAAGCATTTTTTTTTTTGCTTCCCACCCTCCAAGAAACCTTCTTTCCCAGATTCTGTCTGTCTGTCTGTCCCAGATTCTGTCCTTCTTACAAGTCTGCTAGTTATTTACAAGCTTTGTGCTTTCCTTAACCTTAACAAGTGACCCCATAAGAGTTTCCTTTACCATTTATTAGCATAGATACTTTGGCCTATATCACTGTTAAAGTGCTAAATACATATGACCTCTTTATGTCAGAGTAAACAGCAATAGTCTCATTCTCTCTAGATATATACACTAGAATACTGCCCTTTAAAAATGACAATAATATCAACATATGGATTGGCACACTTGCTTGGGATCAGTAAAATAACTGAGCATTCTGCAAAAAGCACTATGTGCACACTAACAATATATATATATATATATATATATATATTAGGATATTAGAACAAAAACATTAAAAATCACTACACAATTACAGTAATGTTTCAACATTACAAATGCGTCTCCTTAGGGAATGGTAAACTACTGATTCGGTAGTAGTTTACTATCACCTGAGGAGACTCATTTGTAGCGTTGAAACATAATTGTAATTGTGTAGTGATTTTTAACATGTTTTTGTTTTAATATCCTAAAATAAATAATATTTAGCTCTACTCTGTATTGAGCCCACTTTTAAATTTGTTATGGACAGTGAAATTATACTCCATTTGTTCTCATTTAAACTGAATATATATATATATATATATATATATATATATATATATATATAAAATATAAAAGTGAACATTGAAGTCAACACTCAGAAGTGACAGACTGTCTCATGCTAAATGCAGTCGTCAGGCCACATGCCTTATATTTTTTCTCAACTATATATACAGGTTAGTGACACATTGTGGGTAGTTTTGTCTAACAGTTATTTTGGCGGCAGTGGTTCGTTAATTTGTTTATTATTTATTTATTCATATATTTGCTTATTTGAATTTATTTTACTTGTATTTTCTTCTTTTTATTTATTTTTTGTTTTTTATATATATATATATATATATATATATATAAATAAAAAGAAAGAACAGTAAGATATATAATCCGGTGTTCTTATAGATATTTTTATTTTTACAAAATAGTGCTCAAAGTAAATTTACAGAGCATTAATATTATAAATTAATTGACTTAAAATATGTTTTTTTTTCGCTACACAGTTCTAACTATGTTTCAAAAATGGAAGCTAAAAGCCCCGAATTTAATTTTGTAATTAAATTAAATTAAAGACATTAGTTTCATTTCATCCTCAAGCAAATTTTGGAGTAACTTTAAAAATTACTGGGTTTTAAATACACAGCTAAAACAAAATTCATGTTTCCAAGGTTACAGATAAATCTATTTTGCTAGACTAGGGGTGTCTGGGTGTTCAATATGTCTATATTTTAATGTATCAGTTATTGTTACGTTTTGGTAGTGGGTAGGGATGTATTTTTCAATGAAATCTAACATCCGTTAATAGCGTGTCGTCTGGATTTTTTTTTTTTTTTTATAAATTTTATTGTTAATGGCTAAAATTCTTATGGCATTTTTTTCCTTCGTATATTTAAAGATTTTTGGGAGGTATATTTCTTTCAAGAACAATTAAATGTAATTAGAATCCCTTATAGTTTGTAGAATTATTATCACATCAAGTATATTACGATTTTTAAAATTTTTTTATTTGAATATTATTTAAGTAAAATTTCCATTTCTCTGATTTAGTAAACTCATATTTATTTATTTAAGTACAATTTAAAAGACGTTTAGTTAGAATTCATTTTAATGAACTACAATTTTAATTACAACTTTAAAATATTTTCATTATTAGTTTTTATAGACTATAATTTCATTTAATAGAAGTAAATGTATTAGAATTAGAATTACTTACAGTAAGTAAAATTATTTTACATTTATTATTTTACAGGTGTTTTATTTGATTCTTTTAGGTGCCAGAAGTATTTTGATATAATTATAGTTGGGGGGTGATTTACACCCTAAATCAAATCAAATAAACAAAAATTATGTAACTGTAAAAACCCTCATAATTGCCCTCTACGAAATAAATGTTGCACTGAATCATTAGTATACCAATGCAATATCTCTTCGATTGAAAGACCTGAAAACATAAAAATATATATAGGTTGCACTAGCCATGAGTTCAAAAAAAGATTCAACCAACATCAAAGCTCATTTAGGATAAATAAATATAAAAATCAGACATCTCTATCGAAATACTTCTGGCATCTAAAAGAATCAAATAAAACACCTACAGTAAAATGGAAGTTAATAAGAAAAGCTAGAATATGTAGGCCATTAAATGACCCATGTCCTTTGTGCATACATGAGAAACTATATATTACTAAGTTTATAAAAAATAAAAATTTACTGAATCAGAGAAATGAAACAGCTATTTTATGCTGTCATTGTCAAAAATTTCCTTAAATAATATTTAAAAATAAAAATAAATTTTAATAATTTTACTTACAGTAAGTAATTCTAATACATTTACTTCTAATAAAGGAAATATAGTCTATAAAAACTAACTATAAAAATATTTTAAAGATGTAATTAAAATTGTAGTTAATTAAAATGAATTCTAACCTAAACTTAATTTAAATTGTAATTAAATAAATAACTAAAGTTTACTAAATCAGAGAAATGGAAATTTTACTTGAATAATATTCAAATATAAAATTTTTAAAAATCGTAATATACTTGATGTGATAATAATTCTACAAACTATAAGGGATTCTAATTACATTTAATTGTTCTTGAAAGAAATATAGTATATTAAAAATTAAAAGTAAAAATATTTCAAATCGTAGTTAAATAAAAAGTATTCTGACATAGACACCTCCCAAAAATCTTTAAATATACGAAGGAAAAAAATGCCATAAGAATTTTAGCCGTTAACAATAAAATTTATAAAAAAAATAAAAAAATAAAAATCCAGACGACACGCTATTAACGGATGTTAGATTTCATTGAAAAATACATCCCTACCCACTACCAAAACGTAACAATAACTGATACATTAAAATATAGACATATTGAACACCCAGACACCCCATGTCTAGCAAAATAGATTTATCTGTAACCTTGGAAACATGAATTTTGTTTATCTGTGTATTTAAAACCCAGTAATTTTTAAAGCTACTCCAAAATTTGCTTGAGGATGAAATGGAACTAATGTCTTTAATTTAATTACAAAATTAAATTCGGGGCTTTTAGCTTCCATTTTTGAAACATGGTTAGAACTGTGTAGCGAAAAAAAAAAACATATTTTAAGTCAATTAATTTATAATATATATATATATATATATATATATATATATATATATATATAGAGAGAGAGAGAGAGAGAGAGAGAGGATTAATACAAATATAAAATTTGTTACTTGATTGATGCTATATTCATCACTCTGACTCCTGAATTTTGTAGACAAACCTTTTTATAATCCTTCAGTCCACTCATCAGGAGCTTTCAGCATCTGACTGCCAATTTTCTCCATTGGGTTGGCTAAAAATTTTGTTTGGTTTATTAAGTAAATTTTTTGCTTAATAAGGCAACAAACTTTTAGGACAACCCAATATTTAAAATAAATATAGAGGGATTAATTGCACCTGCTCGGACTAGCATTTTCCCTTGACCTAAAGTGGAAAAATTATATCGAATCAACTGCTAAGTCTGCTGCAAGTAAAGTTGGTTCACTGTGTTGTGCCAGGCAATTTTTCTTGCCAGAATCTATCTTTCACATTTATAAGTTTAACCTTTGTTCATGTATTCATTATTGCAGCCACATCTGGTTTGGTGTTTCTGCTATGTATTTAGAGATTCTTAATAAAATCTAAAGAATCTGCAATATTATTGTTCCTGACCTAGCATCTCAGCTTCAACACACTTTCACAACACTATAACATAGCTTCCATGTGCCTTGAAACAACACTCACTATCTTCTGTCTTCCTGAATCCTGTTCTTTTAATGCCCTCTTCTCATTTTCTTCCAGTAATGCCTTGACATTATCACCTTGCTTCGGGTGACAAAAAAAAAAAAGGAAAGAATATCACTTATGGAACAAAGATTCTATGTTCGTATATACTGCAGGTATGTGTGTGTGTTCACATGTAAATGATTAAAGAAGAAGCATAAAAAACTTGGTTTCTACTACAGCCCGTTTATTTTATTTTTATGGTGCTGGTAGGGAAGCAAAGTTCTCACTGTCTCTTGGATATTCCATTTCCTTTTTCTGGTCCAGAAGCAAATTAGGGTAAGTAAGGATAAGAATGATCAAAATGGTCAAGCTCAAGTCAGCTTTGTGCTGAGTTGGAACAGCCAAATTACTTACTTCATGAGTGGATCTGCAAAACACGTTCAAACACCATGCATTGGAAAGGGATAAGAGAGAGTTTCTTTGTCTTGTCCTTTTGTGAAGTGTTGTTTTTGTTTTTGGTTCATAAGTTATGGCAAGTAAGGATAAGCATCATTATAATGGATGAGCTCTGGTCATTCCAAAACTGCACAAGTCTGACTAAAGTAAAGTTTGTACTTATTTCATTGCTGGAGGTTTAAGCATGGTTAAAATGGTTGAGTCTAAATCAATCTTGTGCTGAGTTGGAACAACCAAAGAAAAGGTTGATTTATTCCATAGGTGTAGGTTTTGAAAGACATGTGCAAATGCTATGCATTGGAAAGAGAGTTCAGTTGTCAGTGAACCAGAAAAAAGCATGTGCTACAGATGGGAATGTCTTTGTCTACCTTTTGCTTAATCTTGGAGCAAGAAAGAGGAAGAGGAAGGAAATGTTTGTTTTCTTATAGAACGGAGGTTTGGCAAAGCCAAGTGGAATAATAAAATTTCCAGTTCATTTGTCATATCCTGTTGGCACTCCCCCCCCCATTTTTAAAAAACAAATGGAAGAAAAAGCTTAACTAGCAATTGTTGTAACAGTGATTCTAGATAACAAAAAAAGGCCTTGAAAAATACCATTCTGAAGTCCAGATAACTAGGATGACTCAGTGTAGAACCAGTTCCAGTAGCTGACAGCTGGCCCACAAATCCAGTCATCAACAGCAGCAGTTCCAGCTCACTCTCGCTTTCTGCTGCAGCCATTTCCAGTTGGCCTCTAGCCCTGGTTGCTCCAGCCATCCTCACCAACAGCAACAATATACAATAACCTGTCCTTTTCAGGACAACACTCTTCAGTGACTACAAAACTGTCCTTTTCAGGACAATGTTCTTCAGTGACTACAAAACTGTCCTTTTCAGGACAGCGCTCTTCAGCAACAGCAAAACTGTCCTTTTCAGGACAATGTTCTTCATTGACTATAAAACTGTTCTTTTCAGGACAATGTTCTTCAGTGACTACAAAACTGTCCTTTTTTGGACAATGTTCTTCAGTGATTACAAAACTGTCCTTTTCAGGACAGCACTCTTCAGTGACTGCAAAATTGTCCTTTTCAGGGAAACACTCTTCTCACCCTCTAGATGAACATCCAGAGATATTTTTTACCTAGAGCACTGTTATCTTATTTTTGTTGATGTATCTTCTTTAATAAAAATAAACTTGACAATATTTTTTTTTTCAAGTCTTTGCTTTGTTTACTGTTATCTTCTGCCATTCAATATCTGTTTGCAGGTCAACATACCACTTGTAACAGCTTTATTACTAGCATCATGGGAAAATATATTTTTTTTTATTCTTTATTATTATTTTATTTATTGATTTTATTTCATTTTCCCAATATTGTTTTGTCTTATTCTCATACAGCAACAATAAAAATGATGTTGAATGAAATTAAGAACTAGGCTATTGCATATTTGTCTATATTTCTGAGATGAGGTATTATGTACACTATTTACATTATTCGGACTATTATTCTCATCTTTGTCGCCATATTTATTACAACGTTTTAGCCCTTCAGTATCTGTCTATATTTCTGAGATGAGGTATTATGTACATTATTTACATTATTCGGACTATTGTTCTCATCTTTGTCGCCATATTTATTACAACGTTTCGGCCCTTCAGTATCTGTCTATATTTCTGAGATGAGGTATTATGTACACTATTTACATTATTCGGACTATTGTCTTCATCTTTCTCACCATATTTATTACAACGTTTCGGCCCTTCAGGCTCTGTCTATATTTCTGAGATGAGGTATTATGTACACTATTTACATTATTCGGACTATTGTCCTCATCTTTGTCACCATATTTATTACAACGTTTTGGCCCTCCAATATCTGTCTATATTTCTGAGATGAGGTATTATGTACACTATTTACATTATTCAGACTATTGTCCTCGTCTTTGTTGGCATATTTATTACAACGTTTCGGCCCTTCAGTATCTGTCTATATTTCTGAGATGAGGTATTATGTACACTATTTACATTATTCAGACTATTGTCCTCATCTTTGTTGCCATATTTATTAGAACGTTTTGGCCCTTCAGTATCTGTCTATATTTCTGAGATGAGGTATTGTAATTATTTGCACTATTTACACTGTTGTCCTCATCTTCATTGCCATATTCATGATGTTTCAACCGTTGTATACTCCAGTCTTTTTCAGGTGTTGTGGAGTAAATATTTATTTAATTTTCCCTACACACTTTTACCTAATTGCTTACACACCAGGATTGTTCCTCTTCAGCCTATTTTAAATTCATTTTCTTCTGTTTATATGCTAATACTGGTTTTCATTTGGCTTTTCTGTAAATCCTATTTCATTCAGCCAATTTCTGACAGTTCTATCAGCAAATATTGACTCCTGTTTCAATATATTCGTATTTGCTTTATTGTACATTTACTATCTTTCAACGAATATTCTTGGATGTCTTTCACAGTGTGCCAGTATGTTTTTTTTTTTTTAACCATCCCATTTCTTTTTTAATTTTAGAACCAGCTGACTGAGAACTATCAATATCTTTTGTCAAACGCAATTGTGGATTTTTTTTAATCATTTCACCTCAAGCAAGCCAATAAAGCCACTAAGACACAAGTGGTTACTGAGTGTTAGAGAATGAGAAAAACTACTATGAAGGAGAGAGGACAATAACGAGAACAAGAATTAAGATAGAAGATAATGATTGACATTCCATTTAATTTTTGATAATCAAAGTTGATTGGAAAGCAAGAACCCAGAAGAGAGTTCCACAAGTATGAAGTATGATAGAATAAACAGTTAGCTTAGAACTTACAGTTATACCTTGCAATTTCAACTATAAAATGATGAGACCTTTCCACAAATCTAGTACTGCGCTTAAATTCATAAAGTCTACATACTATAGAAGAAAGCAATATTTATTTTGAAAATACAGAAATGTGGCAATAAGGCCAAAAGGGGGGGGTGATGAAAGATTGGTCTTCAGTCTGTCTTATCTTAAACTTAGCTAGCCATAATTACTGACTCAAACATACCACAGTATTCCTTACACCAAACAACACATTCTTACTACAGCCACCATAATACCTCAAAGTCTCTATAAAGTCCTAGCTAGTTTCCATGTGTACAATTTGTCTGTGGAGGCTGGGGAATAAAAAATAAAAACATTTAAAAATGAAACCCTAATGAATTTTTTCGAATGATTACAATTTATATAGGAATATATAGAAGTATTTATAGAAAAGGCACAGGGAAGTTACATTACAGTGATGAGAAAAGTACTGAATACAAGATGTCAGGTCAGGACCAAAAGTATTGCAGATTCTTCTTTGAACTGATTTCTTGAATGGGTTTTATATTTCTCCAGTATCTGTCTATATTTCTGAGATGAAGTATTATGTACACTATTTACATTATTTGGACTATTGTCCTCATCTTTGTTGCCATATTTATTACAACGTTTCGGCCGTTGTACGCTCTGGCCTTCTTCAGGTGGTTGGAATATCGAACTGAACACTTTATTTTGCTCTGGTGTAGACTGTTCTAGTTCCACGTGCCATGTTTAATAGATGTCAGTTGTCAGTTACCCCCTGTTAATTCCCCTCTCCAACTTCTCCACTGCCTTAACCTTGAGGACACATGGCACAGTGGATAAAAGTGTCCGTTAGATTCCGTGACAGGACCCAAAGAGTGTGAGTTCAATACCCGGTTAAGGCAGTGGAGAACTTGGAGAGGGAAAGTAACAGGAGATAACTGACAACTGACATCCATTAAACATAGCATATGGAACTAGAACAGTCTACCCCAGTGAGTGAAATAAAGGGTTCAGTTTGACATTCCAACCACCTGAAGAAGGCAGGAGCGTACAACAACCGAAACATTGTAATAAATATGGTGACAAAGATGAGGACAATAGTCCGAATAATGTAAATAGTGTTTTATGTTCCTTTTTCATTGTTTCAGTTGTCAGTTCTTTTGTTGAAACCATGATTCCTTCCAATTACATTTACCAAACCACATGTTGAAGTCTGCGAGAACTCTCTTTTAACTGTAGACTGATTTTCATATCTCGGCTCCTTGGTGTGATTAGCCTATACATATACACATGTCAATACTGATACATGTGTATTTTTCATGTCCTTTTTTTAGTCAATGTTCATAATCTTAATTTCCTCAATTGAGTGCTGATTTATGAGGACCAATAACTGGTTACCTCATTCTATACTATTTTTTCATTTGTTTTCTCTTTTTGGATTGGCGACTACGTTTTAAACTCCTCCTGTCCCTTTTTATTATGTCTATGTTGTAACCTAGGAAAGGTCACTGAATACAATAATTAAATGAAGGTTGGTAATGAACAATAATACTTAGGACAAGAACAACACATATAAGATTTGCCAGTGACACATAGAAGTAGTCAACTGCTAGAAGTGAGTCAAGTGAATTCCACAATGAATCTCCAACTGCAGAATATCTACCAACTACCCAACAAGGTCAGATGTGGCACAAGGCCAAATTTAATGTGGGGTATCTGAACCTGTAGGCTCAGCCAAAAATTCCCTGTAGACCCTGTATAAAACGGGGTTGAGTAGCTGTTTCCCAAGACAAGACTCTGCCCTTTGATATCGCCTCATCTGGAGATCCTCTCAGCCCAGAGACAGAGAGTTTGACCAGCACTGCTGGAGACGAATCTCCAACTGCAGACCGATATACATTATTTACTACTGTATTCATGCGAATGGAGACATACCCATTATCATCTGTTGGTATGCTACAACACTCTGTTTTTATTGGATGAATTAAATTTTGCAATTCTAATACTATAGGTGTAAATAAAGCAAATAAAATGAAAATGGAATAAATGTGAATCAAAAATTAATAATGGCTAACAATGGTTCATCTAATAAAAATTCCAGATAATATTACTACAAGTGTTAAAGCAAGTAAAATAAAGATGAAAGAAATACTAGTCAAAATGAATAATGGCTGACAATGCTTCATGTCACAAAAATTCAAGATAATATGAGTAATTGTGCAAAGAAATATTAGAAATTATCATCAAATAATAAAAGTCAAATTTGAATTCACATAAACAAGACCTTACATGTGTGTGTATATATATATATTAAGACATTTTTATATTTATACATTCTTTTTATAGATACAAATATTTAAGTAATGTTCTGTTTATAATAAATGTTATTAAATAACATTTACCGGCCTGAATGTCCGAGAAATTTTCACAGAAAATATTCGTCCTTACTTAAATATTTGTATCTATAAAAAGAATGTATAACATAAAAATGTCTTAAAATAATTGTCTGACTTTGTCCATTTCATAATATGTGTGTGTGTGTGTGTGTGTGTGTGTGTGAAAAGTGTGTGTATATAAATATATAAATAAAGAGTTTGTCTGACGATCTCAAAAGTGTGAAACCCAGGGTCACAAACTCACATCAATCCAACCATATATATATATATATATATATATATATATATATATATATATATATATATAGTAAGGCAAAAAGTCACACACCATAAGGGTTAATTAATTTAATCATATTTTAAAAGTCTAATTTGTTTTGATAGGTCCTGTTGTGTGGTTACCATTGTCACCTGTGGGCACATTTGAAATCAAGAAATATTGATAAACTTAAAGAAAAAAATTAAATATGAATGCAGTAAAATGATGGAGGAAAATTTCGGACATGTTAATGAATTTTACAGGAACTGAACTGAAATCTGTCTTGAAAAAGAAGGATGATATTTTGAAGAGCACATATAACAATTAAATAAGTAGTAAATAAACTTTTCACGTGTAATTATACTTTCAATAAATTATCCCTATGGTGCATGACTTTGGCCTCACCTTGTATATAAGACATTTTGAGATCAACATAGTGACAGGTGAACTGCCCATTTTTATATAATTTTGGACCAGTGGCATAGTGAAAATCCAATTCCAACAAATAAAGTACTATATGTCATTATAGCAACACCTAAAACCATTATGGTAACACCTAAAACAATCTTGACTAAAATTGAGAGCCAGGCTACTGCAATTTTAAATATATAAAACTAATATATAAAATACTATTTTGATGGGATTCTTCTATATACAGTAAGTAATATTTATAAATGATGCAGAGTGATAAATGTTAAGTTCAATAAAGTTAAATTTTTATCTGAACTCTGAATGTTAAACATTTAAACTGATACAAAATGATTATTCTCCCTTGAATCTAAAAAGTCAAATCTTTTTGCTATGGTAATAATTCATAGAGCTTTAAAGAAATATTTTTATTCCCACTTTCGCCAACAAGTTATACCTTAACTGAATAACTCAAAACCCTGCTACAAAATACACCAATGTCATTGTAAACACATTAAGTATACAAAGAAATGCATTTAGCTTTAGCTACAAATTGTCTTCACAGTTGTGCAACTGATCCCTATGAAAGACATAAGGTAAAATAACTGGATGTATGAAGAAATTCAATCCAATAAGCAGATGTTAACCCTGTTTATTTTGCTGAACAGACGACGTCTCCCCACAGAGGATATGAAACCAACATTTTTTTTTTTTTTTTTTTTAGACCAGACCTGATGATGTCTAAAACAAAAAGGATAGATAAAGGCATTTTAATATCTTTTTTCCTCTTTTGATTTGGTTTTAGGAGGCCAAACTAGATAACTAATTCAAATACTAGAGAGCAGGTTCAGTCCTTGGAACCCAACATTCTTTTGTGCAATTATTTAATAGGAATAGATTAGGTTCACTTATCATCAAATTCACACTTCTCCCTGCTATTTTGAACAAGAGTAGAGGTTTATTTTGTCTTCGCGCAGAGGATATGAAACCAACATTTTTCTTCTAAGTCCAGATTTGATGATGTCTAAAACAAAAGGATAGATAAAGGCATTTTAATATCTTTTTAACTTTTTTTTTTTTTTGATTTGCTTTTAGGGAGCCAAACTAGATAATTCAAATATGAGAGAGCAGGTTCAATCCTTGAGACTGATATTATTTTTTGCAAATATTTAATAGGAACAGATAGGTTCACTTATCATCAAGTTCACACTCCTCCCTGCTCTTTTGAACAAGCATAGAGTTTTATGAAATGGACAAAGTCTGACAATTATTTTAAGACATTTAATGTTTATACATTTTTTAATAGATACAAATATTTTAAGTAAATGCTCTGTTTATAATAAACAGTATTTATAACATTTACTGGCCTGAATGTCGGAGAAATTTTCATAGAAAATATTCGTCCTCCACCAGGAATCGAACTTGTATCCTATACGGAACTGTCATTTAGCCTGCTGTGCTCTTAACCAATCAAGCCACAGAGGATACAGGTTCGATTCCTGTTGGAGGACAAATATTTTCCATGAAAATTTCTCCAACATTCAGGCTGGTAAATGTTATAAATACTGTTTATTATAAAACAGAGCATTTACTTAAATATTTGTATCTATAAAAAGAATGTATAAACATCAAAATGTCTTAAAATAATTGTTGGACTTTGTCCATTTCATAATGTGTGACATCATTTGTTTACATTTGATATGCCATGAGCAGATACAAATGTACGTGAGAGATTCATGGATGATTGAAGTTTAAATACAGTAAATTCGACCTTGCTAACTGAACGCTCCTTCGTGGCTAAATCGTAAAGGCATGTCAAGCTAAATGACGGTTCCGTATAGGATACAGGTTCGAATCCTGTCGGAGGACGAATATTTTCTGTGAAAATTTCTCGGACATGTTGTTTAATACTGTTTATTATAAACAGAGCATTTACTTAAGTCTTTGTATCTATAAAAAGAATGTATAAACATAAAAATGTCTTAAAATAGAGTTTTATCTATTTGTTTGAGTTTCCTGTTCCTTATAAATTCTACTTCAATTCTATATTTCTAACGTCTCCACCTAAACATTGAAATTTATACTATTATTCGGTTTTCAATTCCCTCTGCAGTTTTTTTTTCCTTCTCTTTTACTTCCAGTAGACCCTTGTGTCTTAGTGGCATTATCGCCTTGATTTGGATGAACTGAATGCTCCAAATCCAGACTTTCCAGCTTTATATTCACAATGCTTTTGCCATCTTTCCCATTAATGTACCCTGGAATCTCATTAACTTCAATAGACATATTACAAAACTCCACTGCAGATAGTAAAATCCACTGTAAAGCATTTATGTTTAAAAGTTTCCACACAAAAAAAAAAAAAAAAAAAAAAAATCAATCCCAGGTTTTATTAGGTTGGTGCAAAAATAATGACGTAATAATGTCGTTTTTTGATGTTAAAAAATATGTCAAAAAACGACATTATTACGTCATTATTTTTGCACCAACCCAATAAAAACATACTTAAATTATTTTTTGTTTTCACAAAAAAGAAAAGTTGCAATTTTTGTGTAGAAAATTATTCATTATAACGAAATGTTTATATTTACTTTTTTTTTTTTACTTTTTAACTCAATTCGCCCCAAGCAAGGTGATAATGCCACTAAGATGCATTATAAAATAATGCAGCTTGGAAATGGAATCCAAGCATAAACACGATTTCCCTTTACATTTAATAACACATACATATATCCTGAAGGTAGTTTTATATAAATAAAATATACCCTGAAAATAGTTTTATATAAATAAATTATACTCTGAAAGTAGTTTTATATAAAATTAAATAAATTTTGTATACATACAGGTAATGATAGCAGTCATGTAATGCTCCCAGGGATTTTTAAGTGGTGAAATTAAGATTTGATGTAAAAATAATGTTTTATATCTTCTGTACGTGTAAATAACAAAACATGAACGCTCCTTGCAAAAATATATAAATGCAGGACTTTTTGACATTCTGTATAATATCTTTATTGAGCATGAAACACCTGGTAACTAATCCATGAAAGATGTTGCTGTGACGATCATTAACAAAAATCTGGTGCCAATGTAGCTGGTCTGGGGAACCCCCACCCAGGGTAGATAAAATCACTTACAACAGCTGCACATCACCTAGGAACCTTCACAGTACTTTCTGAAATTTTCTATTTGTGGCAAGTCATGTCAACACCTGAAAAACTTTGGGATTTTTGAATTTCAGATTGTTATACCTGACATACCTATTCTATTATTAATAGACTCTCCCACACATAATAAGTAGTAGTGGTAGTAGCAGTCACCAGTTGGGGTCAGTGGTGTTGAGTGAGTCTGTCGGACATTGAAGTATCAACCATCACAACTAGATTGCTGCGTCATTAACTCTTATTTTTCAAGTTCCTAACGTTTTGTATGTCGAACCTAATTTAGGACGACTTATTGAAATACAAGCCTCCACTGTGAAAACTACTCTACAACACAGACAAAGAATACTCAACCTGTAATATGATTATCTATGGCCAGGAATTGATGCAAGCATTACTTAAAGAACAAAACTGCTAAACTTCTCTTCTTTTCATGCTACTCAATCAAGATATGTATAAATGTTTTAATATGATGTTTTTTACAGTTATCAATTATTGCCCACTGGGCAAATGTTACTAATTAGAAGTAAGTTCCACTCAAACAGCGTATTCTCATGAATCACTACTTTATGAAACAGACACCCAAGAGGATTCTTCTGTGATCATTACAATTTTAACCTGCTCAGGTTTAGGATTTCCACATATCTCCACCTCGTACCTCTTTCTGTGCACACAACAAATTCCTTTAGTAACACTCTACCTAAAGTGCCTCTTGGGCCTTATATAGAGTGAGTATTAGTAAAATTAAAAATTTACACCTTTGTTCCATATATCTAAATTATGTGCTAAATATTTTGAAAGTGAAAATATATTAAATATATATGAAAATGAATATAAATATATAAATGCTATATATCAATATTCCTTCAGTAACCTTATACCAAAAGTGCCTCTTGAGCCTTATGTGGAGTGAGTATTAGTAAAAATAAAAATTGACACCTTTGTTCCATAAAATATGGGCTCTAATATTTTGCAAGTGAAAATTTCATCAAAATTTATTGGAAGTACCATTTCAAGATTTAACAGTACTTTCCAATAATTCTTAACAAAATTTCACACTTTTTTTTTTTTTTTTTGGACAACTGAATTCCTTCCTAATTTCTTTCATGTTTTCGTAAAGAGTACTGTATAATAATTAATAATCGATAAAGAAAAGAATGAGAGAAACATTTATGCACTAGATGTAAAAATGATTACAGAATAAAGGGAAGTAATTCATCAAAGGGACACATTTTCCCGTAATCACTTATGCATCTGACAGAGACTAAAAAAAAGAATTGATCAGTCAAAAAACATGGTAACACGACTAACACAAAGAAGTTTAGGAACGTAAATAAAATTTTAAATGTTAATCAGTTTTCTAAAAGTTATAGACAAAAAAAAAAAAAAGAAATTGTAAATAAATACATTCAAAATTTTAAAACATTTTTTTGGTTCTCATAGAAAAGGAAAGCTATTCTTTCTTTACATGAGTAGTAACTAGGAAATTTACTAATTCTCTTAAAACTTTTATTTCAATAACTAAAAATAAAGTAGAATATTATTAATAAAGAAATTATCTTTGAATTTTTTAAGGTAAAGGTTACTTTCTGAAGTGTAGCTATTTAAGCGTAGCAAATGTGACGCAAAAAAAAAATCAAACAAAAATTTGGAACACCCAGTGAGAATCGAACTCACTACTCGCTATTGGTGCCTAATACAAGTCTTAATAATCGTTTGCTGGCAGTTTTTCTCAATATGCAATAAACGGGCAGGGGTCTTAATAAAAGTGGGGTCCTCAAATCATTTTTTAAAGAGTCAAAAAAAAAAAAAAAAAAGATTAATAAACCGAATGGAAGCCAATATAACGTCGTCGGATAATTTCACCCTACAAAAAATAAAATAAACGTACCCTCGTCTATTAGACATCTTAGAATATGAAACTAATAAATAAATCTATTAAATTAGAGAGTAGGGAACGGATTTACCCCGTGTTGAAACATTAAAAATTGGCAATCGAATCAAACATTTATTTATTACCGCGTTCAAGCGATAACGTCATATGTAACAAGGGAGGTAACTCTGCAAAATTAACACAGAAAAACATGGCGGGATTTGATGAAAGGAAAGGTAACATTACTAACAAAAAAAGCCTGTTAAAAAAGTTTAAATTTTCATTAAAAACTAAATGTTAAAGGAAAAAAGATTATGAATAACTGACAAGAAGAAAAATAAAACTAATATAAATCCCAAAATATTATGTTAGAAAAAGTATCAAACAGTTGAAATTTTGAGAAATAATTCACTCTTAAATTAACAGTCAGTTATTCCAAAAGTTAATACAAAAAAAATTGAAACATTTTTCTTTTTTTTTTTTTTTTGAGATGAAATATAACTTTTCAAGACAAATTAAACGAGATGAATAATCAGAAAAATGAACAAAAATATTCTTCAAAAAAAGATAATTTCTTGCATTTTTGCAAAAAATCTAAAATAAAAAAATAAAAACACTAACTTAACAATCTAATATTTTTTATCATTCATCAAACCAAAAATATTATAAATTTTACAAGTACTAAACTCATCACTAGCCAATTGAATGCATGAAAATGAGCCATTCCTACTGAAAACAAGGAAATATTTCATGTTCCAAGCAACTTGATAATTATTTAGTAATTTATAGTATATAAAATCCTGTATTTTACAACAATAAGTGAAGCACAAATAAGTAAGAAACGCCCACACATAAATAGGATCAGGATTACTAAAACAAAAACTTTTGTACAAATCACTAAAAAAATAGGAACCAAAATTAAATAAGTGGTTTGTGGAATTTGATTGGACAGTACAGTCACATGCTATGATTCTGACTATGTCCATACCTTTGAACACCAAATGAACTGATCAACAGGTGCTCTCCCGTGTAAACCGAAAAGCTTTCGTTTGGAGACAATCATGTGATCAGGATAAATATATATATACATCAATTTCTGTGGCAATAAAAAGACACACGGCTAAAAATTCAGTCGGCAGCTGGACATGAATTACCTGTGGATGGCAGGCAGTTGAATCTGTAAACATCCGACTAGAATTCTCTCGTTACCTTGACAAAACCTCAGTCAGAAATGACTACACACCATTCAAAGGAATATTCACACAACTCAAAGAAATATTCAGTTGCTGAAAAAAGTAAGTTTGATCATTTATCTGTATGTCCATTTCCTTTTTAGAACCGCCATCAGATTTCACGTATTAGCATTCAAATGCCACCCACACACATTCAGTCAGCAGCGAAGCATAAACTCTGTTAAAATGTGCTTCAGATACATGCACATATATACACACTTTATACTGACCAAGGCATATATGGACTAGCCTTTAACAATTGGAAAATTTTGTCAAACATTTGAACTTTGATTTTTATGACCAGAACAAACACAATGTATACCATGTAAAAACAAATGTTAATATGTACATAAATATATGATTATTTCAATCTGGTTCTCCTTTTTGCCTATGTAAAAAAAATCATTTCTTCACATTGGGTGGCAATGTAAATGAACACAAGTTTATTTACATTGCACCCCTCACTACATTTGTCTCTGGGATAATGGGCTAACATCCTAAAATAGGAGGCATTACTTACAGAGCAACCCATGTAAAATAATATAAAGAGCCTTAGAAAGAAATCTGGAACACAAAACTTGAAGCTAAAGACTAAAAATGTCTGCTAAAAAAGTTATTAAGAAATCAAAATCAAATGGGTAAAAACTAAATTTGACTAAATAAGAAGGAAAAGATGAAGATATTAGCCAAGAAAATGTGTGGAATAATGAAAATTCTGCATCTCAGAACCTCAGACAGCTTGACTAAATAAGAAAAAGATGAAGGTGTTAGTCGTTTGGGAAATTCATACAAATTAAATTATCATTTAATATCAAATACACAACAAATACTAAAATTATTCGACATCGAATCATTTAGGCAACAAAAATAAGGGAAAACAGGTTATTCCAAATTTTTTCTCAATTTTTAGCTAAAGTTATCTCCCTTTGATTAGCCATAACAATTTAAGAGTAAACCGAAATGCATTTATGCTTTTCCCTAAACATTTTATAAATGTCTGAAAAGCATCATGATTATTCCAAAATTTATTCATATTTCACTTGTTTTTATCACTACGTTTTAAATGGACTCCCCAGTGTTATCGGAAGTTTCAAAGCGAATTATTGGGTTTTATTTATTTTTAAAAAAATTTTTTTAATATTTCGTTAAGACTTAACTTAAGTCTTAACGAAATAAGTAAGTCCTGACAAACTTTTCTTCACATCTGACATGAGTATTTACATTTTTAAACGTCTATTTTTGCAGTTAGTTGACTCATTCTTATGCAGTTGACTCATTCATGCACCAATATTCTTCGATGATAATTTTGTTTTTGCTTTTTCTGAATTTCTTTTTCGGTATTTTGTTTCAACTACTTCGTCATTATCATACAAACACTTCAACCTGACGTCACCAATGCAAGGGAATTAACAAGTTACTTCCCTTGCATTGACTGCATTCACACTCATATCCATAAGTGCAAAAAATAAATTAAATGTCTTGGCATATAATAGCTCCCATATTAGACATTAAGATATTAGCAGCAACGGTGTTTTCATCTATCTAATGTCTAAACATTATGTGGGCGGTATTTCTGCTGCACTCTGTATATAGTAAAATTATTTTTAAAAGCTACCATTATATACTTTGCTATTTGAACCGAAGACCATCTTGATTATTCCCTGACATTCTTCAGATGTCTGTCTTCATATATTTTTTTGAATTAAGAAGACAGAAGATAATGATTGACATTGCATTTAATTTTTTAAAGGTCAAAGTTGACTGGGAAGCAAGAAGCCAGAAGAGAGTTCCACAAATAACAAGTGCAGCCAGTGCCAAATTTACATATGTGCTAGTATAGGTTGCAGCTCGGGGGCTTCTAGACTTGGGCCTCTGATAAAACTAAAATAAAAAGAATAAAGATATAGGAACAGAGGAGGTTTGTTTATTTTCAGATTTAATAGGATTTCTCTGAACTAATTTTAAACAATTTAGAGTATTTGGGCTCCTCTAGTTGGAGTGGCTCTTTTAAATTCAGTGGAGCAACTTGAAGGGGCACTATTTAGACTTTGATGCATCCCTTTTATATACATATATAGATAGATATATAGATTTTTGTTGTATTGCTTTCAGTTTTGCTTAATTTTTTCTACTTTGCTCAATTTTACACTTCATTACACATCATCTAAAATACCTTCTTTTTTTTTTTTTTTTTTAGAAACAGAGAGCGGGTGAATATATGTAATGAAGTGACTTCCAAATTCTATTACCCCAGGGGCCTCTTAAGGCCTAAATCCGGCCCTAAATGTGGGAGAAGAACTTGTTAACATAGAATTTATGGTTAGATCGAGCTATTTCAACTGTAATATGATGAAAATTTTGGGACCTTATTGGAATTTTGAATCAAACCCTTCGTTTAATCCATAGGAGTAAATTGTTTTGATTCAACAGTGATGAATAAGAATGAAGATCTGTCTATATTTTTCAGATGAGTTATTATGTACACTATTTACATTATTCGGACTATTGTCCTCATCTTTCTCACCATATTTATTACAACGTTTCGGCCATTATACGCTCCGCCTTCTTCAGTATCTTTGTATATTTCTGAGATGAGCTATTATGTACATTATTTACATTATTCGGACTATTGTCCTCATCTTTGTCGCCATATTTATTACAACGTTTCGGCCATCCAGTATCTGTCTATATTTCTGAGATGAGGTATTATGTACACAATTTATATTATTCGAACTATAGTCATCATCTTTGTAGCCATATTTATTACAACGTTTCGGCCATTCAATACTTGTATATATTTCTGAGGTGAGTTATTAAGTACACTATTTACATTATTCGGACTATTGTCCTCATCTTTGTCACCATATTTATTACAATATTTTGACCGTTGTATGCTCCGGCCTTCTTCAGGAGTTTGGAACGTTGAACTGAACCCTTTATTTTGCTCACTGGGGTAGACTGTTCTTGTTCCACATGCCATGTTTAATGGATGACAGTTATCAGTTATCTCCTTTTAATTCCCCTCTGAATGTTCTTCACTGTCTTAACCGGGTATTGAACTCACACTCTTTGGGTCCTGTCACCAGATCTAGCTAACACCTTTATATATGTATATGGCGAAAAAGATGAGGACTATAGTCCGAATAATGTAAATAGTGAAGAATGAGGAAATATGAACTAACTTTGAACATTGCAAGTTTAGTGAGAACAATCAACCTGAATTGACTCAATGAGAAGTTAGGTTCAATATGAAATTCCAAAGTTGCCAAATATGAAAAGAGGTACCTGAAAAAGTCTAGCTGACACAACAACTGAAATGTTGCGAATATCACTGTCAAGATGAACATGCTGATCCAAATAGCAAAGCATATAATAATCATTTGCTGAGATTGTAGAAACAGAATTTTGCATCATGTCAAACTTGATAAAACTCCATAATTATGACACTACTTAAGTCACATGGTTCATTTATAAATAAATTGAATAATTTTTGTAGAATAGCATTCTTTAGATCTTCCTTAAGCTGCAATAACAATAAATGACAATAAACTACATCCAGCAGCAAGGCCTCTTATCGGGAGGTTTTGAGGAGCACGGAACGACTTCTTAATTGCTGTTATTCCCAGGTCCACCCGGACCCAGAGTGGTAGCACCTGTTTAAATCCCAGCTATAGGCTGATAGTAACCCCTCTGCCCAAAAAACTAGGGTCAAAACACTGTGAAAGTATAAAAATATACTTTTATAGTATTAGGTTGGTGCAAAAATAATGACGTAATAATGTCGTTTTTTGACATATTTTTTAACGTCAAAAAACAACATTATTACGTCATTATTTTTGCACCAACCTAATAAAAAAAAAATACTAGCAATAGATTTAAAGTTATCTGAACCAAGTTGTTCTAAGATAACAGGCCTTTTTTTGTTTTTCCATATATACTTGAGTATAGTGCAGTTTTTATGATCAGTTTTTTTATGCAAAAAGTAGCAGGTGGCACTATACACAGGAAATTTTTTGAAGCGGTTAAAAAATCATTTTCAGTGATTAGTCGCACAAAAAAAATTCGAGAGTTGTATTATACATGAAGTCAGTTTATACATGAGTATATATGGTAGATATATACATTTTCAATAAAAGAACAAAACTGGACATAAATTAATAAAAGCATATATGAGTTTATTCTTCATTTAAGATAATTATTATCCCCCAAACTTTGTGTATGTCCTTCCAAAACAATCAACCTACAAAAAAATGTTTTTTCAAAAAAGTTGAAAAAAGTTTGCTAAAAAATAGTTGAAAGTTTTAAAAATATTTTTAAATTGTTAAAGAAAGAGTAAAAATAAATTATTTTTAAGTTTAAAAACTTCAGGAAAAGAAAATGGAGTTATCAATGACATAAACAGAATTTCAAACTTGACATTTGTAAATAACAAACTTAGTCAAGATAACTGTGTAAAAGTAAGGAATCGATCTATGAATGTATGAAGAAGACCATGCTTCTAAAATTGATTAAAAAACAATATTTTTCGATTGACAAATGTCATGGTTTGAGAAAAGCTTAATGAATGCTTATCTACAAAAGTTAATATTTTATATATTTTTTATGAATGAACCTGTTTTTTTTTATGAATGGATCTGTTTATTTTTTATGAATGGACCTGTTTATTTAAGTAGTACTATTGAATGGTGAATAGAAAGTTATTTTTATTTACACTATTTACATTGTTCAGACTGTTGTTCATCTTCTTTACCACATTCACAACATTTCAGATGTTTTTCAGTCTTCTTCAGGTGATATACATTGGAATTTTGAATCAAACCATTTATTTAGTCCACAGGTGGGGGGTAGATTGTTCTAATTCCATGTGGAATGCTTTTTTTTTTGGTTACCTTAGTTTTAGTTAATTGACTTTAGTAACTCACCTCTACAAGTTTTTGCTAACTCTGTTTTTATAGATTGGGCCTTTTGTAAATCCCCAAAAAGTTACTTGACCAAAAGAGTTCTGAGTTTAACACCAGCAGAGGGAACAAAACCTTGGTGGGTTGAATTACTAAAGGGAATTAACTGAAACTGAGATATCCAAAATAAGGCATGGCATGTGGAATTAGAACAATCTACCCTGACATGGACTAAATAAAAGGTTCGGTGTGAAATTTCAATATACATCACCTGAAGAAAGCCTGAGCGTTTATTGGCCGAAACATTGTGCATGACAATGAAGATGAGGACAAAAGTCTGAAAAATGTAAATAGTGTAAATAATTACAATACCTCATCTCAGAAATATAGACAGATCATGAAGAAGTCCAGAGCATATAATGGCCAAAATGTTGGGAATATGGCAATAAAAATGAGGACAATAGTCCAAACAATGTAAATAGTTACAATATATTAGTATTACTTGAAGTGGTGGTCCATAGACCAGTGTCGATACACAAACTATCAGCTACCTGTACGCAGCCAGTGTTCAGGCGATGCTAAGGAATCATTTGAAGCTTATTTTTTTACTATTTTTTATGTTTTGATATTGAATTATTTTTTGCAAAATGAATGGAAGATAAAAAATAGTCAACTTTTATTATATATATTATATATATCGTTTTCTGTATAAATTAATATTACCACAAAATATTACAGGTATGTTACACATTGAGAAAAAAAAATGCCAGTCCACCATATCCGATAGTTTGAGAAGCACTGCAATACATCATCTCAGAAATATAGACAAAGGTTATTTTTGTTTCATATTCAGGAAGTACTGAATATGAAGAAAATGCAGAGCAACATAAAATCATTGATACTTTGTAATTACAATGCAGTTTGTTGATGCAACTTTAAAATGCCTTAAGTTGACATATGCCCTTTTTTGCTTGTTTTTGCGATTTTTGAAATGAGAAAACTGATCTTTATAAGAAAGACATGGATAATATTCCATTAGAAATATTTTTCTGTGACGTTAGACTCCAATGCAGATATGTGGGTATTATTTTTTTTCTCATTTCACAACCAAAAGAAGCACATATGCCTTTTTTGCATCTTATTGATGCATTGCAAAATATGTTGTTTTTTTAAATACTAATGTTCACCCAATACAAGGCCTAAAAGCCACTCAAGGTAAAGAGATACTGTGTGATGTTGTAGGAGTGTAAGAAGAGGCAAAAATTCCTGGGTTTATGTCAGAAAGATAACAGATAACCCTCGACGTGAAGAGGTCAAGATTGTAGTGATTGGGAAAACATCCTGCCAGGTTTGTTTCACAAAGCAGCAGTTCCTGGGAAGAAGCTGTCCAAGTGGAACTTACTCCTTACTAATGCAATACAAAGGGAATGAGAATGATTAACATTTGTGTATGTGGAATGGGGAGTCCAAGTTGTAAAGGTCAGAGTAGGTAGGACAAAGGGATTGCAAAATTTATTAAATATTAGTACCTTTTTGATAGCACAGATAAACTTGTTTATTTGATAAACGTTTTTTAATCATTTCACTCCAAGCAAGGCAATAAAGGCACTAAGATACAAGAGGTTATTGAGTGTGGGAGAATATGAGAAAAAGAAAACATCAATAAGGAGAGAAAACAATAAAAGAACAGGAATTAAGAAAACAAATGATAATAATTGATGTTGCAACTAAATTTTTTCAGATAAAAGTTGACTGGGAAGTGTTGTGGCCCTGCTTAGGGGCCAGAAAGAAAGACATGGAAGATGAAGTTAGCGTGAACAAGTGTATTTAAATAACAGATATATACAAAGCAAGAGTGTTAGTAATAAACAGATAGAAGTGTCCGTTCGAACAGTCAGGTTACACTGAGTCTTGGCTGCCCACATACAGTTAGTATTTATGCAAGGAGGAAGAGTTCATTAGGTTGGTGCAAAAATAATGACGTAATAATGTCGTTTTTTGACATATTTTTTAACGTCAAAAAACGACATTATTACGTCATTATTTTTGCACCAACCTAATACAACAGAAAGCAGAAAGAGAATTCCACAAGCAAGATGTGTGAGAGAAGAAATTGTTAGCATAGAACTTAGCCAAATCAATTGTAAAATGAAGAGACCTTGCAGCCAATTTATTACTGTTGTTTAAATTCATAAACTCTAGATACCACTAAGGAAAGTTCACTGGAACAATTATCATGAAAATATTTATTGAAAAAGTAAATGAAAACTACATTATGGTAATGGAAAGTGACTGAAGCTGAGATGACAGGTCAGGACCAATAATATTGCAGTCTTCTTTGTATTTGCAAACATACTGAAAACAAAGTGTATCATCATCTAAGAGTTAAAGTAAATGTTTACAAAAACCAATTAGTTTTTAAAAATTTGAAAGTTATTTACACAAACATATAATCTTTTGTACCAAAATGTCTGCTATTACAATGTCAGATATTTTAAAACAACAACAATGAAATCAGAAGCAACAGGAAGCTGAATGAGGACAGCATGATTGTGTATTTAGACATTCTTCTTCTATACACTGTATCCCATAAGGATGTTGGTGATCATGGCTCTCCACAATTTCCCATCCCTTGTAGCTCTTGATAACTTTTGTCTTTTTGCCATCTTGACACATTGGACAATAGAAATTTAAAAGTTAAAAATTCAAGGGTTTACAGCCACATCAAGTTCTCATATAATCATTGAAGTTAAGCAACATCGAGCCTAGTCAGTACACAGTAGTGTCTCTAAATTTATATTCCAAAGAAAGTAAATAAATTTAAAAGACACACCTATGTAGCTAATCAGTATTTCATTCATTGATCGATTAGTTTTTTACGACTTATCAACTTTTTACAGGTTATTTAAAACCAGAAAATTTTTTGGATTGTGAGAATTATTTTTCTTTGAAATTACTAATTTACTCATAGCAGGGCGGGGGAAGAGGTGGATTCATACCTAATCAGAATTTGATAAACAAACAAGAAACTGTCATGTGGATATAAAGTGGGGGATCAATTCCATATTACAATTAATATATAAACTGATCCCTCACTTTGCCGTCACGGTAGTTTCTATACATTTATAATAAAGAGAATGTAAATAAATCTAAAAGATATGCCTGTGTAACTAATCAGTAGTTCATTGATTGATTGTTTTCTATGGCTTTATCAACCCCTTTGCAGGTTATTTAAAGCCCCAAAAATATTTTTAGATTCTAAGATTTTTTTAAATAATAATGATTTAGTAAATATTACTAATTAACCCATAGCTGGAGGGAGAAGAGATGGATTCATACCTTTCCAAAGAGTAAGCGAACATAATGAACCCAACAAGAATTGGAACTTGGCTCTCTGATTAACAATTCCAAGCCATTATCCATTACAACAACTGTACATAGAAGCTTAGAGCACCTGGTATTCCCAAGCAGTCACCCACCTAGGTACTGACCAGGCTTGATGCTGCTTAACTTCAGTGATTGGTTTCCATTATTTAGTCTGAAGAACTCCTTTCAAAAGATGAAGGATTTTTCTGTTTTGTCATTCGGTTAACCAGTAAACGTAGTTAAATGTCAGATGGATTCTTTAATTTGACAGGTTGCATCCGTAAAACACTTTAAAAACATCGTAATTTAAATTCAAAGCTTAAAAAAATTATCATCATTTACTCACCCTTCAAAATATAAATAAAGTCCACATCTGAAGCAATGTAAGTCCAATACAATACAGGTCTGAAGCAATAACAGTTACAACCAAAGTATAAATACGTGGTTTATTTACCGACAAAATATCTACTAGTTTATGTAGGTCATTAGGAATAGTTTCAATAAAAGCAGTCCCAGCAAGTCGTTTATCATCATGAGAAATGAAAAGAAACTCAAGATACAATGGAGACACCTGAACATTTTTGATGAAAGAGTCACCTTAAATCAACAGAAAGAAAAAGAAAAGAGGAAAAAAAAAAAAAAAAAATCAATTGTCAATATTTGTTTGTTGTTATTTAGAGATGATATCAGTGCTTAGCTGAAAAATAGATAAATAAACAGTGAGAATAAAATATACAAAAAAAAAGTAAACTTAAAACTTGTTTTCTACAAATGAAACATTCCAGAATTCTTTGCTCATTTAATGAATTCACTCACCTGTGCAGGTATTTGTTTAGATTTCTTTTTGTTTGTTTAACGGAATATCAACTCCTTATTGGCTATTCAATGTCAAAATATAATTTTCTTTGAAGTAATAAGAATATATGTTATTCTGCTTTCACAATTGAGTACATGGTAGATGATACTCAGCTTTTATGCATATATATGCTTGTGTTGACATTATTAAAGTGATATGTATGTGTTTTATATTGTACTTTTGTTGAAGTTCTATTTTGAAATAGAGTTTGATTTCTTTTAGGATATCATATGGATTAATGTCATGAAAGAGTTCTTTCATGTTGGTCATTTGGTTGATTTTTTTTTTTTTTTTTTTTGTCAACCTCTATGGGTCATCTAATGCTGAAATCTAAATATTTTAAATGCAGTTGTATGTCTTCAACTACAGACAAAATGTATTGTTGGCAATTTCGCTATAAAAATGTATTTTTATACTTTCTCATGTAATGGAATAACCAGTCACCCCCATGAATGATTACACTATAGGTAGTAAGTACCTATCAAGTCAACTGTCTACGAGAGACTTGTGGGAAGAGTGAGAGCGAGACGAAGCAAGCACGTCCTACCTTCCAATTAGTGGCACTCACTACTAGATTGACCTGTGTGTATAACTGTACCGTATTTCATATTGTACTGGCTGTGTACAATAAACCTTTCTTCTATTAGGTCGGTGCAAAAATAATGTCGTTTTCTCACATAGTAACATATGTGAGAAAACGACATTATTTTTGCACCAACCTAATATTACCCACCTGGTGTTAAGTATTTATTCCCTTAGCACAGAATATAACACTTTCATAGAGTTTTGCTTTTAGGGGTTCAGTTTTAGTTTTGTTTGGGGGTTCACTATTTTCCCATAACTGGGACCCTAACAGGCGCTACCACCTTTGGTCAGGGTGGACCTGGGAGTAACAGAAATTAAGAGGTGGTTCCATACTCCTCAAGACCTCCAATCTCCTGATCAGAGGCCTTGCTGCCATCTAAATTGTCAAATATATTAATACTATCAATACTATAGCAGAGCACAGAGAGAGTGGAAGAAAGGCAGCAGGAAACAAAGAGAGAGTGAGAGAAAGATGACAGGAAGTAAAAACAAACAGTTTATCATCATACCCAGGACTAGATTTCTTTTCTAGCTTAATTGTAAAAAGGACAAATTGCTTCACATGGCAAAGTGTCCTTGGGACAACAGGTCTGATGCTTTCGACTCAACGATTAATATGTTGTTTTGTTCATTTTATAAAGACGCAATAACTTTTGTTTTTAATCCAGGTTATGTTATGAATGTGATATACAAGAAGAGATAGCACACTCACTAAGAGATGGTACACTCACTAAATGTCGATTACAGGCTCTTGAGTTCAAACACATTCAATCCTTCTTAAAATTCTGTGGCTCTTTGGAATTCAGCTTAGCACTGGAGATCCATTGCACCTGATCCGCACTTAGGATGCTTAGCCAATTAATGTCCACTGTCCCAAAAATGGGATATTGAGCATTAATGGGTTATGTGTAAAAACTATTAATATGGGATTTTTTTAGCAGGACACAAAGAGAGAGAGGGTAGAAAGATGTTAGAACATATGGATAAAGTAGGAAGAAAGACTGTAGGACACACAGACAGAGGGGGAGAAAGATGGCAGGACACACGGAGAGAGATTGGAGAAAGATGGCTAGACACATGGAGAGAGGGGGAGAATGATGGCAGGACACATGGAGAGAGGGGGAGAATGATGGCAGGACACATGGAATGGACAGAGGGGAGAAAGGCGACAGGACACATGGAGAGCAGGGGAGAAAGATGGCCAGGCACACAGACATAAGGGAGAGAAAGATGGTGGTACTCACAAAGAGAGTGTGAGAAAGGTGGTAGAACACAGAGAGAGAGCATGAGAAAGATCGCTAGACACATGGACAGAGGGAGAAGAAAAACGACAGGACACAGGGAGAGTGATTGAGAAAGATTTCAGGACACATGGAAAGTAGGGGAGAAAGATAGCAGAGCACAGAGAGAGCAGAAGGAAGACAGTGGGATACAAAGAGAGAGTGGGAGAAAAATGACAGGATGCAAAGACAAAGAGTGGGAGAGGAAACAAAAAAAGAGAGAGAGAGAAACAGATCAAGATAATTAAAGACAGCAATAATAAGAGAGAGAGAGAGTAAAAACAGGAGTAGAGAGAAGTGAGAGAGGAGTAAAGAAAAGTGGTAGCAGTCAGGAGTGAGAGAGATACTGGGATAAATAAGATAAAAAGGGAGGTAACTGTTGCCCTGTACAGAATGTCTGCCAAGTGAACAAAGAATATTTTAATTTTAATATTAGGTTGGTGCAAAAATAATGTCGTTTTCTCACATAGCAACATATGTGAGAAAACGACAATATTTTTGCACCAACCTAATATTTTCTCAAATGTAACACACACTAAAATATGGTTTTGAGACTAAATAAAAAATATATTCTTATGCTAAAAGTTGTCAATTCTAGGAGATTTAGGAAATTAATGTTTCTTAACAAAAAAAACAAAAAACAAAAAAACAAACTTTTAGAATGCTTTTGATTATGTTTTCATAATATTAATATATTTGACAATTTCAATGGAAAAACATTTTAAATGTCACTGCTTATTAACTATTGGGTTGGTGCAAAAAATAATGTCGTTTTCTCACATAGGTCACTATGTGAGAAAACGACATTATTTTTGCACCAACGTAATATAAGCCATTAAAAAAAAAAAAAAAATTTGCTTTCTAATTCAAAGCAATAGATGACAAATCAAGACAGAGAAGAAATCCTTGACCAATTTCAGATTTTATGGTAAAGGTCAAATCACATTAGAAAAGTTTCTTACCAGATAAAATTTCTTCAAATAAAAATTGTTAAAATTATTATTTTTGCAACTTCATTTTTTTTTTTTTTCCCCCCGATTAATCTGTAAAAAGATTAATGAAAAAAAAAATGTGGTTGCAAAAATTGCCAAACAAAATATTTATATTCAAAA
>OZ010613.1:36388976-36431476 GCA_963932145.1 Acanthosepion lycidas
CATTTCTTAAAATTCCTTCTAGTTATAAAAGAAACCAAAAGGTTGCAACCAAGGTAGTATGATCAGCTGATCTCCTAATTTTTAAATTTATAAGGTCTACGTGTTAAATTTTTTTATTTTATTTTTTTTTATACGTGTCTTGAGCACTTTTTTATACTGCTGCTTCCTGATCTCATTCAACTCCAACCAATAACTTTTTTTATAATTATTGGGCTGGTGCATAATTATCAAGCGTTTTTGTAGGCAAGCTTAGTCATGAAATCTAGGTACCATAGCAAAGAGCTCATCCAAACATTTCCCATGAAAGTATTTATAGAAAAGAGACAGGAAAGTAACTTTACAGCAATAAGAATGTGACTGAAGCTGAGATGCCAGGTCAGGACCAATAATATTGCTGATTCTTCTTTGTATTTTATCAATAATCTCTAAATATATAACAGGAGCACCAGACTGTATGTGCCAGCAATATTCTAAGCATGGATGAATGGTAGACTTATAGACATGTGAGAAAAATTGTCTAGCACAAAACAGTAAACCAACTTTCTTAGTAATGCATTCAATATAGACTTTCGCCTCGTGTCAGCTGAGAATGTTAGCGTGAGAAAGTGCAATGATTCATGGTTAGCGTGAGAAAGTGCAATGATTCATGGTTGATGCTAACCTGGAGGTTAGCATCAACCATGCCGTCAGAAGGCAGAAAGGGGTCAGATGATTAATACAGAGCAGCTTAGTTTTGGAGGCATTAAAAATAACAAGTTATTCTCTGTCCCAGTTAACAACAGATTGAAGGTCATTCTGGCTATCAGCTGCCATTTTGAGCAAAAGCAAATGGTTGTGCCATCAGCATAGATACCAAGGTGAGAGCCAATGTCATCGAGAAGGTCGTTAATAAAAATTAAAAAAGTGGGATGAGGGCTAGAGCCCCATGGGATATCTGCTTTAGTATAAAAGAAAATCTAGACCGTATGCAATGATTTAGTGTGTTTTTGAACTAATTTTTAGTGTTTAATCATGTAGTAAGCTATTTAAAGATATCAACTAATTACTTAAAATTAAAAATTAAAAAATTCAATCATATCATTTTGTATTTATATTTGGTATCTACTGCCAATAATATGTACATTATATGTAAACTGTAATTACTAAGAAATACATATTTTTCCACAAAAAATTTAATTGTACCCTTTTTTTTTTCCATATGTATTTTTTTTTAAATTTTATTTATTTGTTATGAAAATTAAATGATAGCATTGTAGTTGTGGGTGGAGCCACTTTGTCTCCTAGCAACCAATATTTTTAGACCAAGTCCACCACTGATGACTGTGCCAGATAATGCTGTTTTCGGTATCAGTCCGATGTTGCTTGAAGAGTAGATTGTTATTTCCATTTAATTTTTCACAGTAGAGAAATATGGCAAATGATCCTTAATGTGATAGTGATAATCTCCAAAATAAAGCAACAAACCAACCAAGAATGTAAGCCAGTAATATTGGTCTAATGTTGTTTGGAGAGGAGATGAACACTTCTATGTAACTTTACTTAATACAGAAATATCAAACAAGAACACTGCATAGGGCATTGACAGTTTCTTACATAGGGAAACCAATCAAGTATCTTAACTTTACAAATTGAAGCACAGTACTAGATTGGAAGCTAGATCCCATCATTTTACAATTACTAGATGTAACCTTAAGTTATATACTAACAGTTTCTTTTCTTGCACTTCTGACTTTTGGAACACTATCCTCTGGCTTCTTGCTTTCTAGCAACATTGAGTTTCATGAAATTTACATTTAATGTCAATCGTTATCTTCTGTCTTCTTAATTCCTGTTCTTTTATTATTCGTTCTCCTGAATTATGTTCTTCTTCTCATATTCTTTCACACTCAGTAACCCCTTGCATCTTAGTGGCTTTATTACCTTGCTTGGGATGAAATGATTTTAAAAAAATTATTTGTCTTATTTACTTAGGCAGTTTTTGTTTTCTGTTTTTTAATTTCCCTGTTCTTTTATTGTTCACTCTCCTTAATAATGTTTTCTTTTTCTAATATTCTCTCACACATCTTGCATCTTAGTGGCTTTATTACCTTCCTTGGGATGAAATGATTTAAAAAAAAGATAGATGAGCAGACTGAGATACACAAGAAAGAGAGAGAGAGAGATGAATAAAACATTTGTGGATATAACTTAATATTACATATTCACTCACAACATTCATTTGTCAGATGTACTGTTTTCCCTGTTATTATGGGTCAAATTGGGATGCCTGATTTTTATGCTTATATATATATATATATATATATATATATAAATATACCTTTTTTTTTTTTTTTAAGCTTTTCACTCCAAGCAAGGCGGGAAG
Organism: Acanthosepion lycidas; assembly: GCA_963932145.1. Lineage (NCBI taxonomy): Eukaryota > Metazoa > Mollusca > Cephalopoda > Sepiida > Sepiidae > Acanthosepion > Acanthosepion lycidas. Next base: position 36,391,339 of record OZ010613.1, read on the forward strand.
CCACTAGGACACAATGGGTTACAGAAGATTTGGAGCAAGATCAGATACGAGTGATAGAGGAAAGGATGAGGAGAAGGATAGTGGATAGATCAAGGCAACTGGAGATGTCAATTGACATTACATTTGAATAGTTGGAAATTATAGCTCTCAGGGAAACTGGAATAGGGAAGCAAGTTCCACAGGTGAGAGGTGCGAGACATGAAGCTGTTGAAGTAGAAGAGATGGCTACATTTAGTAGTTTCAACAGTGAAAGGGTGAGAGCGGGATGCCAGCCTTGTAGGGCGCTTGAATTCATGCAGTCTGGGAACCAGCAAATGAAGCTCCTTGGAGGAATTACCATGAAAGTATTTGTAGAACAGACAGAGAGAAGCGACAGCGCATCTGTGAGAGAGCGACTGTAGACAAGATGCCAGAACAGGGCCAATTATATTGCATATCTGCCTCTGGAGCTGATCAAGAACCCCAAGGAAAACAGAAGGGCCTCCAGAGCATATATGGCAGGAATACTCCATGCAAGGGCAAATTGTTGATTTGTAGATCTGAAGGATCAATTCCGGGGAGAAAAATTTAAAAATTCTTGTCGAAAATACCCCCATACTTTCCCACAAAAAGAATAAATACAAACTAAAAATTCTTAAAGATATTTAAATCAAAAACTTGAAATCAAACCTCAATATAATTATTTACAAATACTCCACAAACATTTCAAAATGTGTACAATAGATAGTCTTTAAATGTTAGCACTTGTCATTAATAGTTTTTCCTTTATCTAGCAACTACTCAAGTCCAGGATTTTTCTACAGCATACCTAGTTACCTCCCCTTAAACGGTGTCCATCACTCAAGCCATGACACAGCATTCCTGATTCCAAATATAAAAATGGTAATTTTCAGATGACCACAACAATTCTTGCCCTTCACAACCATGAACACCAAATACTTACTCTATAATTAACAATACCTTGATGATGATATTATGCTATTTCGAAAGTACTCGGAATGAATACAATATGAGCCAACACAGTGTTTTCTTCTCGTCTTTTAATAACCACACAAAAAAGCTTATTCATGAATATGAAAGGATACTATCGAGAATAAGTAAACTGAACATGTCTAAATTGTTTAACGAAACCTGTCTTAATACATATATAAATTGAAAAAGAAAAAAACAATAATCAGGAAGACAGTAACAATTGATATTGCATTTAAATTTTTAAAATCAAAATCAAAGCTAACTGGAAAGTATAGAGGCAGAAGAGAGTTCCACAAGTGAGAAGTGTGAGAAAAGAAACTCTTAGCATAGAACTTATGATTACATCTATCCAATTCAGTCGTAAATTGATGAGACCTTGTTGCCAATCTAGTACTGATTCATGAAGCCTTGGTATCATAGCAAAGATTTCATCTGAACAGTTGACATGAAAGTATTTAGAGAAAAGGCACAGGGAAGCAACTTTATGGAGGTGGGAAAGTGACGGGATCAATAATATAGCTGATTCTCCTTTGGATATTATCAAGAAACTCTACACACCATAGCTCTCTCTTTGTGTGTGTATATATATGTATGTGTATGTATATATATATATATATATATATATATATATATATATATATATATATATATATATAGTGAAACCCGGATATAAGAGAGATTTTCCATACTTACCTAAACAAAATAGACCAAACCCGGATATAAGAGACTTCTTCTCCGGTCCCGACAACTCTCTTATATCCGGGTTACACTGTACATACATACATATGTATGTATGTATATATATATATATATACATATGTATGTACAGTGTAACCCGGATATATATATATACGTACATACATACATATGTATGTTTATATATATATATATATATATATATATATATTATTTATTTATTTTAAAAAAAAAATTTATAACATAAATATGTTATAAAATCACTACAAAAATAGCCATTTTGTTTCAACACCCTCGGTGTCTTATCAAGTGATGACGTTGAATGTAAAATAAATGGTTTTAAAAGTTTCAAATTAATTAACAATTCTTCGCAAGGGTAAAACCTTGTTACAAAGGCTAGATGGACCAATCAGTTGTATATATGTATGTTGACACCTACTGTATATGAAATTGTTTATGTGTACGTGTAGGTAGGGAAACTTGGGTATGTCATTACGGCTACATGGGTTAGTATATGTGTGCATATATGTTTATATTTGTGTATTGCTGTGTGTATATATGTGGGTATATATGTGTATATATGTATGTATGTGTACTTAATATCATGGAGATATATACGTATGTATATGTTTATGTATGTATGTGTAGATATTTCGGTGTGTGTGTATGTATGTATATTTGTGTATATGTGTGTGTATATATATATATATATATATATATATATATATATGTGTATGTGTGTATGTGTGTGTGTGTATATATATATGTATATGAGGTGGACATCGTAGTTACTGATGGGTGTTGACTTTGATGTCCGATTTTATATTTACATACACTATTTTAATATATTAAATAATATTATTTTTAATCATTTTTATCTTTGTATATTTACTCGCTTAAGTTAGATTTCAATAGGTTGTTAGCATTCATGTAATGACATTTTCTGTCTTAAATATTTATCGGTTGTGGTATCCGATTGTCTGGGTCAATGTCTGTGGATGTGTGTGCACGTATATATAGGTATCTATGTGTATGGAAAGTGCATTCACTTTTAATTGTGTATGTATGTACGTGTGTGTTGGTTTCACTTCCCCCACTTCTCCCCTTTTTTTTATTTTTATTTTTTTTTTTATGACAGACCGTGAAGATGTTCTCTGTCTCATCTCTTTTTGTGTGTGTATATATATATATATATATATATATATATATATATATATATATATATATATAAATATGTCTTGGTGCTTATATATTAGAATCTGAATGCGCTTGTTTTACGTGCGAGTTTAGGACCCCATTCACACACTATTAGGATTAAAATGTATACATCGTAAAAAGACCAGATATTAAATTAGCTAAAGTAACTTCAATGAAGAAATAAATTGAATAACATATATATTTCTTCTTTTCTCCTCAGTAATTTTATAGTTGTAAACTTAATAGCGAATAAATTTTAAATTTTGTTTTTGTAATTAGCGGTTTTAAATTTTAATATTAAATTTTATCATATAATTTAGTAATTATTGGTTGGAATAAATTCTTTTTTAATACTACCCATATTTTAAACATCTGAATAGATATTATAACATGACTTTGTTGTCAAGCTTTTTGAATTTTCCTGTACTTGTGTTTTGATTGGTCCATCTAGCCTTTGTAACAACATTTTCCCCTTGCGAAGAATTGTTAATTAATTTGAAACTTTTAAAACCATTTATTTTACATTCAACGTCATCACTTGATAAGACACCGAGGGTGTTGAAACAAAATGGCTATTTTTGTAGTGATTTTATAACATATTTATGTTATAAATTTTTTTTAAAAAATAAATAATAATATATATATATATATATATATATATATATATATATATATATATTGATCCCAGCCTAATGTCCACGGAGTGAAGGAAAGCCTAACTCAATTAGCACTGACTGCTCAGACAATGAATGCTGTATGTTTCTTTATAAGGAAACAGCTAATATTACCATTTCCATTAGAAATGAGGAGAATAGATACTACACTTTGATCCCAGCCTAATGTCCACGGAGTGAAGGAAAGCCTAACTCAATTAGCACTGAGTGCTCAGACAATGAATGCTGTATGTTTCTTTATAAGGAAACAGCTAATATTACCATTTCCATTAGAAATGAAGAGAATAGATACTACACTTTGATTCCAGCCTAATGTCCACAGAGTGAAGGAAAGCCTAAGTCAATTAGCACTGACTGCTCAGACAATGAATGCTGTATGTTTCTTTATAAGGAAACAGCTAATATTACCATTTCCATTAGAAATGAGGAGAATAGATACTACACTTTGATCCCAGCCTAATGTCCACGGAGTGAAGCAAAGCCTAACTCAATTAGCACTGACTGCTCAGACAATGAATGCTGTATGTTTCTTTATAAGGAAACAGCTAATATTACCATTTCCATTAGAAATGAGGAGAATAGATGCTACACTTTGATCCCAGCCTAATGTCGACGGAGTGAAGGAAAGCCTAAGTCAATTAGCACTGACTGCTCAGACAATGAATGCTGTATGTTTCTTTATAAGGAAACAGCTAATATTACCATTTCCATTAGAAATGAGGAGAATAGATACTACACTTTGATCCCAGCCTAATGTCCACGGAGTGAAGGAAAGCCTAACTCAATTAGCACTGACTGCTCAGACAATGAATGCTGTATGTTTCTTTATAAGGAAACAGCTAATATTACCATTTCCATTAGAAATGAGGAGAATAGATACTACACTTTGATCCCAGCATGATGGCCGGGAAGTGAAGAAAAGTTTAACAAGAGTAGCATTGTTACTTGGTCAATAAATGCTATATGTTTTGTTATAAGGAAACAGCTAATATTACAATTACCATCAAATAGGTACCTTGCAGGACTGGTGATGGGGGTCGAAAGAAATAATCATGCTACCATTGATATTTAATACACCAGTTTAACAAACAGAAACCATATAACTGTGCTATAGAAAAATTATTTGAAAATAATGAACATGCCACAACAAACAGGTACCATACCAGGAGTTTGAGATAAAAATAATTTATTTAACCTGGCGCTTGTCTTAATACATGATTGTTTGGTTGTTTCTCTGAGTGAAGAGATGAGTACCACATACTGGGTCCTTTGTAATATTTTTATGCTCAAGAAACTTACCCGGCAATGCCCACCTCCTCTCCAATCAACATGGCTTACATGGTAGGTTGGTTGCTCTCTATATGTAAAAAACAGTCAATGTCTTATGCTGTGTTTTGTTAAGGAAAAGTTACTCGGTAGTGCCCATCTCCTCACCAAATAAATTGAACCTCACCACAATCTTGTTGAGATATTGTTGCTTGGTGTTTTATGGTAAAAAGAGTTACTGGTAATGCCAATCTCCTCTCCAAGTAATATGAGACTGGCAGTAATGTGTTACATGGTTGGTGCCATCCCTAATATAAAAGATTTTCAGGGTGTCATGATGGGTCCTTCATGATATCCGGCAGGGAATTATTTGGTGGTGCCTGTCTCCTTTTCAAGTAATATGAGATAGGTAGTACCAAGTTTCATGGAACCAGCTGCAGTGAAGTATTTCTGACCTAATTGCATTCGTCTCCATCATTGTGACATGACAGTGACAAAATATCTTTATCCAAAATAATTAAATTCTTTTCTGATATTTCTTTTCCCACCTCATTGTCGATTCCTTGCACTGTTCCAGAAAGAACCTGACACCTCCAGACATACTTTATTATTCACATGACAAATATTAGATAAAAAAATCATTAAAAGAACCTGACTCCTCCAGACATGTTCTATCGTCACAAGACAAAAAAATCATTAAAAGGACCGAACTCCTCCAGACATGCTCTATCATAATCAGACAAAAAATTATTAAAAGAGCCTGACTCCTCCAGATGTGCTCTATCATTACAAGATAAAAAATCATTAAAAGAGCCAGATCAGTCACACATCTTTCTAGCCTTTCAGAAGTGTTTTTACAATCTTGTGGATGATAAAAGATATAGGACTCAGTCTGTCTTGTTATTCAACCCATAGCTGTAGGGAGGGAGGATGAGAAGAATCCATCTCTTGTTCATTTAATTAAAATAATTAACATCATCAGTATATGTAATCCAACTCACCCCAGAAATATATTTACCAAAACCAATTTTAGATTGTTTCTGTTGACAAGCTATTGTTTTACAATCTTCATACTATTTACTGACTCTCTTGGAAAGTATAAATTATTAGGATCTTTCAGTGATATTGAGTAAAGTTCAAAAATCGATTTTCGATAATGTTACCCTGCAACCCTTTTCCCACAGACAAACCAGTGCTGACCTCTGGCTACTCTAGCACTATTTCTATGGCAGATGTTTGGATAAACTACATTCTTTGGTTCATCTAGTCCAGACTTTCACAGCTAGGATTAACATGGAGTCAACTCGTCCTAATTCCTTTTGTATTCTGTTTGTAAGGAGGAAGTCCCATTCAGGCCTCTTCTTCCTCAGAACTGTTGCATTATGGAATGGACTCCTGAGATAATGCTTCTCTGATAACTACACTCTTGGGTGAACAAAAGTTTAAAAAAGAAAAGTTCTTCTCAACTAAAAACATTAATGACAGTCTCAAGAAAGAAGAATAGGCTTTGTCATTATTGCATTTGTTATTTAGACTATTATCCCTATTCTTATTGTTTTATATGGCTGCTTCAGTCAAATCTTCATCATAGCAGAAAATTCTTTGTCACATAAAAGAAAGAAATAAAGTTGCACCATTTAAAAATACACTTCATCAAAAAATACATCACAAAATGTAAAGCCTGAGGAAAATTGCCTCTTGTCTTGTAAGTGGCTTCTCGTATTCAAGTGAAAAGGTCAGACAAGTACATTTAGTCAGACGTCAGATTCTAACACCAATATTAACATGAAGTACAAGAATTTCCCAAAGACATTTGTTATTTAAATACCGGGATGCAAATATTGCATTAAATGAAAGACTTTTAAAATGGCCAGCATAGTCAAGATTTATAAAGAAAATCTAAAAGTAGGTTTGAAACGTTTTAAAGTTAATATTGAAGTACCAATGACATATTTGTCATAACTGACAAAAAATATAACAATGATCTCTTGCAAGCAGTTCAAACCAAGATCCATTTACAAAATAACATATGAAACAAATTTCAAATTCCTTGTCTTTGTGAAAAGCACGAGCCTCAATATCACTGGCTCTTATTTAATGATAGATTAGCCAGAGGTAATAGCATGGTGAGGTTTGGTGATGCCCGGGGCCAAATCCATGATTGTATGCCCCTAAGACTCAAGTAGGGTGTGTGGCTATAGGGCCTAGTACTTAGAAATGTGAGAAAAGAAAACATTTTAAATATATAAAAACAGATGAAGCATGAAATTTATTTTCCTTTATAGTTGCTCTGATGTACTCATGAGGTATTTACAAAAGCATTATATACACTTTTGTGCACATTAATTGAAACAACCACTTTAGTTTACTTTCATTCAACATATGGTCAGTTTTAGACCCAGTGGAATGACAGGGTGTAATTGATTTCTATTTTTACTCAGATTAAGTCATTTGCAGTGGTGTGAAGTAATATGATTCTTTTTTCAGGATGTATGATGAAATTTGTTTGACCTTGAAAAATACTGCATCATCCTTGATTGCATCAGATTTTCATCACGCCCAGACTATTGTCTTGACTGTCGATTAGTTGTCCTATGGCTTTTGTCTGCGATGGACGTTACTCCAAGGAAGCGTATGAAAATTGTAATGTTGCACGAACACACTGGCAAGCCTTACTATGGATCAATATCAAATTACTATAGACTGGGCTGAAAGCGCTCCTAATTTACATCCAATCGAGAATCTGTGGTCACTCTGCACTTTATTTAAAATTTCAAAAACTATATTTTTATTTCACTTTTTGATTGGATGTCCTCCTAATATAGATACCTGCGGCCATTGCAGCCTCTGCCCTCCCCACTTCTGCATGCTGCTGGCCAAACAAATTCAAAATGCTTTTTTTTGTCACCTAAATGCTATAATGGGATATTAACAGCAAATGGAGAATCCACTATCTTTCCTTTAATGTCTGTTCTAAACATCAAAATGAAAAATAGAAAAAGAAAAAAAAGAAAAAAAGAAAAGGAATAAAAATAGAACAATGGAAAAAAATTTAAATAAAAAAAAACAATGGAAAATAATTTTTTAGAATGCCCCGCAACCAAAAAAAAAATCCAAAAAATTATGTTTATACATCTCCTCCCCTCATTGGAGGGGGATCCCCCAACAGACTCCCTAACACAAATTTTTAGATTTTAAGAACTTTTTTGAAGATAATAATCATTTACTGATATAAATACTATTAATTAACCCATAGGGAGAACAGGTGAATTCATACCTTTCCCAATGGCATTTGTGCATAAGTGAACCCGAATAGAGTTGGAACTCAACTCTCCAATATCCAATTCCGAGCTGTTATCCATTACACCAGCTGCACATCTAAGTTTACAGCATCTAGTGATCCTAAGCAGTCATTCATCTAGGTACTGACCAGGGTTGGCATTGCTTAACTCTGGTAATTCTATGTGAACTAGTGTTTCCATATGGTATCGCTGTAACCCATGGAAAGAAAGAAGTCAGAAGAGAGTTTCACAAGCAAGAAGTGCAAGAGAAAGAATTGAGCCATTTCAACTGCAAAATGATGAGACCATGCCACTAATCTAGTACTGTGCTTTACTGGGCAGCTACATTATAGCAGTGGGAAAGTGACTGAAACCAAGATGCCAGGTCAGAACAAATAACAATGCAGATTCTTCTTTGTATTTTATCAAGGTCTCCACCGGTTATCAATGACCATGGATTTGATCCCACCCATCTGTAAGCCTAGACAGGATGGTATGGAGGACAAGATGTTGCTCATGCAACATGCACCCCCCCCCCTCCATGTGACTGATGGATCCAAAGAAACAGCAGGGCCATTAAAATTTGGCACCAGTGCCATTGGAACGAGGCTGAAATCAGCAACGAACTGATTTAGGGGTTCCAACTCCAAATTGTTAGCTGTATAGTGTGTGCTATGCCAGGGCTACATACAGTTTTGAATTACGAGTTAATTTCTCCTAGACTGGTTGCCACCCAAGGATATAGAACTCACTCTGTCCTGCTATTTACCTATAGCTGGGGGGGGGAGAAAAGTGTTAGTACATAAGTGAATGTAATGGATTCAACTAGAATTTGAACACTGCTCTCCAATTCCTCAATTCGAGCCGCTATCTATTACTCCACTATGCCTCCTCATCTTTTTTAGTAATCTCTAAATATATATATATATATATATATATATATATATATATAACAGAAACATCAGGCCAGATGTGGTAGGAATATTCAATGCATGGATGACAGGTAGACTTGTAAATATATAAGATAGATTCTGGTGAGAAAAATTGTCTAACAAGACACAATTTACTCATTTTTCTAACTTTGTTTCAAAATGTGCCCTTGTAACAAGCAATGTGGGAGGGGGGTCCTATCTTTCATCTTTTAGTCCCTTTTCCCACAGATGCACTGTTGCAAGCCTATCACTACTGCATCACTATTTCCATGGCAACTGTTCAAATAAGCTCTATTCTTAAGTTCCACCAGTTCAGATTGTTGCAGCCAAGATAAGTCTTGCTATGTCTACTGGCTTGAATCAACCTCATTCCCTACATATTCCTTTGATAAGAAGGAAGTTCCACTGATCAGTTATTATTATCAAGAACTCCTACTTTATGGAAATGAGTCCTGCTTTCCTGAACACTACAATCTTACCCTCTTCAAGTTCAGGGTCAATCAGTATCTATCCTCCTTATCCTCATAATCTGCACTTCCTCTAACCTTCTGTTTCATTCATATCACATACCCCATTTATTATAAACATTTTAACAGCAATCCTCAATATCTTAATCTCTTCAAGTCAAGGGTCAATCAATATCTATTCATCTAATCCTCACAATCTTCATTTCCTAACACCAACTCTTTCATATCACTCACCTCATTCAGTAACCCTCTACATTGAATTGCTCTTGGGACATATATTATGTAAATATTATTGTATATAGTAAGTTTTATATTAAAAGGAATAGTGTAATTTATTGGTGCAGAAAGTTGATTTGGCAAGTCAAATTCAAATTCTAATCTTTTCTGTTGTATTCACTTTTGCACTAATAGCCTAGAGAAAGGTATGAATCCATTTCTTCTTTCCCCAACTATGTTAAATAGGAGGGCAGATTGGGTTCCTTAACCTTGGCTGGCAACAAGTCTAGGAGGATGACCCTGAATTCAAAAGAATGTAATGGGAAATCATTCCACAATCTTTCCCAAAATTAATTGATTAGTTTTTTTACACCTTATCAACCTTTTGCAGGTTAGTTAAAAATAGAAAGTATTTTTAGATTCTAAAAATTTTTCGGAGTGAATAATGATGTATTGATATGTCGTACTAAAGTGGATTCATACCTTTCCCAAGTGTATTTGCAAGTGAATATAAGCAGCCTGACTGGAATTGGAACTTGGCTCTCCAAATTCCAATTCTGAGCCATTATTCATTACACCACCTGCACACCTGGTATTCCAAAGCAGTCACATATCTAGGCACTGACCAGGCTTGATGTTGCTTAACTTCAGTGACTTTATGTCAGTTGATAAATAATAAAGAAAAGGAATCTGTGGAGAGCCATGTTCACCTTCATTCTAAATAGATATGGCATTAAAAAAGAATATTTTTGTTTTAAATTACTTTTTATCTATTAAGATAAAAAGAATTTAGTCTAAGCATTCATGTGTCATCCCTTGAGTATTATTTCAGCAAATAAATTCATGAGCCAAGATTTTTCATCAGAGTGTGAGGAAGTAAGACATATTTATACACCCACCAGGAATAAGATAGAACCAGTGTATATCTACCCAGCATGCTACTGTTTATTCATTCTATCCAAGAAAGGTGTGGATGACTTCCCCTGAGGTCAGCTTATACTTAATTAACAATTACAATCCTCTGAAAAATATCAGTGAGTATTTACAGAGTTCTTTCCCTTGATTTCTCCATTAGTCACTCATCTGCAACTGCAGGGAGAAACCAGTTACACGCACACAAATATCGCAGAGGTATCTTTTAGTTTACCTTAAAAACATTTTTGCATATCAGTGACTCAGTATGAATCCACAACCCCACAATCCTACAAACAAATGCCTCCAAACATTTTCTTTCCTTAATTTTTAAATATATACTGAACAGAAAAAAGATGAGATCATAAAGCACCTATTTCCAAATACCATTCATGATGGCAGATAAGATGCACTTTTGAAGATAAAAGAAAAAAAAAATTAAATAAAAAATAAAAAATAAAAAACAAATTCTCTGTGCTTAATATGTAAAAGGTGGAATGCTTGTGTAAACTTAGAATTCTCTGTTGAAATTGAGGTGTGCTTTATATACATATGTCCTCACAATCACAAGTCCCATAGCCCAGGGGTCGGCAACCTACGGCACACATGCCACACGTGGCATGCCAAGCAATTTCCAATGGCACACAGCCGCAAATGACATCATGAAGTCTGAACCAATAACTACTACAATGCATGATATTTAGCTGTTTAAATTTGAATATATACTAAAGTAGGTATTAGGTTGGTGCAAAAATAATGACGTAATAATGTCGTTTTTTGACGTTAAAAAATACGTCAAAAAACAACATTATTACATCATTATTTTTGCACCAACCTAATACCTTCACTTGGACATGAAAAACAGCATAGCATGATGAAAAAGGCCCCAAACTCAATAAAAACAAAGTTTTGTCATCAAAATGTTTATGTTATTATTAACAGGAAAGACCAAAGTATTTTTTTTATTATGTTTTTAAATCTTTTACTCTTTTCTAGCACATTTGAAATTTTGGTTAAAAATCTTGTTTTTTTATGACAACAGTGAACTAGAGAAAAAAAGGTGAGTTTTATTTTGCGCTTTTTCCAAGGAAAACACATTGATTTGGAAATTCTTGTAAAATTCAAATAAATGTCGGATTTTAATGAAACTTTCAGGACATATTCAGAAATGAATTAAATTTTTGAAATTTTTTTTAGAAAATTTTGATAAAAAATATTTTTTTTTTTTTTTTACATATGTTACCATCCAGTATATTGACCTTGGCTTGTATAAAAATACAAATGCTCTTGGCGCACTGAATGATTTTAATACCCCAAGTCGGCACATAGTTAGCAAAAGGTTGCCAACCCCTGCCATAACCCTTTATTACCATAAGGACACCACAAGTACTTCAGCTGTAGTAAGAGTCATGTGTGGGCAAGATAGTTTGACAGAACACAACCCTCCCCAGGTTGGTTTGAATTAAGAGTTTTCCTTTTCCTAGACTAGTTGCCAACCAAGGTTACAGGACCCAGTCTGCCCTGCTATTTACCCATAACTAGGGGGAGAAGAGATGGCTGTATACCTTTCCAAAGGGTATTAGCACATAGGTGAATTGGAATTCAAACTCAGTTCTCCGATTCCTCAATCAGAGCCATTATCTATTACTCTCTCATGTCTGCTATGTGTCCTTATCTTTTATTAAATATATCAGTTCTATTTCTCTTTCTAATGTATAATCTGAGGTACAGTGGAGTAATGGCTAGCAGTTTGGATTGAGGAATTGGAGAACCAAGTTTGAAATTCCAGTTGAATCCATTACATTCACACGTGCTAATACCCTTGGGAAAGTTGTGAATCCTCTTCTTCTCCCCCCAGCTATGAATAAATAGCAGGACAAACAGGGTTCTATAGACTTAGATGGCAACTGATCTACCGCAGAAAGAAATGGAAAACTACTACAGAAAAAAATCTCCCTCGTTGGTTATGTATTGAAAGATATGTGATTGCCTAAGTATGTATCACGCATGGCACATAACTGAATGTATAAACTACAAGGAAACGGATCAGAAATTTGTGGCACCTAATGAGAAAAGAGAGCTTAGAGAATTTAACACTCACATGGAACCTAGCAGCTCATCTCTCTTCTGAACTAGATTTCTTAATATTAATCTAAACAAATAAGAGCAATTATGAAGTTTCATCTCGAATTCAGTCATAATATGGTTACTTTGTATCTTTTCTATATTTTTATGGCAATAGTTCTGATGAGCACTCTCTTCCTTGGTACCTCAACTGCATGAATTTAAGTGTAGTATAAGACATGTGATACACACTTAGGCGATCATGTATCTTTTGATACATGACAGATGGGCCAGAATTTTTTTCCCCGAAGTAGGTTGCTATTTCTTTCTATGGTAGACCAGTTGCCATCCAAGGTTATAGAACCTGGTTTGTCTTGCTATTTACCCATAGCTTGGGGGAGAAGAAGATGATTCATAACTTTCCCAAGGGTATTAGCACGTAAGTGAATATAATGGTTTTGATTGGAATTAGAACTTGGCTCTCTGATTCCTCAATCCATAAGAGAAAGTAATACTGAGTAAATTGTGAGCTGTGATCAAATTTAGATCAAATATTGATTGGAATCAGACAGAATGATAAAATAAAGAATGAGTAAATTGTATACAGTTTTTCTAGAATGTTTTATATACATGCATGTAATGAGTGTCCAGATAATTTAGTTGGAAAGTAAAAGAAGTATCTGGAGTTTTCCTACCTCGAATTTTTGAAGAGTGTAAAGAGATGAATGTTAACATTGTGGCCTGAAAAAAGAAGTCCAAATTTTCATTGACCTTTGTGTTGACTTCCAGTCCAATCATGAGTGTCACATGTTTATATGTGTAGAGGAGAAAAGTGTGGTTGATTCTCATATGGTGTAGAAATGGATAGCAGCTTGGATTGAGGAATCGGAGACCTGAGTTCAAATTCCAGTCGAATCCATTACATTCACTTTCATGCTAATACCATTGGGAACGGCATGAATCTTCTTCTCCTCACCAGCTATGGGTAAATAGCAGGACAGACCGGGTTCTATAACCTTGGATGGCAACTAGTCTACCGCAGAAAGAAATAGCAACCTACTGCAGGAAAAAATCTGCCTTGTCAGTCATGTATCGAAAGATACATGATCACCCGAGCGTGTATCACACAGGACACATAACTGAACTGAAGGGGTGTACTGACGGGTATTAGCACGTAAGTGAATGTAATGGATTCAACTGGAATTTGAACTCAGCTCTCCAATTCCTACTGCAGAAAGAAATGGCAACCTACAGTTGGAAAAAATCTGCCTCATCAGTCATGTATCGAAAGATACATGATCACCTAAGTGTGTACCACGCATGGCACATAACTTAGATTGGCAAATAGGTCTTATCGTTTTACTGTTGAAAAAGCTAGATGTAACCTTAAGTTCTATCGTAATATTTTCTATAGAATTCTCTTCTGATTTCTTACTTCTCCATCACATAGTCTTCAAAGATTTAAATGCAACATCAATCACCATCTTTTGTTCTCCTGAATCCTGTTTTTTATTGTCCTTTCTCCTTGTTAACATTTTCTTGTTTTCTTTTCATTCCCAGTAAGCGCTTATGTCTTAGTGGCATTATTGCCTTGCTTAGGGTGAAATGATTACAGAAAAAAAATATTCTTCTGACGAGCTTTATGAATAGACTAGATTGTTGGCAAGATTTCATCATTTTGCATTTAAAATGGCTAGATGTAACCATATGTTCTCTCACACTTCTCACTTGTGGAACTCTCTTCTGGCTTCTTGCTTCCCAATCAACTTTGAGCTTCAAAAATTTAAATGCAATGTCAATCGTTATCTTCTGTCTTCTTAATTCCTGTTCTTTTAGTATTCTCTCACTTTAATAATTTTTTCTTTTCCTTATATTCAGTAACTCCTTGCATCTTAGCAGCTTTATTACCTTGCTTGGAGTGTAATGATTCAAAAATAAAAAAATGTTTCTACCAGTGGCAACTCTAGGTCATCAATGTTTGTCGGGCTTATTACAATCTTTAACAAAATGTACTATTGCTATAACTTAGATACTAAAATGATTCCTTTACTCTAACTAAAATATATAATTTTTAAAAATCTCTAGCCAAGTATGTCTTTTTTTAAATAATGTGTGTATCTATCTAGAGTGCGTGTTTGTATATATGTCTGTGTGTTTATGCATCTCTCTGTTTCTGAATTTTTAGTTTTATGATCAATACTGCTGACTGGTATCATATTTCAACACTACCCCAGTCACACTCCTTACTCCAATACTTCAGTTGATGCTTTGATTTTTGCTGACTTCAGGTTGGGCTAAATTTAATTTTCTTTTTTTTTTTTCAATTGATACACTGTGCTACAAAACCTTATACTGTATGGAATGAATTATTTAAAATGGACGTTCGAAAACAATAAGTTGAAATAAAAATGTGTTCTTTGGAAACAGGGCATACAAGACATTACAGATTTTTAAAAGATTATTCATAAAATTAGTGCATGAAATACATTGCCTATTCTGTACGCCTCCAGCTCAGGTTGGGCCCAGACCTATGCAGCCAAACTAGCCATGTTAATTTTATTTCATTCTTTTTTACTTACTTTCTTTGTTTTTTCTTTCTTTCTTCTTTATTATGAACAATATCAACGAAATGTATTTCGGTCAATATTCTGAGGCACTGAGTTAAAACAATTAATTCTGGATCCAGCTGAAGTCAAGAACAAAAACGATGCACTAAGAAAGATTTATGTTGCTTTGAAATAGATACACTTGAATGTTGACTCACTCAGGCTGAGCCCGACAAGTCTGACCTTCCGGAGTCGCCACTGATTTCTATATACAACTTGCATGAAGAAGTCTCTATATTTCATGTTGAAAAACCATTATGTTTTGTTAATGTTTGAAGACACCTCTAAGAGTTGCTGGAGAAACTTGAACAACAAATACCTTTTGAAAGTTTCTTCATCACAAAAAGTAAAAGCAGTTATTTTTATACAGAGACATCTTTTGTAGAACCGATGGTTATTATTTATGGTCAGTATATTTTAGTGAATATCAAAGATTGACTTACTTATGACCAGACAACAGAAGCAGTAAACACGTTCCACTGATCAGGTCAATGAAGAAATCATCTCGTTGTGCCAGCACAGACCTCAATCAAGATATCAATAGAACCAGCATGTAGCTAGCATCCAACAAACAAATCAATATGTGAAAATTGATCTCTGCAATTTCATTTCTTTATTTACAGCCATAACCGGAACTTATTTGTCTCAGCTCTGAGGATCATTTCCATAATTGCAAACTCAAAGTTTGGAGTAAAATCCCAATAATTCTATCTCTCTCTCTCTCTCTCTTATATATATATATATATATATATATATATATATATGTGACAATTGTGTATTTTGGCAGCAATCCCTCTTTTATAGAAGTTTCGTTAAAGATGACTGACAAGATACTGCAATTAGGCTTTTTATTTTTCTAGTGTTTGTAAAAGTGTTTTCTTTTCTGGACACAAGTGTGTAAAAACTATTAAAAAATTCCTATAACTTTAGAGACATACATAAAAAAAACCACACATTCAGTTAAACGTAAAAATCATCTTTAATAATAGCTAAAAGAATAGGCAAAAACATATGGATATGCAGAACTATTTGACAATTTTTATACACTTTATGTTCAGAAAAGAAAACACTTGTATGAACCCAAGAAAAGTTAAAAAAAGGTTAATCGCAGTATCTTGTCAGTCCTCTTTAACGGAATATATATATATATATATATAGGGTGAATCAAAAAATGTTTTACAAAGTTTTTGGGAAGGTTCCTCACACAAAAACAGCGACAAAAGTCCATATAAACATATGCCCACAAATCCTTTGTTTTTGAATTATTAAGTTTAAAGTTTATGGTAGACACTGTTAAATGTATAACTGGTCAGTCATTTTAATGAAACTTGTATATATATATATATATATATATCCATGTAAAATGAGAATGAATAGAGTCCAAGTTTGATGTTCATAACATTCAATTTAAAAGAGGGTTCAATACAAAAGTAGAGAAATATTCTTTATTTTAGGATATTATTTCAAAAACATAAAAAAAAATGTTACACAGATGCAATCATGTTTCCATGCGTATTACACATCTCACCAGGCATTAGTAAATAACTGGTGAGTAGACTATTGAAATTTAAAAACAAGATAGACCCTCTTTTCATGAGAAAAGGAAGAAAAGAAAAAGAGTAAGAAGGAAAGACACAAGGTACACCCTCTTTTCTTTTACACACACACACATATATATATATATATATATACACACACACACATATATATATATATATATACACACACACACACACATATATATATATATATATATATATATATATATATATATATATATATATATATATATATACACACACACATATATATATATATATATATATATATATATACACACACACATATATATATTTAACTTGTGAAGAACTTGGTAATCCATATGGGTAATCCCAAGGAGGATGAAATCCTGAGAGCTCACATATATAAATTATTTATTTTAAAAAAATTATAATATAAATATGTTATAAAATCACTACAAAAATAGCCATTTTGTTTCAACACCTCTGGTGTCTTATCAAGTGATGATGCCGAATGTAAAATAAATGGTTTTAAAAGTTTCAAATTAATTAACGATCCTTCGCAAAAGGAAAACATTACAAAAGCTAGAATGACCAATCAAAATACAAGTATAGGAAAATTCAAAAAGCTTGATAACGAAGTCAGGTTATAATAGCTATTCAGATCTTTAAAATAGGAGTAATATTAAAAAAGAATTTATTCTATACGACCCAAGTAATTGTTGGTTATTGGAATTCATTACGTATACACCAATTATATATATATATATATATATATATATATATATATGGTTGGTGCAAAAATAATGTCGTTTTCTCACATATGTTACTATGTGAGAAAACGACATTATTTTTGCACCAACGCAATATATATATATATATATATAAATGTATGTATCTAACACCAATAATAAAAGCTTTCAATGAGTGCATGAATGAATTAAATCAAACTTAGCATAAAAATAATGAAAAATGAGAAAAATAACAGACAATTGCTGAGATCGCCAGTTAAAAAAGCGTTCATCTATGAAACTGTGGAGCTGAGGTGTTGAATATAACAACAATCAGCTAAGTAACAAATATTATACTTGTATTAATCCTATATATATTTATTATTTTTGTGGTTACAGGCATTTGAGTTGCTATCCCCGTTTTTTTTTTTTAACCAGTTTAATAACAACCAGCCTAGATCAAGAAATTCTACTAAAGAAAAACTGTGCTACCAACAGGAATTGAACTTGCCTCCCTTTTTTCCATCAAGGAAACTACATTTCGAGCCAAAATGCACCTTTATTCTAACTTTGCTCTGTCTCCATGCCCAAACTTCAATCTGTCCTGTCAGTATCAAATTTTCCAAGCCCTCTTTCTTCATTATGTGCCCTAGAAATTTCAACTGCATCTTCCTTTTTTGTTTCCATTTTTTCTAAAACTGTCATTGCTCACATATTGGTCCATGGTATCCTCAGCATTCTTCTGTAGAACCATGTTTCTGTTGCTTCAAGTTTTCTCTTCATCTTTAAGGAGACTGTCTGGCATTCACTGCCATATAGCAGGCCAGATATAATATAATAGCTCATTACTTTTTTTTTTGTTTCTAACATTTTTTATTCTTTATTTCTTAATACTCTGCATAGCTTTTGAAAGGCATCTTTGGCTATCCCAATACACCTTCAGATTTCAGTTTCACACTTTCTATCCTCTGTTATAACATGACCAAGAGTATCTCATATTCAGATTTTTTCAACAATTTGGTCAGTACTCCAGGGATTTAACATTTTAGATTTCTTAAGAGTTGATAGTTTTATCTGGACTAAGGTATCACATTTCCAATTTTTACAGGTAGACAGTTGAGTTTGTGTGCATAAAAATACTGTTTGAAACTACAGATTCAGCTTGTGAGCAGAGTGTTATGCAAGAGGTTTGGTTTGGTTTGGTTTAATTTACAGCATATCAACACCAATGGGTTATTTAATGCTGACAACTTTTTTCCTGTAATATTTTTTGTCAAAAATCTATTTCTGGTAATATTTTTCCCTTAAAAATGTATAGCTGCTATTTTAGAAAATGTATTGCTGGTAATATTTTTTTTTTTTCAAAAATCATATTACTGGTAATAGTTTTTTTTTCTTTAAAAATTTTCTTTCTGGTAATAATTTTTTATAAGGTATTTCTGGTATTAAAACCTATTTTTACACT
This sequence comes from Acanthosepion lycidas, assembly GCA_963932145.1. Taxonomy (NCBI): domain Eukaryota; kingdom Metazoa; phylum Mollusca; class Cephalopoda; order Sepiida; family Sepiidae; genus Acanthosepion; species Acanthosepion lycidas. The sequence goes on from OZ010613.1 coordinate 36,410,338, forward strand.
TTAATAATGCTTTTTACCTCAGTTTCAGGGTTAACTATTTGCCCATAGCTGGGACCCGAACAAGTGCTACCACCCCAGGTCAGGGTGAACCTGGGAACACCAGCAATTAAGAGGTGGTACCACACTCCTCAAAACCTCCTAATCAGAGACCTTGCTGTTGGATGTAGTTTATTGTCAGACCCAGGACGCGGATGTAGTTTATCGTCTTACCCAGGATGTTATGCAAGAGGGTGTTTACTTTTTAATGATATAGTGATTGTACAGTATACTCAAATGTTATTGCTGACCATTTGCATCCCTTTCTGCTTGCTATGTCTTCCAGTAATGATGGATTATTCTAGAAAGACACTGCAAGATTCCATTATGCATTTAAGTGACATGACAGTCATTCTATTGCATTCTACCATTCACCAGAAAAGGCATGTATACAACAAGCTCACTAAATTTTTTGCAGCTACTCTCAGTAAACAACTCAACCCTGGAATATGTCTAGATTGATACTACCATGAAAGAAATCTAGCATCACATGGGCTCTATTATTTATTACTAGCAGAAGTACCTGACATTATTCAGGAATTAATTCTACCTAAATAAGAAGACAAAGAGACACTTCATTTTATTTGTATAGATTATTAAAATGACTAAGGGAAGTAACCACACATTAATTTACTACAAAAGTTGATTGGTTTGGTTTTTCCAAAAATATACTGCAGGTAATACTTTTTTTTTCAAAAATGTATTGCTAGTAATTTTTTTTTTTTTTTTCAAAAATGCATTGTTGGTATTTTTACCATAAAAAAGTATTTTTATACTTTAACAGTGTTTTGACCCCAGTTTGGGGTTTAACTATTTGTCCATATCTAGGACTCTAACAAGTGCCACAATCCTGGGTCAGAGGGTGGACCTGGGAACAACAGCAATTAAAAGGTGGTTCCACACTCCTCAAAAACCTTCAATCAGAGGATATAGTTTATTATCATATGCAGGACGAACAAAAGCTGAGATAATTCCCTTACCACAATAAATATTGAACTTCTACAAGAAATGGTTTCTTTGACTTTATTTTTGAATCTGTATGACTTTCAGCATTGACTTAATTTGACTTTACATTAATGAAAAGACAAAGCTTACTAAGAAGTACAAAGAATAGGAATTTGGGGAGAACCATGATCTTCCATATCCTGAAGGGACATAGTACAGAGAAGGTTTGCTTCTCAAAAAAGAAGGGTAAATTTTTTTTGGCAAACATGGACTTTTGTGTTCACAAAAAAAAAAGGACAGTTTTCACCATGACACTATTTTTATTTTAACTACACTCATTGCCAATCTTTATTTTTTAAAAGTGATGATGAAAGTGAATTTATAAATTTTTTTTTTGTTCTTGAAAATTTACATTAAAAATACTAAAAACTATTTATTAGATTGTATATTTACACTACATTCTTCGAACTGTGGTCATCATTTTTTTTTTTTTTTGTCATATTCATGATGTTTTGGCCATTGTACATTTCAGCCTTCTTTTATCCCAGTTTGTCAGAGAAGAGTACAAAAGAATAAAAACACTAAGAAAACAGCTTCGGTGTGCCTACCCTATGTGAAGGGATTATTGAAAAAATACAGAAGATCTGTGGTCCATAAAACATCAGGGTGACCTTCAAAAGTGACACTTCATAGACAACTCTTCCGAGTAAGACCCCCACCCTCCATAGAAGAGAACATGACTAAAGGCTGTGGTAAGAAGTATAAAGGAAAAACAGGTTACCTGCTTAAGATAAGGCTGCAAGAACATGATAAAGCCATAACAGGAGGGAAAATAGAAAAATTAGGTGTAGCTGACCACATATGGAGGGAAAAGGGAGATCACCGCTCCATGAGACGATGTTGAAATAATAGACGGTGAACATCACATGGCTCAGTCGATAAAAGCATTGGTTAGATCCAGTAACTGGACCCAAAGAGTTGTGAGTTCAAATGCAGTAGAGAACAAAAATTGGAGAGTTGAGTTAAAGGGAGATAACTGAGGCATGGAACTAGAACAATCTATCCTGTTGGATGAAATAAAGGGTTCAGTTCGAAACTCCAATCACCTGAAGAAGGCTGGAGCATACAATGGCCGAAATGTCATGAATATGGCAACAAAGATGAGGGCAACAGTCCGAAGAATGTAAATAGTGTAAATAATTACAATACCTCTTCTCAAAAATAAAGAAATATTGTAGAATAATTTTATTATATTGTAGAATAATTTATATATATATATATATATATATATATATATATATATATATATATATATTAGGTTGGTGCAAAAATAATAATGTAATAATGTCGTTTTTTGACAATATTTTTTAACGTCAAAAACAACATTATTCCGTCATTATTTTTGCACCAACCTAATATATATATATATATATATATATATATATATATATATATATATATAACTGTGATGACAAAAGTACGTAGGTGTAGGCCTTAAGAAAGCTTTATTCAACTGAGAATACGAGGTTCGAGTATAGTGTCCTTTTATAGTCCCAGTAAACAGAAATAGCTCTCTCAAAGAGGAGAGTAACGAAACAAGAGGAGACCACTCTTGATTATTCACAACAACATCATATATATAAATGTATAAATTCACTTTCATATATTTCGGTTTCATTACAATTCTAATCATCACTTTTTAAAACAATAAACATAGCAGAATGACTGAAGATAGTTAAAATAAAAGTGATGTCAAGGAAAAAATACGTCCCTTTGACACTCCATGTTTTTGCAGGCACAAAGGTCTATGATGTCATTTTTTTGGAAATGGGGTAATAATTCTTGGGTAATAATTTTAGTGGGGGTTGGTGTAATAATTTTTGAGTAATAATTTTTGGAGATGGGGGACAATAATTTTTAGGGGTAATAATTTTTGTAGATAAGCATTCTTTAGAGCTTCTTGTAAATGCAATGTTTGTCAAAATTGAAAAATATTGATATTTTATTATTTTAGAAGGCGATCATATCCATAATATAAATTGTATCAAATAAATCCCTGACTTCATAAACAGTTATCTGTACACTACTGATGTTGTCTCCCCCCGCCCAATTTGTAATAATATACAATTATCAATGATGTAAGTTTCAAACAGTACATTTGTAAATAAAAACAATGTACAGATAACTCTTTAGATATCAGGGATCTTAACACTGTATTTATATTATGAACAAGACCTCCTTTCCAAAATGATAAAAATCAATATTATTTGATTCTGACTAATCTAGTTAGAGGGAGGTCTAATGAATGCTAAGCTAAAAAAATTGTTTCAAAACTTCTTTCCTGTTTTTTCATGAGCAGACCAGTTAACCTGAGTAGTATCTAGTTTAATATGCTAATGTCAGGTAAAAGCCTGTTAAAGTAATCATCAACCCATAGCAACTCATAGATCAAAGGAAATGAATGCATCAGAATTAGTAAAAAAAAAAAAAAAAAAAAAACAAAAACAAACAAACTAAAAAAAAACAATCACATGAAACTAATGAATTTTCAAGATCTGATAATCGTCAAGTTGCGGTAATAGCCATCCTGATGACATGAATTCAAATGTATTTTTTTTTTTAACATCTTCTATATTTTATTTAACAAGCTATTTCATCAACTTTTTCTGACAATATTTTACAGTACAAATTGAACTTGCTTTTATTTTCCTTAGAATGTTCATAAGATGGAGAGATCTTGATTGTGTGGAAAGAGGGGAAAGACTCTACTTGGTTTCAGTGAAATAAAGAAAAAGAAAGAAGGGAAGATAGAAGTGTTTAATGTCTCCTGCCAATACCTCATAAATAATGAACTATTCTGTTTTAATCACATAGAAAAGACACTACTTGGTTTCAGTGATAAAATGAATGAAAGAAAGAAAGAAGGGAAGATAGAAGATTTTAACTGTTGTTTCAGTGAAATGTAAAAAGTTATCAATTCCATGTCTTTTCATTTGTACCCCCTTACTTCTTAAAATAATGACCAGCATTCATATTTATGATTGTTATAGCAACATTTTGTTCAAGTTGTTAAGCTCAAATATTTAATGATATGATAGGGAAATTTCTATGGATATTTTATTGTCATAGAACTCAGCATGAGCTTATTCAATTATTAAGTGAAGAATTAAGATTCATCAGAAATTTAGAATATGACAACTGGGAAATTTTCATGGGTATCTCTATCTTAATATTTATCTTTCATATTAACTGTGACAAGAAAAGAAGTTCTGCTAATATATTTCCATGAGTTTGAAATGCCAAAGACCTTTATATGACTGACTAGTCCAAGTTTAACAACCCATAGTCTAATACAGAGGTCTCATCATTCTGCATGGTCTATTGTTCTGCAACCAATAGGAAACCATTTTTTGTGGCCAATATTTTCATAAATACCAATACCTCATAAATAATGAACTATTCCATTTTGATCATGTGAAAAGACTGAAAAAACATATCAGAAATATTACTTGGTTTCAGTGAGAAAATGAAAGAAAGAAAAAAAAAGAAGATAGAAATGTTTAATGTCTCCTGTCAGTACCTCGTAAATAATGAACTATTCCATTTTGATCATGTGACAAGACTGAAAAAGCATATCAGAGATACTACTTGGTTTCAGTTTGTAAATGAAAGGAAGAAAAAAGGGAAGATAGAAATGTTTGATGCCTGTTTCAGCAAAATGAAAAAAAATTGTCAGTTTAAAGTCTTCTCATTTGTACCACCTGACTTCTTTAAATAATGACCAGCTTTCATATTTATAATTGTTATTGAAATATTTTGTTAAAGTTTTTCTGCTCAAATATTTAATGATGTGATAAGGGAAATTCAACGGATCTTTTATTGTCATAGAACTCAACATGAGCTTATTCAATTATTAAGGGAAGAATTAAGATTCATCAGAAATTTGAAATAGGAAAACCATGAAATTTTCACAGGTTAAAACTAGTAAACTATAATTTTGCAAAGTGAAAATTTCAGGGTTATCCTCTGGATGGAAAAAAAATTGCAAACTTGAAATTTGAAAGACATTATTTGGAGATTCCTATATTAAAAGCAGATTCTATGTAAACCATATTCTTCTGGTGTATGTTTAAACTGATGCCAGAAGGATACTGTTATATTCCATGCTAATAGAAGTATATACTTGAGAAACACAGTGAATAAATAAGTAAAGGTTTATTGTAAGACCAGTAAAATAAGAAATAAGGTAACAGTTATGTGCACAATTGTCACAAGTCAGTCCAGTATTGAGTGCTACTATTGGAAGGTCAGTAATTCTTGCAGAAGTCTGAGTCGTACTCAACAGATCCCAGCTAGGATATTTGCCAACCACCCAACGTGGTCAGATGTGGCACAAGGCCGAATTTAACATGGGGCATCTGAGCCCATAGGCTTGGGCAAAAATTCACCGTAGAACCCGCATAAACGGGATCGGGCTGGTCTACCTCCCCGACCGAGACTCTGCCCTTCGGAATAGCCTCATCCAAGTTCCTCTCTGCCTTCAGGCAGAGAGTTTGACCATCAAACCGAAAATATTTCAGCTAGACTGTAGTCCATTGACTTACTGCTACATATAGGAAGTTACTAACTATAGTATAGTTACTCATGGGGGTTACAGGTTATTCCATTACATCAGATACATGTTTTTTTGTTTTTTTTAAATCTGCTTAACAAAATGCTATTTAGAATAAAAATTAAATATCAATAGTCTGTGAGATAAGAGTCTGAACCATTATTCTATGAGTATTCAGCACCTCATACAACAGATTGCATTTATTTTTTCCACTTCTCAATCAACCTAGTCAGAGCCTCCAAGATAAATTTTGCAAGGCAGTACAAAAACCCTTTGAGGACCTGATATCAGGTAAATAGTTGATATATAGTTTTTCTAATAAAAAAAAAATATTGCACTCTGGTCTTGGTGAAAACCATTCTTTCTCAAACATTGTGGTCTAGTGCTACAGAATCATAAAGAACTGTACCAAAAAACAGAAACAACTAAAATGGATATCGCAAATATTAGGTTGGTGCAAAAATAATTTCGTTTTCTCACATAGTAACATATGTTAGAAAACGAAATTATTTTTGCACCAACCTAATAACTCAAAGAGAAAATAATGACATTGTGGGTTATCCCGCTTGACTTTGCCAAAAAATCCATGGCTAGGAGCACTCCTTAAGCCTATAAAAAGGTGTGTATTTCTCTCTTTAGCCTCTTTTACAGCTTTTTAGCTAGCTCTGGTCTTCAGATGTAGCCGCACATGGGTAAAGTGTCCCCCACTGGAACAAGTTCATTTCATGTATTTCTCTTGATTTTTGTACTCTCTCATGCACACTTGACACACACAAACACATTGCCATTTGTTTTATATTTAAAGTTTTGTGTTACTCATTTTTTACTTGGACTCACATTGAATCCACTAATATTGTTAAATTGGATAAATTTCCCAGAAGCCCATAAATATTTACTCTCTGAAGTGTTTATTCCTGCAATATAATGGTGATAAATATTTACTCCATCATACTAGCACCCTGCAAAAACATAATCAAGTTTCTCCTTTCAAAGTCAAAACACTAGTTTTTATTTTTAAATATTTCACCTGAAGTAAGGCAATAAAGCCACTAAAACACAAAGAATTATGAGTGTGAAAGAATATGAAACAAAAGAAAACATTATTAAGAAGGGAGAACAATAAAAGAACAGAGATGAAGAAGACAAGATAACAATTGACATTGCATTTAAATTTTATTATACACTAGACTACCCATGACCAGTTGGGACACTGATAGTTCAGGTTACAAAACAATGAAGTTGATTTCAACATTCCATTGAAATGAAAGTTAATGTTTTCATGATTCAGTTAAATATTTCAATTCGTTTGTCTCATCACTGATCTGGTTTACAAGTTCATGTTTAACACTTTACTGATTGTTTACAGCATTTAATAAGAATAGAACTTCCGGGATAAACTCGAATCAAATTAACTTAATAATATTTTTTTAATATGCCAAAAAATATTTTTAAATAATATTCACTTGAAAATATTATTTTTAATATGCCAAAAAATATTTTTAAATCATATTCACTTGAAAATATTTTTTTTAATATGCCAAAAAATATTTTGAAATCATATTCACTTGAAAATATTATTTTTAATATGCCAAAAAATATTTTTAAATCATATTCACTTGAAAATATTTTTTTTAATATGCCAAAAAATATTTTTAAATTATATTCACTTGAAAATATTTTTTTTAATATGCCAAAAAATATTTTTAAATCATATTCACTTGAAAATATTTTTTTTAATATGCCAAAAATATTTTTTTAAATATTTCAAATATTGTTTGTTTAAAGAAAACTGAAATATAAATAATTACTCTAAAAACAACTGAACGAACAGCAAAGCGGGATCTCTCTGTAATTGTCTTTAACTTAAAAATATTTTAATTAAAAAAATTGTCTGAAGAAAGTTAAAATAAAAATATTTATTGTATAAACAACTCATATTTTTAAATCTTAAATCAGATTAACTTAAATTATTATGAGCCAGACGAATGTACCACGCAAGCATGCATGCAATCACAGACTTTTAGTATTATATAGATTCATCTACTGGACATGTAAACTTCTATTTAAATATAGATGATATCAAACACAATTAACTTTTGTATTATGCCAGGAAATTAGTTTATATATAGTTTTCCGAATAAAAAAAAATTATCTCTAAAAAAAAAAAAAAAAAAAAAAAAAAAAAAATATTGTAGTTTGTGAATCTTGGTGAAGACCATACTTCTTTGGACCTTGTAGAGGAGCTACAGAATCACAAAGAGCTGTACGAAACAACAGAAATTACATTATTGAGGACTCTCAACATTAGCAACAACTAAAATGGATAGCACATGTAACTCAAAGAGAAAATAACAATCAAGACATTAACATTCCACACTACTTCAAATAAAAGTTTTGGAAGGAAACCCCCATCAATGTTGGAAAGAGCCATACTGAACTTGACAAATCGATTTTCCTAAAAAATTGTTTTAACAGAATGATTTTATAAATTTCAGCTACAAGCAACACTGGCTGCTATTACAATGAATACTGAATATTTCCTTATAAAGAAATGGCTAATATTACTATTAGCATTACATTTGTGAGTATCATTGAATCTAATCTGCTAAAACTCACCTGTGTTCTGGTTACAAAGAATAATTAAGTATCAATGGATTGATTGATTGTTTTTTACAGCTTATCAACCTTTTCAGGTTATTTAAGACCAGAAAATATTTTTATATTGTAAGAAGTTTTTAGAGATAATAATGATTTACTGATACAAGTCCTACTAATTAACCCATAGACAGGGGGAGATCTCTTCCAGTCATGCACAAACTACCCATTGGGGTAAAAATTTGGCTGGTTACATTCAATACCTCAAAGGCCAAGCTAGTTACATTCCATAATTCCAGGTCCTTTCATAGAAGCATCACGCCTTGAAAGACTGTTGGGCCACAAACTCACACCCAACCTGAAGTGGAAATTGTACATATGATCCATTGCTAAGGATGCAGGTAAAATGGTTGTCTCTTTGTACCGCTCCAGTAAGTACCTCACTCCTCCTGCTATCCTTTACCTTTACAAGATCCAGATACGGCCAAACATGGAGTATTGTTGTCATATTTAAGATGAAGCTACCCAGACCTCACACTCCAGCCTTGATAGAATTCAAAAGCATCTTTGAACCCTTGTGGGTGACAAATTATTCTCCACCCGTTAACTTCTCTCCCACAGGTGGAATTTGGCAAGCCACTCACAGCTCTACTGCTACTTCCACAGAAAGTGCTCGGATGAACTTTATTCCCTGGTCCTGCCAAGGCAAATCTTCACAGCAAATCTTCACCCATCTAGGTAATGACCAAGCTTGATGTTGATTAACTTTAGTGATCGTACAAGAACCAATGTTTCAACATGAAATGGCCACAAGCCAAGCATCAACAGATTTGGCTGGTTGATTTGGTTTAACAGCTTATCAACACCTCTATGAGTTATTTAATGCTGAAATGTAAATACTTATGCCTTCAACTAAATATATTTTGAACACAATTATATGCCTTCAACTACTGATAAAATGTATTGTTGGTCATTTTGCTATATAATGTATTGTTAGACATTTTGTTATATAATGTACTGTTGTTCATTTTGCTATATAAGGGACTGTTGGTCATTTTGCTATATGAGGGACTGTTGGTCATTTTGCTATATGAGGGACTGTTGGTCATTTTGCTGTGTAATGTATTGTTGGTCATTTTGCTATATAAGGGACTGTTTGTCATTTTGCTGTGTAATGTATTGTGAGACATTTTGTTATATAATGTACTGTTGGTCATTTTGCTATATAAGGGACTGTTGGTCATTTTGCTGTGTAATGTATTGTGAGACATTTTGTTATATAATGTACTGTTGGTCATTTTGCTCTCTAAGGGACTGTTGGTCATTTTGCTATATAAGAGACTGTTGGTCATTTTACTATATAAGGGACTGTTGATAATTCTAATATAAATATGTACTGTTGGTAATTTTTTTATATAAAAATGTATTTTTATATTTTCATAGTTTTTTGTTTGGGAGTCCACTATTTGTCCATAACTGGGACCCTAACAGTAGCTACTTCCTTGAGTCAGGGCGGACCTGAGAACAACAACAATTAAGAGGTGATTCCACACTACTCAGAACCTCCAATCTCCCAATCAGAGACCTTGTTGACAGACGTCATTTGTCATACCAAAGACCAGCATCAATAGACTATTGTATTATAATTTAAGGGAACATATATATTAACATACAGAACACACTCTCAAAAGAGAGTACTAAAATGGCACATTGAAAAAAGTGCTCATTATCGCAATAACAGAGCATTTATACTATATGTATCATAATAATCCAGCGTACACACAACCAATTACTAGTTCCTTGTGCACTAATTCACGCACTCATCAGTACTAGTAGTAATATGAGCATATGATCTCTATGCTATATTCATCTCGGTGGTTTTAGTTTGTAAGTATATTCACCAGCTACCCTTATTATAACAATTTCAGTTAGCTGAAGGTGTATAAGTACCTGTATCACCAAACAGAACAGTACTAATTACATATTGACTGCATGCTAGAAACTGATCATCATGGTCAGTTGTGCATACACTGGATTTTTGATAAATATGTGTCAGTTTAAATTGATGACAGGATGACATGGGTTAATATCCTTTACCCAAGATTCATCCAAATTTTCTTTTAATGAAGTTTCTAGAATAAGTTAAAAAAGCATGAATAAAATGGTTTGATAAGGAAAAGATTCATAACAAGGCAATATAAACAAAGAATGAAATGTGTTTGCCAAACACCTTGGAAGAGATAGTAATACGATGTCAAAAATATTCACAAATAGATAAGACTCGGTTGTTACTTGAAATAGAATGCAAGAAGACATCTTAAAAAGTCACTTGAGAAATAGCAAGGTAGTCATGGAATTGTATCTACAGTAAAGATGAATGTCTTCACATGTTAAAGATATTTTTCTCCAAGTATTATCATATAAAAATAAATAAAATAACAACACCGACTGTGAAAAAAATGATAGAAACAGATAAATGAAGTTAGATTTTTTTTTTTGAGAAAGGAAACATGAAGGAGCAATTCTCCATATTTGTTCACAGAAAACTATCATGACTTAAACTTTGCAAAAAAGTCTCTTCAGTATTACTCATTTGTTGACTGCTAGTTTTACAGAAGTAATCAATGTAAAATTCTTTATTCCTTTTAAAAATCATGGCCAATACTTTTACTCCTAAAACTTATAGCAAATGCTTTTATATATTCAAAAAATCACGGCCAATGCCTTTACATATTCAAAAAATTGTGGCCAATGTCTTTACTCCCGAAATCATGGTTAGTGCCTTTAGATTTGAAAATCTTGGCTAAAGACTTTATTACTTGCAAAAATTGCCATTGCTCCTTTCAAAAATCTTGGCCAATAACTTTACTCCATCTAAAATTCATGGCTAATACCTTTACTCCTAAAACTTGTGGTCACTGTCTTTAATCCTTATAAAAACTGTTGCCAATTCCTTTACATGTTCTAAGATCTTTTGACAATGACTTTACCCCTTCTAGATACAGTTATCAATACCTTTACTCTGAAAACTGTTACCAATGCCCTTTAATTGCAAAATTCATTGGCAATTCTTTTCCATAAAAAAAAAATCACTTTTTTTTTTCTTTCTTATGGCCTTCTAGAGATGTACAGTACAATATCTAAGACAAAGTTCTTGTTTTACAGAAATGCAATGTGAACAGAAAATGAATCTTGGTTAATATCCCTGCTGGCAAGTCAAATGGACAATAGAACACTTTATATTCTTTCTGATGGAGATGTTTCTCATACATAGCATCATAAAAAAAGAGAACTTAAATCATCGAAAATATAAAGAAAATAGAAGTCATTTATAAACTTACCATTTTAATTGTATCAATCTGTCCCAACCAATTTCCCAGTTCTCGTTCTGCATCCTGGTCATCATTATCACTGTCCACCTCAACATCACTAGCACTTTTGCACTCATCTTCATCCATTCTGTAATTAAAAAAATAAATAATTAGCAATTTAAAATTAAGTCAACAAAAAAAAAGAGACTTCAAATAAGGAAAATAAACCAAAAAGTCATTGCCTAAAATGAACAAAGATTTTTCTTAGAAATTCACATATTTTGTAATTCTAGAATATACAAGACACCAAACAATCAAAAAATATTACATAAAAAAAGAATTGCTCTACACTATATATATATATATATATATATATATATTATAAAATAAAAGGCCAAAACACTAATATTCCATGGTTATAAATTATTACATTGGAATCATAATTAAGATCCAATTCATCAGACCTACAAATTCAAAAAGAAAACAGAAAATATACCTCTGAGTTACAAAAAAAAAAAAAAAATTTCAGTGAAAGTGTATGTGTGGGAGTGACAAACAATGGTGAGAGGGAAATGTATGAAAGAATGTATGAAAGCTCAAGAGAGAAGTGTAATGGAAGAAAAAGAAGAACAGGAAAGGGCCTAAGGTGAGGGTAGAGAATTTCTATCTATAAAAGGCAGGATGTGTGTGTGTGTAATGAATGCATGCTCGCAATTTTCGTTGGATTTGCACCAAAATTTACATGCACATGCTCCAAGCGGGAAGGCCAAGACCAACTTTGCATTTCCCAACTCCCATTGATAGTGGAAATAATTGATTTTTTCATGCTTCTACGGCAGTTTTCATGTAGTTTGCAGCTATTTTCTACTGGCCAGAGTGAGAGCCTATAGCTGGCTGCCACAAATGTTAACTAGCATGCTAGCATGCAAAAAAAATCAATAGCTGCATTCGTCACAAGTGGGAAAAATTTAAATCTGCATGGCACTTTACTCCAATTGGCTCATTCGCTTGCTTAAACTCAACGTTGATTCTGATTCCGCAGAACTGGGTTGGGTGTGAAAAAGTATTTGTTGTTAACATTCTTTTTTCATTCGGTTTTTCCAGTTACGAGTCCTTTTTTTTTTAAAGCTGATCGTTTTGTGTTCATTTTGTTTAGTTCTTTTTTCGTAACAGATTTAATGTTTAGTATAGAGCTTAGAAAAAATTCAGTGTGAGATAGGCAAGAAGTAAGGCATGTAGCAACATCAGCATGGCAAAGGGCACTCCTTTAAAGGCAAGGAAGGGCAAAAATATTTTAAGTCAAGTGATTGCGATTGCTGTATGAGTTGTACGATTTTTTAATCAAGCACAGGGCCATGCTGCTAGTAAAATTTAAAAGAGAGAAGTTAAATAATGTTTTAAATGAGTGAGATATAGATAAATATGAGTTATATATACCTTTATTCTGAAAACTATTACCAATGCCTTTCTACTGCAAAATTCATTGGCAATTCTTTTCCATAAGAAAAATCACTTGTTTTTTTACTATGACCTTCTACAGATGTACAGTACAATCTCCAAGACAAAAATCTTCTTTTACAGAAATTCAATGTGAACAGAAAATAAATTATACATATATTTCTTCAGCTAAATCAAGTTTTTGCAATAAGTTCGGTTGTTTTTGTTTAGCGGCATATCAATATATCTACGGGTTATTCCATGCTGAAATTTAAACATTTTGCATACAATTTGATGGCTTCTGCTACATATATTTTGAACACAATTTTTATGATTTCAACTACAGATATTTAGACCATAATTTTACATTTTCAGGGTAAGCATATTTCTTTTTTGGATAAATAGTTTGTAGATGATAAAATGTATTGTTGATAATTCTTCTTTTCTTTTTTAATGTATTGCTGGTAATTTCACTTCAAAAATCTGGTGGTCATTTTTTTAATATAAAAATGTACTGCTAGTATTTTTACTATAAAAATGTATTTTTATATTCTCCTAGTGATTTTGTTTGAGGGTTTACTATTTACCCATAGCTGGGACCGTAACAGGTGCTACCATTCTGGGTCAGAGAGAACCTGGAGATAACAGCAATTAAGGGGTGGTTTCACACTCCTCAAAATCTCCAATCTCCCATGTATTTTATCATCATATCCAGGACGATGTTACAATAAGGGTAGCTGATGAATATACTCACCAACTAAAATCGCCGAGTTGAAAATATCATACAGGTGGGGATCAAATGCCTACATCACTACTAGAACTTAACTTCTGATGATTGCATACGTTAGTGTGTAAGGAAGTGGCAGTTCTGGTTGCTTGTGTGTGTTGTATTATTATGATAAATATAAGTGCTCTACCATTGTGATAATGAGCACTTTTTTTTTAAGTGTGCCATTTTAGTATATTCTTTTGAGAGTTAGTTACTTCTATTACTTAAGTCATAACATAACAGTCCATTGATGCTTGGCTTACAGCCACATCACATTGAAACACCAGTTTTCGTACAATCACTGATGTCGAACTAGGTCAGTTTCTAGATGGGTGACCTCTTGGAAATAACAGGTTCTCTAACAGCACCTGGAAAATATCATTATTTAATAAGTAATTTATGCGATATTCAATATTGTTACAGTGCAAACAATGATTGCATGTGCTTTTCCTATAATCTGAGTAATTTATTCAAATTAAAACAAATGAAAAATATGTAAAATTTTAATAAAGATATAATATAATTTAATATTAAATATGAATTAAATGCTGCCAATTAATTCAAAAAGGGATAACCAATTTTTTAAATAATACAGTTTATTACTTTATTTAAAAATATTGATGTTATAACTTTGCCCTTGAAGTCACCTGCTAATTAATTACCTGTAACCTTTCTCTTGTTTCTGAGCATTTTCCAGAACAATATGGGTGGTCCCAGCAAATTAGGTGGCTCCATCTAGTGGAGAAATGGTGTAAAGAAAGGCAGGTAATTTTAACAAAAAAAAATTTCAACTGCAGAAAGTTGCCAAAATATAAAGGAGAGTTGCAAATTAAAATAGAAAACACTGACGTATTGGATTAATGATGGAAAGAACAAGTGAAAATATCCATTGCGATGATAAACAGAAATACACACACACTGAAGATCATTGTGTCTGAGTGAGCATGTTTGTAGGGTTACTTGCTAATACAAAAAGAAATAAAAAATTTCATTGATTGAGCTGAAAAGACCTAATAAACATCTGTTGAAAAAAACCGAATGAATAAAAAGAATACGGAAGCAATAAGTACAGAAATCAGAATTCAGTGTGTGCTTTGAAACAGAGAAAGAATAAAGTGTAAAAAAAAAAAAAAAAAGAATAAGTATAAAAAACTTATCAGAGGATAAAAAAGAATTAATTACAGATTTAATTATAATGAGAACATTGCATATTTCTCCGACCTGTTTGCATGTTATTTGAAAATCAAAAAAATAATTCTGGTTTCATAGAAATTGTTCTGATGAGTTTTCCTCAGCTTTACAAATTTAAGTGCAGTACTAGATTGGCAGCTAGGTCTCATCATTTTACATTTCAAATGTCTAGACGTAACCATAAGTTCTATGCTAACAGTTTCTTCTATCATAATTCTCACTTGTGAAAGTCTCTTCCAGCTTCTTGCTTTCCAGCTTCTTGCTTTCCAGCCAACTTTGATCTTCAAAAATTTAAAAGCAATGTCAATCATAATCTTCTGTATTCTTAATTCTTGTTCTTTTATTGTCCTCCCACCTTAATAGTTGTTTTTCTCTAATACTCATTAACCTCTTGTGCCTTAGTGGCTTTATTGCCTTGCTTGGGATTGAATTATTAAAACAAATGTAGCAGAGTAACAATAGTTCTATGCTAACAGTTTCTTCTTTTGTACTTCTTGCTTGTAGAACTCTTCTGGATTCCTTCCCAACTTTGATCTTCAAAGATTTCAAATCAATGTCAATTGTTATCTTCTATATTAATTCCTGTTCTTTTGTTTTTCTTATATTCTGTTATAGTGGAACACACCTATGCTATAGTTAATAGACTCTCCCACCTATAATAAGTAGGAGTCGCTCAGGGGGTCGGTTGCTCAGTCGATGCCAGACGACCGTAAGTCGGATACTAAAGTATCAGCGACCACAACTAGATTACTCTGCATCATTACCTATTATATCAAGTTCCTAACATTTTGTACATTGAACCTATTTAGGACCGACTTAGTACAAATACAAGCCTCCACTGTGAAACCACTCCATAACATATTCTTATACACAGTAACCCCTTGTGTCTTAGTGGTTTTATTGCCTTACTTGGGATGAAATAATTAAAAAAAAATATAACTAAAAATGAACATGCTTCACAAATCTATTAATGTAGTATTTGGCCCATAAATAAATCAAATAATTTGGTTGTTATGAAATAAACTATGGACAAGTGTCTCAAACATGTTAAAACATTATTCAACCAACAGAAAACAATACATTTTATATAAAAAATTAAGATATGACCAAGGTTCTCAAGAGCAATAATGCCACTAAGACACAAGGGGTTACTTGGAATGAAAGAAAATGAGAAGACATTAGTGAGGAGAAAAGACAATAACAGAACAGGATGCAGGAAGACAGATGATGATTAATATTGCACTTAAACTTTTGAAGATTATGGGTGGCAGTGAAGCAAGAAATTGGAGGAAAGTTCCACAGGAAAGAAGTGTGAGAAAAAAAAACTATTAGAATAGAACTTACAGATACATCTGTCTACTTCAACAGTAAGATGATGAGACATAGTTGCTTATCTAGTAGTATACTTAAATTCAGCAGACAAGGTACCAGGGATAAAGCTCATTAGCACAATCAACAAGAAAATATTCATAGAAAAGACACAGGGACGCCACATTACAATGGTGGGAAAATAACTGAAGTCGAGATGCTGTGGTAATACATTATTTAAACCTAACCTTCCAGAAAAAAATGGTTTGGGGTTTAGGAACCAAGCTAAAATATCATCAATCTCTTTAGCCTTATTAATACATTATTTAGAAAGTTTTAGGCTTTATGAAACATGCTAAAATATGATGAAGCTCTTTAGCTGTGGTAATATATTATTTAGCCCCCTAATCCCCCCCACCCGAAAAAAAGCAGTTTGGGGTTTACAAAATAAGTTAAAATATGATCAAGCTCTTTAGCCTTGTTAATACATTATTTAGAAAGTTTTAGGCTTTATGAAACATGCTAAAATATGATGAAGCTCTTTAGCTATGGTAATATATTATTTAGCCCGCCTACCCCCCCCCCCGAAAAAAAGCAGTTTGGGGTTTACAAAATAAGCTAAAATATGATCAAGCACTTTAGCCTTGTTAATACATTATTTACCCCCCCACCCAAAAAAAACAGTTTGGGCTTTATGAAACAAACCAAAAAAAATTACGCAACTATCAAAACAATCTGAGCATAAAAAGAAAGACATTAAGGCAATCTGATGTCAACTGGCAAAAGCATCAAACACGCTAGAAACAATGGCAATTCATGCTGACAATGACAACAAAAACAGAATTCTGTCTGGAAACAAAAGAACATGCTTCTGTTGTTAGTTAATCTAGCCAGACGTAAGAATGCCACACAACTGTTCACAGCCCTGCCCAACCAGTCGGTAATCACACATGCAAAAATCAATAACTTTTATTACAGTCACTGTACAGCCCAGTCTGACCAAATGTTCCAAGCAAAAATTCTAAAAATCAATACAATTGCACAATATTTCTTTTCAGTTCATCAAGATACATTTAAGGAGACGGGGGATTCCTCATAGTCAGTGACCAGCTTCTTTAACCCTTCATATGTACTGTGGAGCATTGTCACTGTATTAGTACTGTGGCAGATTTCAAACCCCACAATTCATATAATATAGATATATCATTTAGTTCTTTGGGCACCTTGGTGTGGTGTAATGGTTAGCAAGCTTGTCTTGCTAGGTCAGTTACAACTGAAAAGTGAGTTTGATCCTCACTGGATGCCACATACTTTCGGCCTTGTGCCACATCTAAGCTACTCTTGGAAAATCTTTGGGTACCTCTAGGTGGTGTAATGGTTTGCAAGCTTGTTTCACTCAGAACTATTGCGACTGAGTAGTGAGTTCGATCCTCACTGGGTACCCCATACTTTCAGCCTTGTGCCACATCTGAGCTATGCTTGGAAAATCACTATATCATTTAGTTCTTAATTTTCATGTTATATAGTGTTCTTTCTGATCTTTACAGGATAAGTGAAAAATAGTCTTCGCCAAGGTAGCAAGCTTACTTCCCCTCTCTTCAATATCTACACAAATGATCAGCTCATCTACCAAAATACTCGGAACTTTGTCTATGCAGATGATCTCTGCATTGCATCCCAGAAGCAATCTTTCAGGGAAATTGAGACCTCACTTATCAGTGCTCTGGGTGACTTTATCCCATACTATACTATCAACCACCCTTGAGCCAACCTTGACCCAAATCAGTGCCTTCAACCTATGGAATATTCACCCTTGCATGAAGTATTGCTGCCATATATAATCTGGAGCCCCTTCTGTTTGTCTCAAGGTCCTTGATAAAATCCAGAGACAGATATGCAATGTAATTGGCCCTGATCTGGCATCTCATCTGCAGTCACTCTCTCACAGACGTTTCATTGCCTCCCTCTGTCTTTTTTACAAACACTTTCATGGTAACTGCTCTGATGAGCTGCTTTCGCTGGTTCTCAGACTTCATGAATTTAAGTGTTCAACTAGGCTGGCATCTTGCTCTCACCCTTTCACTGTTGAAGCTGTTAAATGTAGCCGTCTTTTCTACTCCAATAGCTTCATGACTCGCACTTCTCACCTGTGGAATTCCCTCCCCTTTTCCTGTTTCCCTGATAGCTATAATCTCCAACTATTCAAATGTAATGTCAATCGACGTCTCCAGATACCTTGATCTATCCCCTATCTTTCTCTTCATCATTTCCTCTATCATTCCTCTTTGCTCTCGCTCCAACTCTCTGTAACCCCTTGCGTGCTAGTGGCTTCCTGCCTTGCTTCGGGTGAAATGCTTAAAAAAAAACAAAAATCAGGGAGGTTAAGTGTCAGCTTAAGATCAATGTATGGAAAACATTGTACTTTTCCAAGCCTGTTTAGAGTCACTCTGGACTGAGCCCTTACATACAAGAACCACATTGCAAAGACTAAAGCCAAGGTAGGATCAAGAAACAACATACAAAAGAAGCTGGTTAACACTCAATGGGATACACTCTGCAGTACAGCCATTTGCTACTCCACAGCAGAATATGCCTCAACAATGTGGAAAAGATCACCACATACAAAGAAAATCAACCCTGCCTTAAATGCCTCTTGCAGATCAATCACTGAATGTCTCAAGCCACCAAAGTAAATAAAACTACTTTCCCTTACATAAGAAGGACAGTAGAAGTAGAAAACTGACCCTCATCATTCACCCCGTGGTGAGAACCAATGACAAAGAGGTTCATGTCAAGACACAGCTTTCTACATTCAGTCAAACCACTGAACAACAGAGCTTCTAGTCACTGTCTGTCCCTGTAGTGCAGTCACCTGGACAACATGGAACACAGGCTCTCACTCAGTCCTACAGAATCCCTCCCCACTGGCTCCAGTGACACTTTGGCCCTTCTAGTTCTGCCTAATTTGCTTCCAAACAACTGTTGATCCCTGTAAAACCAACCTACAGAAACAGTGATATGTCACTGATGATGATCCCAAGAGCCAATGCTGGCAATTACAAACTACATCTTCTAGTTTACCCCAATCTTGAAAATTCATACATACTTGACGACCTTGAAACCTTAACATTTCCAGCAAAGCTCTGTGCGCAGCATTGGATGAGTGTAGTGTAGTGACTCAATAAGAAAAAGAACAGGATAAATAACAATAAAAAAAACATGAGAGGTTTTATTTTGAAAAATTAAATTAAAACATCAATTAAAAAATTTTGGGGTCTGGTATTTCAATTTTAATGTAACAAAAAAAAAAAAAAAAAAGATGTTGAATGAGACTGGTGAGTATCAACTCATATAAAAAACAGAAAGAAATATCTACTCCATGGATTTAATAAAGAGTTCAGTTCAAAATTTACAAAGATTACTGAGTACAGCAAGTAACATTGGAAGAAGGCCAGAGGGTATAATGACTGAAATGTTGTGGGTAAAACAACCAAGATGAGCAAGCTGATGTGGGTAATAAGGCATAATAATAATAATGATAATAATTCAATGTCTCCAACATAAATTATCTTTATAGATAATACAGCACAACCTCAGTTCTCAAATATCTGTCACTAGCAGTAGAGCCCGACTTTCCCTGGGGATGTAACAGTAAGAGATAGATCAAGTATCGACCATCATAAAGACTGAAAAATAAAATTGACAAAGATTATTGTTTAAGGTTGACAGACACACATGTCTTAATTAGATTTTTCTTTTTTTTTTTTTTATGAATTGGTCAAACCCAAACTCAAACAAAAACATTGTTTTCAATCGTTATGAGTCTACAGATTGAATAGAATTTTATTATAAACAATTGTCTTGTAAATGGAATTTTTAAAGCATTCTGAATGTAAAAATAAAGAAAAAAGTGTGCAAGACAATAAGAAACACTGCCTGCCAAAAAAAAAGTGAAGTTTTGTTCAAATCGGTTGAAAAATGTAGGAAATCCGATCTCATATATAAATGAACACACACAAACAACCTGGGTTTTATAATAAGTATAACTCGATATGAGATGTTCCCTTTTCATTCTCGTGTCAGCAATGACTCTTAATGGTGTTTTCAAATTGATTTTGTGCAAAAACAATTGTGTTTTTCCAATTTATGGTGCTGTCAGAACTACCACAAGGTAATTTTACGTAGTCCTGTGAAGTTTTGTTGAAATCAGTTGCAAAATGTAGGAAATCCGATCCAATATATTAACGTACAGACACACACACACAAACTGGGTTTTATAATAAGTATGATGTTGAACAAATCAGTTTCGAAAAGAAAATTTCAGATGAAAATGCCTCAGTTATCAAACAAAATTCGGTTCTCAAACCATATTGCCAAACCAAGTTAACCCAATTGGAAGAATTTCTGAGTCAACGGCCATGTTGACTCATTCATGTGTTATGGCGTGCTTTTCTTTTCCAATTTATTGTACTGTGACTTTTCTTCTCTACATTGATTCCTATTGGAAAAATAGTTTCAGTTTACGAACATTTCAAGTTACGAATAGCCTTCAGGAATGAATTAAATTCGTGAACTGAGATTCCACTCTATAAAGATAATATATAGATAATATAAAGCAAAAATCTTTTTGAAGCTGTTGGGCTTTCAGATGTTCTGAAATTACAATTTTGTATTCATTCTGACAATGAAGCCAAATTTTAACTGTCTCAATTTAGTGTCTATAAATCTTCAATATTTGATATGGAATTGCCTTTTTCAAAGAGAAAATCCAACTTCAAAGAAAATTATATGGTCTGCAGATGCCTGCCTTTACCGCAAATATGTAATAAGGTTTACAATTCTCAATAAAAAAGAAATAAACAGTGCATGCTTGAAGCACATTTCTAACAAAGAGGATTTATTGATTTTTGCCAAAACATGTCAAGCTTTTACAAA
>OZ010613.1:36444572-36519572 GCA_963932145.1 Acanthosepion lycidas
TGTTCGGGAATGCATAATTTCTACAAAATTTCGCAAATATTTACGCTGGTAAATGTAATTGATATTGTTTAATTAAAAGACAGAGCATTTACTTAAATATATTGTATCTATAAAGATAACATATAAACAGAAAATATATTTTATATATATATATATACATACACACACAATAAAACTGTTTTTACAAACAAGAAATATATATATATATATATATATATATATATATATTATACACACACACACAATAAAACTGTTTTTACAAACAAGAAATATATTGTATTATATATATATATATATATATATATATATATTATACACACACATGCAATAAAACTGTTTTTACAAACAAGAAAGTATATCTTGTCTGGGAAATGGTTATATTAAAAAAAAAGTGCTGAATGCACAGTTCAAAAAATAAAAAGTGCTGAGCTGTTTAAAATATTATAAATGCCAATCTTTTCTGCTACCCTGGTTTCTACAAATAATGGTTTCCTCAGGCAGTAAAAAGGTCAATTGATTATACATTATTGTGTGTGTGCATATATAAGACATATTTGGTTTATTTTCTTTATGCATCTCACTGCATTTGTTATATATTTTTTTCTGTGTAGTATTTTAATCACAGTGAGCCAAAAACTCAGATTTTGTATAATTAAGGGGAAAAATTTAGAATCACTGCTGTAGGCATAAACCTTAAGCTACAAGGAAAATGGTGTAATTTGTGCAGAATTATCAGTTAACAAAAAATACATAAATATCAAAATGAACAGTCTACACAAATGCCATGAGCTGTTTTTATCCTATCATGTTTTTGCTGATGATGGATTGCACCCATGGACTTAAAACAATGTTTTTGGTATCCATCCTTAATTATAATTTATTCAAATTTAAATTTATTTTCTGCTGAATGTACATGGATATTTAGTATAACGGACATTTGCAGTTTGTCATTTTCAGTAAGAAAAAAAAGGAAATGGAAAAAGATTAAAAGGAATAAAAAATGAAGAAAAAAGAAAGAAAGAAAGAAAGAAAGAAAGAGAAGAATAAGAAAAAGTAGAAAAGAAAAAGAAAGAAAAACAGAAAAATAAAAATAAAAAGGAAAAATAAATCAAAAAAGAGGAAAAGAAAGAAAAAGATACAGGAAAAAGAAAAATGAAAGAAAAAAGAAAGAGAAAAGGAAAAGGAAAAGAAAGAGAAAATATAAAGAAAAAAGCAAATAATGAAAAAAGAGAAAAGATATTGAAAAAAGAACAGAAAAGAAAGAAGAAAAAAAGAAAAGAGAGAAAATAAAATAAAAGTAAAATAAAAAAGAAAATCATAAGAAAAAGAAAAAATTAAAGAAGAAAGAAAAGAAAAAAGCAAATAATGAAAAAGGAAAGAGAAAAATATTGAAAAAAGAACAGAAAAACGAAGAAAAAATAAAAAGAAAAGTAAGAGAAAATAAAAGTAAAAGAAAAGGAAAATAAGAAAAAGAAAAGAATAATGAAAAGCATAATGGAAAAGAAAAAAGAAAAGAAAAAGAAAAGAATAATAAAAAGCATAATGAAAAAAGAAGAAAAAGAAAGAAAAAGAGAAAGAAAAAGAAAATGAAAAGCATAATGAACAAAGAAGAAAAAGAAAAGAATAATAAATAAAAAAGAAATGCATAATAAAAAAAGAAAATAAGAAAAAGAGAAAAGAAAAAGAAAATTATAATAAAAAGAATAATGAAAAGCATAATGAAAAAAGAAGAAAAAGAAAAGAAAAAAAATGCATAATGAAAAAAGAAAATAAGAAAAAAAGAAAAGGAAAAAGAAATTTATAATAAAAAGAAAAAAGAATAATGAAAAGCATAATGAAAGAAAATAAGGAAACAAAGAGAAATGAAAAAGAAAATAATAACAAAAAGAAAAAAGAAAAAGAAAAGAATAATGAAGAGTATAATAAAAAAGAAAATAAGAAAAAGAAAGAAAAAATAATAAAAATGATAAAAGAAAAAATAATGACAAAGGAAAGAAAAGAGCAAGATCTAGAAAAATAAAATGGGGCCTGCTGTGCACATCATTCCTAAAGCAAAGTATTTGCATATTTCTTTCATTTCCATTGCAAAATATCAACATCTTTTCTTTGTCGGCCATTGTTATGTGACAAGAGTAACTTGACACAATGTTGAATTTTCTTTGTTTTCCCCCAAACAGACTGGACACGCCTCATTCAATCTCTCAATAAATTTTAGGATCCATAATATTAGAGCAAAATGTTCATTAATGTTTTCTCTATCTCTCTCGCTTAACACATAGATTTTTCTTTTTTTTGTCAACAAAGTTTCTTTCAGAAAAAATAAACAAAACATGAACAGAGACCACTGAAATTTTTACAAAAGAAAAAAAACTTTAAAAGAAACTGGAAAGACAAACAGAAAATCAAAATATCTTAACTAACATTATGGAAGCACGACTTCTGCAAAAAAGCCATAACATGACTGTTTATTCTTCACTGCCTACATATTTATTTAATAAATTACAGTAATGTTATTTATAGTCATATTAATGCCTTCATCTTTGTTGTTATTATCACAACCATCCAGTCATTGTACTTTATAACCTTTGTCACATGTCTGTCTCTATCCTGGAAAGATTTGGGAAATTTTGCACTTAGCACTTTATTTAATCTATAGTGGTTGATTGTTCTCATTCCACTGTCCACATCTTGTGATACCATGTCTTGTTCTTTTTAGAAAGGAAAGGAAAGGAAAGGAGAAAAGAAAAGAAAAAAAGAAGAGGAAAAAAAAAAAAGAAAAGAAAAAAAGAAAACAGAAAAGATATAGAGAAGAAAAAAAAAGAAGAAATTTATTTAATAAATTACAGTTAGGTTATTTATAGTCAGACTAATATCTTTATCTTAGTTGTTATTATCAAAACTCGCCGGTCATTGTGCTCTCTGGGCTTTAGGAAATTTTGCAGTTAACACTTTATTTAATCTATAGTGGTTGATTGTTCTCATTCCACTGTCCACATCTCAGGATATCTTACCTTGTTATTTTTAGAAGGAGAGAAAATAGAAAAGAAAAGAATAAAGAGGAAAAAGGGAAAAAAAAGAAAACAGAAAATATATAGAAAAGAAAAAGAGGAAAAAAATAAGAAAACAAAAGATATATAAAAGAAAAAAGAAGAAAAAGAGAAGAAATTTATTTAATAAATTACAGTTAGGTTAATTATAGTCAGACTAATATCTTTATCTTAGTTGTTATTATCAAAACTCACCGGTCATCATGCTCTCTGGGCTTTAGGAAATTTTGCAGTTAACACTTTATTTAATCTATAGTGTTTGATTGTTCTCAATCCACTGTACACATCTAATGATATCTTGCCTTGTTCTTTTGAGTACTGCTCCATTATTGCTAGTCTTGTTTCTACTGAGTCTGAGACTTCAGTACCATACCTAAGTACAGACACAAGTTATGTAAGAACAGAATGAACAAGAACTGAGCAGTACTAAAAGAAGAGATAACACTAGACATGGGCAATTGAACAAGAATAGTTGCCCTTCTCTGCAACTGTAGATTAAATAAATAGAAAAGATCAGCAGGATTGTTGTATTGACAAACTTAAAGGCCCAAAGAAGAGATTCTATTATGTTGTTTAGTTAAATGGGATTTATTTCCAATGGTATACTGAAATAGACTCCTATATTCTGTTGATTTATAAGTCATGAATTTTGTTACTTCGACTGAAATGCAAATACATAAATACTACATTTCTTAACAAATCTACTACTATTTACATTGTTTGGACTTCATTCATTTATAGCGTTCATAAATTTTTTTATTTTTAAATAAGTAATGCATTAGGAAATTAATTAAACAAAAATGCCTGAAGATACTGAAAAGTTCAAACCAAGGAGATAGGGTGGACTGAGGGTAACTTTAAAAAGAGTTGGTACAATCATAAGTCATCTTTTAAGCTAGAAATCCTTAGGAAAAAAAGCAAACAAATTTTTTTATTAGCTCTTTGCCAGAATTGAGTACTCTGGCTGCTGGTCTAGCATTTATATATATATCATGTATATAATACATTAAACAATTCCCTTTCTCTGTCGTGCACTGATAGCCCATGGGTAGAGTCTCTAACTGATGCAAAATCAGTCGAGTTTTGATGCCGTCTTGAAGCAATCGAATGTCTAGCCACACTGTTGAGCTGTGATATATCAAAACAGGCTGTCTATGGATGTGTATGTGTTTTTTTATATATATATATATATATATACAGACACACTGTGAAGTTCTTCCTGGTCATACAATAAAGCATGAGGAAAAATTTTCTCAAATGCACAGGCTGATTGATTTAATAGACAATGTTTAATAAATAAATATGCAGCATCTATTTTTAAAAAATGAAGTGTCCACTATAATAATGTTTGAAGTAACAAAAATGTCAGACTAAAAATAAATCCATTAATTCTTTAGAAATTGCTTTGTTTACTTTTCAGATATGAAACTGAGCAGATATTCACTCACGAGAAAAATAACCTGAGTGAAGGGGATATGCTTTCCTTAAATAGGGTAAAAAGAGCCTTACTTACTAAAACTTCATGGCCGAATGGTAAAGCATACCAGATCAAACAGTATTTTTCCCTAAAAAGTGGGACACAGGTTTGATCACTGCTGCAGGATACATTTGTTTTTTTTTACTTAGATTTCTCCCAGATTGATAAACAGCTGTAATATACATTGTTTAATAAATAAAAATGTGGTGATTATTTCAAATAAGTTTTGTCCACTATAATGATTGAAGTAATAAAAATGTCAGATGAAAAATAAATCCATCATTTCTTTACAAATATATGACATAATTAAGCTGTTGAAAAATACATTTCAATTGAGCACTGTTGAGAGATAAGCAGATTCTATCAACAACAGCCACCTGCACTAATGCAAAGCTCTTCAGTAAAAATGAACTGCAGTACGCTGATTGGCATTTGTTCACATTTGTAAAAAACAATATGCTAGAATTAGCTGTTTCTCTGCTGAATGATGATAGCTCAATGGTAGAAACCAAATTGGTTGGTTTTTTGCCCTGGCTTGAAGCATTTGTATGTCAAGTCGCACGGAGGAGTTGTGATACAGAGAAACAGTACTGTCTGCAAATGACATATATAAATATCTATATATATATATATATATATACACATATATATATATACATACATACACACACACATACGTATGTATGTGTATATATATATATACACACACGTACATATATATATATATACACATGTAGACATGTATATATATATATATATATATATATATGTACACACATACATACATATATATCCTTGTTCATTTCTAATGTTTAAAAGCAACTCTTTGCACTGACCATGTTACAAGAATCACCACTTTATTGTGCTCTGACATAAGTAAAAATAGAAGAAACCTCTGAGAAAATACAAAGAATTTACATGAGGACAAAATGAAAGGAATGAAAGAAAGAAAATAGTTAATCTTAATTGACCATCGATAATAGGTCTAAAGTCCAGGTAAGACGATAAACTACATCTGTGTCCTGGGTAAGACGATAAACTACATCTGAGAGCAAGGCCTCTGATCAGGAGGTTTTGAGGAGTGTGGAACCACCTCTTAATTGCTGGTGGACCAGAGAACACTAGTTAACCCCCAAACTGGGCTCAAAACACTATGAATGTGTAAAAATAAGTTTTAATACCAGCAATATGTTTTTGTAAAAAAATATTACCAACAATACATTTTTCAAGAAAAAATATTACCAGCAATATATTTTTGAACATAAATATTACTAGCAATAAAAATCTTGTCAGCATTAAATAACCCATTGAGGTTGATATGCCATAAAACAAAACAAAGCAAACCAATCTAAAGCCCATTTCACTGTTTTTGCCCATCTCAGATTCAATAGTGTTTTCCTGAAATTCTCTTTACAAAATGATTCCACTCTTTCCCTGTTTTCAAATATATCCACCACAGTTTTCAGTTATTAAAAAAATTGAAATCAAAATTCAAAGTGTCTGTTGTCATTCCTTCCGATAAACGCAATAGTCAATTTGAGTGGTAACATCCAAGGAAACAACAAGCAAGAATGGAAACGCTAGATGGGATCACTCATTAAAACTGAAAATCTCTACTGATTACAAGATCATCAATCATACCTATTTTCACACCATGTCATCTAATTCTCAAATGGTAATGAATCACTATCCAATTCCGTGTCAGAGTAAGAAAATTCTCACATGATATCTCATCAATGGCATCAAGACAAACATTGCTTTCATTGGTTTCATCACTAAGAACAATTGTCAAAGATCTAAATTAAAGAAATTTCTTAGTAAGATTTCAGCCATTTTGAAATGGTTCAGTTGGGCTCATTTTACAAAGAGATTCTTTTTTTTATGCTTATCACCATCTTGCACAAGTAAATATTTAAGGCAAAGTTTATGATGCTGGAGTAGAATTAATTTAAATTGAATTTTTTTTTATTTTGATACACATTCACAGGATAAATATTAGGTTGGTACAAAAATAATATCGTTTTTTGACGTTAAAAAATACGTCAAAAAACGATATTATTTTTGCATCAACCTAATAACTTAGAACCTCTGGAGTACAAAAATTTATTTTTATTTTTTTTTTAATTTACAAGTGGCAAGGTTTCATAATTTTTCAAATTAAAAATGTAACCCTAAGTTCCATGCTAACAGTTTCTTTTCTCAAACTTCTCAATTGTGGAACTCTCTTCTGGCTTCTTGCTTTCCAGTCAAGTTTGATCTTCAAAAATTTAAATGCAATGTCAATTGTTATTATCTGTCTTCTTAATTTCTGTTCTTTATTGTTCTCAATCCTTAACAATGTTTTCTTTTTCATATATTCTCTCACACTCAGTAACTCCTTGTGTCTTAGTGGCTTTATTTCCTTGCTTGGGTGTGAAATGATTACCCCCCCACACACACACACACATATAAAAAAAATACCCCCACCCAAAAAAAAAAAACCCCAATCATACTCAAATTTGACAAACTCTTAAGCAACACCACTATTGATGGTACGGATGTGCAGATGGCATAATGGATAACAGTTCATTTGAAAAATTGGATAGTTGAGTTCAAATCAAGTTGGTTTCTTACATTCCCTTATCTTGGGAAAGATATGCTTTTTATCTTATATAGCAGACTTCAATCAGCTTCCTACTGCTTCTGTTTTTATTGCTGTTATTTTTAAATATCCCACATTGTAATAACAGTAGTTGTGTTACGATAAAGTAATATGCTGTATGAACCTAGACATAAATTTATCATGGAAAACTCAGAAATTAGTGCACTTTCTATATATTTTTCTCTTAACTAATTCTCTCCCAATTAAAACTGCATTCATTGTCAAAATAATGATCAGAAATTATGATAAATAATGCATTGCAAATTTTTTTGCGAAAGTCCCTTTTTGTGTTTGTATGTTCATTTATTTAAATTTTTAGAAATCCATCTATGTATTTCTTGTGACTATTATTGCAGTCTACAAGGGTGGGCTGAAAAGTTCATAGGCTGATTATGCTTGAGCTGTGGTATCTATATGAGTGGAGGGAGTCAAAAATTTGAGGTATTGTCCAGTGAATGTTGACTTGCAGTATATGGATATCTTGATCCCATGCTCTGTTTAAGACATTAGTACATCCAGGGATTGTAGTTTGTTGCTTTTTAGTTTACAATAACAGGTAACAAAACATAAAGTTGGTAGTTGTTGATAACAAGTGTTTACAAAAGGCATTTGGCATGTTGGCAATATTTATTCTTTGGGAATCAGCATAATTGAATGTCTTTTATCTCAAAGACAGGAAATTCACCAAAATTTAATTAAAAGATAATGAATAAAAAGGAATACACAATATCTGTCATGTTTTGATAGAATTAATATTACAACAATGGCCTAACTATTGTATAAAATATATACTATTTTTTTAGTTTTTTCCACTTGAAAAAATGGGGCGATAATTCCCAGGTTGTGATGTTGTTTCATACTCTTCATTTGTTGACACCTGTTTAAAATTAGAAGTTTTACACACTAGATAAACTCCGCCTTCCACCACCCATATAGTGTAAAGAAAGAGGTTGTTCACTGCATTCAACATCAAGCAAAAATCATAAGGGTGACCCAGAGACACATGAACAAGAAATGGTGAGCATAAGCAATAACCTAGAACATAACAACTACCCTGGGAACATGACAGCAGCCCAAACAAACTGGGATAGAAGGGTACAAGATGATAACAACACTAATATCTGCCTACTCTATGCAAAGGGCTTATCAGAAAAGATACAAAAGTTCTGTGGTCCTTATGACATCCGTACAATCTTCAGGAGTTTTTCAACACTACACGGACATCTTTTCTAAGTAAGACCTCCAATGGAAGAGAACATGACTAAAGACTGTATGTACTGCATCCCATGCAGTTGTGTCAAGAAATATGAAGGAGAAACAGGCTGTCCTCTTAATATAGGACTGCAGGCAAACCATAAGGCCGTAACACAAGAGGAAATAGAAAAATCAGACATGGCTGACCACATATGAAGAGAAAAGTAAAATAACCACCATCTGTAGGATGAAGTTGAAATAATAGAGAATATCACTGAAAAATATGAAAACTGAAGGAATCATTGCATATGTTAAGTCAAAACTTCTCCTAAGCTGGGCAAGCATAGACATGAATACAATATGGAAATTAGTAATACAGAGAGCCAGAGAAAAAACAATAACAAATTAGGTGAATAAAAATTGTAATATGAATTCTAGTAAAAAATGATTACAGAGACATTAGGTTTTACGTCCCCAAAATTCACTCACTTGTGTCCCCAATGGTCCAGTGTATAAAAGTATTAGTTGATTGATCCAAAAAAGTAACTTGGCATACAGATTTCACTTTCCATACTGATATTTGACACACTTACAGCAATACTGTTCTGGTAAGCATTTCTGATATCATATTTTTGCATGTGATATTTTTAAAGCTTAACTGAGACTTTCTTGGAACAATTTTTCTTGCCAGAATTCATCTTACATACTACCAAGGCTGCAAGATAAGCAAGGGTAAGCAGTGAGTAACCTACCCAATGTAATTGCGTAAATTGATGGCAGAAGAAGGACTTGAACACTGCTTAGATTTACAAAGAATAGGAAGTTGTGGAGAGCCATGAATGCTTACATTCTTAAGAGATACAGCATAAAAGCATTTAAAGGATAAAAAAATTTCCGAAAATGTTAAATAGCTCAAAACTATCCCAATCAACAAAATATGAAAACTTTAGCAAGTATAATGATATGACCAACAGACATAAACGAAACAAAATGGCTGTCATCTGAAATTACCTTCTGGAAAATTGCTAAGACAAGGGAAGACAGAAACCTGTGCAACAGACAAATATTGTGATAAAGATAACAAGATTAGCGAAAAGGTTTGAAAGTGATCAAGTATAAAAGCAATAGTGAATTATATAAAATTTCTAAAAGCCTTCATGACCTTCATTTTTATTTTTTTAATCATTTCATAGCAAGCAAAGCAATAAAGCCACTAAGACACAAAGGATTACTAAGTATGAAAGAATATAAGAAAAAGAAAAACATTATTAAGGAGCGAGAATGATAAAAGAATTAAGAAGACAGAAGATAACGACTGACATCACATTTAAATTTTTGAAGATAAAACTTGATTGGAAAGCCAGAAGAGAGTTCCACAAGTGAGAAGTGTGAGAGAAGAAAATGTCAGCACAGAACTTATGATTTGAGTACAGTTGATTTTTTTTTTGTATTTTTTGGTGCGCGTGTGTGTGGGGAGGGTAATCATTTCACACCCAAGCAAGGAAATAAAGCCACTAAGACACAAGGAGTTACTGAGTGTGAGAGAATATATGAAAAAGAAAACATTGTTAAGGAGTGAGAACAATAAAGAACAGAAATTAAGAAGACAGATGATAATGATTGACATTGCATTTAAATTTTTGAAGATCAAACTTGACTGGAAAGCAAGAAGCCAGAAGAGAGCTCCACAAGTGAGAAGTTTGAGAGAAGAAACTGTTAGCATAGAACTTATGGTTACATCTTGCCATTTCAACTGTAAAATGATGAAACCTTGCTGCTAATCTACTACTGCATTTAAATGCATAGTCTAGGTTTCATAGAGGAAAGTCCACCAGAACAATTATTATGAAAGTATTTATAGAAATGGCACAGAGAAGCTGTGGCAATATAAAAATGATTGAAGCTGAAATGCCAGGTCAGGACAAATAACATTGCAGATTCTTCTTTGGATTTTATCAAGGATAGATTGCACCATAAACCCATAATAAAAATCACAACAGTGGAAATGTGATTATAGATTATTTAAAATTTGCTAAAAAACCTTCATGACCAATGTATATGAGTCAATGTGCTATATACATGCAATAAAAATCAAAACCTTGGAGATATATAAAATTTCCTCACAAAAAAGAAAAAAACCTACATGACTATTGTATATGAATCAATGTGAATAAAGACAAAATAAAATTTAATGAAAGTGATTATAAATTATATCAATATGCCATAATGCTGCAATAAAAAAATCTCAACCATAGAAGCATGATTACAGATTATATAAAATTTTCTAAAAACCTTCATGACCAATATATTTGAGTCAATGTGCTATATAACTAAACGAAAACTCAAAACAATAGACATATGATTATAGATTTCCTAAAAAACAAACAACCTGGCCATTATATATTAGTTGATTGATTTTGTTTAGCGGCATATCAACCTCTAATGCCAAAATCTAAATATTTTGAACACAATTTCATGCCTTCAACTAAATATATTTTGAAAGCAATTGTATGCCTTCAACCACAGCTAAAATATATTGATGCTTTAAAAACGTATTGTTGGTCATTTTACTACAAATATGTATTTTTGGTAATTTTTTATATAAAAATGTATTGCTGGTATTTTTATACTTTCATAGTGTTTTGCTTTTGTTTGGGAGTGTCATTATTTGCTGATAGTTGGGTCCCTAACAGGTGCTACCACTCCCGATCAGGGTGGACCTGGGAACAGCATCAATTAAAAAATTCAAAACCTCCAATCTCCCAATCAGAGGCCTTGCTGCTGGATTTAATTTATTATTATATCCAGGATTAATTATATCAATGTGTTATATGCACGTAATATCAAAACATTGGAACTATGATAATATATAAAAAAAATATATGACCATTATGTATGAGTCAATGTGCCATACACTCACAATAAAATTCAAAGGAGTGAAAATGTGATTATAAATTATATAAAATTTTATAAAATGATTGACATGAGCATTATATATGAGTGAATGCACTAAATACACAAAAATAAGTATTGTGGAGATATCAATAGAAACGATAAAAGTATTGGAGATATAATACAATTCTCTGAGAATTTAGAAATTGGTACATTCCTATAGACAAGTTAATATACTTTTACCATAATATAATATTCTTTATTTATTCTAAGTCAAAAAATTCTTTTAAAAATGACCAATAGTAAAAATAAAACAATATAACATATCTAAGTTTTTTTTTCTACTTACAACAACACTGAACTTTCCGCAATTGCTTCTTCATCCTGATTCCAATCTCTAATCTCCTCCTCCAACACCCCAACATAAAAATAAAATCCTATTCAATTCTACAAAGAAAGTTATTTACCAAATGATCATAGGTTTTGTGCTTGGCTCAAAGTTCAAAGAATTTCTGCTGGATTGATTAGTCTTTTCTTTGACCTGCCACCCCCTACCACACAAACCAAAGTGATAAAAACAAACCTCCACAAAGAATTTCTATGATTATTCCTTTCTATCTTCTTAATATGATTCCATGCTTTTATTAGCATCTTTTTCATAATAATTTCTATCAGTCGTATTATCATGAGAAATCCACAAGAATGGTATCAACTATACTACTATTAGAGGAGCCTTGATGTCAATGAGTTTCAAACACTTATTCCTACAAAGAGAAAAAAACAAGACAGACTGAAATGACGAGAGTAGATCAATAATTTTGTAACCTGATAGATAATTATAAACTAAATTTTGATCTGAAATTTACTCTGTATAATGTTTAATCAATGATTTATAGTCAGAACTTAACTAAGTGCAGTGATATGAAGGGATATTATATTAAAAAAAATAAGTGTTTTGTTTTTTTAATCAATTCACTCCAAACAAGGCAATAATGCCACTCAGACTGAAGAGGCTACTAGTGGTGAAAAAGAACAAAAAGGATCCATAAACCTTTACCCCTGTTCAAAAGACCAGAGAGGAGTGTGAATTGGACAATAAGTGAACTTACCTACTCCAACTGAAGGAAAAAAAGAAATAAAAATGAAAAATATAAAAAATAAATAGTAAATAAAATTTCAGAGTTTAGGTGGAGATGTTAGAAGTATAGAGTTGAAGTAGACTTTAAAAGGAACTGGAAACCCAATCCTAAACAGTAAACAAAGGATAAACCTCTACTCCTCTTCAAAAGACTGGGTTTATATAAAATACATGCTTTTTCATCATAAAAGAACAAGCTTATTGATGCTTTTACATTTGTGTATGCACATATATGCATATGTATTTATATTTCCAAACAAGTCAGACTAAAAAGAACTGACAATGTCTGCCTGTTTAATATTTTATTGTATTTTTAAAATTTTCGAATAAGCTGTTGAATACTGTGCTCAAAGTTGTGGATATATATATATATATATATATATATATAAGATAAAGAACAAATACAAAACATTATCAATCTAACATGTTTCACTTTTATTAAAGCTTCATCAGAGAATGAGATATGGAGAAATATGAGAAAGAAATTCTGTTATTTTTATTTTTGTGTTGTTTGATTTTCATTGGTTAATAAAGTTTCACGTGCATTTGAGGAGAGGTGAAGAAGGCCGGAGCATACAATGGCTGAAACGTTGTGATAAATATGGCAACAAAGATGAGGACAATAGTCTGAATAATGTAAATAATGTAGATGATAAATCCTTTTGAATTTCCAGGAAATTAACAGATTCCAAGCACGAGTGAAAAAACACAAATATTGCTTTATATATGTAAGTGTATCATAATTCTAGTTTGTCTGTGTGGGATTCAGATGATACTATATATTCGGAAGTGTGTGTGTCTGGTAGACATTATGTTTTTTGCATGTTGATTTCGGAACGTTTTTGCATACGCACTGTGTGCTTTAGACAAATATACTTCAGATTCTTTAAGAATGGATTCAATAAAGGTTGGTGATGTATCTAATGCTTTTGACATCTGTCTATATCATCTGAGATGAGGTATTATGTACACTATTTACATTATTCAGACTATTGTCCTCATCTTTGTTGCCATATTTATCACGTTTTAGCCATTGTATGCTCTGGCCTTCTTCACGTAGAACTAGAACAGTCTACCCCAGTGAGCAAAATAAAGGGTTCAGTTTGACATTCTAACTACCTGAAGAAGGCCGGAGCATACAATGGCTGAAATGTGATAAATATGGCAACAATGATGAAGACAATAGTCTGAATAATGTAAATAGTGCTTTTGATATGTGGTTATATATATTAGTAATACCTCAAACTACTTTAAATGTAAAGAATTATGTTCTTTTTTTAATTAGGATAGCATTTATAAAATCAAACTTATGACACAGTAAAAAAATTTTCTCATGTTTTGTCCTTTAGGACATCATCAAAATAAAGTGATGTTTACTTTGATGTGATTACACATCTAAGGATGGGGGACACTGATATATTTAAAATATTCTATTTTTTTTAAATATGTGTTACCAAACAGAAACCACTTGAGGACTTCCAACAGCCACAACAACTAAAATGGATAGCACATGTAATGCAAATAGAAAATAAATAATGATATAATCAAGATTCCACACTGCTTCAAATAAAAGGTTAGGAATTCAACCTCCATCAGTTCTGGAAAGAGCTACTGGAATTGAGAAACCTACTTTCCAGGAAATCTTTTTTAAGAGAGAGATTTTATAAATTTCAATTTAAAGCAGATACAGGATGTTTAGTTGGTTAGATTTTCCTTAATGGCATGTCAAACTTCATGAGTCATTTTATGTCACTCAGCACTGGCTGTTTGGTCATGAATGCCAAATGTTTCCTTATAAAGAAACAGCTATTACAATCCTACTTTGGAAAACACTATCCGTGCATAGCAACAACCCTTTGCTCTTTCAGAGATTCAGCCAGTATTCTGGAATCCCACTTTGCACTGACCTTTGAGAGGTCAACAGAGAACATGAGCATCAGCCTGTTTGATCTTATCCTCATTCACAGCAGGGCCCCATCAATAAAATTATTTCCTCTTTTCCCTTTGGGATTGCCAAGAATTTTATTTTACAGACCTATCTCTGTTTAATCATCTCAGAAATCCCTTTCTGCCTTCCATCAGCAGGGCTGATGCTAACCTCCAGGTGAGTGACACATTGCACCTTCTTGGGCCAACATGACATAAAAAGACTATACTGAATCTGTTGCTAGGTCAGCTTCTAAGAAAGTTGGTTCACTGTGTAGTGCTAGACAATTTTTCTCACCAGAATCTATCTTACATATTTATAAGTCTACCATTCATCCAGGTTTAGAGTATTGTTGCCACTCATGTTCTGGTGCTCCTGCTATATATTTAGAGATTCTTGATAAA
Organism: Acanthosepion lycidas; assembly: GCA_963932145.1. Taxonomy (NCBI): domain Eukaryota; kingdom Metazoa; phylum Mollusca; class Cephalopoda; order Sepiida; family Sepiidae; genus Acanthosepion; species Acanthosepion lycidas. Next base: position 36,459,293 of record OZ010613.1, read on the forward strand.
ATCCATAGAAAAATTAGCAATATTATTGGTACTGACTTGACATCTTGGCTTCAGTCACTTTCCCACTACTGTAAAGTTGCTTCCCTGTGTCTTTTCTATAGTTTCATGGTAATTGTTCAGATGAGCTCTATGCTATGGTACCTAGACTTTATGAATTTAAGTGCAGTACTAGACTGGCATTGGGGTCTCGTCAATTTACAGTCAAGTAGTTTGCTAGATGTAACTGTAAGTTCTATGCTAACAGTTTCTTTTCTTGCACTTCTTGTTTGTTGAACTCTTGCTTTCCAGTTCAATTTGATCTTAAATTTAAATGCAATGTCAATCGCTATCTACTGCTTTCCTGATTGCTCATCCACACCTGTAACTCCTTGTATTTTTACTGCCTTGTTTCATGTAAACTTTAAAAAAGTATCCCACTTACGTTGTGTCTATATGCCAAGGAAGTTGAAATTAATACTTGCTCAAATATCCAGGCAGTATCTCTCTCTCCTTCAGAAGGGAGCTGAGATCATTACCCAGTGCCTGAGGTGTCCCCAAAAAGGGAAGTACTGAGGGAGCTTTAGCAATTTTTGTACAGCGTTTCTGGAAATCCTACATTAAACTCCGACCTTCTGTCACATTCTGTTGTGATGTGCATGCATGTGTAAATACCTACTGACCCATCTCCTTACTGTGCTTATATCAAGGGTAGCCTTTCCGTAAACATTCACTGTCTTGAAGCACTTTCTCTTTCCATCAACATAAATTATATGATAGTTCTTATTTCTTTAAGTGTTCAGAGTAGCAGCCATTTTGAAAAGAGGATTATGGGTGATTTGTGGTGTTGAGTTCTCAAAAGAGAACTCAACAAATTTTTTCCTTAAATTTCAACACTTTATGGATTTTAGCTAAAAAAAACTAAAAAAACCCAACAAAAACAAAAAAAAACAAAGAATTCCAAGTAATGCTTTTAAAATTAGATTAGATCAGGCATTACTTTTTGAGTGACCCTCTGTATGTGTGTGCATATGACAAAGGGGGAAAAAAGAACATCACAAAACTACCGCTGGTATAATTAGAAAGAAATGTCTTCAAGCAATAATGATAAAATAAAAACCAAAAATGAAAACAAAAGCAATAAAAATAGCTGAATGAGAAAAAGCAGTATTAGACAAATTAAAATGTGAAGCTGAACATCTCCATATCTTTAATATTCTGATGTAAACTTTAACCAGTTTTTGTTGTACACTACAGGAAAAAAGTTTGCATTTCTTTAAAAAATACCTTAAAATGAGATATTTTTGTATTTTTTTTTTTAAAGTAAAAGATAAAATATCAGTAACAAAAGTGTATTTGCTTTTATTTTCACAAAAAATAAGCACTTAATTATAATAAATTATCAGCTTCATATTTTATTTTCATTAATAAATCCACTACCTTTACAAATTCTTGGCATTTTTTCCCAATAGATGAAGAACAGTAGATGACAAATCTCCCCAAGCATTCAAATGCTGAAAAATCTCACTCTTCAAACTCCATGTCCAGAAATCCTGTTTCTGGGAGTAGTCTTCTTTGAATAAAATTTAAATCTGTGTCCTCACCTCAATGCATAACTGCTTTGATTTTGCCATTTTGTGCAAGTTACTTCAAAATTAAAAAATAAATAAATACGGTACAATCATTTTTTTTTCTTCAACCAGAAACTGCTACATGCATTTCATTCATAACATTACTAAGTGCTGAGTTAACCATTAGAACCTGTACTAATATTGAACTTAGTTGAAAATTTTGGTAATCTCAAAAAATCTACTGAGGAATTATTGGTGAAAATAAAATCCAATGTTTCTCATACAAAATATTCATAATTTAGCAAAATATGTTGTGGACAGACAAATTAAAATTTGTACTTTTTGGGAGTAATGTGTGATATTGTTAAAAACATCCTCTCAAATTCCAGAGCTTAAATATTGCGATGAACAGTATTGCATATTAACAACAAACAACAAAATTGATTAAAATTCAAACTCCATAACCTATGCACAAACAGCAAATGGAAGATAACTGATAATCCAAATCTTATCCACAATATCTCCACATTCACACTTTCTATCACTGAAACGGAAACTTTAAGTTTGGGTTTAAAATTTGATACCAGTCTAACAAAAAGATGACACAGTCATAACCAAGAACCACAATTTCAACCACATTGATTATGAAAAAGGTTTCAGACATGATATATCAGCAGCCTCCATCACAGATACAATCAAGACTACACGACCCAGGATATATATATATATATATATATATATATATATATACTGGACTCTCTTATCGTTCTCAACATATGGGGGTCAAGCAGCTCAGTTTTTTGAACTAACAGCCAGACGACCTGCATATATCATTTGATTATAGTGGCGAAGGCTTGTGCAGAACCAACCACACTTTTTGGAAGAGCTGAATACAGAGAACTGGTTCACAGTATACCACAAGTTCCTCAAACGACCCTCCACAAGTTTTGAATTCAGAGTTGTCCTTCTCCTAGACCAGTTGCCAACCAAGGCTATAGGACAGTTTGTCCTATTATTTATCCATAGCTGTGTGGGAGAAGACATAAATTCATATCTTTCCCAAGTGTGTGTGTGTGTGTATATATATATATATATATATATATATATATATATATATATTAGAAAAATGGATGAAATCCAATATTTTTTTAAATTTATTTGTTGAAGCATTATTTTTATGGATACTCAGTTTTTATTTATTTATTAAACAGTATATTTATTTATTTTCATCTACTGGCCTGAATATTTGAGAAATATTGTTAGAAAAATATACGCCATCTGGCAGGATGTAAAGCTGTGTCCCCTAGGGGAAACCGTCATTAGATCTGACGTGCCTTGACCTCTCTGCCACATAGGGCCTCTTGATTAAACAAAAGCACTATTCAAGCTAAATTATATATGTATAACAAAAAGATAGTTTTAAGCTATGCTATATTTATGGCTAAAATTGCTCAATATCAGAGAGAAAGCGTATCTAACTATGACACTGAGTGGCAGCAGTGTTTTATGCTTGAGTGCAATTTTCAGGCAATGTGTAGCCACTATATAAATGTATGTGTGTGTGTGTGTGTGTGGACATTGAAGTCTACACCCAGAAGCAATACTCGGTTTCATGCTAAACACAATCATTAGGCTATATATATGTATATATGGCCTGATGATTACATCTAGCATGAAACAGCCTGCCATCTCTAAATGTTGACTTCAATGTTCACTTTTATATTTGCACACACTCTATAACTGATATTGAGCACTTTATCCCATAAACATAGCCCACCTTAAGAGTATATTTCTTTATATATATATATATATATATATATATATATATAGAGATAGATAGATAGATAGATAGATGCAGATATCTTAATTCCTGTTATTTTATTGATCTCCCTCCGTAATAATGTGTTTTTCCCATATTCTCTCACACTTAGTAACACCTTCTGGCTTCATTGCCTTTCTTGGATTGAAATTATATATATATATATATATATATATATATATATATATATATAATGAATGCTGAATGTTTCCTGATAAGGAAATAGCTAAAATTACCTTTACCATTAGAGATGAGGTGAATACAAAACAATACTACACTTTATACCAGACTGATGGCTTTATATCAAGAAAACAGAAAAAAGATTAATTTTTCTTTAATTTTCATCAAAATTTAAAATTAAGAATTTTACATCTTATTTTCTTCAAGTGTTCCCCGAGAAGGTAATTTCCTAATAACATGAAGCCTTTCCGTTTAAACATGGTCATGTTGTCGTCACGTGGGCGACGCTGTGAAAACGTATTCCTAAAATTTGAGTATTTTGAATGAAAAATGAAAAATGAAAAGAATTCTATTTTGATCTAAAATTTAAACAGAACGCTGATCATATAAAACTTTCAGTTATCTGTTTGGATGAGTCTTGTTCTTATGTCCATCGTCTTTGTCATGTTGAATTGATAATGTTAATTATATTTTATGAATATGTCCTGAAGATGGTTTATTAGACGGAAACGTCTGACATTGACATTATATTAACATTAAAACAGCATAATTGCATATAAGGATTTTTGTTTGTTTTTTCCGTAAATTTTTCTTCATACTGTCGGATCTATATCCATATATTTGCTTATATATATATATATATATATATATATATATATATATATAAATAATGTTATGATGGGTAAATTGTCATCTAAATTATGGAAAAATGCAGAGGAAGAGACAACTGTTATGTATAATATCCTTCTGCAATCATTAAGGCTTAACACATCTGTACATATGCCCATATAATGGACAGAATTAGATAGACAGATATTGAAGTTAATTGAACAGAGCTATCTAGCTAGATAGATAGGTGGATAGATAGACTAATGTTTCTCAACCATTTTTGTCCAATGCCCGCTTTTCATGATATGCCAGAATGTCATTGCCCGCTTTCTGAGACTGCCCAACACAAAAGGTGCATTCCAAATAATACGCATCTATTATTGAAGATCCTAATTCTTTTCCATATTAGTACATAGACATTTACATGGATTTTTTTTATAGAGCAGTTTTACAAATTTAGTAGCAGTAGAAAATGTTGCATTTCCCATCCTCTGTATGTTATCTAATTTCTTTCTTACTTTTATTACCTTACATTTGAAAATCATTGCAACAAGTATCTTCATCCTTGTTGTTTTTATCCAAATATTATATCTTCTTTGGCTTTCATTCATTTTCTGAAATTCTGAACAAGGAAATGTCATTATTTTACTAAAATGTCATTCTACTAATTATTTGAACCAGTATCTTCATTCTTGTTGTTTTTATCCAAATATTTTAGCTTTTGCCTTCTTCAGCCTTCATTAATTTTCTGAAATTCTAAGATGAGACATTGTCAGTATACTCAATCTTGATTTTATCCCATCAACCAATGTGTTTTTCATCCTTCCTCAAGTGTATAAGTCATCTTGTGCAGTGATTCTCAACCCTTTTTTTTTGCTCAATGAACCCTTTTCACCATAAGTCAGAATGTCATTCCAACCTTTCCAAGATTGTCTGTCTCAGAAGATGCATTCAAAACAATATGCATATATTATTAAAAATCTTCATTGTTTTCCATATTAGTACATAAACATTTACATGGATTATTTTTATAGAGAAGGTTTTACAAATTTAATAGTAATACTAGTATAAATATAAATGTTCATGGATTTTTAAACTTGAATACATGTACAAGTAATTTGTTTTAATTCATAAATCATTATTAAATAAACTGAAGCAGACTTCAATAAACAAAAGGTTCAATAGAATGCCAGTGTATAGTAATTCAAGAAACAAAATTCAGTAAATAAAAAAAAAAAGAAATAAGATTTTTCCCTCCCATCTGTGAAACCCCCAATTACCCTGCCCCCAGTGCAGATTTCCCCCTGGTTTAGAACCCCTGTTCTAAAATATAATATCAGTTTCTTTACAAAAAGAATATAATATTCAGTGTTCTGGGAACAGCTACTGTTACAAATAGACTAGCTAAATGCATTTAAGAGTCAAAAGTGAGTCTCACTATTTAGGGCATAGAGAGACCCAACCCTTTTGCTCTAAAGAGAAATCATTAAACACCTGGTGACAAGAGTAAAGAAAAACAGTCCTGTAACTTAGAAAAAAAAGGGGTTAATTGCACTCTCATCTTTGTAGTTTTTAAGTTTCGGGTGCTGAGATTATATAGAAAGAAAGAGATCAGTTTTCAGAATGCATGATGGTTTACACATGAGCAATACAAAGGAACAAAGTGCAAATTTTGATAGCATTCTTAGCTTTACAGACGAAAGATTTAGGGTATGAATACGTTATACTTAATTTCTGAATGTTAGAAGACTTTTTGGTAAATTTTAGCCTTCATGCCTGCAATAAAGCAGTATGTAAAAAGGATTTTTTTCCGTTAATACCACTATTATTTTAACTACTTTCACTCTCTTGGCAATGTACATTGTTTTAAAAGGCAATAATTAGAATTTTAACCCTAGAACACTAACCATGTATATATAGTACCCAGCATAAATTTTCCTATTTTTAATTACAATTTTCAGTACATGATTTTCTTATCTAAATAATAAGTTTTTCAGTTCCTATTAATGTTAACAAAAAGTACAAAGTTTGAAGTGCCTGCATGTAAAATATTTCAAATAAAGATTTATATTTAATATATCTTTTGATATTTTCAAAATTGGGTCTGATATACCCATGGTTAGTAGTGGTGTAACTTTAATTGATGGTTAGTGTTCTAGGTTAATAAATCCCAAACATAAAAGTGAATTTATATGTTTTCTTTGTTCTTTGAGAATTTTCAATGAAAATATTATACACTATATTAATTTTGTATTTATAACATAACTAATACAATGCAATGTTTATCGTTTATCAATTTATAAAGAAATAAAAAAAAAAATTTTTATAATTCATTGATATTTTTACAAAATTATGAATAAAAAAACCTTGTTTTCTTAGTTATTTATAAAATGGTAAATAATAAACATTGCCTTCTAGAGAATTTATATATTTTGATAATTCTGTTATTTTTCAAATTTTTGAATAAAAAGATTTCTTTTCACATTTATTTCTTTACGAAATAATAAATAATAAATCTTTATAAAAGGTAAATAATAAATATCACATTGTATTTGGTTCATATATTTCTTTTAATCATGTAAATAAAAATTGTTGAGGGAGTGAAGGGAGTACAAAATAATAGTGGTGTCAAGGGAAAAACTGAATGTTAGTAGAAGACTTTTTGGTAAATTTTAGCCTTATATTCAGTCATTCCCACCTTTCCAAGATTGTCCGTCTCAAAAGATGCATTCCAAACAATATGCATATATTATGAAAAATCTTTGTTGTTTTCCATATTAGTCCATAAACATTTACATGGATTATTTTTATAAAGCAGTTTTACAAATTTAGTAACAATAGAAAATGTTGCATTTCCCATCCTCTGTATGTTATCTAATTTCTTTCTTACTTTTATTACTTTACATTTGAAAATTATTTCAACAAGTATCTTCATCCTTGTTGTTTTTATCCAAATATTTTAGTTTATCTCTTCTTCAGCTTTCATTCATTTTCTGAAGCCCTGAAAAAGGAAATGGCATTATTTTACCTGTTGTTTGGACCTGTGATTTTTGTTGTTTTTATCCAAATGTTTTAGTTTATGCCTTCCTCAGCCTTCATTAATTTTCTGAAATTTTGAGATGAGACATTGTCAGTATACTCAACCTTGATTTTATCCCATCAACCAATGTGTTTTTCATCCTTCCTCAAGTGTATAATTCATCTTGTGCAGCTGTTCCCAACTTTTTTTTCTCTCAATGAACCCTTTTCAACATATTCCAGAATGTCATCACCCACTTTCCAAGATTGTCCGTCTCAAAAGATGCATTCCAAAAAATATGCATATATTATTAAAAATCTTCATTGTTTTCCATATTAGCACAAACATTTACAGTACATTCTTCTAATTACTAGTAGTTGGCCTGTGTGTTCAATTGTAATAGTTTTCTTTGTTCCTCATGCCTTCAATATGACCTATGAGTTGTCTAGAAAACTGTTTGTCTTTTTACTATCCCTCCCACCATTAAGTAGGCTAATCATTATTTCTGTCTGTCCCTCTTATCCTTAATATGTCCTTTGAGTGTCAAATTTTCTAGGCCTTCTTTCCTCGTTATATGCTCTAGAAATTTGAACTCTCTCTTTCTCATTCTAAATATAACAATTCTTTACATATACATTTTTCTTAAAGCTTCCTCATTATTCAAATGCTCTGTCTATGGTTGCCTAATTATTCTTCTTTAGAACACATCTCTCATGCCTCAAGTCCATGTCTCTGAGTAAATTGTTTATAACAAAATGTTCCTGTTTCTTAATACTTTTTATAGTGGGCTGAGTCATTGCATTAGTTTCCATTTATTTCTTTAGCCAAATTTGACCTCTTACTTAAAATCAGATTAGATGACTATTCAATAGAAGAAAGTTTTTTTCTTGTTGTGTCACATAGTACAATGCATATGAATTGTATTGACTACTTTTGTTGTCCATAATAGCGAAATTTTACCAACTCTCACAGAAAAAAAGTTGAGAAAGGAAGTGAGTGGAAGAGAGAGAGAGAGAGATTTCCAGTGCCTAGTAGTTCATCTGTGTGTTCAATTGTAATATTTTGAAGAATGTTCAGTTTCTCTTGCCTTCAATACGCCATATCAGTGTCAAATTTTCCAAGTCTTCTTTCATCATTATGTACCCTAGAAATTACAGCACACTATTTTTGATTCTAAGCATAACAATTCTTTACATTTATATTTTTCTTAAAACTTCCACATTACTCATATTCTCTGTCCATGGTCTTCTGATCATCATTCTGTAGAACCATATCTCTTGCTTCAAGTTTGCATCTCTGAATAAATTATCCAGGATTCACTGTCATATAAGAGGACTGATATTACACAGGAGCTGAACAAGCTTGTCTTTGTTTATAACAAAATTTTCCTGTTTCTTAATGTGTTATATAGTGGGTCGAGTCTATTGCATTACTGCATTAGTTCCCAAATATGCCTCTTAATTAAAATCAAATTAGATGACAGCTCAACAGAAACTTTTTTTCTCATATAGGACAATGCATATGGTATGTATTAACTACTTTTGTTGTTCTTTTGATTTCCTCAACTGTGTGAGAGTAAAAGAGAGAGAAGTGAATGAGGAAGAGAGACTTCCAGTTACTAGTAGTTGGCTTGTGTGTTCAATTGTAATAGATTTCTTTGTTCCTCTTGCCTTCAATATGACCTATGAGTGTTAAATTTTCCAAGCCTTCTTTCATCATTATGCACTCTAGAAATTACAACACTCTCTTTCTGATTCTAGGTATTAGCATCCTTTACATTACCATTTTTCTTCAAACTTCCACGTTACTCATATATTCTGTCCATGGTTTTCTAAGCATCATTATGTAGAACCACATCTCGCTTGCTTCAAGTCTAAATCTCTGAGTAAATTGTCTAGTATTCATGGCTATATAAGAGGACTGATATTACAGATGAGCTGAACACTCTTTTCTTTGTGTCCAGAAAAACTTCCCTGGTTTTTAATACTTAATAATGCTTAGCTTTTTGAAGGCATCTTTTGCTATCATAATGCGTCTTCAGGTTTTGATGTAACATTTTCTGTTATTTGTTAAAAAACTTCCCAGATATTTAAATTTTAGTACAATGGACAATCTTGGAAAGGTGGGAATGATATTCTGACATATGGTGAAAAGGGTTTATTGAACAAAAAAAGGTTGAGAACTGCTGCACAAGATGAATTATACACTTGAGGAAAGATGAAAAACACATTGGTTGATGGGATAAAATCAAGATTGAGTATACTGAAAATGTCTCATCTTAGAATTTCAGAAAATTAATGAAGGCTGAAGAAGGCCAAAGCTAAAATATTTGGATAAAAACAAAAAATGACTCAAGGTCATGGAACAGGCTGCCTAGAAATTATCCTGTTCCTTTAGCTTTTGGTACAGACATCAGATGTTTTTTAATAATTAAGAATAAATAGCACAATTTTTATAAGATAATTAAATATTAATTAGATAATTAAAATTACTTCAGACTTTTCATTAGTTACCATGAAAATCTAATGCCAATAATTTTAAAATATGGAAACCTAAAAAGGAAAAAAAATTTAAGCTGTATTTAAAAACTCAATTTCTAATGTTAATCTGAGATCAAATTTCAACAGTAATTTCATCTGAAAGAATTAAATATTTAAACTTTTCTCCCAGTTCGTCTCATTCATCTTTCCAGTTGAGTTCTAAGACTTTTAAAGCTTTGCCTGAAAAAAAAATAAACTCAAGTTGTCAAAAGAACTTATAAGAGAAAGTTCCACTTGGACAGCTTTTTACCAAAAGCTGCTAGTTTGTTGAATAGGCTCCTGTATGGATGCTTCCCTGAACACAATAATCTCAAGTGCTTCAAGTCAAAATGTAATCCCTCCTACTTATCCACATAATCTTCACCTCCTGCCACATATTTAGTACTGTTTAGTTACTGTTCGCCAGGACAATGGCCTAGTGGATAAAAGCCTTGGTTTGTTAATTTGGTGACATAGTGGTTGTGAATTAAATCCATGGGTCAGGCAGTGTGTACTTGCACTTGGAAATAACTGAACAGTACAAAATAAAGATAACAACTAATATTCTTAGACATGTACAATGGAACAAGAACAGTCTACACCTGTAGATTAAACAAAGGTTCAGTTCAGAATTCTCTGAAGATTACCCAGATTGATATACGTCTGAGGAAGGCTGGAGAGCACAGTGTTCAAAACGTGGTGATAAAAACAACAAAGACGAGGACAATAGTTCACATATAAATAGCATAAATACTAACTCCTCATCCCAGAAATTCAGACAAAAATGGTCAAAATGTGACAATCACAAGAATGATAGAGACATTAGTCCAAAATAAATCACTGTATAATAATAGTTATATTGGTTTATAATAATATTTAACATAAACAGCGAGAACCATTCGATACTGCCATGTCCTCCAATCCAATGTTGTGGGAAGGTTTGGTCAAGGTAGTCCCTTACTGCCGAATCATAATGAGGAGGTACCCCCATCTTGTTGAAAAAACAGTTCAGCAAAGTTAGCTCTGGTTTTGAATTGTGGCACATAAAAATAAAAAGTCATATCAGTATATAAATAATTAAATAACTATATACCTACTTTTGGCCCATCCTGTATACAAACAATGAAGTATTTTTCAAAGCCTATTTGGTTTGGTTTGGCTTGTTTTACAATATATCAACCTCAATGAGTTATTTAATGCCGACAAGATTTTTATTGCTGGTAATATTTCTTTCTTCAAAAATATGTTGCTGTTCATTTTTCCAAAAATGTATTGCTGGTAATAATTTTTTCTTCAAAAATTCATTCCTGGTAATTTTTTTTTTACAAAAACATATTGCTGGTATTAAAACCTATTTTACCACTTTCATAGTGTTTTGACCCCAGTTTGGGAGTTAACTATTTGCCCATAGCTGGGACCCTAACATGGTGGACCTGGGAACACCAGCAATTAAGAGGTGGTTCCATGCATTCTCCTCAAAACCTCCTGATCAGTGGCCTTGTTGTCAGATGTAGTTTATCATCATACCCAGGACGCAAAACCCAGATACCATCTCAAAGTTCTAAAAGCAAATTATTTTCAAAATTAATTCACAGAACCAACATTTTTAAAACTCTCTTAAGGATGATGATTCTGTAAATTAGTTCTGAAAATCATGTCAGGTATTTGAGGTGGCATCTAGGCATTGAGAAATGCTTTGTTATTTGTATATTTGTTATATAGTCTAACAGTTATTGGAAAGTAAAATCAACAAGCCAAATTCAAAGTCTGGCCATGTCTGTTACATTCTCTTTTGTACTAATGACCTTGGAAAAGGTATAAACTCATTTTTTCTTATACCAGTTGTGTGTTAAACAACAAGGAAGTGCTCTTTAACTTGGGTAGCTGCCAGTTTCGAAGAAAGACAAAACCATTGAGATGGCAACAGGAAAACATTCTACTTTCTCAAGAAGTCATAGAAATTTAAATATAATAAAAAAAAAAAAAGAAGCTGTGGAGTGATATGACTGCTTAAATCCTGAAGAGCCATGGCATTAAAAAAAGAAAAATATTCACAAGGACACATGGCATAGTGGATAAAGGCGTTAGTTAGATCCAGTGACAGGACCCAAAGAGTGCGTGTTCAATACCCGGTTAAGGCAGTGGAGAACTTTCAGAGGGAAATTAACAGGAGATAACTGATAACTGACATCCATTAAACATGGCATGTGGAACTAGAACAGTCTACCCCAGCGAGCAAAATAAAGGGTTCAGTTCGACATTTCAACCACCTGAAGAAGGCCAGAGTGTACAACGGCCGAGACATAATAAATATGGCAACAAAGATGAGGACAATAGTCTGAATAATGTAAATAATTAACTTCTTCTGTAGGTTTTAGCAACCTGTAAGTAATTTATTTTAATCATTTACCTCAAGCAAAGCAATAAAGCCACTAAGACACAAGGGGGTTACTCAGAGTGAAGGAAAGTGAAAAAAACATTACTGGGAAGAGAGGACAATAAAAAGAAGATGATTCAAGGAGACAGAAGTTGACAATTGATGTTGCAATTTAATTTTTGAGGTCATCGTTAGCAGGAAAGCCAGAAGCTAGAAGAGAACTCCACAGGTGAGAAGTGCAAAAGAAGAAACAGTTAGAATAGAACTTGCAGTTCCATCTAACAATTTCAAAAATAAAATGAGACTTAGCTGCTGACCTAGGACTATACTTAAATTCATAAAGATATTAAATGACAAAGCTCATCAGAAGAATTGAAAATATTTATAGAAAAGGTACAGGGAAGATATGGTGGGTAATTGATTGAACCTGAGATGCCAGGTCAGGATTGTTAACATGGCAGATTTTTCTTTGGATTTTGTCAAGTATCACAAAATACATAGTAGAAGCACCAGACCAGATGTGGCAACAATATTCAATTCATGGATGAATGGTAGATGCAATCAGTTTAGTCAATGAAGGATGAAAAAGGTTTAGAGTGACAATGAAAAAAGTAAAATCTATACAGAATAAAAATTCTTTGCTGCTTAAAGTCAAAATTAGATTAAGTAACTCACCCAATAATGAAGTCAACAGAATCCAGGGAAAAATCCTCTAAGGATGAAAACCTTAGAAAATCCATTATGAAATATTTTGTTGCTGTATTAGAACAAAAAAAAACCTTGTGATGTTAATGATCGTTTGCCTTTTTCAACATTTTGATAACAGAGTAAGCAGTTAGTACATGTTGTTCAGCCAAATAGCAGCTACACTCTGGTCAATTGACCCAATGTCCACAGGAATATGTGTCAGTCTTGTGCTTAGTCACAAAACACTTGAAAATCAGAAACAAGTCTAATATCAAAAATTTACAGGAAAGAATTAATGACTCGACAAATGACCCCTGAGGAAGAAACGACAGATACTGACCTCTAGTTTTGCCCAAAGGAGAAGGATATAATCACTTCAAGTTAATCACATGGCCACATCATGTTTATATAAACGCACTCACACACACACATATGCAGTTATATACATACACACACACAGTTACACATACATAGTTACACATGCACAGTTACACACATGAATGCACTCATAAAAACAGTTACACACACAGTTACACACCTGCATGTATGTACATACTTATATGCACTCACCTACATAGTTACACACACATGCACCAAAATACATACATAGACACTTACATAATTACATACACACATAGTCTCTCACACATACAATGTACTTATTAACATACACAAAGTTATAGAAACACATGCAGTCATGCACACACGTACATAGTTATACATACTCAGTTACACACATGAATGCACTCACATACATAGTTACACATACGCACACACTCATATACATAGTTACACACCTGCTTGCACCAAAATAAAGTTACAGGCACTTACAGTTACATACATACGTCTCTCACACACAAAAAATTTACGTAGTAACATACACAAAGTTACACATATCACATGTACAAAATTATGCACGTAAATAGTTACACATGCTCATAGTTATACACACACACACACACATGCACAGTTACACACATCAATGCACACACATAGTTACACACCTGCACTCACATACATAGTTATACACACACACATGCACCAAAATACAAAGTTACAGATACGTACACAGTTACATACACACAGTCTCTCACGCACACATAATGTACATAACAACATACACATACAAACACATGTTCAAAGTTATACACACACACACAAAATGTAAAGATACATGGATATATGTACTTAGAACATGTACACACAGTAAAATGCAAAAGTACTGGAAACATTTTGTTTTTTAAATAAAATTAGAATTTAATAAAATTAAAACTTCTGTCTTGAAGTCTTAAGGAAAATGGAAACAAAAATACATTTAGAATCAGAAAAACACAGTTGAAATTTCTTGGACACCTAATGAGAAAAGAAGGCTTAGAGAACTTAACACACAGGACACATCAAAGACAAAAGGATTGGGTGTGGCAGCAGGCCACTTACCTGACAAGCTTGTATGAATGGATAGTGAAACAGAGGGAATGGCAAACAGACAAATGCTACTAAGAGCTACAAGGGATAGGAAATTATAGAGAGTCATGTTCGCCTGCATCTTGAAAAGACACAACATATGGAAGATTATTACTACTAACCTAAAACATGTGCTGAATCTAGTAAATACTATATAATAAACATAATAGTATGAGAGTTGAAAAGTTCATAGGCTGACCAAGATATTCTCATGGAAAATAAACACAATGCCTTTTGCATCCTAAGGCACAGTGGAGTAATGAATAGCGGTTCAGATTGAGAAATTGGAGAGCCAAGTTCAAATTCCAGTCAGATCCATTACATTCACTTACGTGTTAATACCCTTGGGAAAGGTATGAATCCTCTTCTTCTCCCCACAGCTATGAGTAAATATTAGGTTGGTGCAAAAATAATATCGTTTTTTGATCTATTTTTAACGTCAAAAAACGATATTATTTTTGCACCAACCTAATAGTAGGACAGACCGGGTTCTGTAGCCTTGGATGGCAACTGGTCTACTGCAGAAAGAAATGGCAACCTACTGTGGGAAAAAATCTGCCTCGTCAGTCATATATTGAAAGATACATGATCACCTAAGTGTGTATGACACATGGCACATAACTGACTGATCCTAAAAAACTAAGGTCATCACCTTCACTGCAGATGAAACAAACTTGGCCTGCTTCGAAGCAGGTGAGAAGGGGTCTTTCCACTGCATGGATAGTCTCTGGCTCAAAGTGATGAACCCAACACTCGTCCTGAGTTAAGAAACATTCAAGGAAACCAGCTGGATCTGCTTCAATGTCAGATTTTCTCATGATGTTCAGCCTGGTGCACTCTTGATCAGGTGTCAGAAGACATGACACTCACCATCATGCAAAATTCATTATACAGAGTATACTCAATTCTCTCACAGGATATGCTAATAGCATTAGCTATTTGATTTATAGTCAATCGCCTGTCATCCATCCCCATGTGGTGAACACAATCAATGTTTTCCTCGGTGGTGGTAATTACAGGATGTCCAGACCTTGGGTCACCTTCAGGATTCTCCCTTCCCCTCCTAAATTCAACTGCTGGGGACATTGTCCACTAATGTTGCAATGATGTTAGCATGAATGTCCTTGGGGGCTAAACCCTTTTTCTGAAACTACTTGATAAGACTACAATGCCAAATTTTACCTATTTTCAAGAGAAGTCACTAGTAGTTACTTTTAAAGTCTTCTTTGAGCAGTCAGATGTCAGTTTACTGGGAAAATTATTAAGAAGTGTTGAAATTAATGCATGCAAGATTTCACAGCTCTCACATCACTCGTTTATAGTCAGCCTATAAACTTTTCAGCCCCACCCTCCTACCTGCAAAGAAACAATGCAGTTATTAATAAGAAGTGTTGAAATTAATACATGGAAGATTTCACAGCTCTCATATCACTCCTTTATTGTCAGCTCATAGTCTTTTGAGAATGTGGGGTCATCAAGAAAGTTGTGACAATGAACTGTGGAGAATCCCAGGAGATACATCCAGGAGTGCATGGAGTTGTGGCAGATTAAAATGGGAAAGTGCACTCGATGGCCCGGTGCGGGGGACATGTAGGTTGTAGTTTGGATTTAACAAATTTTTTTTTGTGCTTTCAGTTCTGTTTTTTGTTTTTTTTCTGCTGACACACCTCATATGCTTCTTACAGAAATTAACACCAACATTATCTCATTCCTTTCAACGAATCATTAAAGATTACCAAAATTTTGGGTATTCCTCTGATTTCCAAATCAATGTTTTTCATCACAAAAAAGATGCTGAAATTACCTATAATAATCTTTGGTTCCCCCACTGACACAAGAAAAAACAAAATTTTCAATCAAAATTTTAAATGTTCTAAAAAAGACAAAAAATATAATATAATAATAAAAAATAATTTGGCTTTTCATCTTAATAATAATAATAGATTTTGACAATAAAACTATTTCTATTAAGTTTGAGGCATTTTTTTTTTTTGGTAGCCTCTTTTTTAGCAAATCAGTAGAGATAACTATTTTCTATTATAGGCATTTTTTTAAAGGTTGAAAACAGATTGCAATGAAATACTCAAAATTAAATTCAAAGGTGTTTGATTAAAGTGTGTACCTTTGCCCAACATTTGCCCCAAAATCTTGTATAACCCAAAAAAAAAAAAAATTACTTAAAGTAACCTTTAAGTTATTATCCTACAGACAAAAAGTGTAATTTTTTTTTTTTTTTTTTTTTTTTAAATGGTAAAGTTTTATCCAAGGCAGAAAAAAAAAATTTTTTTTTTCTTTTTTTTTTTCCTATTTCATATTCCAGTTCAAGTTCTAAGAACTCTTTAGCCTGGCTATTTGATTATCTTGCGTATTAGTTTATTTTTAGCAATGATGTTTCACATCAGTTCAAAATATGGGTCAAAGAAGTGACTTCAGTTGATGAGTCCTGCAGATATTCACCAACCCTCTTAATTTTGATCACCATTTGAACTTAGAAGTAAAGCTTTATTCAGCAGTATCCCTAGTTTAAACAAGATCCCTTAAGAGATTTTCTGATTCTTTTGATGTTTTCTTAATCTTTAGGGTTGCAGTTCTGTTACTGTTTTGGTTGTGAGGAAATAAAACTGACAAATAGCTGCATATATAAATTATAAAATTATCAAACATGATGGTCTAGGTTTGCATGAATAACAAGTATAAAATTCTGTACAATGATGCACCAGGTTTACATATGTAAACTAACTATAAAGTTGTCCACCATGATGATTGAGGTTTGCAATTATAAAAAAATTTTCAATTGTAAAAACAAGTAAAGGAATTTTTAACCATGATGGTCTACATTTTCATATGTAAAGCAAGTAAAAAAGATTCTGGACTTTGAAGATTTAAGTTTGTGTACATAAAGTATGTATAAATTTCTCAGCCATGATGGTCTAAATTTGTATATGTAAAATAAGTTAAAAAATTTCTATGATGACGGTCTAGATTTGCATATATAAAGCAAGCAAAAAAATATTCAGTTCTGAAGGTCTAGATTTGCATAAGTAAAACAAGTAAAAAAAATTCTGAACCTTGAAAATTTAGGTTTGCATCATAAAGAAACTATAAATTTCTCAACCACGATGGTCTAGATTTGCATATGTAAAGCAAGTAAAAAAATATTCTCAACCCTGATGGTCTAGATTTGCATATGTAAAACAAGTATAAGAATTTTTAACCATGAAGTTCTACATTTGCATATGTCAAGCAAGTAAAAAAACTAGCCAACCCTGATGTTTTAGACTTGCATATGTGAAACAAGTAAAAAAAAATTCTGAACTTTCATACATAAAGCAAGTTTAAATTTTTCAACCATGATGGTCTAAGTTTGCATATGTAAAACAAATTTAAAAATTACCACTATGTCAGTCTAGATTTACATACATAAAGCAAGTAAAAATTCTCCATCATAATGGTTGAGGTTTCCTTATTCAATGTTTGCATACAACCATCTCCATCCTACAAACACTCAAGTGAGGTCCCTTAACCTATATTTTGATATTATTCTGAAGAAGGCAATCTTCTTCCTTTCTTTTTTAAAGAATGTTAATCAACAAAAATCAATTCCTACAAAATTTTTCCCTATTTTTTATGAGAGGACCAGTCTATTTGAGTAGAAATGGCCTCCTTAAAAATCAAATTGCCCCCCACAGAGTGGCAATTTGAATTTTAAAGAGTGGCCACTCAAGAATGAGTTATTACCAGTGAATTTTTTTCTAGTGAGTCTCTGTGAGTGTAAGTGTGTGTTGTAGCATAACTACAGATGATAATGGGTATGTCCCCATTCACATAAATACAGTAGTAAATACTCTATGTTATTCTGCAGTTGAAGATTCGTCTCCAGCTGTGCTGGTCAAACTCTTTGCCTCCAGGCAGAGAGGATCCTCAGACAAGTCTATGTCAAAGGGCAGAGTCTCATCTAGGGAAACAGCTACCCCACCCCATTTTATACAGGGTCTACAGGGAATTTTTGGCCAAGTATACAGGCTTGTATACCCCACATTAAATTCAGCCTTGTGCCACATCTGACTGTGTAGGGCAGTTGGCAGATATCCTGCAGTTGGAGATTCATTGTAGAATTCACTTGATTCACTTTTAGCAGTTGACTTCTTCTACAAGCCGCTGGTGAATCTTATATGTGTTGTTCTTGTCCTAAGTATTATCGTTCATTACCAACCTTTGTGTGATTATGCTATTCAGTAAACTTCTCTAGGTTACAACGGTGTGTAATGTAAATTAATACATATTAATAACATCAATCATCTTATATGGCTCAATTCTGAACAATCTCCTCACAGATGAAGAGAAAACTGGAAGGAACAGAAATGTGGTTCTACAGAAGGATGTTGAGAATACTAGATGGAGGACATAAACAACAAAAAAGACAACAGGAAATGGAAACAACAAGGATGAAGATACTTGTTGCAATGATTTTCAAATGTAAGGTAATAAAAGTAAGAAAGAAATTCGATAACATACATGATGGAAATGTATGGGAAATGCAACATTTTCTATTGTATGGGAAATGCAACATTTTCTATTGTTACTAAATTTGTAAAACTGCTCTATAAAAAAAATCCATGTAAATGTCAATGTACTAATATGGAAAAGAATTAGGATCTTCAATAATAGATGCGTATTATTTGGAATGCACCTTTTTAGTTGGGCAGTCTCAGAAAGCGGGCAATGACATTCTGGCATATCATGAAAAGGGGGCATTGGACAAAAATGGTTGAGAAACATTAGTCTATCTATCCACCTATCTATCTAGCTAGATAGCTCTGTTCAATTAACTTCAAAGTATTAAGAAACAGGTAAATTTCATTAAGATCAAAGAAAAGAGCACTGAACTGCTATATAATATCAATCATCTTATATGACTCAATTCTGAACAATCTCCTCACAGATGAAAAGAAAACTGGAAGGAACAGAAATGTGGTTCTACAGAAGGATGTTGAGAATACTACAGATGGAGGACATAAACAACAAAGAAGACAACAGGAAATAGAAACAAAAAGGATGCTGTTGTATCTTGTGTTTTCGAGAGAAATAAATAAGGAAGACAAACTCATAGGTAAGTAATGAAATAGTTTACCACATGAAGGTACACTTAGCAATGGACCTCATGCTAACTCTCTTCAACTCTGCTTATCTTTTATCTTTTACCACTCTAACGAATGTTTGGATTTCAATGTCACATTTCCCATCCTCTGTACATTATGTAATTTCTTTGACAAAGTTTGCAATTAACAACAACAAGAAAAAGCAAAGAAAAGAACAAGACAAAAAAGTAATATGAAGCAAGCAAACAATATATGCAAGGCAAATTAACAGTAATATGGCAAAAAGTTCACAAATTAAGAATTGGGGTTAACACAAAAGTAAGTTCAGATAAGTAAATGTAGCATTCTAGCATCAAGACAATTCAAACTGGGACTGAATGATATGAAACCTAGAACTGGCTTATTTTATTGGCTTGGAAGAAATCCCAGCATGCATTTGTGCTTCTGCTTATAAATTGGTGAAGGAGAAGTGTTTTGCGGTCATTCCCTACCAAAATAGTCACATCGACGTGGTGTAATGGTGTTGTAGAGTAGTTTTCACAGTGGAGGCTTGTATTTCACTAAGTCAGTCCTAAAAGGGTCTGACGTACAAAACGTTAGGAACTTGAAATAATAGTTAATGACGCAGCAATCTAGTTGTGATGGTTGATACTTTAATGTCCGACATCGACTGACTCACTCAACTCCACTGAGCTCAACTACTACTACTACTACTTATTATGTGTGGGAGAGTCTATTACAATAGAATAGGTAATGTTCCAGTATAACAAATGGTTAGCAAGTTTGTCCCATTAGATCAATTATGCCTCAATAGTGAGTTTGATCTTCACTGGGTGCCTTATATTTTAGGCCTTGTGCCACATACTTAGAAAATTATTTATGAAATTTTTATATCCTGGGTGTTTTTGTGGGATCCCTGTGAATATATGGTGCTGTGGTCTATGTTGGTTTGAATGGTGATGGATGAGTTCTTGTGATGAATGAGCAAATTGTAATAGATTAATGGGTCGTGAATCTGATTAGCTAGGTTAAGTATAGTTAAAGTAGACAAGCCTCACCCCACTTTCCCTTTGGCCTTGTGCCAAAATTGTATTATTTTGCAATAAATACAGATTCCCTATCAATATTGGAACCAACACGGACTACTTCTTTCAAAGAACCACTACTTTGTCAGATAGACTCCCTCAAGGATGCTCCTTTGATCACAATAATGTTAACCTCTTCAAGTTTAGCATCAACTGCTATCTTTTCTATTAATCCTCATATTATTCTTACTTTTCCCTTACATTTCATGCAACAACTTAATTCATTAACCTACTACCTTGAGTGGCTCTTGGGCCTTGCATTGGGTGAATATTAGTAAAAAAAAGAATAAAGAGTGCTGAAAGATTATGTCGTAAGACATAATAAAAGCATCATGTACAAATGTATCTGTTTAAATAAGTCATAAAATATTTCCATATTATGCAATTAATATGCCATGGTTAAAAACTCCTGAATATTGATTAAAAGGAAAGAAAGAATGATGACCATCTGGGCCTGAAAGGCAAGCCAGGAGAGAAATGGCTGCTATTGATTGAAACCACATGTTATGCCGAAACCAGTTTTCATTAATAAATGAATATTCTGGAAAGCCATAAAAAAATTCTCCCTGGACAAGGCAATACCGATGGATATCGATGTTAATGAAGGATGCCGTCAGATAAGTTGGCTGCAATTCTGGTCATATTTCCTGCTGTCCTTCATACAACCGACCTTGTGAGAATTGAAAACATCCATTACATACACAGGACGTTCTGAAAGTAATGCTTCTTATTTTATTAACTTAGCCCAAATCATCAAAGGTAGATATTGGTAGAATGGCAGTAGTGGATGGGCCTTCCTACCAATAATTCTTAATTTTCTGTTTTTTTATCACGTTATAGATGGCAGTTTGGCAAAATGGAGTCTGACATGAAAGTGTGTACAAAGCAGAGGTGTATCCCTCCATGCAAAAAAAAAAAAAAAGGATGATATTCATCAGTGCTTGCTAAATGTTTATGGAAACCAAACTATTGATATGAGCACAGGTGGTGAGCAATGTGTTTTAGTAATGGTAACAATAAATGTGTAATAAACAACATTCTGAATAGCACTGTACAGTTGTTAACTTATGAAATAAATATTCTCCTCACCACTGATGAAAATGCTGTTGCATTACATGTCATCACAGGCTTCTTGTGGTCTACTGGCAAGTCCTCAAGCTCCAACACTGCATCACAGACTGAATGAAGGATGGACAATTTTCTTTGGGTTG
This sequence comes from Acanthosepion lycidas, assembly GCA_963932145.1. Classification (NCBI taxonomy): domain Eukaryota; kingdom Metazoa; phylum Mollusca; class Cephalopoda; order Sepiida; family Sepiidae; genus Acanthosepion; species Acanthosepion lycidas. Next base: position 36,480,909 of record OZ010613.1, read on the forward strand.
TTTTTTCTCACTTTATTTCAGAATTGGACAGATCAAACGTGTCAGGCTTACCATTAAGAAAGTAGTTGTATCATGAACATTGAGACCAAGACAAGAACTGATGATATCAGGAAGGTCGTTGATGAAAATTCGGAACAATGTAGGTCCATGGCTAGGGCTCTGGGGGACACCCACATTAATGGAAAAAGATCTAGAAGAATAGCCATTCAAGACAACTTTCATTTCACAATTTGAAAAGAAAGATTGAATTAGATAAAAAATTTGTCCAGAAATAACATAACCCTTTAACTTGTGAAGAAGACCAGCATGCCAAATCCTGTCAAACACCTTCGAGATATCTAAAGCAACAGCCTGAGCTTGACTATTCTCGTATAATGCTTGAAAGACTCTTTCAGCAATAACTATTAATATATCAGAAGTTGACCAAGAGAAGCAAAAGCTATATTGCTTATCTGAAAGAACACTCTACAAGGTGAGATGCTTAATCAATTTGAAGTTGATTAGAGCATCTAGAACTTGAGAGGTATAAAACAAATAGGTTGATAAAAGGATCAGATGGTTCTTAAAAACGAACTACAGAAGAGTATTTCTAACAACCAGGAAAGCAAGAAGCAGTAAGGCATTTATTGTAGAGTTTAAAGAAAACAGTAGCTATTTCAAGTAATCATATCAGAAAATCACACCAATTTAAGATGCTGCTGCTGCTTCAACAACAGCACAGATGAGATTAGAGGAAATAATTTGCCAAAAACATTTTTGAATGTAAGGGAAGAAGGGTGGATTCAAGAAGAAAGAAAAAAAATTAGATAACAGATCTTCTATGAGACTATGGATCTGCAGGGAACATTAATGCTTAAATTAGGAACCATTTTAAAAAAAAATCCCCATTAAATGAATCATACACTTGAAGAAGGCTGAAAAACACATTGGTTGAAGGGATAAAAAAATTAGGTTGAGTAAACTGACAATCTCAGAATTTCAGAAAATTAATGAAAACTGAAGAAGGCAGTTAAATATTTGAAGAAAAAGAAACAAGAATGAAGATACTGGTAAAATAATGACATTTACTTGTTCAGAATTTTAGAAAATGAATGAAAGCTGAAGAAGAGAAAAGCTAAAAAAAACAAAAATAACAAGGATGAAGATAATTTTTGAATGTAAGAATGGAAGATGCCTCAAGCCATCTTGAATTTTTACTATTTTTTCAGCTTCTAACTCTTCAATAACTGAAGATTTGATTGGTACTGTAAATTTTATAACATCAGAAAATTCTTTTATCACTTTGCTTCATGATGGGGCAAAGGTTATAAAAAAATTAAAATAAATAAAGATTAACATACACATTGATTAAATGATTTATTTTTATGGTTTATCAACAGGTGAGATACAGTGGAGTAATGGATAGTGACTCAGATTGAGGAATCTGAGAGCCAAGTTCGAATTCCAGTCAAATCCATTACATTCACTGCTAATACCCCTAGGAAAGGTATCAATCTCCTTCTCCCCCCCAGCTATGGGTAAATAGCAGGATAGACCTGGTTCTGTAGCATTGGATGGCATCTGATCTATTGCAGAAAAAAATGGCAACTTAGTGCGGGAAAGAATTTATCTCATCAGTCATGTATCGAAAGATACATGATCGCCTAAGCATGTATCACGCATGGCACATAACTGACTGACGTGCTAATACCTCTTCTTCTCCCCCCACCAGCTATGGGTAAATAGCAGGACAGATCGAGTTCTATAGCCTTAGATAGCAACTGGCATAAAGAAATAGCAACCTACTGCAGGAAAAATCTGCCTCGTCAGTCATGTATCGAAAGATACATGATCGCTTAAGCATGTATCATGCATGGCACATAACTGACTGACAGAATCAATATATTTTTAAAAAAAAAAGATTATTTTTTTTTGTGTATTTTTTCGAAGCTTTCTGAAGAGTTCTATTTATTTTCAACCAAATCTACTTATTACATGATATTATTACTAGATGAGATATCCTGAGACATGGACAATAGAATGAGAACAGTGTTCAGTTCAGAATTCAGATTGTCCAGATTGATATGCACCTAATGAAGGCCACGATGGCCAAAATGTTGTGATAACAACAACAAAGATGAGGACAATAGTTTAAATGTAAATAGTGTAAATAATAATAACTCCTTCTTCCAGAAATTCAGATATTTATTTAAAGAAAAGCGAAAATCAATATAAGAATTTTTAAATTCTTATATAGATTTTCACTTTTCTTCAAATAAATATCCATCTGAATTTCTGGGAGAAGGAGTTGTTAGGAATCACCATCATTATCTGTTTAGGCATCCATGTATAGACGATAAACTACGTCCAACAGCAAGGCCTTTGATCAGGCGGTTTTGAGGAGTGTGTAACCACCTCTTAATTGCTGATGATACCAGGTCCACCCTAACCCGAGGTGGTAACACCTGTTAGGCTCCCAACTATGGGCAAATAGTTAACTCTGAAACTGAGGTAAAAGCATTATGAAAGTGTAAAAATAGGTTTTAATACCAGAAATACTTTGTAAAAGATTATCACCAAAAATAAATTTTTGAAGAAAAAAACTATTACCAGCAATATATTTTTGAAAAATAAATATTAACAGCAATACATTTTTGAGGAAAAAATATTACCAGAAATAGATTTTTGACAAAACAAAATATTACCAGTAAAAAAAAAAAAAAAAGTTGTTAAATAACCCATTAAAAAAGTTATAAAATAACCCATTGAGGTTGATATGCCCTAAAACAAAACAAACAAACCAAACCAAAACATTATCTATTTAGACCATTGTGCTCGTTGTGGTTATTATAGATGCACTATTTTGACTATTATTCTATGTTGCAGCCTTATAACTTATTGAAATTATTATATAGATAAATTATAAAGATATATAGATAAAACAATTGTCTCCCTTTGAAGGGGTTGTTATCACCTGCCCCTGGGATTGGCTGAAAGCAGCCTATCACAGCTCTCCTGTATCACCAACAAGTCAACATGGACAAATTTAGCTCTGTAAAACTCAACCAACAACCACATAGTATTCGGAAATGGAGGATCCAAGAATACATAGAAACAAGAATATCCCAACAATTACAGCAATGCATCTGAAAACTGAATCCCTCTTCAACCTAAAGACAAAGACATTCCAACAAAAATGAGATGAAGAACTGTTAACCAAACAAACTTTATTGTCACCAGTTAAGTCCTTGCAAAAACCACTGTTTTTTGCAACGATTTTTAAACCTAATTTTTTCTATCTTCCCTTTTTCTTCTTTCTGATATAAAGCCTTTTTCCGCTCAAGTTTGGTGTTGTCCTGTTATCTCTTTCCATGTCAGGTCAACGCTCTTTTCACCCTTATTTTTTTTTTTTTGACAGAGGATAAATTATTGGTCACATAAATTAAAAGGGTATAAAAACCCTCACAAACTTTTTGGATTTTGAACCAAGCCTTTCATTGGGTTAACAGAGAAATCAAAAAGTGAATTGAAAAAAAAAATTGAATTTCAAAATTCTATGTAAGTTACTGAGTTGAAGAAGACTGGTGAGTACAAACCCCAAATTATATGAACATAACTACGTTGAAGTGTAACAGTCTGAATACAAACATATAATTCAAGTGTGAAAATATATGTCAGCTTTAGACAAAATAATGGTTGACAATGCTTCATCTAAAATTCAAGATAATATTACTACAAGTGTAAAGAAAGCAACAGAAATGAAGATGAAAGAAATACTAGTCAAAAATTAGTAACGATTGAGAATGCTTCAATTAATAGAAATTCAAGATAATTATTACTACAAGTGTAAATAAAGTAAATAAAATGAAGGTGAAAGAAAAACTAGTCAAAAACGGTTGACAGTGTTTCATATAACCAGTCAAAAACGGTTGACAGTGTTTCATATAACTAGTCAATAACGGTTGACAGTGTTTCATATAAATAGTCAAAAACGGTTGACAGTGTTTCATATAACTAGTCAAAAACGGTTGACAGTGTTTCATATAACTAGTCAAAAACGGTTGACAGTGTTTCATATAACTAGTCAATAACGGTTGACAGTGTTTCATATAACTAGTCAAAAACGGTTGACAGTGTTTCATATAACTAGTCAATAACGGTTGACAGTGTTTCATATAACTAGTCAATAACGGTTGACAGTGTTTCATATAACTAGTCAATAACGGTTGACAGTGTTTCATATAACTAGTCAAAAACGGTTGACAGTGTTTCATATAACTAGTCAATAACGGTTGACAGTGTTTCATATAACTAGTCAAAAACGGTTGACAGTGTTTCATATAACTAGTCAATAACGGTTGACAGTGTTTCATATAACTAGTCAATAACGGTTGACAGTGTTTCATATAACTAGTCAATAACGGTTGACAGTGTTTCATATAACTAGTCAAAAACGGTTGACAGTGTTTCATATAATAAAAATTCCAGATAATTTTAGTTGCTAATAATATTATACATAAAGTAATAATATTAAAATGAATGAAACACAAAATAAAAATTAATAATAATGAACAACACTGTTTGAATATTGCCCTCAAATAGAATGACTAGAATATTCTTAGTAACAATGAAAAAAAAGACACTCAATAGCTTCATTTCCAAAAGGAAAATATTTCTTCTTTTATGACTATGGACATATGCATCACATGACAAGAACCACTAATTCCGATGGTGATTTCAGTTGTCACATTCAAATAACAAAAATTTTATGATAGACATTCAATCATTTATGTACCATATTTAACATATAGAGACTCAAGTTTCTTAGAACTAGGCTCATGATATTATGTATATCTTCTTCCTTAAACCTGAGAAATATAATCTAAGTAATAACTAAAATCCTTGTAGCCAAGCGTCCTGGATTCAGGTTTGCCTGAAGATAGAATTACCTTATCTTCATATAAAGTGTTATTGAACTTGATGCAGAAATTTCAGTATCTGGGCTGTATAACGAGTAACAAAAATTGGGATACAAATTTGAAGAGACATTCTCTTGGTTTGTGAATTAAAAGGAGTCTAGAAGAAGAAGAGTGGAATTTTTTTTTTAAATCTAACAAGGGGATTTGGAAATATCTAAGGAGGGGATAGAATTAGTCTTGAATTTTGTTTACATGAATGAAAAAATGGCATCTAAACACGTAGAAAACTATTTAAAGAGAATCAAACATTTTTTCTATATAAAAATTGTTACCACAGATAAATATAAACATTACTAACTAATTAGCCAGAAAGATATTACAATAATCAAGAACCTATACTGGCAGCAAACTACCTGCATACAGATAGGAAATGAATTCAATAGACATACTAAAATAGAAAGGAGTATGTGTCTTCTCTCCAGATTTATTCAGCCTATACAATGAGGCGATTCTGAGAGAATTAAAAGTACTACCCAGATTTATTATTGGCAACTACACTCTTAACAACATAAGATATGTAGATTATACAGACATGGAAAGAACTACAAAAAATCCTACAGAAGGTAGTGAAGAAAAGCAAGAAGAAAGGACTAAGCATCAATTACAAGAAGATAGAATGTATGGTTGTTAGCAAAAGGATAAATACAAATTACAAACTGGAGATACCAAAATGAAACAAGTACAAAAATTTAAATATTTAGGAAGTGTTTTAACAGAGTATGAAAAGTGCGACACTGAAATCCAAAGCCACATTGTGATAACGAAAGATGCATTCTAAAAGCTAAGCAGAGTATTAAGAAATAGAAAAACTTTGCTTGAAACAAAGAAAAAAAGTACTGAACTGTTACATGATATCTGTCCTCCTATATGGCAGTGAATGCTGGACAATCTCCTCAAAGATGAATAGAAAGATGCTGAGAATCCCATAGACTGAACATTTGAACGACAAAATTTTAGAAACAAAAAAGAAACTTATACTTAACATTAGGAAGAGATAGTTGAAATTTCTAATAATGAGGAAAGACGGCTTGGAAAATCTGATACTCACAAGACAGATTGAACTCAAGGGGGACAGTGAAAAACAATGCCTAACATACTTAGAGAACTTTAGTAAGTGGATGATGGAACAGGGTTTAGAAGAAATAACAAAAAGACAAAATTTATTAAGAGCTACAAAGGACAGGAATTTGTGGAGAGCCATGACCGCCTAAATCCTGTTTGAATATGGCACCTAGCAGAAGAATATCTATGTCTTTTTATGAGGAGAGTAACCATAATCCCAGTTATAGAAAATTGATTTATATTATCAGTTTTAAATGTTTAAATTTCCTTCTGTTTGATTGAAAGACACAAATTCTGTCTCAATTCATTTACATAGTCCAACTGTAGCAGATGTTAATCTGAGAATATTTTGTTGAGCTTAGCTCAATGACATCCTTCAAGACTAATTATATAATTATAATATAAATAATTGGAAAAATTCAAGATTGTCTTTCAGTCATCTTTATTAAGCTATTTAGCTTCCTTGTTCGTTGTTTATAATCATTTAAAGAAGAAATTGATTTTTCTCTTGTGAAATTATTCCCAGTGGCAGTGAAATGGAATTGTCCACCAGTTTATTTCAAACTTGTTAATAGATAATGGTTGTTGGAATTCAATTTGACTGTCATAATGGCTGGCATATCTATTCAATTTCTAAGTTTTCATATAGATCTTCCTTTTAAGGAACAATCCAAAATCAGCATTGAGATTTGGAATGGAATTATAATTTTGTTTGCAGGCATATCATAAAATTGCTCAGATTGATAAACAGACAAGTGTTGATGTTACGGACAGAATGTTTTTCCATGTAGGGAAATTTGTATATATGAGAGGATATACTTTTCAAAATTTGACTCAATAACCAAACAATATTTTAATCCTTTTTCAGTTATCGAATTTATGTGAATCTCAAATGCAATTTATATTTTTTTAAATCTGCAAGGATTAATCCATTAATGTCCACCACAAATTTTGGTATTAATTATAAAACTTAAGATAAAAATCCAGTATTAATTACAGGTTTCTAAAATAAAAAATCTAGTATTAATTACAGGTTTCTAAAATATAAATCCTGTATTAATTACAGGTTTCTAAAATATAAATCCAGTAATTACAAGTTTTTAAATATAAATCCAGTAATAATTACAAATTTCTAAAATATAAATTCAGTAATAACTAACAGTAGAGCCCGGTGTTGCCTGGGGATGTAACAGTAAGAGATAGATCAAGTATCGACCATCATAAAGACTGAAAAATAAAATTGACAAAGATTATTGTTTAAGGTTGACGGACACGCATGTCTTAATTAGTGTTTTTTTTTTTTTTGCTTTTTTTTTACGAATTGGTCAAACTCAAACAAAAACATTGTTTTCAATCGTTATGAGTCTACCGATTGAATAGAATTTTATTATAAACAATTGTCTTGTAAATGGAATTTTTAAAGCATTCTGAATGTAAAAATAAAGAAAAGAGTGTGCAAGACAATAAGAAACACTACCTGCCCAAAAAAAGTGAAGTTTTGTTGAAATCGGTTGAAAAATGTAGGAAATCCGATCTCATATATAAACGAACACACACAAACAACCTAGGTTTTATAATAAGTATAACTCGATATGAGTTGTCCCCCTTCCATTCTCGCGACAGCGATGCCTCTGAATTGTGTTTTCAAATTGATTTTGTGCAAAAACAATTGTGTTTTTCCAATTTTTGGCGCTGTCAAAACCACTGCAAGGTAATTTTACGTAGTCCTGTGAAGTTTTGTTGAAATCGGTTGAAAAATGTAGTTAATCCGATCCAATATATAAACGTACAGACACACACACACACAACCTGGGTTTTATAATAAGTATGATTACAAATTTCTAAAATATAAATTCAGTAATAATTACAAGTCTCTAAAATAAAAATCTATGGTAAATTTATATAAGATGGCTGTCAACTTTTTAAATGAGTATGACCATTGCTAACAAGTGCGATATATAGTTTGAATTCTTGTGAGAGCAATAATTGCTCTGGAAGCCCACAAGTGATTTGCAAAGTTCCCTGCAGGGTTACAGTGTTTTAAAGAGAATGAGAAAACTTTAGTGAGGAGACAAGAGGAAAGGATGATAAAGAAACAAGGTTCAGTGAGACAGATGGCAATTGACACTGCATTTAAATTTTTGAAGATTGTAGGTGGTAGGGATGCAAAACATCAGAAAAGAGTTCCACAGGTGAGAAATGCGAGAAAATAAACTGTTAAAATACAAGTGGCAGAAGTGTCTCATTTCTTAATACTTTGCTTAGCTTTTAGAAGGTAACTTTTGCTATTCCAATGCTCCTTCAGATTTTATTGTCATATTTTCTGTCTTAGGTTTCAATAAATTAACAAATGAATTTGGATTTTCCTTGAAAAGGACCATTATATCTTTCAGTTCCATGTGATATATTTTTGAGTTGTAATAATGTTTAATGCACTCTCAAATTCACAATATGAGCTCTGATAAAAAGTATTATGACTCTAAAGTATGCAGAGTGAAACCACTTGGTATAAATTGACCTTGGACTATACTGTGCATGCACACTAAATTATAATAGACTTGCTCACTTCTATTGTTTATAACAGTGCCTGGAAGAAAAGTGTGTAGAGTGTAGTCATCTCATCACAGAGTTTCCATCAGTGACCATGACTTGTGCAGCAGTTTTTGGTCAATCACAACATTTCCCCAAGTCTGACAATGACTATATTTCTCAGATCACACCCCTTGCAACTTTTCCTCTTCCCACTTAAAAGCAACAAGATTTCAAGACATTGAAGAAATCTAGGAAAATGCACAGAAGCAGATGCTTGCTATCCCAAAAAAGAAATTCCAGGAATGCTTCCATCAATGGAAATGACACTTGATAAACTATGTGGCTTCAGAAGGGAACTACTTTGAAGGAGATTAAATGTATTATAGTTTTCTTTTTGTAGTACCAGTCCTGATACTTTTTGATCATACCTTGTGAATAACTCAAACAAATCTAAATTTAAGATGATTAATATAGTATATCAATTTTGCTGTATCTTTTGTCATAAACCAATTATCTCCATCAGCTATACACTTATGATAATGGGTAGAAGAATGACAAACCACTTAAGTGTTATAAAAAGTTCCTATAAACCCATAAACAAACACTTGCTCCTATTAGAAAAATTCTAATTGTCAACATCTTAAGATAATGGAAGCTATTTATATAAAACAGTTCAAGCCAAGTGTCAACATTACCCTATTTAACAATGGTAGTAATGTGTTGGTGTTTTTTTAAAGGACATCTCAACATAAAATTACAAAAGCATTTCTTCTTGCAGAGCTTAGAATTTCTACTGCTTCCAGACAATACAACTTAGAAGATAAACATAAAAAACATATTAATGAATCCCTTGTAAATGAACTGGCCAAAATCACTTGGGACAGTAATCATTACAAACAGTTGCTACACTTTCTTATCTCCACAAAAGGAAAGCTCTAAGAACATTAGAAAAAATTAATAAAATGTATAAAAGAAAGTTTGCTGTCAAAATATAAAATAAATAACTTCTATACAGGGTGCAATGGGTAAAATGTCACCTTTTTATATTTTTAATTTTGCGTATGCTCTTGTTTTTAATTTTGTCGACTGCACAGTATAGTCAGGTCAGATGGGCATCATCTGTGAGAAAAAGAGGACCATGATCCACTTCACTCTGTCAGAAATTTGAAAATGACATGCTGTACTGTTTGGCATTCACACAGGAAGTGCTGGTACAAACATTTCAGAGTGTTTGGGTGTCAATCTGAGGACAGTGCAGAAGATTCAGAAAGAGTTGGATGATATATCCAGTCAACATCATGGTCTTTGAAGTGATCACTAGTGATAGCAATATTATACCTCCATTCTGCCTCCCACAGGACATGGAGGCCTACATCAAGTGCCTTGAGGAGATAGTGTTGCTCTGAGTCAAAAGGATGGCTGACAGAAGACCCTATGTCTGGTAACATGACTCTGTACCATGCCACATAAACAAGAGAACCTGATCATGGCCATCAGACAATTTCTGCAACGACGTCATCCCTTACATCTGACTACCTAATTCCCCAGACTGCAACCCCTTTGATTATTATGTGTGGGGCGCAGTTGTGCAAGAGTCCAACAAAACTCCTTTTAACACCAAAGATGAACAGAATGCAAGGATTATGGCAAAATTTACCAACTTAAAGAAGAAGAGTGTCCAGAAAAGTTACAAGCGATTCCAAAGTCGTTTGAAGGCCATGGTTGAGGTCAATGGCAATTTTATCAAATAAATTTACTTTTTAGGATTTCAAGGTATCTTTTGTGTAATTTTGGCAAATCTGTTAAAATGAGATGTCAGTGTTATTTTCATTTTTGCATTATTTAGACAACATTTTATCCATTGCACCCTGAATAAATAACTTTATATTAAGTACACTTTAAATAACAATATCACTCTGGAACCACAAAAACACTTCACTTATTGAAGATATTCATTTATCAAAGGGAGAGACAAACAAAGCTAAAAGAAATCTGAAGGTAACTTCATCAAGTAACAACAAAAAGAAATTTACTAAGTTAAGCTAAAAAGAAAAAAAGGCTTTTTCTTAGTTTTAAGGGTTGCTTAGAGCAACATGTTATCAGAAATAGGTCAGCACAAAAAAGTGAAAAATAATATAATCCCTTATAAGATTGATTCACTTGAATCTACAACAGATAGTTTTTTGGTGTAACCTTTAGATTTTGAAGTTTAAATGACACCATTCTACTGCATTAAATGAAAAAAAACTGAATATGCAGAGAAGAGATTCATTGCTAACAACATATTACTATGAAATGCAACCAACTTTAATAGCATTATTTTATTTTTGATAATATGAGATACTGTCAAGCATTATAATCATTTCTAAGAAGTATTTCATTATATATATATATTTTTTTTTTTTTTTTACTTTTTAATATACCCCAAAAATGAAGCAGTTCAAAATTAATGATAATGACTGACAAGGCTTCATTTAATAAAAAATGAAGATTAAAGTAAATACAAGGAAAAAAGACTTGACAATGCTTCATTTATTAAAAAAAATGAAGATGAAGGTAAATACTAGTACAAAATAATAATGCTTGAAAATACTCCTGTTTGAATTTCTCAGATGAGGAATTATCACTAGTTACATTATTTACATTTGGATTAATATCTTCATCTTTGTTGTTATTATCAATGACACAGGATGAGGATATGTGTCCTATTGTAAATAATGATAACACCTTTATCTAATAAAATTTCAAGATATTACAAGTGAAAATAAAGCAATTAAAATGAAGATGAAAGAAATACTAGTCAAAAATTAATAATGGCTGACAATGCTTCATCTAATAAAAATTCCAGATAATATTACTACAAGTGTAAATAAAGCAAGTAAAATGAAGAAAGAAATCCAATCTGAAAATGAATAATGATTGACAATGCTTCATCTTAAAATGTGAATGTGCAGTGTGGCGTAATGAATAGCAGATCAGGATTAGAAAATGGAGAACCAAGTTCAAATTCCAGTCAAGTTCATTACATTCAGTAATGTGTAAATATTTTTAGAAAACATATGAATTTTTTTCATCCCTAGCCATGAGTTAAAATCATGGTAAAATCGTTGTTATTCTCAAAGGTTTTTAATGCAATATTCTATTGATAAAGTTCAATTTGGTGGCATTGTCATAGATTGAAGCCAAAGTAACAAAAAGTCAGTCTTCTGTTTAGGTCTCTGTGGCAACAAGATGTAGGAGGGCTGAACCCCAACAGCTATTGTACCATGGATGACATATGGACAATTTTACATAAAAAGTCATTCTTGCATGAAAACAATAGAAAATTACATAGAAAAAAAATCGTTTTAAAAAAAAAAAAAAGACTGTGGCTTTCAATGAAACCTGCATAAATTAAAAATTGCTATTGAAATATGGATTATATTAATATCCTTGAATATTACATAGTCACCTTCTAACATATATAAACACACAAAATCAATACAAAATGTTACTTTCCTTAAATTTTCAGCAACTTAAATGATTGAGAAATCAAAATGTTTTCTTTTTTATATGACATCCTTTCAGGATATAAGTGAACACAGCTGGCCACAACTACCTGTCTTTTTTTCCTTTTAGTAGTTTTTGTCCCTGTACCTACCCTTCTTTGTTTTTCTATGCATTCACTAATTAAGATAATATTAGCTAAACCTTTTATTGCTCAGACATGTTTTAAGATATGTTCCACAAACCGAACAATGGACATTAAAAGACTAAGAATCTCAAGTATTTCAATGAAACAAAAGTCTTGAAACACTGTATTGAGAGTCAATAAAGTGGAGATAAAGAATTCACAACTAAAATAGAAGCCAATGAACGATTCAATTATGTTCCCTTTTTATATTTTTTAGATATTCATTGGTATTCATTGATTATTCCTGGTATTGTACAAATTGCTTCTTGCTCAATATCTTTTAAAAATTTTATGTATTTAATATAACAGTGAAATGGAAATATCTCTTGGAAGAAAAAAGATTAACAACAAAGACTGCAATGACAAAGCCTATTTCAAGAGCAAATTGAAGCAAGTTGATCACTTAATAGACAAAGGTATCTGAGTACGTCACATGAAAAACTTGAACAAATAAGGCTGCAATGGAAGAAACATAGGAATAGGGTAAGTAATTAATTAAACGGTTTATTTTGCACAGAAACTAATTTTATCTAAATATAGATAAATATTCTGTTTGTAAGGATTATTAATATAGATAAGGGAAGTAATTCCTCATAAATTTACTAGTTTAAATTGATTTACCTCCCTTATCACTACAGATGGGACAGGAAATATATAAATAAATGCACATTGATAATTATTACATAGTTTGATTATTGAATAGTAATTACTTTTAGCTTCATTGTTTTCAAGATGATAGTTTTATTGATTTGTTATGTACATGGCATGGTGGGTCTCAGATGCAAAAGTCAGGACTGGTAGAAACAAGAAATGTAGCTTTCCAGAACATTGCCATCAAAATAGTGATAAAATGGCAAGAAGCTTGCAACATTTTGTCTGTGAGAAAGGGGTTGTAGGGTGGAATATAATTCATTATCCAGAAGACTGTGTAGATAACTTTGAACTCTATCAAGACAGGAGACAGCTCCAGCCCAAATATGGTGGCAATATTCCATCTTAGGTCTGATCTGACTCTTATAAACAAAAGGTATAGCAGGTGTGGGTGGTCAGATCTTTACTGGAGCAGTACAATGAAACAACTATTTCTCTATCATCTTTAGCAATAGATCATATATAGGAATTTCACTTGAGGTCTGGGGTAAGCTTGAATTCCAAAAGATGTTCAAGGCAAGAAGCCATCCATCATTTTTATTTTTTATTCTATCAATTCTGAGAGTAGAAGCAGTGAAATTAAAACTAAAATGCCTCAAATACCTGAAGAAGACTGAAGACAACAGTTGAAAATTTGAGAATATAAAAAACAGCCATGATACAGACAACAGAGTATATGAATTGATATATGATTACTAATATGATTTAGGCTCTTATCTCACCAATATTCCCAGCTGTTTAAGAGCCAGATATTTCCCTAGAGATCAATAGATAAATACAGTCAAAACTGATATCTTCTGGAGCAGAATAATTTATTGCCAAAAGCTTATTTGCCCCAGTTTATAGGCTAAATTTTGATCTGAAATTTTCACTGTATAATGACTGATCTACACTACAGGCCAAAAGTTTAGCACCACCCACTGGATTTAATAATTAGTAAGTTTCATATTTTATCTGGTTTAATTAACTCCTACTAAGCTAGGATGTGAGGATGATTATGGTAATCACCTCTCTAAAAAAAATGGATGCCACTAAAGGGTTGAACCCTTTAGTGCATGGCATTTTCACAAGACATAAGAAACACACTTTAAATATCATTGTTTCCCATTACTCTCAGAAGAGATTGTCTAGCTGCAATAAAACAATCTCAGAGCTCCCACTGATTCTACATTATGGTGAGTTAATCAGTCAGTTATGTGCCATGCGTGATACATGCATAGGTGATCATGACTGACGAGGCAGAATTTTTCCCACAGTAGGTTGCCATTTCTTTCTGCAGTAGACCAGTTGCCATCCAAGGCTACAGGATCTGGTCTATCCTGCTATTTGCCCATAGTTGGGGGAAAGGAGAAGAGGATTCATTCCTTTCCCAATGGTATTAGCATGTAAGTGAATGTAATGGATTCAAGTGGAATTCAAACTCAGCTCTCCGATTCCTCAACCCACACTGCTATCCATTACTCCACCGTGCCTCCACCATGAGATGATATTGATGTAATAATAGTTTAATAGGGACTGATTCAAGGAAACTAGGCACACAAGGGTGTGGTCAGGCTGGACCCCAGACATGAGAGTCCAAAGTTATACACTTTTTCTTCTCTTTAATAAATTGCTCTTTTTACTGTTGCTCTCTTTATTGAAATTCAGTTAAATTACACATATGTGCCACTACTGGTCTTTGGAGATATTGTCAGGCATGAAGCCAGTCTGTGGTATTAAAAAGGTTGGAGATCACTGCTCTAAATCACATTGGCTACCTGATATTTCAATCTTAAAGAAAATAACAACTCTCTAAGCATCCTGTCATAATGCTCCCCCACTATTCTATCTCATGAATAGAGATGAACAATGTGTCAGCTCTTCAGGGGCATGCCCAACTGGTTATGGTCAGATGACAGGAAAGTGAATGTCTTACTGAACAGAATATATACTGTAGCACATGTGAATTCACCAAGTACAAAGCATGTGAATGTCAACACTTACAATCAATTAAGATCAGAAGTCATAAGAATTATGCCTGCTGCAGCATAAGGGAATTATTAATATTATTATTATTTAGCTGACACGGCAAAATAGTGATCACCAGTATCTCCTACAGAAAGTAACGACAGAGAGTAAGAAGAGAGGACTAAGCATAAGCTACAAGAACACAGAATACATGGTCATCAGTAAGAGGAAAAAGCCCGAAATGCGATTTGCAGGTCAGGAACATTACAATCAAGCAGACACAAAAGTTTAAATATCTGGGAAGTGTCTTGACAGAGGACAGTAAGAGATCTGTAGATGTATCAGGGTGGCCAAGGACACATTCCAAAAGCTGGGCAAAGTATTGCAAGACAGGAGGATTTCTTTGGCAACAAAGAAAAGAATACTGAACTGTTACGTGACCTCAAAGATGAAGAAGAGACACATGGTGACGGAGATGTAGTTCTACAGAAGGATGCTAAGGATATTATGGACCGAGCGTGTGAGCAACAATGAGGTCTTAAAGAGGATGCAAACAAGGAGGAGGCTTATTCTTAACATCAGGAAGAAGCAGCTGAAGTTTCTGGGACACATAATGAGGAAGGAGGGCCTGGAAAATCTGATATTCACAGGTTGAATAGAGGGAAAGAGAGACAAAGGAAAATAGCGCATGACATAGCTGGTGAGCTTGAGCAGGTGGATGACAGAAAGTGATCTGGTGGAGGAAGCAGAGAGAAGGAACTTGCTGAGAGCTGCAAGATATAGAGGTATGTGGAGAGCCATGATCACTTACGTCCTGAAAGGACATGGCACATATAAAGAAAAAAGTGCAGTAGCAAAAGAAAACAATCAGTTACAAAAATCAATTCAGCTATTTAGTGTAGAGACAGGCAGGAACATATACATGGGGAGAAACATTGATTTAATGACAATTATGCAAAACATCAGGATTTAAACATAGAAGCACATGCCTAGGAAACAAAATAAGTTCTACTGAAAAGAATGTGAAAATTTGCAGAGTAAAAGCCTGGGCCGCCTTGAATAAAATGGATGTTATCTGGAATTCTAATCTACCAGACAACCTCAAACAGAGCTTCTTTTGTGCCACTGTAGATTCAATTATAATGTAGTGCCACTGCTTGGACATTAACTAAAAATCTAAAGTCTAAGCTTGATGGAATCTCCACTCAGATGCTGAGAAATGTATTTTAGATCTCTTGACAACATCCAACAAAATCACAATCTCTATGGACCCATCTCTGATATTTCTATAATCTTACGTGAATGCAGACTGTGTTTTGCTGCTGGTGAGCAGAGTAAGAATCAGTGATCTACTGCTATGAAAAAATCTAGCTATGGTGCAAGACAGGCTGTATTTTTTTGTTTTTGTTCTCAAGAATTGACAACAATAATAATAAACACTATTTACTAGATTTTTTATTTACTCTATTCATTATATTGTTTATTAGAATGGCTGGCAAAGCATTAACTAATTGCCAACTGATTCGAACTTTATAAAATGGTAAATAATAAGGATTTCCTTGTATAGGGTTGCCACAGAAAAACTGAGGATTTGAAAAAGTCATAACTTGTTCATTTTCGATCTTTATTTTATTTTTTTTCATCTCTTGGAGATTAAAATGGCTACGTGTTGTAGCATACCTACAAACGATAATGGGTATGACCCCATTCACATGAATACAGTAGTAAATACTGTATGTTGGTCTAGAGTTGCAGATTCATTGTGGAATTCCCTTGTCTCACTTCTAGCAGTTGACTACTTCTATGTGCCACATCTTATATGTGTTGTTCTTGTCCTAAGTATTATCGTTCATTACCAACCTTCATTTGATTATTCTATTCAGTCACCTTCCCTAGGTTACAACACTATGTATGATGTCCAGTAATGAGCAAAACTCATTGACTTTTTCTATTCCAATGAAAGAGCAATTATTCAAACTAAAAAAATACCTGCAACATTGTAATGTCAGAGTGTCTCCTAGTGATAACCTGATTTGGAACCTAATCACTCAATTTAAAAAAAACTGGATTAGTTGAGAATCTTCTGGGAAGAGGCCCTATGCACACTGAAAGTTTATTTTTGTTTTATATCATTCAGTCTTGCAGTGGCTATCCTGTATTTGGTGCATATATTTTAATAGTTTAGTAAATGTTTATAAATTTACGAAAAGTTTTTCATATTTATTTCTTTATGAACTGGTAGATGATAAATATTGCATTGTATTAGTTTTAATTGTCTAAGTTTTTAAAGTGTTGTAAATATAAAATTATTCTTGTAAATAAACAATCAAATGGTGTTTAATATTTTTGCTGTAAATTTTAAAGAATGAAAAAAATGAATAGATTCACTTTCATCATTTGTTTAGGTTTTATTACAATTCTAATCATCATTGTCAGGAAATGAAGGTAGTTAAAATTTTAATTTAATGATAGATCTAAAATATTTCTACAAAATTTGAAAAATGATTTAAAATTTAAAAGTTTTTTTAAATAATTCTATTATGAAATAATTTCTGAAAAACTCAATAAAATCTATATAATTATCTGTTTGTTTTAGCATTTAAAAATTTAACGTTTTTCTTGTCTCTAACTTTATGATCTTTTTTTTTGCTCAGCCCAGGGTAGGTGTTGTCCATAGGATGGAAATGTATTATTCCAGACACAGTCAAATTGTGTGTACTACATATGCCAGAGAATAGTGCAAGTTTTATGATCAGTTTTTTTTTAAGCAAAAAACAGAGGGTCACACTATACACAGGTAATTTTTTATTTGAAGAGGTTAAAACTCATCTTCAGTGACCAGTTGCACTATAAACAGGTAAATTTTTCTGGAGAGGTTCAATAGTAGGACAGACTGGGTTCTATAGCCTTGGGCGGAAACTGGTCTAGGAGAAGGAAAACTCTGAATTCAAAACTGTATCTAGCCCTGTTGAAGCATATACTATGCAGGTAAGGAAAGGGTTGTTTGTACTGACTCAATCTTGACTATGGTGAGCCCCATTTTTTTTTACAGAAAACAAATGGCATTCATTGACTAATTAGTGTTACTATCAGCTGAAATTTACAAAAAGTCTTTCTCTTAAAACAGTCCACTTATTATTGCACTTTCAATTTATTAATTTTTTTTAATACAGTGAGGTTCACCCTGTATAAGTCTTGGGAGCCACTCGAGGTAGAGGGTTACAGAGTAAGAGGCACAGTTTATATGTATATGTGGGGAAGATGATGCTTAATCCTAGACTTGAACAAATTAAGATTGTAGTGATCAGGGAAAACATCCTCTTGGGAGTCGATTCCACAGAGTAGTGGTTTGCAGGAAGAAGCTACTCCAGTGGAACTTACTTCTCACCAATGTAAAATGAACTAAGGAACGTAGTTCATCTGAGCACTTTCCATGGAAGTAGCAATAGAGCAGTGAGAAGCTTGTTATATCTCATCTGTGAGAGGGGTAAAAAACCAGTTTGTCACCCATATGGATATAGAGGACTGATGAAGGTATCTTTCCTAGTCTTTTGTTTAATGAAATGTGCAAAGTCTTGATTATACCAGATTTTCTCTTTGAGTTGAGCATGCTATCAATTTTAGTTGTTGCTTTTGGAAGTCTTCAAGTGATGTGGTTTCTGTTATTTAGTAAAGTTTTTTATTTGTGATCTTGTATTTCCAGTTTTCATAATCAGAAGTAGTGGGGTCCTCCCTTTAACACAGTGGTTCTCAAACGGTGCACCTGGTTGGGCACGCTGGTGCACCCTGGAAGGTGTCTATGTGCGCCATGGCATTCCAGAGAAATATGTGTCCAGATATAAGAAATAAATATATTTACTTCATTATATTGCGGTACCCATCTCATTGCGGACAGCCCTTGAGAAAAGCTTCAATGATAGAAAGCTTTTGTTTTGCTGCTAGGAGTTGCTGGGTGATCCTCTATGCCTAGTTAGAGAGAGTTGATTACTAAAAGATGCATTATGCAATTAGGATTGTTTATTTAAAAGTTGTTTTATTTATACTTTCATAGTAATTTATTTATAATTTATCGCTTATTTGTTTGTAAGCAAATGTGATAAATTAGTTACTTTTCACTGATTGTTGGTTGATGATTAAACATAATGAATTGTCTCTTGAAGCTTTTTAGATTTCTATAAAACAAGAATACGTGTCAATATCTAAAAAAGCTCTATTTTACTACAGTTTGCAACATCATATTTATATGAATTAGGCTTTTTTGCTCTCATCACAATTAAGTGCAAAAAGAGAGGAACTCTTCAATGTATTGACAAGGAAAAGAGAGTTTGCCTATCAAATATGCACTCAAACATTGAAGAAATCATGAAAACTCAGTAGGCTCATAAACATAAGAATGAATAAACTTAAGGTATATTTTACTTTATATATTTTTATTACATTATTTCTTTTCTGTAATGTTTGACTTCATTATAACATATTTTTTTCGAAAGTTGTATACAGTGTGTCTACAATTATTGGCAGGATTTCAAGTGTGCCTAGACTTCAAAAAGTTGGAGAACCACTACTTGGAGGTACTTTTCAAAAGCAGTTGCCAGCTTTACTTTGTCAGATGTGTCAGATTTACTACTAAGACAGAAGTAAATAGTTGTGTTATGTGTCATCTGTATAAATACCTAGCTGGAAACTTCCAGTTCCTTCTAAATTCTATTCCAACTTTATACTTCTAACATCTCCACCTAAACTCTGAAATTATTACTATTTATTTATTTTATTTTCCCCAATAGGAGTAGATAAGTTAACCTATTGTCCAGTTCACACTCCTTCCTGGTCTTTTCAACAGGAATGGAGGTTTATCCTTTGTTTTCTGTTTAGGATTGGGTTTCTGATTCCTTCAAAATCCTACTTCAATGTTATACTTTTAATGTCTCTGCCTAAACACTGAAATTTATACTATTATTGGGTTTTAGAGTCTTTTCCTTCTCTTTTACTTCCAGTAGACACTTGTGTCTTAGTAGCATCATCACTTTGCTTAGGGTAAATTGATTAAAAAAATAGAAAAGAATCTCAAAGGGCTCTTTAACTGGAAGCCATTTTTAATTATTGATCTGAGAAAATGGTTGTATATAACTGATAGTTTTGTCATTTCTGAATGAATTTAATATCAAGCATGCCATCCATGTCAGAGTCTAGATCTGCTGAGGCTATTTAAGAACACAAGTAGTGATATTAGGTCAGTGTTTTAGTCTTATGGTGTTGCGATGAAACAACAACTAGTGTAGCTAATTCTATATTCAATTTTCTTAAAAAAGGTTTTGGGAAATAAAACCCATGATTGAATCAAACTTAGAAAAAAATAGAAATAAATTAACACTGTTGGCTAGACATTTTTTCTCCAACAAACAAGGTGAATCATTGTTATCCTCATAATGCCAGAAAAACAAAATGGATTCAAACTGACCAAGTGGAGTTTAACAAAGCCACATTTATTTTAAAAAAAAAAAAAAAAAAAGACAAAACAAAAAGTAATTTTCATTAATACAACAGAAAGACAAAGTTAACTGTCCCCCAAATCTCAGTTTCCTTAACCCCAAAATAGGTCTATACAAAACATGATTGACAAGATGACCCTTCTTACCTTGACAAATTAGGTTAAGGGGCCACAGATTAAAGCAGAAACAGGTGCAGATTTTCTGATTAATCAAGAACACTATTCACTGAGATTAGGAAAAAAAAATCTAAAATCTTACACTTGAAAATAACAAAATTATTTCTGATAGCCTGTCACAAATTTGATGATAGAAATTTTATTTTAAAAACCATAGAATATTAAATGAAATAATAATTTTGAATATCTCCTTAAATAACTCAGGTGTCAATCATATCCAACCAAAAAAAATATTGAAGCTTCAGCCATTTTAAAAGATCAAAGAAAGAGAATAGAATGAATAAAACTCAACACAGTTTGAAAAAGTCTTTATTTGGTTGCCATTCTTTCTCACTTTCTTTTCCCCTACTTCTCTTTTGTTTTTCTCCCTCCTTCTCACTACCTTTTCTCATTCATACTTTCGCTCTCCTTTTTACCTGTTCCTTGCTTCTCCCTCTTCTCTTGTGTTAACCTTTCGTACTCTGCATTATTAATATTACTTCCCTTTCTACTGCATTCTTTTTTAAGGACTTTCAATTGCAGTTCCCTATTGTCAATTTCACTTAAAGGTGTTTTCTGTTGCTATAGCAGAATATGACAGCACAACTATGAAATTCAAACAAATCTAAATTCAAGAATCCGAGTCATCTTCAGAGTAAATCTTTTTTACAAATGAAGTTATATATAGAGTGATAAAAGTTAATAGACAGTCGAAGCTTATATATTTTATCCACATCAGAAAAATATAGAAACAACAAACTCCCTAAAAAATGGCCCACAAATTGGTTGAAAGGGGTTGGAACAATAATCCCTATGAATAGTTTCTATACTCTCTTAGTCCCTATAAAAGAAAAATCAGCTTATAAAATTTTCCTTGTCTCTCACATTCAATGAAAGATGCACACATGAGATAATATATGATATATAAATTTTTATATATCAGAACAATGTCACAGAAATTTATGACAAAATGTGAAAACATTTTCGAGACATATTTCGTTCAATGAAGTCCTAAAGGATGAAACATCACAAACACACATCCATCCATCCATACATACATACATACACACATACACCCATACATACATACATACACACATACACCCATACATACATACATACATACACACATACATCCATACATACATACACACATACATTTATTTATTTTCTTATGTATACAGAAATGCAATATTTTTAAATTTGTTTAAACCTCAAGAACTCTTAAAGAACCGTGACTAATTCTGCAACTTGCTAAACATGAAACAAAGTAGCAAACAGAAAAAAACAACAAACATCTAACTTTAAAGTTTCGCAGACCCACTGGTTAGAGAGTCAAATAATATTTTTGTACGTGTTTTTGTTTTGTATTTTTATATGAGAAATGAAACAATTTGGAATGTTTCTACTTTGGCATGTTTTGCATCTAGACCAGTACAACCTGACCAAAAGATCTCTAAAGATATTGTCCACATTTACAAACATTATCTCCAACATTGCCAACTCTTATATATAAATCTATAAATACAGCAAATTTTAAATAATTATATATAAAAAGAATTAAGATATAAGTAAATATATCAGTAAAGGCAATATTAATAATAGAAATAAGACAAATACTTTTTATGCCAATACATTTCATCCCTTGAAGAACTTTATTAAAGCAAGTGTAAAAATTTAATTCGGTAACCTATATATATATATATATATATATATATATATATATATATATATATATATACTTGAAGATCATGAAAGAGTGAAATATGAGTATCAACTCAAGCTGTGCAACAAACTTTGGTGCTGTGAAGCCTTTTTTTTGGTCTGTCTGACAAGTCTAGACACTGAACACTGTTTTTTTAACTGCTGAGGTAATTTTTTTCTTGTCTAAGGGTTCTTTTTTTGTCTTTGGCAGGTAATCTGTTGGTCATACTGACATTTTGTATTTTTGTGTGTATGGGTGTTATATATATATATATATATAACACATATTCATTATCAAATGGACTAAGTCCGATAATTATTTTAATATATTTATTGTTTATACATTATTTTTATAGATACAAATATTTAAGCAAATGCTCTGTTTATAATAAACAGTATTAACATTTACCGGCCTGAGTGCCCGAGAAATTTGTAGTCTAAAAGCAGTAATTCGACCTTGCTAACCAGATGTTTCCTCTGTAGCTAAAGAGTATAGCTATCAGGCTATATGATGGTTCTGTGTAGGATACGGGTTTGATTCCTGTCGAATGACATATTTTCTATGAAATTTCTTGGACATTCAGGCCAGTAAACTCTGAGATTTCCAAGAATAAAATATTAGAGGCAATTTTAATTTATACCAAGTAATTACAATATAAAAATACTTACCAAAAACCAACATCAGAGAAAGCCACTTCAAATGTAAATATAGCCACACTTACCTGAAATTAAAATAAAATATATATATATACATATGTAAGATAAAAAATGTATTTTTAAAATTAAGTGTATGGTCATTAGCAAGACAGGCAGCTTAAGATGCATGTAACAAAATGGAGATGCTAAAATCATGCAAGAACAAAAATTCAACTATCTGGGAAGTGTTATAAGATACGATGGAAAATCTGACAGATTATTCAAGGTATTTTCCATAAACTAAGTCCATGTCTAGGGATATATCATCTTGATCTTTTTTTTTACTACTGCTCAGTTATTGCACTAAAACATAAAGAACAAAACAGGATATCCCTTGGCATGAGCAGTAGGATGTATAATAAAGTAATCGAGAGTAATCTCTGTTGTTTTATGATTACCTCCCTTTGGAGAACTCTTTCATTTTTAGAGAATTATAAATAGTCATTGTATCAATTATTCTGAGCAAAATAAAGCTTCTTTAAACGTTCTCATGCTCTCTTTTGTTATTACAGGATGCAAACATTTTATATCCACAGATTAAATAAAGGGTTCATTTTGAAAAGGTCAGCCAGATCAACAGGCTCCTGAAGAAGGCTGGACAGAAAAATGGACAAAAAAATTATGATAACAACAAAGAGGAGGACATCAGTTAGAATGTAAATGCTGTAAGAAAAAAAAATTGATGTAATATTGAGAGTTCTAATTGTGGAGCAAATATGTTTTAATGGGAAATTCTCACGGCTTTTTATGCTTACTGCTGTCAGTGGGGAAATAAAAAGATAAAACTGGGGTGTGAAGTGTGAGGGCTTTTGTGTTTGGCGAATGTTGTGTTATGTGGGAACAAACAGTTTTCCTTTATCAACCCACAAAGTCATTTTTTGCACACCCTGCAATGTCTCAAGACAATTCTGATATTTTCATTCCAGAGCCAAGACAAGATGGAACAGAAGGCCAACAAAAGAGAAAACACAAATTCCATAACTGGACAACAAAAAGAAGAGATGTTAAAAAAGTTGGCTATATTTTGGCATCTATTTTAGAGTATAGTGTTTGGCAAATACTCTTGGGGTAGTGGTGGGAATATATATAGCGGGGGTTAAATATTTCCCTATTTTCATAGAGAATTGGAACTTAGTAAAAAAAACCCTCAAAGACAAACAAAGAAAGAATTATGTATAGGCAGTGAAGGTTAAAGATCAGGTTTAACAGATTCAGAAAGAAATATTTATAAACACAGATACATATAAGTGTCTAGATGGTTTGATGACTTTGCTTTGCCCAAGATAGAAAACTACAAATCCGTCTATGAAGTCCTGAAGGATGAAACAAGCCACAAGAAAGCTTTTTCCACTTTGTCATACATTTCTTTCCCAATATCGTTCTTCATATAAAAAAGATACATATCATTATCTCACACACACACATGTATATATAATTATTTATTTAAAATATATTTAGGCTCTACTTTTGTATCGAGCACTGTTTTTTAAAAATAAATACAAAAATACTAAAGAACTTTGGATTGTTTGACTAACGAGTTCTTTCCTATTTTCTATATATTTTCACACATATATTATCTATCTATATATATATATATATATATATATAAGTTGTCTGTTTGTTATTGAACTTCTCCTAGGGTTTTGGTGATAGACCCCCATGGACATACTCTGAAACTACATTACCCAGTGTACTTGGATAATTATATTTCATGTTCATCAAGGAGGGGGGGTGCACAAATCCCTATCTGAAAATGTTTTTTCCCCCTTTGATTTAAATTAAATTTAAATTTCAACAAAGGGATGACCCCTAGGGTATTTGGATAAGTATATTTCATTTTCATCAAAGGGGGTCTCTGAGAGGCACAAACCCATCACTGAAAATTATTTCCCCTTTGATTTAAATTAAATTTGAACAAAGTAATGACTCCTATTCAAAATATAGGAGAAAGCCAAAAGATGGAGGTCACATCAGCAAGATCAAAATGAGACAATATGTCAAATTAAGCACGAAATCACCAATCAGTGGGTAGTGCCTTACAATACATATTTGTTGCAACAATTCACTATTTAACATCACTACAAAAATATTTGTTGTGACAATTCACATTTAACATCACTACAAAAATAGCCATTTTGTTTCAACACTTGTGTGTTGTCAAGTGATGGTATTGATTGTAAAATAAAGAGTTTTAAAAAGTTTGGAACCAACCAAACCCCACCTCAAACATTGTTACGTAAGCTATAATGACCAATCAAAATACAAGTATATGAGAATTCAAATAACTTGACAATGGACCCTATTTTAATTCTCATACACTTGTATTTTGATTGGCCATCATAGCTTATGTAACAATGTTTCTCCTATTGAGGGTGGTTTGCTTGGTTTAGAACTTTTTAAAATTATTTTGCAATCAACACCATCACTTAACAAGACACCAAAAGTGTTGAAACAAAATGGCTATTTTTGTATTTATGTTATAACATGCTTACATTATAATTTTTGAATCTGATGAGCTATTTTCGCTAGTTCCCAAACTGCATGAATTTAAACATGCTTCTAGGTTGGCATCTCAGTTCAATATTGACATCTCTTCTACTCCAATAGCTTCATGTTTTGCACATCCTGTCTGTAGAACTTTCTTCCTCTTACTTGCTTCTCCAATAGCCATAATCTCCAAATATTCAAATGCAATATCAATCAACATCTCCAGATATCTTTATCTATTCCCTGTCCTTTTCTTCATCCTTTCCTCTATCACGCCTCTTTACTCTTGATCTCACTCTCTGTAACTCCTTGTGTGCTAGTGGCACTCTCACCTTGCTTGGGGTGAAATACTAAAAAAAAATGTATTTAGATAGCAAGAATTCTTTCAGATATGTTTGGTTGAATAATAATTGACAAGTTCTTTCTGTTCATTTTTTTATTAACTTTTACAAATTTCCAAATTAAATTTACCAAAGTTCAAGTTTTTTTTTTTTTTTCTCCTGAGTACTTTTGAATGTTGCTATATTTGTTTTCTCAGATTGTATTGTGCATGTTTATATAACTATCTTTGGATAATTCTGGTGTTCCTTTGTTTGATGGAACCAATTTCAAGTAACTGAAGGTGAAGTTATTTAAACAGTCAAACTGAATTTTTATCTGTTTTTTTTATATATACACACTTAAATATATTTCCATAGGGGATTGTATATTCAATGACTTGAAATTGTTTCCAGCAAACCAAAAACAATTACATGTTATAGGTATTAAGAAACAGAAAAAAATTGTTACAATCAACGAAAAGAGCACTGAACTATTACATAATATCACTCCTTCTATATGGCAGTGAATACTGGACAATCTCCTCAAAGATGAAGAAGAGACTTGAGGCAACAGAAACAAAGAAAAGTGTGCTGAACAGTTATATAATATCAGTCCTCCTATATGGCAGTGAATGCTGGACAATCTCCTCACAAATGAAGAAGAGACTTGAGGCAACAGAAACAAAGAAAAGGGTGCTGAACGGTTTTATAATATCAGTCCTCCTATATGGCAGTGTGGCAGACGTGATGAAACAGGACCTGGGACGAGCACAACTGGTTGCCACTTGCCTTGTCCCCGCCAAAAGAGAGCCTGTATTTGCTTAGTATGTAAAGCTACTGCAGTTGAAATGAGGGAGAAAAAAGCACTTACCGCTCTGCCGTAATCTGTCCTCGGCCAGATAACATAAAAGAATGAGGGGGGACTTGCCTTGCATTTTTATGCAATAAAGATGCAATGCATTATGGGACAGGGACACAATGAATTATGGGATCGCATGAAGACGCAAGGGATTATGGGTATATGGATAAATATAAAAGTAACCAATTTTTCCCAGTGCGAGGTGCTTGGAGTGACGTTCACGGTTGGCGGCTAGAAAAGTCTGTTAGTGTGATTTCGAGACAGAACTCAAGGAACGACTCGAAATTGGAATACCAGTTGGGAGAGCTTGAATTTTTCACTGGTTGCTGTTTTCTTTTTTTTTTTTTTATTATTATCCACAGGCAGAGAATGCTGAACAATCTCCTCGCAGATGAAGAAGAGACTTGAGGCAACAGAAACAAAGAAAAGGGTGCTGAACGGTTATATAATATCAGTCCTCCTATATGGCAGTGAATACGGGACAATCTCCTTACAAATGAAGAGAACTGAAACAACAGGAATATGGCTCTACAGAATGATGCTGAGAATACCATGGACCGAACATGTGAGTAAATGACAAAGTTCTACAGATGATGGCTACAAAAAGGACACTTATAGTTAACACCAGAAAGAAACAGCTGAAATTTCTGGGACATGTAATAAGGAAGGGGGATACTCACAAGATAGCTTGAAGGTAAACCAGATAGCGAAAAACAACCTCCCTGGCAAGCTTGAGTGAATGGATGGCAGTGCAGGGTATGGGAGAGATGGCAAAAAAGACAGAATTTATTACAAGTTACAAGGGACAGGAAATTGTGGAGAAGAAGAATTATAGAAGATGAATTATTTTATTGCTGATGAGGAAAATCTAAATTTTCACTAAAGTCATTATTTTATTGCTGGTGATAAAAAAAAGTCCCACCTGTAAGAAAATCATTCTTTCATTGCTTGGTAATAAAAATATCACACTAGTAAAAAAAATCATTCTTTTAATGCTGGTGGTAAAAAAGTCACACTAGTAATAAAAAGATTTTTTTTTACTGGTGATAAAAAAAAGTCCAACCTGTAATAAAATCATTCTTTTATTGCTGATGATAAAAATGTCACACTAGTAATAAAATTCTTTTAATGCTGGTAGTAAAAAAGTCACACTAGTAATAAAATTATTCTTTTAATGCTGGTAGTAAAAATGTCACACTAGTAATAAAATTATTCCTTTAATGCTGGTGGTAAAAAAAAAGTCATACTAGTAATCATTCTTTTATTCCTGTGATAAAAAAGTCACACATGTTATAAAATCATTCTTTTATTGTTGGTTATAAAAAAGTCATACTGGTAATAAAGTTACTCTTTTATTGCTGGCAATAAAAAAAAGTCATGCAAGTAATACAATCTGCTGGTTATAAAAAGCAATGATGGTCATAAAGATTGTATGAAGCAACTTTTATTCCCAAGCATTTGGAAATGAAGACCCAAATCAAAACCTCTTTTTGATGCTTCTAATTCTATTTAAAAGCCAGAAGCATTTGTAGACAAAATAAACATTACCATATTCCACTTATTCATCCCTGCAACACTTGATCTGTCATTCCATTGTTCAAAAATTCAATTCAAATGGGACTTTTCTTTCTAACAGCAGCCAACAACACCACCCAAGCTTTGATATCTGATGCCAACATTTACATGGAATCAACATCTATTTATAATAAAAGCCAGACCTACTTGGTAAACGGGAATTTATTCTAAATACAAAATGTTCTTAAATGGTCCACATTAAGATATGTTTTACCCCACATCATCTTAAAATGATAAAAAAGTACAAAATCTCTTTGAAATTTTACAAATTACCCAGCATCCTCTGTACAAAATGGAAAATTTTTGCAAATTAATATTTAGCTTTGATTTTATACAATGACAGCCCAAATGCAAATTAAAAATTGGAGATACCAAAATCCAACTAGTACAGCAATTTAAATATCTAGGAAGTATTTTAACAGAAAATGGAATATGCAACACTGAGATTTGAAGGTGTATTGAGATAGTGAAAGATTCCTTCCAAAAATTGAGTAAAGTATTAGTAAACAGGAAAATTTTTGTTAGAAACAAAAGAAAAAAATACTGGATTGTTATATAATGTTAGCCCTACTATAGTAGTGAATGCTAGACAATTTCTTCATAGAAGAAGAAGAGACTTGAAGCAACAGAAATATGGTTCTACAGAAGGATGCTGAGAATACCATGAACTAGTCATGTGAGAGCAACAATAAAGTTTTAGAGAAAATTAAAACAAAAAGGACACTTATACTTAGCATCAGAAAGGGAGAATTGAAATTTCTAGGGTACATAATGAAGAAAGAAGACATAGAAAAATTGGCACTCATGACATATTGAAAGCAACACTCTTCAATATCAGTCTTACCAGGCTTCACCAATTTGTCATACTGTATGCTGTTTATTTCCTACTTCAAGTAAAAAATTTCTAAATTTAAGAATGCTTATGAATATTCATGATGTAAACTGAAAAGTTTAGATAAATTATGGGGGATGCTAAGTGACATAATGTAATGTCTAATGAACAAAAGTGAGCAAATTGTGTAATTTTTTTTATAAATATACGTATTGAAAAATAAATTCCTTATATTTGCCTTGATAAAGTCCATCAGAGGACAAAATGCATAGGATAAGATAAGTTTTCCTTTTGTCTTCATTGATACTAGCCAAATCTCCTATTAACATTTCTCTTAATAATTTTGAAATAATTCAGCCAACAAGGTATATTTAGGTAGCAAGAATTCTTTCAGATATGGTTGGTTGTCATTTTACTTATGGTAACTGGAGTTTTGACAATTGCCTTAATCGGTTACTGCTGTTCGATAATGTGTCCCTGAAAAAATGCTCTTTTATTGCAGTCACCTGAACTTTTCTACCTTTTGACTAAGATCAAAGTGTAGTATCTGTTCTTATCAGCTTAATCTGATTCTATCTCTCTCTACATCTATCTTCAAATAGACAAAGGTGGACTTGAGTGAAAGGAACAGCAACACAGATGTAGATGAAAGAAAGAGAGGTTTGTTGTAAAAGAAAGACAGAATTGGTTAGCAAGCTTGTAATTCCCAAAGCAAGTCGCCCAGGTATATCATGTGCTCACTATATATATCTACCGATATAGTCAGACCACATATACGATAGGGAGTGTGGGACATTCCATTACATAACATACATACATACATACATACATACATAATCTCTATCACCTCATTGATTTTGATAAAGAATTTTCTGTCAGGTTGGTTAATTTAATGACATATCAACTCTCATTGGATTATTTAATTTCAAATGTAAGTCTTATAGTAGAAAAATCACAATAAATTAATAGATAGACATAGATTTTAAGACATTTTTATGTTTATACATTCTTTTTAAAATAATTGTCAGACTGTCTATTTCATAATGATAGACATAGATCTAGTTTTCACTTGATTTTAATGGGTAGACATTGGTTTGGTTTATAACAAAGTCAGCAAGTATCCCTACCAGAAGATAATGTTTTGGTGGCATCTTGCCCCTCTGCAAGGGTGTAGCTTGAATATTCTAACACTAACAAGGAAATGAAGCTTATGAAAATGACTTTTCAAAAGAAAAAAAAAATGTTTCTCAGAAAAATATCCAGACATTATTGAAAATTACCAAAGCCTATTAGTTTCCCGTTCAGCTGAGTCAGGATGAAGATGCTGAAGAAAATAAAAAGATGCCAACAATGAATAACTCCAAATCAAAAATTAACATGCATGACCTTTCATCATCCGATATATAAAATATTCAATGAAATAGCTTACATCATATTTTTTTCTTTATTACTCCTTCCAATTCATCACATCTGATTCATGAATGAAATTTCAAGAAAAAAAATTACTATTATTCTTTCTAACAACTTTATTTTATTTCTTTTACTTTTAATGATGACTCTTCTTTCAAGTTGGTTTTCTAAACATGTTTATTCTTCTGCTGAGAACACACCTCCACCAACCCAACCACATTCTTCTTTCAATAAAGACATCTCTTAGTTGACCTTCTGCATAAAAAACTCTCCTTAATAAGAAAGAAAGCTAGCTCAACTTTACTGTTTGACCTTATCATGCGACTCCTTCAGTGGATCAAGTTTCTGATAAACAAATCACTGAAAAAACCTTGTGTAATTCCCCTGGCAACATGATTCCAGAGAAGAAAATGTTGGGAATTAATCCTCCTTTAGCAATGTGTTGAGCCAAGTTTGAAATCTAACTGAATTTACCCTTGAGAAAGGTATAAATCCATCTGTTCTTGGTTGGTAATCAATCTCAGCAAAGGAAAATTCTGAATTCAAAACTGGTTGGGTATGGTGCTGGCAACTCCACCCTGCAAAAACCAACTTGCTTCAGAAACTATAGCCCTGTTTTCCACAACAGAATAGAACTAGGAGGAAGGTATATCTGGTGGGGTGTTTGAACAAATGTTTTTCCTTAATATTTATCAAGTAGTAAGTCAAATTTTCATGATTAGTCAAGCAGCTTTCTGAATGCCTCTGTCAAGTAACTACAAGGAGTTTCTGGTTTTAGTCATAATATTTGTATTAATTACAAACACATGACCGTAAAATAAGACTTTGACAAGTCAAATTTTCATGATTAGTCAAGCAGCTTTCTGAATGCCTCTGTCAAGTAACTACAAGGAGTTTCTGGTTTTAGTC
Source organism: Acanthosepion lycidas (assembly GCA_963932145.1). Classification (NCBI taxonomy): domain Eukaryota; kingdom Metazoa; phylum Mollusca; class Cephalopoda; order Sepiida; family Sepiidae; genus Acanthosepion; species Acanthosepion lycidas. The sequence continues at coordinate 36,512,168 of OZ010613.1, forward strand.
ATAATATTTGTATTAATTACAAACACATGACCGTAAAATAAGACTTTGACAAGTCAAATTTTCATGATTAGTCAAGCAGCTTTCTGAATGCCTCTGTCAAGTAACTACAAGGAGTTTCTGGTTTTAGTCATAATATTTGTATTAATTACAAACACATGACCGTAAAGACTGTCTGTAGTAATTGTGATGGAAATAATATAAGATACAAAAAGAAACAATTATTTGAAACAATTTGACTCTCTTTGTATCATTGGGTGTTTTTCTTAATATGTAGCAAGTGGCAACTCAAATTTCTATGATCAGTCAACTAACTTTCTGAATACCTCTGTCAAATAACTACAAGAGGTTTTGATTTTAACTATGGAGAAGACAGAAAATCACTTCAGTCTCTTTCCCTAGATGACATAGCAATTTGTACATAATAAAGTAAAAGAAATTTGTGAAGAGACATGATTGCATATATCCTGAAGGGAAATGACATTTAATTAAAAGATAAAATCTCATCTTCATTATATCATGTTTTAGGTCATGTACTTTCCAGCCTATTTAAATTTTTATGAAATCCTGAAACTTTGGGATGTGCAGGTGGTATAATGGTCAGCTGCTCAGAAGGGTAAATCAGCTATCAGACTTCATTTCCAGCCAAACTTTTTATATCCTCTTTTACATATATACAATTGGGAAAGGTATGAATCCATCTCTTCTTTCCCCAGCTCTGGGTTAAATACCAGGGCAGACTAGGTTCTCCAACTCTGAGATTCCACCAGTGTATGTAAATGACAAACCTGAATTCAAAAAACCATCCCTAAGAGGACTAAGCTTAATTGGACTTACATTAGACACACCTACTGTTACTATGGTTGCAGTACACGAGTTACACCAATGACTAACAGGTTATGGAAATCATTCACTCATGCTGAAACTTTGTTATACTATTCCACAAGAATTATTAAAAAATTATCTTCTCAAATTTATTCATAAAGATGGTAACTTCTTGATATTGTTCTGGGCAGGTGATCCCAGCATGTGCTACCATTGAAAAGTGCCTAGAAAACTATGCCACAGATTAACCCAAGCTATTAGAGTGAAATCAGGCAGATGAACTATTTAGAAACTGTCAACAGTAGGGGGAACATAAAGTAAAAAGTCAACGTGACTGAGACTTTGAGCTTACTGGCTTTGTTCAAACTGCTGATCATGCCAGATAATGCACTCTCTTCTAGAAACTGTAAGAAAGAGCATAGTTGCAGGATAAAGCTGGTGCATGTGCTTGGAAATGAGTAAATTATACATACACACACTCACATGTATGAGTGTATATATATATATATATATATATATATATATATATATATATATATACAAGTATAGGATTGGTGTATATGAAATAAATTCCAATAACCAAAAAATACTATTCTTAAAAGAGTGCTCAATACAGAGTAGAGCAAATATAATTTATTTGAAAACTATAATATGTTATAAAATCACTACAAAAATAGCCATTTTGTTTCAACACTTCTGGTGTCTTATCAAATGATGGTGTTGAATATAAAATAAAGAGTTTTTATTATACATTCAACACCATCACTTGATAAGACACCAGAAATGTTGAAAAAAATGCCTATTTTTGTAGTGATTTTATAATATATTTATGTTATAATTTTCGAATAAATTATATATATGTGTGTGTGTGTGTGATAAAAATATAGTTTTAATGTGTGGTATCTCTTAATGGCTAAAAGTGCTCAATATCATGGATAGTGGACACTAAGGTCAACAAGTAGCAACAATCTGTTTCATACTTGAACACTATTTTCAGTGTTCACTATATATATATATATATATGCATGTATGTATATATATGCATGTATGTATATATATGCATGTATATATATGCATGTATGTATATATATGCATGTATGTATATATATAAGCATGTATGTATATATATGCATGTATGTATATATATGCATGTATGTATATATATGCATGTATGTATATATATGCATGTATGTATATATATGCAGGGTGTGACGGATAAATTGTCACCACTTTATATTTTTAATTTTGCACATGCACATAGTTTGTTTTTCATTTTGTCAACTTCACAGTATAGTAGGATCAGTTGGTCACCTTCTATGAAAAAAAGAGCACCATGACGCAATTCACTGTATCAGAAATTTGGAAATGGCATGCTGTGCTGCTTAACATTCACACCAGAAGCTCTAATACAAACATTTCAGAGTATTTGTGTGACAATCTTAGGACAGAGCAGAGGATTCGGAAAAATTAGGATGATATAAACAGTCAGCATCATTGTGTTTGGAGTGATCACTAGTGATGGTGTTGTTATGCCTCCATTCATCTTCTCACAGTGCCTCAAACTCAACACAGAGGCCTCCATCAAGTGCTTTGGGAAGGTAGTGCTGCCCTGGATCAAGAGGGTGGCCGCTGGAAGACCCTATGTCTGGCAGCAGGACTCTGCAGCATGATACACAAGCAGGAAAACCTAATCATAACTTCCAGATAATTTCTGCAACAACGTCATCCCTTATATTTGGCTACCTAATAACTCAGACTGCAATCCCTATGATTGTTATCTGTGGGGCATAGTTGATTGAGAGAACAACAAAAATTCTTTTAGCACCAAAGATGGACTGAAGGCAAGGATTATGGCAGCATTCACCAACTTAAATAAGGAGACTGTCCAGAAGAGTTGCAGGAGATTGTGAATTTATCTGGAAGCTGTAGTTGAAGCAACTAGCGATTTTATTGAATAAATTTACTCCTTAGTATTTCAAGATATTTTTGTGTAATTTTGGTAAATATATATGTTAAAATGAGGTGTCAGTGTTATTTGCATTTTTGCATAATCTAGGTCACAATTTATCCATCACACCCTGTATATATGAGAGAGAGAGAGAGAAAGAGAGAGAGTTATTGAGCACAGCTTACATGTGATGTAAGGCAGAAAGCATGGAGTACTCAGTGAGGATCAAACTGAGCACTCAGTCATAACTGATGGCATGACCCCACATCAAAATACTATATATATATATATATATATATATATATATATATATGCAAGTTTCATTTGCTAGTTTTTCAATGAAACTTGTATAAATGAAAACTGTTTACAAATATATATATATATATATATATATATATATATATATATAATAAAAAGGCTTAAACAATAATATTCCATGGTCATAATTTATTCCATTGGAATTGTAAATATGATCCAATTCATCAGACCTACAAATTCAAAAAGAAAACAGAAAAAACAACTCCAGAAATAAAAAATAAAATTTAGAGAGATTGTAAGTATGAGAGTGTGGGATGAATGTTAGAGCTATAGAGAGGGGTAACAGACGAGAGAAGGTGGGGGATTAAAATTTAACAGAGAGAAGTTTTAGAGAGGGGAGTCAAAGACGGTTTTAGTGAGAGAAATATGGATGTTGTTGGATGTCTAATACATTAAAGATGTAACTGGAAATGATAAATTTTGTGGTGACATACACACACAATAGACGATCTAATCTTAAAGATCAGAAGAAGAGGGAGGGAGAGGAAAAGAAAAAGGGGTGAGGGAGAGAGATGGGGCGGGGGGAACTAAAATTGAAGGACATTTACTGAAAGGGCCACTGTGTAATTAAGAAAATTTGACAAAATTAATATAGACTACAGGTTACAAATCAAATATAAACATATAAAAACTAAATATAACGATTATCTAATCTAGCAAGGACGTATATTTCTATATTTTGCATATGTATGTGTATATTTACCACTAATATTATATATATATATATATATATATATATATATGAATTGATTTCTTATTTACATTTGAATACATATATATATATATATATATATATATATATATATATATATTCAAATGTAAATAAGAAATCAATTCATGTCAGATTTTTGTCAACTTGGTTGTCTTTGACAAACAGCCATTCACTTTCTGGCACTATAGCATCATTTTCCAATCAAATTCATCTTCTTTTCTTTCTCTAACTTTTAAATAATCTTAAATAGTTTTGCTATAGGAAACTTGTGACAATATTTTTCTAAGTTCTTTCCGAGATGCGCTGTCGAAAATAGACAGGAAAGAAAGAAAAATAGACCAGACATGATCAATTGATCAGATGCCAGAGAACATCAAAATGAATGATAACATTCCAAGCAAAAATATAATCCACATGTTTTTTTTCAACAAAGATCAATAAGATTTTGTTAACATCAAAGGAAATTGTTAACTGGCAGCCATGACACAATATATGAAAACAGTATCTTGGATACTGAATTTTATCAGAAACATTTCTGTGAAATTTGATATAAGACACAAAAATCATATTTTGTTTCAAAGAAATTTATTTAAAATAATTTTCAGTCAATTACATGTAATAGCCTCTTGATGGATATCTATAAAAGAACAAGTTTTGCTAAATGCAACCAAAAAGGTCTTTTTAAATTTTTATATTTTTCCAATTTTTAAATCGGTTGTTGCACATCCAGATCTATCCAAAGTTGATGTTTTTGCTTGAGTACTTTTTGACCATTGGTAGAGTAATGATTAGTAGCTTGGATTGAGAAATCAGAGAGCCAAGTTTGAATTCCTGTCACGTTCACTATATTCACTTGTGTGCTAATATCTTTGGAGAAGTTATGAATCCATCTCTCCTCCTCTAGCTATGAGTAAAATAGCAGGATAGACTGGGTTCTATAGCATTGGATAGCAACAAGTACTTTTGACTATCTTGGTCATTGACAGTATTGTAGTCACCAAAACTCTTGTTCATGATGCAGACAACATTTAGTACCAGATAATAATCAAGATGGCTGAAAGTACTCAAACAAAAATAAAAAAAAAACATTAATGTTGGACAGTTTATTCACAATTTTAATCCAGATATGCAACAACTTAAAGAAAATTTAGAAAAATATGATTAAATAGTTAAACAGACCTTGTTGGTTGAATTTATGAAAAGTTCATAGTGACCACAAAGAAGTGATGCTGGATCTGTGAAATCTTGCATACATTAATTTCAACTTCCTCTTATCATTAACTGTTTTGTTTCTTTCCAGGGAAAGATGTGGCCTCATCTGACTATCATCTGTTCCCCAACATGAAAAAAAACTTGGCTGCCACCTAGTATTGCAGTAATGATGTCATATTTGCTGTTGATGACTTTTTTGACCAAAAGGATGAAAGCTTCTTCACCAATGGGATACAAGTATGGCAACACTGATGGAAGAAGTGTGTGGACCGCAAGAGGAAGTACGTTGAAAAATAAACCATATTTGGCCACATTCCATGAGACTATCTTGGTCAGCCTATGAACATTTTAACCAATCCTCGTAAACTAACTTGTTTAAATGAATTATTACTGCATATATATGCATGCTTCATTAAAAAGACTGACAAGATACTTTCATTAAGAGTTTTTTTTTATTATATTTTTCTTGCATACAGACAAGTATTTTCTTTTCTGGATTTAATGAGTGCAAAAATTTTCCAAACATTTGTTGATTCTAATCACTTTAATTACAGTAGAGAAAACACTTGTATGCATATATAATAAAAGGTGTCCCAATAAATGGCCTGATTTGAAACTTAATTCATATTTAAAATTGGTTCAAGTTATTGGAACACCCTTTATAATAATATGACACTATTTACATTGTTTGGACTGTTGTCCACATCTTTATTGTCATATTCATGACATTTCGGCTGTTGTATGCTCAGGCCTTCTTCAGGTGATATACATTGGAATTTTGAACCAAACTCTTTATTTAGTCCATGGGAGTAGACTGTTCTAGTTCGACATGTCATGTATCTCCAAGGACACGTGGATAAAAGTGTTGGTTGAAGTAATTCAAAAAGTGATTTGAACCAAAGAGTTGTGAATTCACAGCGTGAATAAAAACTTAGAGAGTTGAGTTACTAAAGGGAGATAACTGAAACTGAGATATCCAGAAACGGCATGGCATGTGGAATTAGAACAATCTATCTCCATGGATCCAGTTTGAAATTCCAATGTATATCAACTAAAAAAGGCCAGAGGGTACAATGACTGAAATGTTGTGAATATGATAATAAAGATGAGAACAACAGTCCGAATAGTGTAAATACTTACAAGATCTCATTTCAGAAATATAGACAGATAATAATATTACTATAAATAATGTTAATATTATATTATAATAAAAAAGATAATTGATAAAACTTAAATATGTCAGTGTTGTTTAACAAAACATGTATTAAAGAATGATTGCTGCCCAAATACACAATTACACACACACACACACATATATTAGAAAGATTAATGACAAAGTGGGAAAAAATTTTGTATGACACTTTTCATTCTTTAGGACTTCAATAAAAATAAAGTGATATTTTTTGCTAAACTCTGAATGGGATTCCTTTAATGATTTTCTTCACAACACCCCTTGGAGTGAAATTTTTCAATCTTCCCATTGAAAATAATTCCACCAAGATTTCTTCCTGGGAGAAAGCTGGCATTGACAGTGAAACTGCAATTTTTTCCTTGGTTCACCCCTGGTTGATCAGCCATAGTAGCCCACAAGAATTACTTCTTCCAGCTATACCAACATGATGCTTCAAATCAAAACAGATACCTCTATGGATCAGTTTGTAATAAGTGTGTCCTCAATGAGGCTAAGTTGGTGTTTTCCTACACTGGTTGCCATCCAAGGCTATATAACCAAGTCTGTCCTGTTATTTACCCATAGCTGGGGGGGAGAAGAAGAGGATTCATACCTTTCCTAAGGGTATTAGCACATTAGTGAATGTAATGGATCTGAATGGATTTCGGACTTGGCTTTCTGATTCCTCAATCCAAGCTGCTATCCATTACTCCATCATGTCTCTTAAAAGATATATATATATATATATATAAAGGATATATATGTGTGTGCATGCATGTATGTATGTGAACACTTGCACATACATTTATTTATATTCATTTGATTATATTTAAATATTTAATTCAAAGTACGTATCCTATGATGTTTAATGGAGTACTGTTCAATTAACTGCATCGACTAGGGAGGATTTTATATTGAAAAAACAACTTTGTTTGTCTAAAATTAAAGATATTTTTATCATTAGGTTATGAACTTATTGATGTAATTATATGATTAAAACTCACTGAATTAAGTGCATTGAGAAGGAAGGGGTACATATTAAAAAAACAAATATCTTTGTTTAAAATTAAAAATATTTTTATCATTTGGCTATGAACTTATTGATGTAATTATATAATTAACACTGAATTAAGTGCATTGACAAGGAAGGGGTTCATATTAAAAAAACAAATATTTGTTGTCTAAAATGAATGATATTTTTGGTATTAAACTAGGAACTTAG
>OZ010613.1:36524572-36704572 GCA_963932145.1 Acanthosepion lycidas
TTGCATATAATGCATAAAAAAAAGTAAAGATTTAAAAGAAAACTGTATCATTTCAATTAGAAAATTATCCCAATGACATGGCTTAATAGATGAGAAATTAAACCCTTAATTATTCCAGCCAGATTCAATGAGAGATAATTCTTAAATGCTTTTTTCCCCAATTTCCTTTTTTCTCGTTCCTGTAAATCCCTATGCAAAGCAAAATCTCATTCTTCGGATCTCCTGATTCTAATCATTTCACTAATATACAAAAGTTCAAACCAATTTAATTACATTCATATCTCATGTGCTTTGCAGCATTTTCTAATTTAATATTTTTTTCCCCTACCTTTCAAAAGGAGAAAGAGAGTGACAACCTTGAATATTCTTAACTTGTTTATTTTTTCTCCTTCTCCTCAATTTTTTCTTTTTGCATGTAATCTTTAAATTTAGAAAGCACTTAAGGATTTTTTAATTCTCAGCTTGGATAAACATTTCTTTGCAAATGAAATAAATAAATAAATCCCAAATTATTATTTTAATTATATTTAATATGACAAAATATAAATAAATAAAAATAAGCTGGATCTAATTTTAAATTTCACAGTACAAAGGTCATTGGATTTTTTTTTTTTTTTCACCTCCAACAAATTTTAACTCATTTCAAAATGTAAAATAATTTTTGTATTCTAATAAGCACAATTATTATAGAATTCTTATTAAAGAAAAAAATTGTTTAAAAACAATTTTTTTCTTTAATAAGAACCTATAATAATTGTGCTTGTCTCTCATTGTTAGTTCACACAACAGTTATGCCCTGCTAACACCATATAAGACTATTCCATTTTGTTTGTGTGAAAAGAAGGCAAAAGACAAAAAAAGAGAGAAAATGAAAGAAAGAAGAGTAGAGAGAATCGGATTAAGATTATAAGAACAGATACTACACTTTGATCTTAACCAAAAGGATGAGAAGCGATGTCAACCATGATAAAAACTTTATTTTTCAGATGCACTGTATCAAATGATCAGAGTTAATAATTTAATAATAATAAAGAAGAAACCAACTCTCAATAATATCAATTATAAACATGGTCACAGCATGTCAGCCATGTTCAGAAATTGAAAATATTTCCATCCCTATATTTACATAAAATTTACTACATATTCAATTAAATAAAAAAAACGTCCTTGATAATGGCTGAATAGTTTAGCCGAAAGAACTCAGATCCATGTATCATTTGGACAGTTTTTACACACTATGTCCAGAAAAGATATCACTTGTATAAATGAAGATCATGAGAACATGAAACTAGAGTAACAACTGGAGTTATCTTTTCTAAGGAGTTAAAATTGTGATGCATTTTTTGGTCTGTCTAGGTAATCTGGGTGTTCAGTAGATTACTGAGTAGGTAGGTGTGTGCCTTTTGTTCTTTCCGTCTTTCCTTGTGTGGGATTTATTCTTGTCTAAGGTGTTAGGTCTTCTGGCAAGTTGTCTGTTAGTCACACCAACATAGTTGTTTTTTCTTTAGAGTGTGTGTGTATGCATGCATATATATATATATACTAGCAGTAGAGCCCGGCGTTACCCGGGGATGTAACAGTAAGAGATAGATCAAGTATCGACCATCATAAAGACTGAAAAATAAAATTGACAAAGATTATTGTTTAAGGTTGACGGACACGCATGTCTTAGTTAGTTTTTTTTTTGTTTGTTCTTTTTTTTTTTTTTTTTTTTGGTTTGGTTTTTTTTTACAAATTGGTCAAACCCAAACTCACAAAAACATTGTTTTCAATCATTATGAGTCTACCGATTGAATAGAATTTTATTATAAACAATTATCTTGTAAATGGAATTTTTAAAGCATTCTGAATATAGAAATAAAGAAAAAAGTGTACAAGACAATAAGAAACACAACCTGCCAAAAAAAAAAGTGAAGTTTTGTTGAAATCGGTTGAAAAATGTAGGAAATCCGATCCCATATATAAACGAACACATACACACACAAACAACCTGGGTTTTATAATAAGTATAACTTGATATGAGTTGTCCCCCTTTCATTCTCGTGATGCCTCTTAATCGTGTTTTCAAATTGATTTTGTGCAAAAACAATTGTGTTTTTCCAATTTTGGGCACTGTCAGAACCACCGTAAGGTAATTTTACGTAGTTCTGTGAAGTTTTGTTGAAATCGGTTGAAAAATGTAGGAAATCCAATCCAATATATAAACGTACAGACCCACACACACAACCTGGGATTTATAATAAGTATGATATATATATATATATATATATATATACACACAAAATGGCTAAAAGGTTAATGATCAGAGTTGAATCAGACCAGGAAATAGTAGTATGTGAAAAAAAATAAAATAAAAAATAACATGCAGAGCTTTTAACTTTAAAAAAATTAGGAGATCAGTTGAATGCACTACCTTGGTTTCAACCTTATGGTATCCTCAGGTGATTTTTATCAATTGACCTCCTAACACTATATTAAAAAAAAAAAAACTAACAAATAATGAATGGTATATTATTTTTAAAAAGTAAATAAACAAATACCCAATGTTGTGTGTAACAGAAAGGGAGGAGGAGGATGTGAAGAAGGAAGAAGAAAAGCAAGGGTATCATAAATGTATTGACTGGAGGTTAATTGAAATGTACATTTTTTTTTTTTCATCCAGCTTCATATGTGCTTAAGAGGAATTTTTAGTATGTATACAAAGACTCATGACTTCAGAGTTCTGGTTCAAAAGGTTCTTCAGATCCGGAAATGTCATTATTGCTAATTTTTCCTGTGAGCAGAGGTTGCAAATTTTATTGTGGTTGCTTTGCCTTTTTTTTAATTTTTCAGCTTACAATCAGATCCATGCAGCTTTTTTCTTTTAAATTCCACACATGGTTAGCTAGTTTGGTAGAGCTTCTAAGACTTCCTAGCTTGAATGATGACCTATGATTATACCATCTACGTTTGAAAGTACCTTCAATACATCCTATGTACATTTTATTCTGGCCATTAATATCTGACACTTTTGCTTTATAGATTATTGCTTCAGTTTTTCAAGTGCCATCTAATGGACATCTATTTTTATTTCTACAGTTGTATAAATTACTAGTGTTAACTATGTTTTGCTGCACATTAGTTTTGAAATTTCTGATGTTCTGTCTATTTATTATTGCTTCTAAATTACTAGTGCAGTTGTAGCTTAATTTAACTGTGTTTTTATTGAATGCCTTAAGTAATTCTGAATTTTGGGGGAAATGTCTAGTAAGTAACTTGAAAAATAATTTCCCTATTTTACATTTTACCTCTCATTTAAAAGGTGGGGGTTTGATATGTCCCGGAAAGGGATATATATGTTCGAAGTAGCAAAGTGGTTGTGCACTACTCTAACCGGGTAGGACAATCTAGCAGGTAACCATAATGGACTGGTCCTTGTTGTAATGGTAGACAATAGGCGAAGACAATAGGCATAGTCCCTGTAACTCCACATCAGTCTGTATTTATGGCTGACACCAGCCAATCATATTACTGTGAGAGGGAACCCAGGTGTATGCATATTCATTGCATCAGGGTTAAACCAAATGATATTTTTTCTTTTCTTCGAATTGATCTTCATATGTTGTTTACTTTGAGGTTTAAATTATTTTAAAGTGTGTGTGTGTGTGTATCTATATCTATATATATATATATATATATATATATATATATATATATATATAAATATAGTCTTAAGGTGTGCTATATTTATGGAATAAAGTGCTCAATATCAGAGATAGAGCGTGTGTAAATATAAAAGTGAACATAGAAGTCAACACTTAGAGGCGACAGTCAGGCCTGAAGATTGCATATAGCATGAAACAAACAGACTGTCGCCTCTAAGTGTTGACTTCTATGTTCACTTTTATATTTATATATATATATATATATATATATATGTATGCCACACAAGCAGGAGAATTCAGTCATGGCTGTCAGACAATTTCTGCGGCCATATCAACCCTTTACATTTGGCCACCTAACTCCCCAGACTGCCACCTGCTTGATTATGTGTGAGGCACAGTTGAGAGAGAGACCAACAAAACTTTTTGTAACGCCAAAGATGAACTAAAGACAAAGATTATGGCAGCATTCATCATCTTAAACAAAGAGACTGTCCAGAAGAAGTTGAAGGAGATTCCAAAGTCATCTGGAGACCATGGTTGAAGCCAATGATTTTATTGAATAAATTTATTCTTTAGTATTTCAAGATATTTTTGTGTAATTTTGATAAATATATCTGTTAAAATGAGATGTCAGTGTTATTTTCATTTTTATGAAATTTAGACAAAAATTTATCCATTGCACCCTGTATATAAAAGTCTAATCAGTTTATATCCATTTGTATTTGACATTATTGATTAAAATCTATGCTGCTTGCTTAATCATTAAAACTATGATCTGGAATTACGAGCAATGATGAATCCATCATAAACATTCATAATGTTGAATTGATAAATTCTAAATATTTTAATTGCTTCAGTTTCTGGATCAGTTATAACAAATTTAATATAGGAGATAAGAAAACTCAGTACAGGATAGGTTGTGCTAAGGATACTTTTCCTTGCACCATAAGACACTGCAAAACAAAATGAGTGATATGAAAACTGAAGTTATGTTCTTAAGTAGCCTCTACACATCTAGATTTTCATTGGGATGCCACACATTATGTCCAACTCGTCATCATCAGTCCTGCAACCAGCATGGTAATAGTGTCACTGCACAGTTGAGCATCTGACTAGTTCTTTCTACATATCTCAACTGAAAGCCAAATAAGTAATCATTCATATCAAGGCTAAGTACTCCTGATGGAGCCCATACCTCTTTGGGTCAAACCACAACTGATGTCCTCCAATTTGCCTTGGTCCCAGATAGATAGCTGTTGATTTAATAAGAACCCTCAATCCTGGCTGTTAATTTCATTCTTGGAAACCCTCAAACCGCACTGACTTCATATGAGGCCTGACCAAAAAGTATCGGAATAGGTGCTATAAAAAGAAAACTGTAACACATATCAAGCTGGCATTTAATCTCCTTTGAAGTTATCTTCTGAAGTTACAGATATTATCCAGGTTCATTTCCATTCATGGAACTATTCCTGAAATTCTTTTTATGGGATCCTGAGCAGCTGTCACATTACATTTTCTTTGATTTCCTCAATGTCTTGAAATCTTGTTCCTTTCAAGTTTTATTTGATTTTTGAAGTGGAAAAAGTCACAGTGAGTGAGATCTGGGGAATATGGTGGTCATCAGACCTGGGAAATGTTGTGCATAGCCAAAAACTGCAGCACAAGCCAGAATCAGTGACGGAACTTCTGTGTTGTGGTGAGATGACCACACTCTACACACTTTCCTTCCAAACACTGCTATAAGCAACAGAAGTTTGTGAGAATGCCATAACTTAGCATCTATGCGTGACAACAGAGTTCAAGGCCAATCTGTGCCAATTTGCTTTGCTCTGCATACTTTAGATCCATTACCATAGCAACAGCCCTGATACTTTTTGATCAGGCTTCATATGGAGCCTAGTCTACCTCGTTATGCTAGATGGCTGTTGATTATACAAGATTAATCCACCATTTAACAGATCATTTTTTTAAATTCTCCTGGGGTCTAGCTACCCTCCTCAACAAAGAAGCCTGGTGAAGGAACTGGTTTAATTGCTGATGACCCAGCCATGCAGTAGGTAGTACTGAGTTACAAGGCATCAGTAGCACTCATAGAGTGAACTAACATAAAGTCATTAGCCGATTCGTAAATAATGTAAATAATAGATTGTGTTCTATAATTTTGCCAAGTCATCATTCCAAGTGTTGTTCTGATTACTGACCTGATCTTTTGTCTGGCTTCTATTGATACAACATTTTGGCTTCAATCTATAAGGAAAGAAATGTATCTGAAGAATAAATGAAAAGATGTAGAAGGAATTAAGTGAAACATTGTACTAACAAAACACAAAGAATAAGTTGCCAAAACTCAACTCTTGGAACAAGATCTACCTACAGTGACAAAAACTGGAAAAAGAATGAAAAGAAACATTCAGTGCAAAAAATATGGTTCCAAATAAATCCTGAAAATATGATATCTCTAAACTTCAGACAATTCCCAACTGATTGTTACTGACCTGACATAGGTAAATTTCTTCTTACTGATTCTTCAAATGATGAAAATTTACATATATTTTTCTGTATAAGATACACTTTTATTTGCAAATAGAAAAACAAACCATGGTATATATAAAAGGAGGCTTGTACTGTAGAAGACAATTAGCACTTATAAACTTTAGTCCATAAGATGAAGGAGTATTTTAGTTCCTGTTTTTTATTTACTATTTTTTTTTTTTTTTTTGAAGAGAAGGTTGCTTGTCATGTACATTGAAAATATGATTAGATTTAATATTATCCTGACACCTTCAAGTTAGTTTACTGACCAGGAGGATTCTATCTACTATTTTTATCATTTCAGTGGTAAAGGATAGAAAAAATTGACGTAAAGAGGAAGAGGGTGAGAAAAAATTGAGATAAAGAGGAAGAGAAGAAAACAAAAAAGAGTAAAAGAGATAAAGACAAATGAAAAAGAGAAAAGGAAAGAAAAAAGAAAAGGAAAAAATAGAAAGGAAAAGAAAAAGAGAAAAAGAAAGAAAAAAGAGAAAAGAAAGAAGAAAAAGAAAAGAAAATGAGAAAAAGAGATAAAAGAAATGAAAAAGAGAAAAGAGAAAAGAAAAAAGAGAAAAGGAAAGAAAAAGAAAAAAGAGAAAAGAGAAAGAAAAAAGAGAAAAGAGAAAAGGAAAGAAAAAGAGAAAAGAGAAATGAAAAAGAGAAAAGGAAAGAAAAAAGAGAAAAGTAAAGAAGAAAAGAAAGGAAAAAAGAGATAAAGAGAAAAGAAATGAAAAAGAAAAAGAGAAGGAAAGAAAAAAAGAAAACGAAAGAAGAAAAAGAAAGAAAAAGACAAAGAGAAAAGAGAAATGAAAAAGAAAAAAGAGAAAAGGAAAGAAAAAAGAGAAAAGGAAAGAAAAAAGAGAAAAGGAAAGAAAAAAGAGAAAAGGAAAGAAAAAAGAGAAAAGGAAAGAAAAAAGAGAAAAGGAAAGAAAAAAGAGAAAAGGAAAGAAAAAAGAGAAATGGAAAGAAAAATAGAAAAGAAAAATGAAAAAGAGAAAAGGAAAGAAAAAAGAGAAGGAAAGAAAAAGAGAAAAAGAAAGGAAAAGAAAAAGAGATAAAGAGAAATGGAAAAGAGAAAAGGAAAGAAAAAATAGAAAAGGAAAGGAGAAAAAGAAAAGGTAAAGAAAAAGAGCAGAAAGAGAAAAATGTTGAGAAAAAGAAAAAAACATAAAAATAGAAAAAAAAAGAAGCATAAAAAAGAAAGTAGAGAAAAAATAAATGTATATGAAAGCTGTGGAATTCTCCTCATTATTGCAGTCTAAGGTAGAAAGACTTACAAGAGAACCAGTGTATTTCAGAATCACAAGAGAAAAGTCAGTTTCAGAATCTATTTTTAGTTTACATTATCTAACAACATTATCACACCCAGAGGAAAAGAACTTTACAATTATATCCATTCCAAAAAGACATCAAGCTAACAATACTTTAAAAAGATGAAAGAAAAATCTTTTATTAATCAAGATCTGAGATACTTGCACAAACTTTAAACATGATTGTGGGGATGGGATTCAGTTTTTAACTACTTTGTCATTCTCAAAATCAAGATTTACATATAAAAATTTTGTTTTTGTTTGTATGTGTATATATATATATATGAAGAAAAATATACGGAAAAAACAAACAAAATTCATATAAAACTTTCAGTTATCTGTTTGGATAAGTCTTGTTCTCATGTCCATCGTCTTTGTCATGTTGAATTGATAATGTTAATTATATTTTATGAATATGTCCTGAAGATAGTTTATTAGACCGAAACGTCCGACGTTGACATTATATTAACATTAAAACGGCATAATTGCATATAAGGATTTTTGTTTGTTTTTTCCGTATATTTTTCTTCATACTGTCGGATCTATATCCATATATTTGCTTACATATATATAATATTACAGTTTTTTATCAAAAGAAGTGCATGTAAATTTTTTAAAAATGTTCTGTAAATAGAATATTCCTTTCTATGCATTTTATTTAGTGTTAGATGTGTTTGCTTGACAATTTTGCTTTTAAAAAAATTCTCAAGACTTGTTTCTTTTTATTTACATGATTTCACATGCACACATTTATATATATATATATATATATATATATATATATATATATATTAGTCATTCACAGACTGCTTCACTGTATCACAGCTCTTCAGTGTGGTTAGATGTCCAGTTGCTTCAAGCCAGGATTTAAACTCACCCTGATTTGGCATCAGTCAAAGATTCTACCACTAAGCCGTTGGCACACAGCAGAGAGAAATGGAAATTTTTTCTATACAAAATACACCAGTGGCTAAGAGAACTCAATTCGTACTTGAAGAGTAATGCATTCATAGCAGTAGCAACCACTGTTTTTATTAAATTTACCCTTTTCTCTATAGAGAGCTCTATTGAAGGGTCTCCAAGAGCATGTATATAGTCATCCACAGATTTTCAAACATACATTGTTAAATGTAACAGACAATGAATATTTATTATGTTTGATCATGAACTATTCTAAACATCATATAGTGACTCCAGTTTTGTGAGAAAATAAAGACAAAAACTGTCCAACATTTGGATATTTTTTTTTATTATGCTGTTCCTCAATCTAAGCTTTCCGCTCACATGAGCCATCATCAAAGTGGTTATATGGACATTGTAACAGAGATGTTTACCATCAAAGATGACATTCTGTTAGGTTTACATAGAAGATTGCTATGCGACGATAATGGTCCCAGAATAACAGATGCAGGTTGTAAGTTCGTAAATGCGTTTCTATGATGTTGCACATGATCATGTGAGAGAAAGAAATGTTATCAACAAAACCATGTGTTTAAATGCATTGTAATATGGTGTGACTGATTTGAAATGTAATTTTCTTGAGTGTGAGTTGCTTTGTTTTAACGTAGATGGCCTCCAATATTTTAAGGTTCTTTTTATTATGTGTATGTGTGAGTATTGTTGCATTATCAACTAATATCTGTCTAATATTACATACATGGCTATGTTTTTCTAAGAAACGTTATTTAATAGAACTAAGATCAGAAAGGTATATATATAAGATCTGCTATCATAATGAATGTTGGAGCAGGCTTTTGGGATAGATGGCTAAAAGACAAAAATTTATTAAAAGCTACACACATATACATAAAAAGGTGGTGAAAAATTTATTGCTAAACTAACTTCCCAATATTTCTGTTTTGTTTGGGACAAGTGATTGACTGATTTGTTTCTTTGGGGGTGGGTATCAACCCTTTGTAGGTTACTTAAACATTTTGGATTTTAAGAATATTTTATTCATCAACAACCAACTAAAACAAGGAGACTGTGCAGGAGATTCTGAAGTTGTTGGGAGGCCATGGTTGAAGCCAATAGCGATTTTATTGAATAAATTTACTCTTTAGTATTTCATGATATTTTTGTGTAATTTTGGTAAATATATCTGATGAAATGAGATGTCTGTGTTATTTTCATTTTTGTGTAGTTTAGATGACAATTTATACATTGCACCCTCTATATACATACACAGACACACACACACACACACATATATATATATATATATATATATATATATATATATATATTATATATATATAAATTATAATTAATGAGATCCGAACAATTTACCTCATATATTAGGTTGGTGCAAAAATAATGACGTAATAATGTCGTTTTTTGACGTTAAAAAATACGTCAAAAAACGACATTATTACGTCATTATTTTTGCACCAACCTAATAGATAATTTTGTCCATGGGGAAAGTACTTTTTCCCTGAACTTATCAATACAAATACATTTACTAAATTTTAAAAATTATATATATATATATATATATATATATATATATATATATATATATATATATATATATATATAATTAAGTTATGAAGGAGGATGAAATCCTGAGAGCTCAATGTAAATCCAGAGCTAATATTTAAAAGAAAAACAGACCACTTTAAGGTACCATTATAATAATTCATTTCACCAGAGTCCTTTTGAAAGACGCCGGATCATCAGATAGCACTTCCAAAAATGAAATGAAACGAAAAACTTCAGTGCTATCTGATGATCCGGCGTCTTTTAAAAGGACTCTGGTGAAATGAATTATTATAATGGTACCTTAAAGTGGTCTGTTTTTCTTTTATATATATAATTTAAACCAGAATTTATCCATTGCACCCCGTATTCTTCAGACACATTTGCATTTAATTTTATTCTGTAAAATCAATATTAAAATGTTCCTCTGTGTAACACAATTTTTTTCCTTGGTAACAACTGTTATTTCTTATTTACTTCTGCTTAGAAAGTATAAAAAATGGCTAATATTTCCTTAAATTTTGCATTTGTCCCCAGAATGATACTTCTGAAATTTAACCATTCCCATTTGGACAACTGGGTTTAATGTGAACATTCTCATTCATGCAAATAGGAACAAAAGGACAAAAAGTAGCATTTATTTATTCTAGGATTATACAAGAAAATCTGCAAAAAATTTATAAGTAGTTTTTAGTGAGTTATGCTTATACTGTAAATTACTATAATGAATCAGCCCCCAAATATAGTCTCCCATCATGTTTTCATTATGAAATCCTTAGTAACCAGAACGTTCTAGAAATTCTTGAAACTTTAAGAAAGTTCTAGAAAATTCTCCTTCAACAACTCAGTGTGGAATCTGTCTGGAATGTGATGGAAAATAAGTTAGTTTCAAAACAATGTCTACATCACAAAAACAAAGTTTGAAGGGAATAATAGTCATTTCCTTTGCTTTCAAGACAGAAGCAATAAGAAAACCACTCTTATTGATAAAAGACCAAAAAAATTCAAAATTTTATTACACTTTTCTTGCTCGGCTTCAAAATAACATTTTTAGAGTGAATTTGATGATGGCTGATAAAACCCACAGCTAAATGTGGAAGGCTCTATGGCAAATGGTGACATGAGCAGTGAGTCCCTAGGTTGGAGATTTTCTATTAAAGCTTCCTTCTCTTAGATATATAGCTGAGTCAGCTGAAGAGGTCTGTTGCTCCTTTGAAGCATCTCCCAATAGGTAGGCTAATGCAAACAGATTTAAAGTACTGTTTCAATCCTTCTAAAACTATAATTTTTTTTATTATGAAGGTTTAAAAAAGGAAATACTCAAACAAAATATTCATTTAATCACTTTAAATAATTGTATTTGTAATACAAAACGAGGAGGCATGGTGGAATCATGGATAGCAGCTAAGATTGAGGAATCAGATCCATTACATTCATTTACATGCTAATACTCTTGGGAAAGGTATGAATCCTCTTTTTCTCCTCCCAGCTATAGGTAAATAGCAGGACAGACCGGGTTCTATAGCCTTGGATGGCAACTGGTCTACTGCAGAAAGAAATAGCAAACTATTGCTGACAAAAAATCTGCCTCATCAGTCATGTATCTTTCGATACATGATCGCCTAAGCATGTATCACGCATGGCACATAACTGACTGAATACAAAAATGTCTAAAATATCAGGTCATTTTTCATAAAATTTCATACTTAGTAAATATCGGGATACTTGAATATTATAGAACAGAATTATGAGTGATAAAATTTTTAATCTAATTGCATGTGTCTATTCTGTGATCTTCTTTACCATAAACTACTCGTGAAAAAGAAAGGCAGTTCAGAATTTGAACTACTTCAAGAAACTACCTCTGAGAGGAGTCCTGGATTTGACAACACCTACAATACATGAGATTACTTGTCATTTTTTTGTTTTGATATAAACAAGTTTTCATTTGAAATTAAAAGCAAGATCTTTAGAAACAATTTTTTTTAAAAAAAGAGGGTTTTTCACTGCATTTTAAAATAGAAAAGTCTGTCTATTCCATTCATTCACTCCAATCCATTTGTAGATCTTCAGTTAAAAATATGTTTCACAAAGGAAAATTGTCCAACAAAAGTTATTGATGACTCTAAAACAAATACCAGCCAAGCAATATTCAACAACCTTCAGTAAAGATTTGGAATTTTCTCAAGACTGGTACCGTAATGTTTAGAATAATAATAGAAAAAAATGAATCATCATCAATTGAGGAATGAGTTTATTTCCTTGCCTATTAATCATGGGTGATTATTTTTCTGATATATTCAATATAAATGAGAGGAAGGTATAAAAATGTATACTCACTAGATGTCAAACACACCCTGCTCATATTTATATAGTAGATGAAGTATGCATCTATGTAGGGTAAGAAATCAAGAATTGGATCAGAACTGGTCAACATGGTAATAAGATTCTTTGTCCTGAAAATTAAATGTTTAACTATTTCTATGTTTATTTTACAATCTTTGTTAATTAAAATTCATTATCATTGTTTCCTTCAAAATTGATTCACACCCATACCATGTCTATAGAACTGTGGATATATATATATATATATATATATATATATATATATATATATATCAATCCAGTTCTATAGCATTTACTTTTTTTTTTTAAATTTTTACAACGTAGAGCATAATATTTTAATAATATATTTATTTAAAATGATGATGGGACAAAAATTTGAAAGTCCCAAAACACAGAAATTTCTGTGTTGCAATATAAAATATTTTTTGAATAAATATGTGCGTGTGTGTTTTAAACAATAAAAAATATTAAAAAATTAAAATCTTATGACTCACTGTGTTGTATATAAATATTACTTTGTTTTATTATTTCAATTAGATTCCTCGACCAGTTTTGGCCAAAATGGCCATCATCAGGAGAAAAAAATTCTGCTTGTTAGCAGCAGTGAGCTACAGAAATGAATTATTTGATGGAGAAAATGAATTTTATCTGTAGTTTTCATTTGTTTTTTTATTTTTTATCATGAATTTTAGTCAGCCCTTGTGTTGGTCAAACAGTCACTTTTAAGTTGTTATTATTATGTATTTTTCTAAAGAAGTAATGAATTTTTTCATTTATTAATCCAACAGATTTTATCACATAATCTGTCAGATTAATAAATTAAAAAAATCCATTACTTCTTCAGTAAGCTGTTTATGTTAGGATATGAAATTGAGCAGATATGAATGTTTCAAAAATTTGAAAGATTTGCATTTATGAGGTACTATTTGACTTTGGAAAGGAGAAACAATTATTAGATTCAACATGATTCAAATCCTGCTGGATAGCATGTATTTTTCTTTAAGATTTTTTGAATATTCAGGCCGGTAGGCAAAAAAAAATATACTTATTCCCAAGTTCCCCCAAATACATGAATTTAAAAATACTACTATTATGTTGGTGCAAAAATAATGACGTAATAATGTTGTTTTTTGACGTTAAAAAATACAACATTATTACGTCATTATTTTTGCACCAACCTAATAGATTGGCAACTAAGTCCCACTATTTTATTGAAATAGCTAAATGCTACTGCCACTTCTACTCAGTTTCTTTTCTCGCACTTCCCACCTGTGAAACTCCATTTACTTGAGTCCCTGATAACTACAATCTTGAAAAATTTAGATGCAACATCAATTACCATCTTCTGTCTTGAATCCTGTTCATCTTTTGTCCTTTCCTTAATCCTCCCTATTGTCATCTCTTTCACTCCCTGTAACCCCCTATGTATTAATGACATTCCTGCCTTGCTTGAATTAAAATGATAAAAAATTACTTTTAAGGTATGCTATATTTATAGGTAAAAGAACAATAGATATCTGGGATAGAGCATCAAACTCATGTCATGCTCTGCAGATCTATCCTCTCGGCAACTCTGATCATGCGGTAGAGTCTATAGATAACACGTTCTGTTCTCCCATCAATCAAGAACCTACTATTGGGGCTTGTTTCATGATTTTCTTTACGATGCCCCTTTGCATGCTATTTTTAATCATCCTGTTCAGAAATGTGACAATGAAATCTCTTTCTGGGTGAAAACCAACACTGAAGCTTTCATGCCGGCATAGAAATACCAAGGAAAACAACAATCTTCTTCTTGGTTCTCTCCTGTCTGTTCAGCCACTATAGCCCACAAGAATCACTTCTTCTGGTTATACCAGAGCAACAGGATTGATTCTAACATATATCTCTTTGTTGTTGCTCATAATGAGTGCAAGCATGTCCTCAAAGAAACATCAATATTTGCTGAATGAGACACTATATAGCTTCTTACAAGTTTGGTTTGAGAGATTATTGGTGGCTCTGCAAGAGTGTACCAAACAAAATAAATCCTCAGTCCTTCTGCTCTTCAATGAATTTGAAATATTGACATCTACTGCTGATAAAGCAAAACACTTTGCTCTTAAATTCTCTTCCAACTCCACTCTTGACTTATCTGGAGTATCTCCACCTGATCTTCCCCATAGAACAGAGGCTCTATTGAGAGACATGAGCATAAATCTATCCATGGTTTCTGCTATCATTTCGAAACTAGATCCCCACAAGGCATGTGTAATCAATAGTATCCCTGTAGGGGTCCTAAAGAAAAATGCTCCTGAACTGACTCTTGTTCTCTCCAAACTTTACAACAAATGCTTTGTAGCATCTTGCTTTCCAGTTTGTTGGAAATCCTTTGCTGTAGTTCCTGTTTTTAAGAACTCCGTGGAATCCTCTGACTCTTTAAAGTATTGGCCTCTTAGTCTCTTATCTCTTTTTGGTAACAAAGAAAAGAATACTGAGCTGTTATGTGACATCTGTCCTCCTTTATGGCAATGAATGTTGGACGATTTCCTCAAAGATGAAGAAGAGACTAGAGGTGACAGAGATGCTAAGGATATCATGGACTGAGTGTGTGAGCAACAATGAGGTCTTAGAGAGATTGCAGACAAGAAGGCTTATACTTAACATTAGGAAGAGGCAGCTGAGGTTTCTGGGACATGTAATGAGGAAGGAGGGAATGGAAAATCTGATACTCATGGGTCGAATAGAGGGAAAGAGAGACAAGGGAAAACAATGCACGACATACCTAGCGGGCTTAATCAAGTGGATGACAGGAAGCTGGGGAGGAAGCAGAGGGAAGGAACTTGTTGAGAGCTACAAAGGATAGAGGGAGGTGGAGAGCCATGATCGCTTACATCCTGAAAGCACATGACTCTAATCAATACCAAATTGGTTAAGCCTAGTCGCCTTTTGGCCAAACGATATGGTTTCAGTTTGACCAGGTCTACCGCTAATGTGTTAATGACCATAACTAAATTTGCCTATCAAGCTTTAGATAAGAACAGTGAAGCTTCGGCTGTGGCTCTAGGTACCTCAAAGGTGTTTGATAGGGTTTGGCATGCTGTCCTTCAGTGTCACAGGACAAATATTTGGCTTAATCCAATTGTTCCGAACAAATCATGTTATAAAGGTCATGTTAAATAGACATGCTTCAAGATCATTGCACATTAATGCAAGGGACCCCCAGGGCTCTATCCTTAGAACTACACTGTTTTTGATCATAATCAATGACCTGCATGATGTCATCAGTTCCCAACTAAATATTTATACAGATGACAACTAATTTCTCCTGTCTTACTAACAAATCTGACAGATCCAACAAAGTGAACCTGGCAACTGTTCTCAAAAAAGAACCTCAAATCAGTGGTTAACTGGGGCAAATGGTTTGTCAATTTTGATGCCTTCAAAACAAAACTGCTTTCATTTAATCACCACAGAGAACCTTTTCTGGCTGTCATCAGTATGGCTGATAGTAAACTCCAGGAGAACAACACTCTGCACATGTTTTCTACTCACATGAAGTAGACGACTATACTGAATCGATTGTTAGATCTACTGCTAGGAAAGTTGGTTCGCTATGTTGTGTCAGAAAATCTTTCTAGACAGAATCCATCTTGTACATTTATAAATCTATCAATTGTCCATGCATCAAATACTGCTGTATATCTCATTCTTGATAAAATTCAAAGAGTTTGTAATATAATGGATCCTGACTTGGCATCTCGGCTTAAGTCACTTTTTCACTAACATGATATAGCTTCTGACTTTTCTACAAATATTTTCATGGCAACTGTTTTGATGAGCTTTTATCCTTAGTGCCTCAACTGCATGAATTTAAGCGTGCTACTAGATTGGCAACTAGGTCTCACCATTTTACTGTTGAACTAGCTAGATGCAACCATCATTTCTATTCTAAGTTACTTTTCTCACACTTCTCATCTGTGGAACTCCCTTATAATTTCTTGCTAAATTGTAAAATGGAAGTTATCCAGGCCACTCTTCCAGATCCTTTTGTACTAATGCAAGTGACCTCCGAGGCTCTATCGTTGGTCCTACATTGTTTTTAATTTTCGTTAATAACCTTCCTGATAACACAACCTTTTTTCCGTCTTGATAACAAGTCTGATTGGCTTGAACAGGTCAAATTAGCAGCAGATATCAAAAATGATATTGAATCTGTTGTTAACTGGAAGCAAAGGATGGTTTGTTAATTTTAACACCTTCAAAACTAAGCTGCTCTCTTTTAATCATCTGAGAGACCCTTTTCTGCCTTCCATCAGCATGACTGATGCTAACCTCCAGGACAGTGACTCTTTTCGCCTTCTCAGGCTAACATTCTTGGCTGACATGAAGTGGAAATACTATACTGAATCCATTGCTATGTCAGCTGCTAAGAAATTTAGTTCACTGTGCCATGTACTAGTCATTTTTTCTCTCCAGAATCTAACGTATCTATAAGTCTACCATTCATCCAAGGTTTGAATACTGCTGCCACATATGGTCTGGTGGTCCTGCTGCATATCTAAAGATTCTTGGTAAAATCCAAAGAAGAATCAGCAATATTATTGGTCCTGACCTGGCATCTTAGCTTCAGTCACTTTCCCCCTGCTCTAAAGTTGCTTCCCGTTGCCTTTTCTATAGATACTTTCATGGTAATTGATTAGATGAACTTTTTCACTATGGTACCGTGACTATGAACATAAGAGCAATACAAGACTGGCCAAGAGGTCTGATTAATATTCAGTTGAGTTTGTTAGATGTAAACGTAAGTTCTATACTAACAGTTTCTTTTCTTGCACTTCTTGCTTGTGGAACTCCCTTCTGGCTCCATGCTTTCCATTCACCATTAATCATCAAAAATTTAAATGCAATGTCAATCGCTATCTACTGTTCTCCTGATTACTCTACTTCTTTACTTGCTCTTTAGTGGTGTTTCTGTTTTCTAATTCTTTCACACCTAGTAACCCATTGTATTTAAGTGGCTTTACTACCTCGCTCAGGTTGAACATGATTATAAAAAAAAATCCACCATGGTGAGATTCAAATTCGGGTCTCATGTTTCGAAAGTTAATGTTATAACCACTTGAATCTATGCTCATATACCGACATGCGTGTACACACACTAGAGATTTCTAACCAGCAATCAGTAAAAATCTTTGAGTCACCATGTTGGAAGTTATCCATGATTTTATCTTAACATTTTTTTAAAAAAAAAATCTCTATATATCTTTGATGCTCATTCTTTTTTTTATACTTCATACAAATGATTGTATCAGCTACAAGCAGAGTGGATCTATAGAGTTTTGCGTTCCAGTTGAATCTTTCAGATTAACACTTCCAAAATGGAAGATAAAGCTATATGACTTTATATATCTTACTAAACCTGCTGCTGATGTATATGTTTTCAAAACACCCTGACATATCAATCCCTAATGTTTATGTTACAAACTAACTAGTGCTTAGTATTATTTTCAAACCAATGTAGACATGTACTAGCACACAATACAATCTGTTTTGTAAGATTTTTTATTATTATACTAGTGTAAATGTACCATCATTTTTGACAGTAATTCTTAGAAAGTTTTAATAGTGAGATACAATGAAACAAAAACTTCAAAGCCTATTTCAAGACCAAGCTGAAGGAATATGATCACTTAAGCAACAAAGGTATCTGAATGCCTCACATGAAAGGTTTGGACAAATAAGACTGCAATCTAAGAAATGTATAAATGTGACCATTTTGCTTGTGGCTTTTATAATTAAATTTCTTAGTTACTTAAATAATATCATTTTATACTCTGAAATTGATAGAAATGTATAAAAAGAGGAACTGATTAATTAAATGGTTCATTTTACTTATATAGATTATTAAAATGACTAAGGGAAGTAACCACTCATAAATTCACTAAAGTTGATTTACCTCACTTCCCACTACAGATGGGACAGGAAATATATATAAATACACATTGTTAATTATTATATGATTTTGATGATTGTGTGTTGGAGGTATCATTTAGCTTAATCTAAACTGCAGAATATTCAATCAAATTAAAATGGCAGCACATTTATGTACATTTATTTCTAGTACATTCACTTTCTGAAAAGTACCCTTGGGAAAGGTATGAATTTAGATTTACCCTCTGCCTCCCAGAAAACCTAGCTGAAGGTTGAATAGAAATGTAGACACTATACCCAGGGTTGACAACCAGTATAGGAGAAAGACAACTCTAAATTCAAAACTCATGGAGCACATTCTTGAACTGTAAATAATCATTATCTTTCTTACATATCCTTAAAAACTGCACTTATCTCATCTTTTGTTCATACAACATTATTCAGTAACTCTCTAACTTGAATGGCTCTTGGGCCATGTGTTGGGTGAAAAATTAGTTAACAAAAAAAACGTTTGCTTGTCATAGCTGCAGTATAAACCACAGGTTGGCTTAGTGGGTATTGAAGACACACACATGGGCCAGAGAATAAAGGCATGCTTGGAAATGAAAAGCTATATTGAAGATGAGTAATCATGTTGATTTACAGTGTGGCTTCAAATAGAAACAGCTCTGATAAATGATAATTCTTATTTTTCCCAAAACAACCCACACAGCCAGGCAACAATGATATAACAATGTAGCAGTGTAAGTGTTAATAAATTTCAATAATTTATATTTTCAAATTTAAAAGTCAAATTAAAAACAAAATGTATCTGGTCTTTTGTGATATTTATAAATATGCGACCATTTTATTTGTGGCTTTTATAATTAAATTGCTTAGTTACTTAATTGTTTTATGCCCTGAAATTGATAGCTACCATTACATTTAGTTAACAACTTGGAACTAAAGGGAAATAAGCAATGTCGAGACTGATGAGGTCAGTGCAAGATTTTCTAAGCAGATTTCTGTTGCAATAAAGACTGTTATTTTCTGCCGATCCATGTATTGCTTTTGGAGACTGACCTACGCTGAAACTAATTCAGATGGATATTCCACCCAGTGGCGTAGCTCAAGTAAACATCACCCGGGGCGGTCTGCTCAAATGTCACCCCAATGACCCCGATTCACCCTATGCTGAATGGTTAGCTGTAGCTAAATTTTCATACATGCTCTACCTCTACTTTACTCTACTGACCAGTGCGTTACTGTTTACATGTATGATCCAAGACAAAATCCAATACCACAAAATAATCAGTTCAAATTAAAAGCTGAAAACATTGCTATTTTTCCTACTCACAAATTTCCCGACAATTTATTACAAAATTTCTGACGGGGGGACAAAACTGGGGGGTCATTAATTATTTCTGGGGAGTCATATGCCCGCCTGTGAAACACTGTGTCTCCACCACTGTTTTCAGACTATTTTTGGCATCTTAGCCTGGTTGAAAAATTTTGTTGGGGGTGACATTGTGTCACCCCCTCCTGTGCTGGCACCCGGGGTGGTCCGCCCTCTCGGCCCCACTTTAGCTATGCCACTGATTCTACCTATCCATTATATTAGTTTTGTAATTTACAAATTCAGATGTTAGTGTGGTGCTAGGTAGGCAGAACTGATCAAAGGTTCTAAGCACAGACCAGACAACACATACTTGCCAATATTTGCAGGGGAAAGGTGGACAACTTACACAGATGCATTAATGTATCAAGTTCAGCAATAGATGAACATACTGCAGAGCAGGGGTAATTTCAAGTATCATGTGAAGGTTTTGAAATCAGTGTATGTTGGTTTCAATCCTGGTAGGAATGACTGTAAAATACTTGCCCCACCCCAATTTATAAGCAGAAACCAACTGTCAAATGCCGGGTTTTTTTTCCTAGCCAATAAAATAGGACATTTCTTGGTTTCATCTAAGTCCCAGTCTGTCATATCTTGAAGCCAGAACAATATGTTTGCTGTCCAAACTTGCTTTTGTGCATCCACTCTAACTCTTATCTTATGAATTTTTTGCCTTTTTACTGTTAATTTGCCTTGCATATGTGTTGTATATTTTGTTTACTTTATATTATTCTCTGCCTGTTTCTTGACGGTTTTTTTTTTTTTTTTTTTTTTTTTAGCTTACTGCAAACTTGGGCAGTTCTGTTACTTATTTTGCATTTAACCATGGCTACTCAATCCACAGTGTGCATTAAGTCCTACCAGCCATCTCTCTGTAAGCAGAAGAAGTAGTTGATATGCTTAATGATAATTAACCTTTAATCATTATATTTTTTTGCATATAGCATTTCTCTTGGATTATTTTTTTAGTCACTGTGCACATTTTTGTCTTCAATCTTTGCTTTGATGAAAGGTACCAATAAATGAATTTATATATTCAGCTTTCAAAGCCAAATTAAAAAAAAGTCAATTTAACTTTTTGTGACATTTATAAATATGTGACCATTTTTTTCATGGCTTTTATAATTAAATTGCTTAGTTACTTTATGCCTTGAAATTGATAGCTACTATAACATTTCGTTCAAAGCTGGGAAGTAACCAATGTTGAGATTAATGAGCTCAGTGCAAGATTTGCTAAGCAGATTTCTGCTGCTATAATAAAAAAAAAAAAAAAAAAAAAAAAAAATTTATTTTTCCACCAATCCATGTATTGCTTCTGGTGCCTGACCTATGTTGAAACCAGTCCGGAAGGATATTCCACCTATCCATCATCTTAGCTTGGTAATTTACCAATTTAGATGTCAGTGCTATGCTATATCAGCAGAATGGATCAAAGGTTCTAAGTCCAGATCAACCAATATGTACCCGCCAATATTCACAAGGGAAAGGTGGAGAATTTACATAGATGGATATATCCAAGAGGTTCAACAAGAGCTGAACATCTGATTAAAAAACACCAATGTGCAGTCTTGTAGCCCAGCTATGGCTAATTCCAAGTGATACTTGAAAGTTCTAGAATCATTGTACATTAAGTCCTACCAGCCATCTCGTTTTAAGCCGGAGTGGTTGATGAGCTTAAAGGTAATTAGCCTTTAAATTTTATATTTTTTGCATAACATTTGTCATAGATTTCCTTTTTTTAAGTTACTGTACACATTTTTACCTTTGACCTTGGTTCTGATGGGAGAGGACCAATAAACTGATTTAGCTGCCTTTTTTAATCATAGCTACATTTTGGTATCACCATTTTAAAGTAATATATTTTTTGCTACTTCCTCTATTTTGTTATGAATTGCCTTTTAATATGTCTATTCTTATTGTACTAATAAAATTTTCTGCAAAAATATAACATTTTTAATCATAAAATTAAAAAAAAAACAGAAAAAAGTAAAAATTATAAATTGTAATATAGGCTTTTGTATATGAAGAGCAACTACCAATTGAAGTGCTTCAATTATGGCTGTTTCACTAATATGCAAATTTCACAAACACAAGACAATGTAGAACAGATGGGCAAAGCAAAGGGTTTTAATTTACACAAAGCCAGGTTTCATTGCTTTTTAAATATCAGGAAAAATGAGAAACAATTTTCAAGACTTCTTAATTCGATAAAAAATAAATCTGTCAATGCTGTCTTTAATTTTCCATTCATTCCATTTTTATAGGACAATGTTTTATATATATATATATATATATATATATATATATATAGTAGGGGGAAACAAATATATACACATACAAATTTTTAATTCATTGTATTTCCAATGAATGAATAAACATGCTTTTCATATAATTAACTGTATATAGATGCATAATAACTAAATATGTATAGAAAACAGAAACAATTTTGATTTAATAGAAATAAACCCCATTTATCCATTTTAATGGGTGAAAAAATATTTGTACACTGCAAATTTCAGATTTTAAAACTTTAATACATTAGATTAAAAGTGGAATATTCTAGAATGTTCCAGTGTTATCAGTAGTTATTTTTAACCAAAAAATACAAAGAGAACATTCTGTAATTGATATTCTTGCAAGAAGGTTTTCATCATGACAAAAGGTAAAGAATTGACTAATTTGCAAAAAGAACTGATTGTTAAGCTCTGGAAAGAAGGTAAAAATTATTAGGTTGATGCAAAAATAATGACGTAATAATGTTTTTTGACGTAACGTCAAAAAACGACATTATTACGTCATTATTTTTGCATCAACCTAATACAAGAAAATCTCAGACAACCTGAATATTCCATCTACTACCATAAGTTCATTGATTGCAAGGTATACAAAACTCAAAACTATTGAAAACCAAAGAACAGATTCTCCAGGGAAGATTTCTTCAAGATCTTCGAGGAAATTAATGTGTCAAATTAAACAAAATGCAATGGTTACTCATCAAGAGTTGCAGGATGATTTGCTTTCATCAGGAATCTGTGTCCCTAAACAGACAATAAGCAAGGAAATTCATAGGAACAATCTAAAGTCATGCTCCCCGCAGAAAACTCCAATTCTATTGAAAAGACACAGAGATGCCAGGTTGAAATTTATTTGTGAGCATCAGGATAAGGAAAAATCATATTGGGAAAGAGTATTATGGCCAGACAAAACCAAAATTGAGTTCTTTGGACGTGATTCTAGAAATTATATATGGAGGAAAGATGATGATGCATTCAAACTAAAGAACACAGTTCCAACAGTGAAATTTGGTGGTGGCAGCATCATGGCTTGGGGATATTTTTCTGCAAAAGGTACTGGCAACATATGAGTAAAAGTTGGTAGAATGAATGCCGCAGCATATCAAAATACTTTGGAAGCAAATTTAATGATTTTGGTTGAAAATCTTGAACTTCATCCTGATTGGATCTTTCAACAAGATAATGATTGTAAGCACACTACAAAATCAACAAAGAAATGGCTTGTTAAAAATAATGTAAATATCCTGAAATGGCCAAGTCAGTTCCCAGATTTAAACTCAATTGAGAATTTGTGGAGTTATTTGAAAATTCAAATCCAAACGAGAGCTCCAACAAACATCCCGGATCTGCAGATCATATGCGAAGAAGAATGGAACAATATACCAACTAAAATTTGCAAATCACTAATTGAGAACTACAAGGGGAGGTTGGTTGCTGTAGAAGTGAATAATGGCTATTCTACAAAGTATTAATTGAAGATTATATATTTTTTTGTATTGTACGAATACTTTTTCACCCATTAAAATGGATAAATAGCATTTATTTCTATTAAATCAATTTTTTCTGTGTTTTATGCATATTTAGTTATTGTACATTTACAGTTAATTATATGAAAAGTATGTTTATTCCTTAGTTGGAAATACAATAAATTAAAAATTTGTATGTGTATGAATATCTGTTCTTCCCCGACCACTGTATGTATATGTGCATGTATGTAAAATATCTTCAGATAGAGTGTATCTATCTAAGGGTCAAAATTAATAAATTGTTGAGGAAAAACTATTCTTAGCTCACATGTTTCATTCTCTGATGGACTTTATCCAGGCAAATGTAAGGATTTATTTTGTTGCATGTGCTTATATACAAGACCAAGGATGTCACTGGTTTATAAAGGCTTTTAAATTTGAGAATGTTCATGAATATTCATCAGGGCGTTCAAAGGTCAGTCAAAACATGTGGAAAACACAAAGTGTTATAACTCAAAGATCTGATAAGATGAAAGTTAGTGAGTAATATTCAAGAAATATTTAAAAAGAAAAAATATTTCTTTCCTTCTTGGTATGTTGACAGCATAAGTTTAAGCGCAGTACTAGATTGGCAACTAGGTCTCATCATTTTACTGTTGATGTAGCGAGATGTAACCATGCCTTCTCTTCTAATGGTTTCTTTTCTCACACTTCTTGTCTGTGGAACTCTTCAAGTTTCTTGCTTCCCCGCCACTTATAATGATGAAGTTTAAATGCAACGTCAATTGCAATCTTCTGTCGATGCCAATTTAGTGTGTGCCTTACTGATCAGTGTATCCTACATTATCTAACGTAAGGGGAAAAGCAAAACAGGAGGGAGGGATGGCATTTTTTCGTTGTATTATAAATTCAAAATAAAAAAAATAAAATAAGAAATTTGACTAAAAAATCATAAAACAAGATATTTGAATCCTTTAAATAAAAACATTATGAATATCTTACCATATCAAGAAAAAATCAGGACAATGCCATACTCATAAAGGATACAAATGTAGGACACACACTAAAGCGGCACCCTTCTATCTTCCTGAAACCTGTTTTTTTTTTTTATTGTCCTTTCTCCTCCCTAAAGCCTTCTCTTTCACTCCCAGTAACGCCTTGCATCATTGCTTTGCTTGGGGTGAAATGATAGAAAAAATAATAAAATAAAATAAGTGTTCTTTCAATTCGTCATTCAATTACCCACCATTCCTTTTTTAATATATTTTTCTTCATCTCATAAAAATTAAATAGATATTGTTCTCACTTGGTGCTCCATACTTCCGGCCTTGTGCCACATATAAGCTGTGCTTTGTAAATCATTATTGTCAGGGTTATTTTAAGCTTAGCAGCTGTATTTTATTGAATACAAATTTTACTTATAAAAGAAATAAAATTCTGTGAAAAGAAAAGTATGAAACTGCTTTTAGTTTTAAATTTCATGTAAAAATGAAGTGAAATTCTGTTTGAGCCTTTTAAGAGAAATAAAATGCAATCAAGTTAAAAATGAAAACTACACACTGCCAACTTATCATTTATTATTATTACATTTTATTACACACTTTTTTTCTTCTCTTTTTCGATCCAACGATTTCTTGACAAAGCAACCGCTAAGGAGTCGTACGCTGAAGTGCTGGGTGCAGATGAATGGTGGGGAAAAGTATTAGGCCAAGGGGAGGGGCAAATTCTGCCAAGCCAGACAACTTTCAGGCAGGAGGGAGAAGAATATAGGCGGGGAAACTAAGGCAGGCGAAAGAGAGACAACCAGATTGCAAATTCAACAGCTTTCAATTCATTCATTCATTCTTTGTTTGAGAAAGTGTGTGTAAAAGAGAGAAAGTCTGGCGGTGTAATAATTGGCTTAAAATGGCGGCTAAGCTTAGAGGCGAGAATGTTTTGGTAAAGAAAGGAGTGTTTGAAGGCGTACAAAGTGAGGGGAAGAAGAAAGATATCGACCCTGTGGAG
The DNA here is from genome assembly GCA_963932145.1 of Acanthosepion lycidas. Lineage (NCBI taxonomy): Eukaryota > Metazoa > Mollusca > Cephalopoda > Sepiida > Sepiidae > Acanthosepion > Acanthosepion lycidas. The sequence continues at coordinate 36,549,935 of OZ010613.1, forward strand.
AGACGTGGTCGCGCGAGGAAGAGGAAACAGACATGTGTAGTGTACGATTATTATTCAAGTTAATTCAACTATTACTGCCTGGGCTGGCAAAGCTATGACAGACTCCATTGGAATTTTAAGGGGAAGATGAAGCCACTAACTGAACAGAAAAATTGGTGATTCCCAAATAAACAAAAACTATCCCTGTTGTATGCGTAATGATGAATTTACATGTGAAAGTTACACAAAACATGCGTACGCACAAAGCGACTAAAAACAGCAATGACTTGTAACAGGTCACTATCCTCTGGGTGTCTCTCAAATTACTTCAATTAGACAATTAGATAAATTGTTAAAGCAGATTATTAAATTAGTGACGCAAGCCGTTGGTAATTAGTTAAAATTTTCACTACATACTCTACTTTGGCCTTGTGCCAGACCAAACTGAATAGAAGAATACAATACATATCCACCTTGCAAATGAACGGTGATAATTTTAAAAATACAAGAAAAAAACAAATCCATTATTTAGCATTTTCTTTTTCTGCTCCTCACCCCAATTCAAAAGCCGGTCTTTTTAAAAAATTTAAATTTATCAATATACTCTCACTTAGATTTGATGAGGGTAAACGAAAAAAAAAACTAAACAATAAACATAGTCACTTAGTCTTTCTCATTATTTCATTTTAAATTTTTAACAGAATTACTTGGGACTACTTAGATGAATCCTATGGATAAACATTTAAAAAAAAAATTGTAGAATAGCATCCTTTACTTTTCTTATGGCTGCAACACGTGTCAGAATCGAAAAAAATGATCAATTTAGGGAGCCCTCTATCAATACAGTCTCAAATCGATCCCTGACTTTGAAGAGTTATTGGCCTTAGGATAAGTCATTCAGTTGTTATTTGCTTGAAAATGTGTCAAACATCATTGATATCTTTTTTTCTTTAATTTTCTCAATTTTTTTTTAAAAAACATTTTTTTATGGGATTTTTTTAAAACTTGCACAAACATTTTTTGAGGTTCATAATTATGTATCTTAAATTATGCATAAACTAATAAATTAAATTGTAAATCTTTCTTCTTTACTTACAAATGTATCTATTTGCTCGTTATTGAAGAGAAATCTTTTTGCAATTCCCATCTCAAAAAAAAGGTTTGTTTTTGTACACAAAACAGACTAGCCCAATAAACTCTTTAAAGTCATGGATCAATTTGAGACTGTATTGATATTAAACGAAATTACCCTCTTCTAAATCAATTACAAATTGACAGTTTTATATTCAGACAATTGTCACAGTCTCCGAAAAGAGCAGCAAAAAAAAAAAAAAAGAAAAAAATTCCCTTATTTTTTTATGAGTGGACCCGTCTATTTAAGTAGTGCCTACAACTTAGTGATCACTAGAACCTTATTAAATAAAACTAAACATTCGGGAGGAAAGTTCAGATGCAATGGTTTTATTCCCCAAGATGAAATTGATGAAATTATATCTCAAACACCACAAATGGAGTTTCTAGCTGCTCTACAGAATATTACTTTTTTTTTTTAAAGTTTTTAGTGATTGGGAAAATATCTTGGGAATCGGTTCCACAAAGCAATGGTTTGCAGGAAGAAGCTGTTCAATTTTAACTTACATCTCACCAATGGAATACAAAAGGAATAGGAATGGTTCACTACAATGTGAATGGCAATGTGGGTCTTAGCCGTTAAGGTTAGAACTGGTGGAACTAAGGAATCTAGTTTATTTGAGCACTTTCCATGGAAAGAGTGACAGAGCAGTGGGTGGCTTGCAATGTTTCATCTGTGAGAAAGGGGTTGAAGAGTGGAAAATAATTTGTCACCCACAAGGATGCGGAGATGCTTTTGTACTATCGATTACTGGAAAGTGAAGTTTGAGCAGCTCCTCCCCATATACCGTGGTATTACTTCAGCCTGATCTAGCTCTTGTAAAGGTAGAGGATAGCAGTAGGAGCCAGGGACTTACTGGAGCAGTACACTGAACTGACCATTTTTCCAGCATCTTTAATAATGAATCGTATGTACGAGTTCCATTTGAGGCCTGGGTGGAATATAAGGCCCAATAGGTACTCAAGGAATAGGGCCTTCCTGAGGGAATGTCCACTCATCATGATAATTCAGGATCTGATCAAGATAACTGAATGTAACTAATTAGGTTTTTGATTAAATTTCATCTATTTTTCCTTTTAGTCTTCCATACTTAAAAATTATGGACATTAGATTTTTGGTGGGAACTGACAAAGATGTCACTTATTTTATTAATTTATTTAAATGTGAAATAATCGTTTTTAAACTTCAATTGTCCATGTTCATTCTAGAGAACTATTTTTTTTTTTCTTTCCTTCTTTTGCTAGGAAACAAGAATTTTTTTCTTGAATTCCAAATTATTTGCTTTATGTTTTTCCTTTTTTTTTCAGCAGTGTAAAAATAGCAAGATTTAACATGCTAATTTGCATAAACTGAACCAGAAATGTTCTTATTACAGAATTATTCAGTCAGTATGAAAAGAAAGAAAAAGGTTTCTTTAAATTACAAATTTTAAAAATTAGAAAAAAAAATATTTTTCTTTCTAATTTGATAAAATCCACAAATTTATGATAATGATTATTACTGAAGCTAATCTATTTTCTACATCAGGTTATGAAACTAAGATTCAATTTCAAATAGTAGTTTCTTAAACTTTGAAATAATTTATTCAACTTCAGCTCCATTCAATTGAACAAAAAGAATGAAAAAAAAAAAAAAAAAATCTTTGATTTTCAAAAATTAATTTTTATGAATGCATCTAATTTGTTCTGCCTATTCGAGTTTTGTATCAATATTTCTGCTTCGACTGTCATCTTTAATTCACTCTTTGTACAAAATATATTGCAATAATTATGACAAGCATTTGACTTCTGTCAGGGATCAAAAATATTTAATTATTTTGCATAATTAGTCAATTAAATCTGAAATAAATGCAATTATCCAATTATGAATCATCTGAATAGATTTTTTCACTGCAGAAAGTGCTCAACAATAAATGCAACAAATGCAACAATAAATGCAACAAATGCAACAACAAATGCAACAATAAATGCAACAAATGCAACAAAAAATTGCTTACTTATTTCTTGAAGTCTTTTATTCCACTTCAATGAAACAAATGTACTGAATTTGATTAAACATAAGACAACCAACCCCTAACATCCATGTCAACAACAAATTTTTAAAAAATGGTAATACAGTGTAACCCGGATATAAGAGAGTTGTCGGGACTGGATAATAAGTCTCTTATATCCGGGTTTGGTCTAATTTATATACATTAACACAGGCTCTAATTTGGGACCAGAGAAAATCTCTTATATCCGGGTTACACTGTATTAGCCATTTCCCTATAAGGAAACATTTGGCATTCACTGACTGAGCAACCAGTACTGCTTTCAGTTGAAATTTATAAAATCTTTCACTTAAAACAATTTTCAGGAGAATAGGTTTGTCAAGTCCAGTAGCTGTTATCACTCTTTCCAGTATTGATGGAAGTTTTCTTCCTAACCTTTTACTTGAAGTAGTGTAGAATATCAACATCTTGTCATTATTTTCTCTTCAAGTTATATGAGCTATCCATTTTAGTTGTTGCTGCTGTTGGTAGTCTTCAAGTGATACGGTTTCTGTTATTTGGTACAGTGCTTTGTGATTCTGTCTCATCAGTTCACAATGTTTGAAGAAAGATGGTCTTTGCAAAGACCCACAGGATTCATGCATTGAAGCCTTTTTTCACCACTGATCTTAGAAAGCAGTTGTATACAACTGACAGTTTAGATATTTCTGAACAAACCTGGCACCATGCATGGTATCCATATGAAAGTCTTAATCTTATGATGCTATGTAAGAACATGACTAAAGATTTTAGGTTGGCATTTTGGTTTTCTAGCAAAACTACCTCTGGTGCAGCCTATTCTATGTTTAATTTCCTATTTTTCTATACTAAATTTGTTATAAGTGATCTATATGCCGAGGTGTCTGAAGTGTTTAGTATTTACTCATTCAACATCATAAATTTTTATGATGGATTCAGGGTATGTGACATTACTGCTTTCATTCCAATTCTATTGTTTCTATTATTTACATTATTTGGACTATTGTCCTCATCTTTGTCGCCATATTGATCACAGCGTTTCGGCCATTGTATGCTCCGGCCTTCTTCAGGTGGTTGGACTATCAAACTGAACCCTTTATGTCACTCACTGCCTTTACCACTGGGATAGACTGTTCTAGTTCCATGTGCCATGTCTAATGGATGTCACTTATGAGTTATCTCCTGTTAATTCACCTTTATCCGCTGTGCCATGTGTCCTTGAGGACATCTGTGAATGAATTTCTGGGTATTATAAACCTAATGTCTTCAGCAACCATTTTTACCAGTGCTCATATTGCAATGGTTGCTGAAGATATTAGGTTTATAATATCCAGAAATTCATACACAGATGTCCTCAAGGACACATGGCACAGCGGATAAAGGTGTTAGTTAGATCCAGTAACAGGACCCAAAGAGTGTGGAGAACTTGGAGAGGGGAATTAACAGGAGGTAACTGATATCCATTAGACATGGCACATGGAACTAGAACAGTCTACCCCAGTGAGTGAAATAAAGGGTTCAGTTCATCATTCCAACCACCTGAAGAAAGCCGGAGCATACAACGGCCAAAATGTTGTAATAAATATGGCTACAAAGATGAGGACAATAGTCCGAATAATGTAAATAGTGTACATAATACATTATCTCAGAAATATAGACAGATACTGAAAGGCCAAAACTTTGTAATAAATATGGCAACAAAGATGAGGACAATAGTCCGAATAATGTAAATAGTGTAGTTATACAATATTTTTTATAAATATTGTAAAGTTCTAAAATTTAATGATAATACTATTGTCTACATAAAGTCTCAAATTCTCAAGTAAAGTTAAGTCAATGGCTTTTTAGGCTTCCTCTACATGAAAAGGAGTTCACTTTTTGAATAATAACAATTATATGTCATGGGGAGGGGGGAGCATTAAGATTTTAGAGATGCTTAGATGGGGCATGACCATAAAAAGGTTGGGAACCACTGGCCTAACTGTTTTATGCTAACAGTTTCTTTTCTCACACTTCTTGCTTGTGGAACACTCTTCTGGCTCCTTGCTTTCTAGTCAACTCTGATCTTAAAAAATTTAAATTCTGCATTCTTAATTCTTGTTTTTTTTTTTTTTTTATTATTCTCTCTCTTTAAAAGTGTTTTTCTCATATTCTCTTACATGCAATAATCTCTTGTGTTTTAGTGACTTTATTGCCTTCCTTAAGGTGAAATGATTAAAAAAAAAAATTTAACAAATCAAACAATATGAAAATTTGGGGAGGGTGTTGGGAAAAATTGGTAAATGTCTGGATATAGTTGTCATCTGCAAGAATTCATGAAACTTCTTTCTTTCTATGTGTGATGTCCTTTCAGGACGTAGGCAATCATGGCTGTCCACATCCCTCTATCCCTTGCAGCTCTCAACAAGTTCCTTCCCTCTGCTACCTCCATCAGACCACACTCTGTCATCCACCTGCTCAAGCTCGTCAGCTATGTCATACACTGCCTTTCCTTGTCTCTCTTTCTGTTCAACCAATGAGTATCAGATTTTCCAGGCCTTCTTTCCTCATTATGTGTCCCAGAAACTTCAACTGCCTCTTCCTGATATTAAGTATAAGCCTCCTCTTTGTTTGTAACCTAAGACATTAGAAACACAAGGACTTTCTTTTTATGTGCCATGTCCTTTCAGGACGTAGGCAATCATGGCTTTCCACCTCCATCTATCCCTTGCAGCTCTCAACAAGTTCCTTCCCTCTGCTTCCTCCCCCCAGGCCACGTTCTATCATCCACTTGCATAAGCATGCCAGGTATCTCATGCATTGTTTTCCCTTGTCTCTCTTTCACTCCATTCGACCTGTGAGTATCAGATTCTCCAGAATTCACTGACCAAACAGCTTGCGCTACTTTTGGTTTAAATTTTTCAGGAAAATCGCTTTCTCAAGTTGAGCAATTGTTCAGAGTAAGTTCCAGTCAGACAGTTTCTTCCCAAGAACTGCTGCCAAGTGGTACTGATTCCTGGCAGGATCATTTCCCAATCACTACAATCTTGACCTATTCAAGTCTACAGTTAACCATTGTCTTACCTGCATTGCCTCATGAATTTAAATTCTTGCCTTAACTTGCATTTATGCAACACAACACAGTAACCCTCTACCTTGAGTGGCTCTTGAACCTTGTATTGGGCGAGGTGAACTTTAATATAAAATATTCTACTGTTTGGAAATGTCTTCTAATCTTAACTATTATCTTCTACACACATCCCCTATAAACTGTGACTCTTGATTTTTATTCTGTAGACCTTGAGTGGACCTTGGGCCTTATACAGAGTGAAAATTATTGTAAAAAAAAAAAAAAAAAAAAAAATACAACACACAAACAAACTCTTTCCACGATTGATGGGGCTTCATTCATGTTTGGACTTCAGCAGAGTTGTACTACTTCTAGAATGGTTGCCAAGAAAGACTAGAAAGTTTAGTCTGACCTGCTATTTAACCCATAAAAGGAGGCAGATGCATACTTAGCTTTTGCAAACTGTTGTATGTTTTACAAACAGTGTTTTGGGGGTCTTTCTCACTGTGAGCTTGAATCATTGTCACCACTGTTGTACCCTTAAAGAGGTTACAAACAAAGATGAGGACAATAGTCCGAATAATGTAAATAGTGTACATAATACCTCATCTCAGAAATATAGACAGATACTGAAGGGCCGAAACATTGTGATAAATATGGTAACAAAGATGAGGACAATAGTCCGAATAATGTAAATAGTGTACATAATACCTCATCTTAGAAATATAGACAGATCCATTGTTTCTGTTTTGGAAAGGTTTTTCTTGTGTTCCATTTCTTGAAAGACATAGTAGAGAATGCTGATTTTCTGTTCAAGATCTTTCTTCACAACTGTAAATACCTGTATCATTGCGATAGGCCCCTAGAAGTGTGATTTAACTTGATATTTTTAGTACATTTTTGTTATTTTATTGACGAGTTGAAGATTAGCATTACATAAAATGAAGAAAAAAATTTTTTCTTGTATTTTAATGGTTGGAGTTTACAAAAATTGGAAAAAATATTTAGTATTTGTCTTTTTTTTGTAAATATTTGATTTCTTAATTTCTGATAATAAAGTTTTTATCAACAAGATATTATGAATAGTCAGAAAATACTGATTATGAATGCTAAGGAATTTTATTTGAAGAGAGAAATGGAAGAAAAGGAAGAATAAAAAATGCGGAGAAAAGAATGAGATAAAGAAATATCAACAGGAAAAAGATATAGAAAAGTTGACAACATCGAACGAAAAAGGACAATAAAAACAGAAAATAGGCAGAAAATAGAAAGAAAAAAAGAAAGAATATGACGGGGGAAAAAAGAAAAAGAAAAAGAAAATGGGGGGGGAGAAAGAAATAAAGAATATGAGGGGGAAAAAGAAAAAGAATATGAGGGGGGAGAAAAAGAATATGAGGGGGAAAAGAAAAAATATGAGGAGGGAAAAGAAAGAAAGAATATGAGGAGGGAAAAGAAAGAAAGAATATGAGGAGGGAAAAGAAAGAAAGAATATGAGGAGGGAAAAGAAAGAAAGAATATGAGGAGGGAAAAGAAAGAAAGAATATGAGGAGGGAAAAGAAAGAAAGAATATGAGGAGGGAAAAGAAAGAAAGAATATGAGGAGGGAAAAGAAAGAAAGAATATGAGGAGGGAAAAGAAAGAAAGAATATGAGGAGGGAAAAGAAAGAAAGAATATGGGGAAAAAAGAAAGAAAGAATATGGGGGGAAAGAAAGAAAGAATATGGGGGGAAGAAAGAAAGAATATGAGGGGGGGGAAAGAAAGAAAAAATATGAGGGGGAAAAGAAAGAAAGAATATGAGAGGAAAGAAAGAATATGAGGGGGAAAAAAGAAAGAAAGAATATGAGGGGGAAAAAAGAAAGAAAGAATATGAGGGGGAAAAAAGAAAGAAAGAATATGAGGGGGAAAAAAGAAAGAAAGAATATGAGGGGGAAAAAAGAAAGAAAGAATATGAGGGGGAAAAAAGAAAGAAAGAATATGAGGGGGAAAAAAGAAAGAAAGAATATGAGGGGGAAAAAAGAAAGAAAGAATATGAGGGGGAAAAAAGAAAGAAAGAATATGAGGGGGAAAAAAGAAAGAAAGAATATGAGGGGGAAAAAAGAAAGAAAGAATATGAGGGGGAAAAAAGAAAGAAAGAATATGAGGGGGAAAAAAGAAAGAAAGAATATGAGGGGGAAAAAAGAAAGAAAGAATATGAGGGGGAAAAAAGAAAGAAAGAATATGAGGGGGAAAAAAGAAAGAAAGAATATGAGGGGGAAAAAAGAAAGAAAGAATATGAGGGGGAAAAAAGAAAGAAAGAATATGAGGGGGAAAAAGAAAGAAAGAATATGAGGGGGAAAAAAGAAAGAAAGAATATGAGGGGGAAAAAAGAAAGAAAGAATATGAGGGGGAAAAAAGAAAGAAAGAATATGAGGGGGAAAAAAGAAAGAAAGAATATGAGGGGGAAAAAGAAAGAAAGAATATGAGGGGGAAAAAAGAAAGAAAGAATATGAGGGGGAAAAAAGAAAGAAAGAATATGAGGGAAAAAGAAAGAAAGAATATGAGGGAAAAAGAAAGAAAGAATATGAGGGAAAAAGAAAGAAAGAATATGAGGGAAAAAGAAAGAAAGAATATGAGGGAAAAAGAAAGAAAGAATATGAGGGAAAAAGAAAGAAAGAATATGAGGGAAAAATAATATAGGGAGTGAGAAAAAAACAACAAAGAAATTAGAGGTAAAAAAAAAAATTAGAGAGGACAAACTAATTAATGAGAACAAAAGAGCAAGGAAGAAATTCAGAAGAAAAAAAAAATCGAGAAAAATTTGGAAGCAAAATAAGAACGAGAAAGAAAATAGGGAGAAAAAATTTATAAAGAAAATAGGAGAAAATGGCAAAGGAAAGGAAATGACTTTAAAAAACTGACCTGTCAAGAATCTTTAACCAAAGTAATTAAAACCAACTGACCTGCAATGAAATGAAAGACAAAATAAAACATTAGAAAAAAAACTCAACAATATGTAAACTAAATTAAAAAAAAATAGTCCATTGGCATTTGTATAGGGCGGAGCAACAGTTGGGACGAAAAAGAAAATTCAAGAAAGATATAGAGTATAAATCTGATAGAAATTAAAACAGAAAATATTTATAAATTTTAGATCAATGACCTACATCAGAGTTACTTAAATTTATAATGCAAAAATTACTTACTAATCATAGTTGACAATATTTCAACCCATAAAAACTGAAGATGAAATTAAATACAAATAAAAATTAGTAATAATGGTTGACAATGCTAAATCGATTAAAAAATTAGGACAAAAGTAAATACTATTTAAAATAAGGAGGCACGGTGGAGTAATGGAGGAGGCACGGTGGAGTAATGGAGGAGGCACGGTGGAGTAATGGATAGCGGCTTGGATTGAGGAATCGGAGAGCCGAGTTCGAATTCCAGTCGAATCCATTACATTCACTTTCATGCTAATACCCTTGGGAAAGGTGTGAATCCTCTTCTTCTCCCTCCAGCTATGGGTAAATAACAGGACATACTGGGTTCTATAGCCTTGAATGGCAACTGGTCTAGGAGAAGGAAAACTCTTGAATTCAAAACCTGCGGAGGGTCGTTTGGGGACCTTGTGGCACATAGTGCACCAGGTTTCTGTAATTGGCCCTTCAAAAAGTGTGGATGGTCCTGCATGAAACCTTCACCACTATAATCAAATCTCATGTGCTATACATGCGGGTTTGGGGACCGCTTGTGAATTCCAAATTCCCATGAAACTCCAATATTGGAGCTGGCTCAACCCACCCTGGGTGAATGCCGTTACAAGGCAAGAAGACTATTTAAAATAAAGAATGGTTAATTTGCTAAAAATATCTACAGCAGACACTCCATGTAAATATTTGTTGCATCTAGATTGGCACAAGGCCACAAGATTAGTGAATATCTAACAAAATAAACAAACCACTGGAAGTTAACACTCAAAAATTTCATCCTTAATTACAGATATGGCCCATCAAAAATGTTGACAAATTCTCTGATCAAGTTTCAACTTCTATATGCCATGTCTGTTCAGTATGTGGGCCATCACAGCTCTCCATAATTTTCCATCCATTGCAGCTCTGAGTAACATTTGTCATTTTAATATCCCTCCCACCTCCTGTTCTACTACTCTTTCACACAAACTCATGAGGTGGGTGACCTACACTCCCTTCCCTTGTCCCCTTTGATAAGTCCTGTGAGTATCAAATTTTCCAAACACTCTTTCCTCATTATGTGTACAAGAAATTCCAACTGTCTCTTTCTGATTCTGAGCATAAGTATTCTTTTTGTTTCCATTAAGATATCTTCATTGCTTACACACTCCATCTATGGAATTCTCAGCATCCTTCTGTAGAACCACATTTATGTTGCCTCAAATTTTCTCTTCATCTGTGACAATATCATCCATTATTCACTGCCAAACAAGAGGATTGATAGTACATAACAGTTTAGCGCACTTTTCTTTGTTTCTAATGACATTTTTGTTTCTTAGTACTTTGTTTAGCTTTTGAAAGGTATCTTTTGCTATTCCACTGCACATTCAGATTTCAGTGTCACATAAGCAATTTTTGATTGTTTTAGTCCCTTATCTCTCATTTATTTTCACAATGTTGTTATCAGTTTACAGTAAATCAGAGCAGATAACTTTTCAACACTACCAGACCCCAAAATTGAACTCAGAACTGCAAAAGAATCAGATATTAAATATTGCTGCCACATCTGGTCTAGTGATCCTGCTATATATTTAGAAATTCTTGATAAAATCCAAAGAAGAATCTGCAATGTTACTGGCCTTGACCTGGCATCTCAGCTTCAATTCCTTTCCTACTGCCCTAATGCAGCTTCCCTATGCCTTTTCTATAAATAGTTCTCATGGTAACTGTTCTGAGGAACTATGGTACTGAAATTTTATGAATTTAAGTGCATTGGCAGCAATGTCTTATCATTTTAAAGTTGAAATGACTAGATGTAACTGTAAGTTTTATACTAACAGTTTCTTCTATCGCACTTCTCACTTGTGGAACTCTTGGCTTCTTGCTTCCCAATTAACTTTGATTTACAAAAAAAAATTTAAATGCAATGTCAATCGTTATCTTCTGTCTTCTTAATTCTTGTTCTTTTATTGTCCTCTTTCCTTAATAGTAGTTTTATTCACATTCTCTAACACTCAGTAACCTTTTGTGATTTAGTGGCTTTATTGCCTTGCTTGGGGTGAAATGATAAAAAAAAAATGTTTTAAACTACCATGCTTAATCTTTACAAGAGCCAGATCAGACTAAAAATGCAATATTGCTACCACATCTGAGCTGAAGCTGCCCAATCCTCACTTTCCAGCCTTGATAGGGTTCAAAAGCATTTATTTGGCTTTGTGAGTGATGAATTGTTTTCCTCTCTACAGCCCCTTTCCCATAAAGGAAACATTGTTAGCTCCTTGTTACTATTTTCATAGCAGAGGCTCAGATGAACTACATTCCTTGGTTCTCCCAATTCAAACATTTACAGCTAGGACCTGTCATGCCACATACACCAAGGTGACTCATCCTCATTCCCTTTGTATTCCATTGGTGAGGAGGAAGTTCCACTCAGACAGTTCCTTCACTGATCACTACAACCTTGAGTGAACAATATTAAAAAAAAAACTTCAGGATGTTCATTTCAACTAAAAACATTAAAAGACAGTCTCAAGAATAGAAAATTGGCTTTGTCATTATTGCATACATTATTTAGACTATTATCCCTATTCTTATTGTTTTTATGGATGCTTGTCAAATCTTTATCATAGCAGAAAATTCCTTGTTATGTCGATCACTACAATCATAACCACTTCAAGTCAAGAGTCAACTGTTATCTATCCTTCATATCCTCATAATATGAACCTGTTGCTCCCCATTTACTGGATGCCCTTACAACAACTTTATTTAGTAACCCTCTACCTTGAGTAGCTCTTAGGCCTTGTATTGGGTGAACAATAGTAAAAAAAAAAAATGCTTTAATCTATGGTTCAGGGAAAGAGAAAAGACAGGTGACACAAACCTGAATAAATCTGGTGATTACTTACTGATATTAAATGTTCCTAAAGTATGGAAATTAGAATGAGAACAATCTGCTCCTGAAAATTTAATAAAGGGTTCATTTAAAGATTCTGAGGTTTCTAAGTACAACAACAAACAGCTTCTTTCCCAGAACTGTTGGGATATGGAATGGACTCCAGAGGAGATGCTTCCTTGATCACTACACTCTTAATCATTTCAAATTGAGGGTCAACTGTTATCTATCCTCTATATAATATGCATGCTTTGCTCCTCCTCTATACACAATTGCAACAGGCTAAGTATTCAGTAGCACTTAGTCCTTGGACTAGGTGAACAATATTAAAGGGGAAAAAAGACACCTGAAGAAGGCCAGATTCTACAGTTGAAATGTTAAATACAACAATCAAGTTGAGCATCTTTTCTGAATAAGGCAGATAATGATGAGTAAACTTGTTTTATATGAAAATTAACATAAAAGTTTTTCATACAAATCTAGGAAGTGTTTTAACAAAAGGCAGAAAATGCAACACAGAAATCCAAAGGTGCAGTGGGATAGTGAAAGATACCTTTCAAAAGTTAAATAAAAGTATTAGTAAAGACGAAAATTTTCTTAGAAACAAAAAAAAAGCGTACTGGACTGTCATGCAGTGTCAGCTCCCCTATGGCAGTGAACACTAGACAATTTCCTAACAGATGAAGAAGAGACTTGAAGCAACAGAAATGCAGTTCTACAGAAGAATGCCAAGAACACTATTGGCTGAACATGTGAGCAACAACAAAGTTTTAGAGAAAGTTGAAACAAAAAGGAAACTTATACTTAGAATCAGAAAGAGATAGTTGAAATTTCTAGGGCGTATAATAAGGAAAGAGGGTTTGGAAAATTTGATACTTCTGTGTTGTCAACAAACACTCATTGCCACTTATGCAATGTCAATGAATACCTGTTATCACTTTTGTAATGTTTGTGGTAGCAGAGACTTTGTAATTGCAGATAGAACTATAATAATGCCATTGAACAATACTGGTGTCAGACACCTTCGAATAACACTCACACTAATAGTACTTGCTTGGTAAGTAGTCAGTCAGTTATGTGCCATGCGTGATACATGCTTAGGCGATCATGTATCTTTTGACACATGACTGATGAAGCAGATTTTTTTTTCCCCTGCAGTAGATTGCCATTTCCTTCTGCAGTAGCCCAGTTGCCACCCAAGGCTATAGAAACCAGTCTGTCCTGCTACTTACCCATAGCTGGGTGGGGGGAAGAAGAGGATACATACCTTTCCCAAGGGTATTAGCACATAAGTGAATGTAATGGATTCGACTGGAATTTGAACTCAGCTCTCTGATTTCTCAAACTGAGCTACTATCTATTACTCCACTGTGTTTGATAATACTTGCTCAAAAAGTAACCTCCAAATAGTGATCCATATAGTGATCACTTAGATGCCATGCTAATTCCCATATATACATTTCCTTTAACATCATGTGATTTCCTTATTCAAAATGGGATCGCCTGTGTTTGCTCTCTGGTGATCTGTGTTCAAACTCTAGTGTCAGCAGTGACACTTTATTTCTATATAACAGATACTCACAAGATATTGAAGGACGGAAGAAAGCAGTGAATAAACTACCTAATAAACTTTTTTTAAATGGTTAGCAGAACACGGATTGAGAGAGATAGCAAAAAGATAAACACTGTTAAGAGCTACAAAGGACAGGAAGTTGTGAAGACCCATGATCACCTATGTCCTGAATGTGCATGGAAAAGAAATTTGTAGTGTAAGTGGCCATGGTTAAATCTAAATGGCAGAACAGCACAAGCAATCAAAAGTGACGAAGTTTCTAATAAACAGTCACAAGAGAAAAGAACAGGGCAAAAAACAATATTGAGTAAGCAAACAATATATGCAAGACAAAGCAACAGTAATAAGGTAAAAAGATTCACAAACTAAGAATTAGTGTTGATACAAAAGAGCAAATTTACATAAAGGAACACGGTGTTCTAGTTTCAAGACAAGACAGACTGGAACTGAGTCAGATAAGACTGAGGAGTGGCCTATATTATTGGCTTGGAAGAAATCCTTGCATGCATTTGTAGTTCTGCTGATAAATTGGGGGGGGGAAGTATTTTATAATCATTCCTCATTACAAATGAAGCCAACAAAATTACAGAAAAAATTTATTTCTTTTCCCTTCTTTTTGAAGGAAAAGAAAACTAAATTTAAAATAACCAGAACCCGGGAGCGCTTTTAAAGTTCAACTTCAATCTTTAATTGATTTCAAGTTGTGATTATTTAGTTTGACATTACCAGAATAGTAATGAAATAGCGAACAGCACTGTTGCAGAAAGATCAGTAAACTCAGAAGACATTACAAGAATGCGAGATCAGGAGAAAGAGAAGAAAGAAAGACTTAGCAACTGAAAATTGGATTTCTTGGAGACTTAGTTTTGTAATAAGATGAAATCTAAATCCACTGGAAAATGTTATTGCCTCCCAATGTTTTTCATGGTTTGACAAAATTACATCATTGCAATACCTTAATTAGTTTACTTAATTTACTCTATTTGACAGCTTTATAAGAAACACTCTAAAATCAGTAAAGAATGTTGCTATCAAGGTTAAATAATGGCTTCAGAAGCTTCCATTGCATTTAAGACTCACAATTATTTTGTTACAGCATGTGGGAATTGTGCCTGATATAGTGACAATAATAATATATTATGGAATCACTATTTTTTGTTTTATAACTGTTATGTAGTGGTTTCACAGTGGAGGCTTGTATTTTGTACTAAGTTGGACCTAAATAGGTTCGACGTACAAAACGTTAGGAACTTGATATAATAGGTAATGACGCAGTAATCTAGTTGTGGTCGCTGATACTTTAATATCTGACTAACGGTCGTCCAACATCGACTGACTGACCAACTCACTGCCAACCGCTACTACTACTCTTACTTATTATAGGTGGGAGAGTCTATTAACTATAGAATAGGTGTGTTCCAGTATAACAATAACCTATTTGTTTTTCATTAAACTTTCATGCAAATGCCTTTCGTGAAGGCTTGAATCCATCTCCCCCAGCTCGGAGTGAAATAGTAGAGCTGACTGGGTTCTCTTGCCTTCAGGTGGCAACCAATTGGCAGCTGATCTAAAAAATGACCTCTAATTTATTGTTAACCAGGTAAGGAATGGCTTGCAAATTTTAACAACTTCAAAACAAAACTTCTCATTTTTTTTAATTGCCTGAGAGAACCCTTTCTGCCTTCCATCAGCATGGCTGATGCTAACCTCCAGGAGAGTGACTCATTGTTCCTTCTCAGGCTAACCTTTTCCACTGATATGAAGTGGAAAGATTATATTAAATGAAGTGCTAGGTCTGCTGCTAGGAAAGTTGGTTCACTGTGCTGTGACAGTTTTTCTTTATATATATATATGTAAGATAGTCTACAATTCATCCATGCTCAGAATATTGCTGCCACATCTGGTTTGGTGCTTCTGCTATATATTTAGAGATTCTTGATAAAATACAAAGAAGAATCACATTGTACATAAGGGAACAAGTTGAAACTACATAGAGGTATGGTGGCTGTAATAAGAACGGTCAGTAAGAATGTGTTGTTTTGGTGTAAGGAATACTGTGTTATGTTTGGGTCAGTAATTGTGGCTAGCTCAGTT
The DNA here is from genome assembly GCA_963932145.1 of Acanthosepion lycidas. NCBI lineage: Eukaryota > Metazoa > Mollusca > Cephalopoda > Sepiida > Sepiidae > Acanthosepion > Acanthosepion lycidas. The sequence continues at coordinate 36,565,830 of OZ010613.1, forward strand.
TAAGATAAGATTGATTGAAGACCAGCCTAGTCTTATCCCTCACTTTTGGCCTTATGCCACATTTTTGTATTATATTAAAATAAATATAACTTTCCTCTATGATACCAGGACTTTACAAATTTAAGTGCTGTACTAGATTACAAGGAGGCATGGTGGAGTAATGGATAGCGGCTTGGATTGAGGAACCGGAGAGCTGAGTTCGAATTCCAGTCGAATCCATTACATTCACTTACATGCTAATACCCTTGGGAAAGGTATGAATCCTCTTCTTCTCCCCCCAGCTATGAGTAAGTAGCAGGACAGACTGGGTTCTATAGCCTTGGATGGCAACTGGTCTACTGCAGAAAGAAATGGCAACCTACTGTAGGAAAAAAAAAAAATCTACCTCATGATCGCCTAAGCGTGTATCACATATGGCACATAAGTAAGTAATTAAGTTCAATATTGCATTTAAATTTTTGAAGATTTATCGTTATCTTCTGCCTTCTTAATGTCTGTTCTTTTATTGTTCTTCCTCCTTAATAGTGATTTTTGTTTTCTCAGAATCTTAGTGGCTTTATTGCCTTACTTGGAGTGAAAGGATTAAAAAGAAAATGTGGCAGAGGAGGGTAAATCCAACCATTTTATTGTGAATCTGCATATAGATGTTTTCAGTTTTGCAGTTGAACAGACAAAAATTCGCCTCCCATGAGGAGCCATTTATTTTCTACCTTAAGCAAACAACCTCACAATAAAGAAAGATTTTCAACTGACAGAAAATTTTCTGCATATCTGGGCTCACAATTAAGTTTATTATAAATAAACAAAAGCAATATGCAGGAAATGATCCGTTTATGAAAACTCTGCTAGTTGCCAGCACTTTAACATGCACCCCCAGGCAATCAACCACCTGGGGGTTCCTGAGTGAAACACTTTGGCCAACTCATGGTTCAACAGACTTAATACTTCATCCATGAAATTATTTAAAATCCCTGATCTGATTACATATTAATCCTGTTGATTTCAATCCTTGAAGGAATAATATTTATTCGTACAATAGTACAAAATGTGGCACAAGGCCAAAGGGTGTTGGGGACAGGACGGTCTTCTTCTGTCTTAATTTCAAAACTTAAACACTGACCCAAATATACCAACAATAGTCCTATCACCAAAACAATACATTCTCTCCTAACTTTCTTACTACATCCTCCATAATACCTCAATGTCTCTATGAAATTCTAACTAGTCCCCATATGTACATTTCAAAGTCTGTGGGGGGAGGGGAATAAAAACAACAATTTAAAAAAAAAACAATGATTATTAGGTTGGTGCAAAAATAATATCGTTTTTTTGACGTATTTTTTTAACGTCAAAAACAATATTATTTTTGCATCAACCTAATATTTACAATATGAATACTATTTATCAATCCTTGAAGGAATAAATATTTATTTGTACTAATGTACAAAATGTGGCACAAGGCCAAAAAGGGGGTTGGGGAAGAACGGTCTTCTTCTGTCTTAATTTTAAACTTAGCTAGTCACAGACATGGACCCAAACATACCAACAATATTCCTATCACCAAAACGACACATTCACTCCTACCTTTCTTACTACGTCCACCATAATACCTCAATGTCTCTATGAAATTCTAACTATCCCCATATGTACATTTCTAAGTCTGTGGGGGGAGGGGAATAAAAACAACAATTTAAAAAAAAAAACAATGATTATTTACAATATGAATTAATACTATTTATCAATCCTTGAAGGAATAACTGCAAAACACTTTTCCCTCCCTTTTTATATGTAGAAGTCCACAAATGCATGCTGGGATATTTTTCTTAGCCAATAAATTAGGCTGGTTTGCAGTCTGACATGACTTAGTGCAGATCAGCCTTCTCTAGTAGACAGAATGCTATATTTGCTTGTCCGAACTTGCTTTTGTGTATCAATGCCAATTCTTAGTTTGTGAACTTTTTACTTTCTTGCTCTTAATTTACCTTGCATATATTGTTTGCTTGCTTGATATTATTTCATTTTTTGCCCTGTTCTTTATTTCTTTTTATTGCAAACTTTGTTAGTTCTGCTTGTTTGACAGTTCTGTTCTTTATTTTGCATTTGACCATGGCTACTTACCCCATTTCAGCAGGAAGTACGAAGGAAAATATATTTTCATCAAAGCATTTAATTATATTTACAAATGTAAATACAGTATAGCAAAAGAAGAAAAAGTCTTGGTTAAGAGGAGAAAATTATGTTTAATAATACAACTGTACTTTTACAAATGAAAAATACAACAGCTAGGATGTAGCAGAAAATATTTAACTCATTAATGTCCAACGTAAATTCCAGAATCCTATTATAATTATGCTTGTCCACCTCTTTGTTAGTTCACATGACTGTTATACCCTGTAAATACCTCATAAATAATGGACTATTCCATTTTGATTGCATGGAAAGAGCATAAAAGACACTACTTGGTTACAGTGAGAAAATGAAAGGGGAGACAGAACTGGAGACAGAGAGGGAGTAAGATTAAGCTGAGAACAGATACTACACTTTGATCATAGCCAAAAGGCTGAGAATGGTGGCAACTGCTATAAATCTGCCATTTTTCAGACGCTGTTGTGGAGCTATTTCACAGTGGAGGATTGTATTTGTACTGAGTCAGTCCTAAAATAGGTTTGACATACAAAACATAAGGAACTTGGTATTATGCAGAGCAATCTGGTTGTGATCACTGATACTTTCGTATTCAACTAACTGTCGTCCAACATCGACCGACTGACTGACTGACCGACCCCCTCGTTACTCTTACTACTCCTACTTATTATAGGTGGGAGAGTCTAACTATAGAATAGGTGTGTTCCACCATAACAGACGCCCAGTATTGAACAACAGAAATCAACTTTGTTAATTCTGTTTGTTGGACAGTTCTGTTCTTTATTTTGCATTTGACCATGGCTACTCACCCCACATCAGCAGGGAGTACTAAGGAAAATATATTTTCAACAAAGCATTTAATTATATTCATATATGTAAATACAGCATAGCAAAATAAGAAAAAATCTTGGCTAAGAGATGAGAAAATTATATTAAGATTAAGCTGCTGAAAATAGATGCTACACTTTGATCATAGCTGAAAGGTTGAGAAGGATGACAACCGTGATAAATTTTTCAGACACACAGTGTTAAACAACAGAAACCAACTGAGGTAATCGCCAAAAGATCCAGTTATCATAAATAAAACAACATTATCTGCTGAATTATTTTTAAATTATTAAGGCAAATATTCCTAAGATGGGGACTTGGTTAGTTAACTATAAAAATTAAAAAAAAAAAAAAAAAATATTCCAGTAATAATTATAGATTCTTAAAAAAATCAAATACTAAAAAATAAGGTAATAATTACAAGTTTCTGAACACAGTACATCTTGGGATCATCCTAGATGAAGAACAGGCCTATTTTTCATGTCAGTGTACATTTGTGTGAGAAATTGATTCATTTTTGTTTTACAGCTTATCAACTCTTTGTTTCTTGAAGCTGAAACATTTTTGGACTGTAAGAATTTTTTTTTTTTTTGTGAGTGAATATAGCATTAATAATTTCTTTAGAATAATAATAATTTTCCCGATAAAGTTCTTACTATTTAACCCACAGATGGAGGAAAAGATGGGTTCATATTTTCTTTGCATGTAAATGAATGTAACAACTCAAACTGGAATTTGAATCCATTACTAAATGAAAATAGTTTTGACATACTATAATAGTTATTCTGTTGCTTTTCCAGAAACAGATAACATGTTGACAGCAAATAAAAAGATGTTAAAAAATATCTGAAGAATTCAGTAACCTGAGATCCATTCCTGGTCCCCAAGCCTTTCAGATTACCAGTTCAAATCTGCAACATCTTTGGTTGTAACTTGATAGAACTTTATCCCTCAACATTCATATCATCTGTGTAAATATGCAAATGTATGCATATATAGTGAGATACATTATCAAACAACACTCACTATCAGGTTAAATGCATCAGCTCTTCATCATCACTCCTATGACCAGGTGTGGTTATAGGATCAAAGCACAGCTGAGCACTACATGTCTGGGTTGAAAGCTAGAGGTATTCATTCACATGCAGCATGTCTTTGTCCAGATCAAACCACAGCCAATGTCCTCAGACATGAAGGCTTGTCTTGGCCATGAACATGCATTTATTCCATTGGAGGAGCCCTCTACCTTTAACATCAGACTAGGAAGCTCATACATGATATGTGATAATATTTACTGTATATTTCTGTGTACAAGACAACCTTTAAACCCCCAAAATCACCCTTAAAAATTACAGTTGTCTTTCACTACAATTCTAAAAAATTAACCTTAAATTCGGGTGTTATTTGTTGGGAGACTAATCTAGGCCTCAATGCGATGACCAATAACGTACATGAAAAGATTCACATTATCAAATTAACTGATAATAAAAGTAATAAAACCATTTCTACCTTATATGTTACTGGTATAAATTCATAATAAATTGCTTTATTTACATTATTTGGACTATTGTCCTCATCTTTGTCCCCATATTTGTCCCCATATTTATTACAAGGTTTCGGCTGTTGTACGCTCCGGCCTTCTTCAGGTGGTTGGAATGTCAAACTGAACCCTTTATTTCGCTCACTGGGGTAGACTGTTCTAGTTCCACGTGCCATGTTTGATGGATGTCAGTTATAAGATATTTCCTGTTAATTTCCCTCTGAAAGTTCTCCACTGCCTTAGCCGGGTATTGACAAGATACAAAGAGTGTGAGTTCAATACCCAGTTAAGGCAGTGGAGAACTATCAGAAGATTGGACAATAGTCCAAATAATGTAAATAATGTACATAATACCTCATCTCAGAAATATAAACATAAATTGCTTATTTGAAGAATAATTCTATATCAATGAAATCAACTTGTATCCATGCAAGCTAGGAAAAGAAGAATCAGTATTCACAAGAGATCATGTGATGAAATGTAAACAAAACAATGGTTTCCCTTTTAGGGGACACATGTAGGAAAAACATGATATAGAACCGGTTTTGTTATTTATTTTGAATTTCTAAGAATACAATAAGTAACAACAATTCCAATAAAATAATCTTTATATAATCAATCAGTTGTTTTATACTACAGGTATAGGATGAATTCATGAAAATTTGCTATATTTTTTGACCTTATCTTATCTGAAGGTCACCTTATACATGGAAATATACAATATATATTTGTTATCTTTATATTTGTGTGTTAACATACTAATGCAATCTATGTATTTCTGTTTCTTATAACAAAAAATGTAACATTTTAATTTAATTTTACTTGATTTAAAGAAATAATTTGTTAATACTATTTTTTTTCTAGTCTTTCTTATTATAAACGTAATAATTTAACTTGTTACAAGTCTCTTCCAAGAAAGTTAATTTTCATAATGTTCTGTTATGTTTAACTTTTAACAAACTTTTTTTCAGAAGACTGTCTTCGTTTTTGTTTTTACGCTGCAAAATTTATTTAAAAATGCTATTGTTATTAGGTTGGTGCAAAAATAATGTCGTTTTCTCACATAGTAACATATGTGAGAAAACGACATTATTTTTGCACCAACCTAATAGATAAAATATAAATCTGCAACTGGATGTTTTTCCCTTCTTGCCAGAATTACAACTTTCCGAAGTCAATATACACAACTATAAAAATGTTTAAAAAATAAAAAAAAATAGAAAATAGTTAAATTCATAACCTCATGCTATTTAAAATATATAACACATAAATCCAGAAGTAAAATAATTTAAATATCAATTTCCATTAAAAATTTCAAGTACATTTACTTACTTTTGTTTATCAGACATTAAATTATCTCACTTAGTACCCTCTGTAACTTACCTAGACTTTTCAGCTAACCTGATGAATATTTATGAGCGTTATTTAAATTTAAAAATTTTGAAATCTAACAACATTTTTGCTTTTGTCGATATGTTGTGGTGTCCTCCCTCTAAAGAGTCTATGTCGGACTCTTACACCTTCTATAAGATTAGTAGGACAGAAGGCTTTGGGGAACAGTGAATAGAATAGATTGAGCGCTAGTTCATTCGATACACTCTCACAAGTCATGTAATAGTCTTCTTGTGTACTTACTGTTTAATATACGATATATCTGCAAACCTGGGTTTTGTTATTAACCATTTAGTTGGTCACAACACCATGCATTCTGTCTTCTTGTAATAGATCGAGTGCTAGTTCATTCGATACTATCTCACTAGTGTAATACTCTTCTTGTGTACTTACTGTTTAATATACGATATATCTGCAAACCTGGGTTTTGTTATTAACCATTTAGTTGGTCACAACACCATGCATTCTGTCTTCTTGTAATAGATCGAGTGCTAGTTCATTCGATACTATCTCACTAGTGTAATACTCTTCTTGTGTACTTACTGTTTAATATACGATATATCTGCAAACCTGGGTTTTGTTATTAACCATTTAGTTGGTCACAACACCATGCATTCTGTCTTCTTGTAATAGATCGAGTGCTAGTTCATTCGATACTATCTCACTAGTGTAATACTCTTCTTGTGTACTTACTGTTTAATATACGATATATCTGCAAACCTGGGTTTTGTTATTAACCATTTAGTTGGTCACAACACCATGCATTCTGTCTTCTTGTAATAGATCGAGTGCTAGTTCATTCGATACTATCTCACTAGTGTAATACTCTTCTTGTGTACTTACTGTTTAATATACGATATATCTGCAAACCTGGTTTTTGTTATTACTTAACCATTTACTTAGTCACAACACTATAAATAGTTGTTAAAAAGTAAAATCCTCACATTTGCCTTGATAAAGTCCCTCAGAGGACCAAACATGTCAGCTAAGATAAGTTTTCCTTTTGTCTCTATTCATAGAATTAATTTAATATTTTTCTCCATGATATTGTTATTCGTAACAATAAATATACTGATGATAAAAAATTTAAATTTTTATGAGTAATTTGTATTTTTTTCTTTCTAAAAGAAAATCTGTTGTAGTGGAACAGACCTATTCTATAGTTAATAGACTCTCCCACCTATAATAAGTAGGAGTAGTAATAGTAACAAGGAGTAGCTGAGTGGGTCAGTCAGTTGAGGTCGGACGACAGTTAGTCGAATACTACAGTATCAGCAACCACAACTAGATTTTCTCTGTGTTATTACCTATTATATCAAGTTCCTAACGTTTTGCACGTCAAATCTATTTTAGGACCGACTTAGTACAAATACAAGCCTCCACTGTGAAATCACTCCACAACAAAACCAAAACAAAAAGTCTTAGGTCCCACAGGAATGTCAAGATTTTAGATAGGCATCCAGTTCTTCATGAGACATGCATGATGATATGGGCTTAAATAAAGACCGCCATTTAATATACCCAAGATATATGAAGAAGCCATCATGTCTGTTAATTCAAACTCTTAGCAGGAAGTAACACAGAATGCAATGAACAGTCTAAGAGAAAAATGATCAGTGGGGGAAAGGGTAACTTTGAAACTGAGGCAATGCAGTCAATGATGACCATTAATAGCTAAAAGAGAAATCTGCTCTCATTAGAACCAGAACTGTGACAGGAAGCAGTAATAATCCTGCTTTTCTGTCTTTGATCTCTCTCTTCCGTTTTGCTTTGCTATCCCTTACCAAATCCACCAACTTTCCCATCCTCACTGCCCAGAGAGCAAGAGGTATAGGGAGAACAGAAAGCAGCAGCTAAATTACTCTTCTTTTCTTATTCACTCCAGCTTAACCCCCTCAACCTTCTTTCATTCTACATTCTCTGTGTCTGTGCACAGAATTGATTGTTATAGTGGAACACACCTATTCTACGGTTAATAGACTCTCCCACCTATAATAAGTAGGAGTAATAAGAGTAACAAGTCAGTCACTCAGGTGAGTTGGTCAGTCAGTCGATGTCAGACGACCGTTAGTCGGATATTAAAGTATCAGCCACCACAACTAGATTACTGCGTCATTACCTATTATATCAAGTTCCTAACGTTTTGCACGTCGAACCTATTTTAGGACCAACTTAGTACAAATACAAGCCTCCCCTGTGAAACCACTACATAACATTGATGCAAGAGTGGTATATGGAAGCAGGACCTTTCTCTGCTTACATTACACTACTAATGTTGCTTGTTCACAATTTATTCTAAGAAATCAATGAAGAGATTTCTTTAAATTATGACAATTAAAAGTACGGAAGTAAAAAATATTCAATAAGTAATAACAGAAAACAGAACAGTTGAATTCATTTCTTACCAGAAAGTAAACAAACCCAGGAATGTCGCTGCGTGTTCACAAATGAATCCACCAAAATTGGGGAGTAACAATCTTAAATAATCTGTGGGGTACAAAATTTTAGTAGGGCTTTAAAATTGGACATTTTAAAAGTATATAGAGTGGGGGAAGAGCTTGGATAAGAAATAATATTACTCACTGAAAAGTAACAGATTGAAAAAACATTATAACAACAAAAAAGGGCTAACCAGTTATAACTCCTCACTCTTCAGAATCAATCAAGGACAAAAACAAATATCTGCATGACAACTAAAAAAAAAAAAAAAAGGTGTGGGGGGGGGAGAAAGAAAAATGCTCCTAGAGTATCAGCAATATAAATAATACAGATTACATTTAAAAAAATCTCTGACTGAAAAAATGTCAATTTTTAAAATCACTGAAAGCAAAATGGATGGAGGGAAACAGTGTGTGGCCTATCTAACGAGCTTGTGTAAATGAATTGTTTTACAGTTTACCAACATTTTGTAGGTAATTTAAAGTCAGACAATACTTTTTTGGTTGTGCTAAAAAAAATTTTAAAATTGAGATGATAATGATTTACTGATACAAGTTCTACCAATTAACCCAATTAAGAGGTGGAACAAAGACTAAACATTACCAAAGACTTTCTTAAAAATAAAAAAACTGATATTTAGTTATCTGGTTAGATTTTGGGAAATGTGGCTAACCGAGGTCTTTTCAGCACCCTTAATTTACATTACACAAGCCAATTGACTACGTCTGTATTGCAACAAAGTTAGCGTAACAAGTTAGGTATACCGTTGACCATTTAACCTAGGTGAAATGTGTTTTATGCCAAACAAAATCTAAAAAGTATCAAAATATAATTTTCAAAAAGTCAGATTTGTAAGTATAATTGGTTTCTTTGATAAAGACTAATGTAATTCTAAAGACCATTGTGCTGTTACTGATTGTCACCAAAAAGTTCATTGCTATCTTGGAAAAGTGGAAAGCAGAAAACTGTCAGTACAATGTAACCTGGACCTGTAGAAGACACATGAAGTAGGCCCTTAATAATTTTATCTGGCATGGATTTATGACTGCATAGACAATAAACTCTAGAAATAAAATCATCAAAAAGCAGACACCCGCAGTCCACAAGGAAGCCAAAACAAATAAATAAAAACTTTCAAAATCAAGTGTCATTCTATTGGAAAAAAGGAGATTACAATAATAGACTTTTTTTCTTCCACCTCTTTTTAGTCATTAGCACCCCCTCACATTTGAGCATCAAGATCATCGTCTTCTCTCCTTACTCCATTTCTCTCCTCTGTTGGCAGTGACAGAGATGGCTGTGAAGGCTCAGCCTACTCCTGAAGAGTCGTAAGCAGGAGTCACAGAGGAGTGTGGGTGGTGGATGTGGTTGGGCTAGTTGGGCCCTCCTGACATCATGTTGTAGATCCTCTTCCTGTTGGACTCTAAAGTTTCAATCCCACTCAGATGGTCCTACACAAAGAAGTTTTGTAGGAATAGTTTCCCAGGTCTGTGGGTTGATGTTGGCCTGTGTCAGGGACATTTTCAACTGATCCTTGAAGCATCGTTTTGGGTCTCTGTGTAGCCTCTTGCAAGTTCTCCAAGCAGGATGACACATGGGAGTCAAGTGGGACACATTCTGGACATGTGGCCCACCCAGCAGAGGCGATGTTGGAGGATGGTAGCCTCGATGCGAGGGAGAGATGTCCAAGAGAGTACCTCATTGTTGGTAATTTCAAGCAAGGCAATACTAGTATGCAAAGGGTTACGGTGAGTGAATGTGAGAGAAAAGACTAAGTATATAGAGGATTGAGGAAAAAACAAAAGATGAATGGGATTTAAAAAAGATAGAAGATGGCAATTGATATTGCATTTAAATTTTTGAAGATTGTAGTTATCAGGGAAGCAAGTCAACGGCAAGAAGTTCCACAGGCAAGACAGAAACTGTTAGAGTATAATTGGCAGTTGCATCTAGAAGATTAGAATATAACTTAATAGCAAAGGAAAGTGATCCCCCACTTTATGACCAAGAAACTATATCTTAATTTTTAACCTGCAACATAAAAAATAATGACTTATTCAGTGAAGTTCTTTATTATTATTAGGTTTTCATTTATGATACTGAAGTAACTCTAGGATGATTAGTTTATTGCTTAACAACAACAGAAACCAGATCCCCCACTTTATAACCAGTTGCCCCCTTATATTAATATTATTTTACCTACAACATCACAAAGGATTAGGCTTATATCTACATCATATAGAAACACTGGTTTCTGCACAATCACTGAAATTAAGCAACATCAAGCCTGGTCAGTACCTAGATGGGTGGCTACTTGGGAATACTATGTATGTAAGCTTGGATGTATGGAAGATGTAATGGATAATGTCTTGGAACTGTTAATCAGAGAGCTGAGTTCCAATTCCCATTGGGTTCATTATATTCACTTAAGTGCAAATACACTTGGGAAAGCTATAAATCCACTTTTTCTAAGACTTGTATCACTAAACTCCTTTTATCTAAAAAGAAAAAAAAATCCAATCTAAAAATAGTTTCTGGCGTTAAATAACCTGAAAAGGTTTGATAAGCCATAGAAAATGAATCAATCAGATAAAAAATGTTTTCTTATTTTGTTAAGTGCTTACTATTATTAGGTTTCATTTGTGAGGCTGTAGTAATTCTGGGGGTGATTAGTTTATTACTTAATAACTACAGAATCCCTCCCCATGCTTTTTGACTCATTGAACCATATATTAATATTAGGTTGGTGCAAAAATAATGTCGTTTTCTCACATAGTAACATATGAGAGAAAACGACATTATTTTTGCACCAACCTAATAATATTTCACCTGCAACATAAAAAATGATTACTTATTTTGTTAAGTCATCACTATTACATGCAAGTCGAGAACACATTATCAGTTTTGGGATTTTATATTAAATGGATCCCACCACCTTGGGAGCAGTCTTGCAAATGGAATTTCAAATGTTGAGAATATGTCTCATACTCTTTTTGTTTTGGCTACACTAAAAAATCTTGGTTGCCAAGTAATGAAGGTTTTCAATTTTCTAAAAAAAAAAAAAAAAAAAAAAAAAATACAACATTGAAATGGAAAATGAACTTTGTTAGAGTAGAAAATAAAAATGAAAGATACAAAACAGGAAATCTTTTAAAGTGTACAAATAAGAACACCTGCATGTAAGATAAAAAAAAAAAAAAAAGAAACAGGTGCATTTGTCCAAAGAAAGCAGGAGAGTGGTGGATATATAGACTTCAATCACTGTCTATATGAAGAAGTCAAGATGTGAACTTAAGGTTTTTGAATTCATACACCATCTAACAAACATCTACTTAGAAATCTCTTCTTGATATCAAATTTAGTTCAAGATTAACATTTCAACATTTTTATCCTTTTGACTACTTTTAAGGAATAAAAATTTTGAAATGCTAATCTTAAACTTAATTTGATGTCAAAATTCTAAGTAGATGTTTGTTGGTTGAGGTATGAATTCAAAAACCTTAAGTTCACATCTTGATTTTCTCATATTTTATCCCTTTGACAATTTCTGAGGAATATAGAACTCATTCCATCCAGAAGGAAATGTCAATGAGCACCCCAATACTTGGCAATGTGTTCTACCAGCAACGCTTGAGGATTTAGAATTCAAACTACAACATGCTTTTCAGCGAAGAAAAATCATTTTTTTAAAAAACATTTTGGCACTAGGAATCAACAGATGTTGAATTTTCTCACAAAACTTTAAAATTAATTTGTCTGAATTTCTGGGATGAGGAGTTACAAAATCTTGGTTGCCAAGTAATGAAGGTTTTCAATTTTCTAAAAAAAGGGCAATAGTCTGAGTGTAAATAAAAGTTATCCAGATCGACAAGAGCAGAACTGCTGAATTGTTGAGATAATAAAAAATCTTACTAATTAACCAATAGCTGGGGAGAGAAGAGTTGGATTCATAACTTTCCCAATTTGCATGTAAGTAAATATAACAAACCCAACAGGAATTAGAACTCTGCTCTCCAACAATTCCAAGCTATTATCTATTACACCACCTGCACATTCAAGCTTACAACACCTGGCATTCCTAAATGGTCACCCATCTAGATACTGACCAGGCTTGACATTGTTTAACTTTAGTGATCACGCCAAAATTAAAAATCACTTTAAAATATGGCCAGCTGAGTTATATAACAATGGAAGTTTAAGAAGTTAATTAATCGTCTATTCCAGAGCAAACACTATATAAATGAAATACACATGTGCAGACAAAGAGAGATATCAAGAAATAATTAGAGCATGTGCCTTGAAGTTGAACACTTGTGAGAAAACTGGCAGCCCCACCCATACTCATTGTGAATTAGAGAAATCTGCTGTAGAAGTCATTTGCTGCTAAAACATTAGCACTCCCCATAGCTGTTATACGATTACTACATTTCATCTTGAATCAATGATAATTTTTAAACAGCATTGTTTCTTCTATTGGCACATTTACACCTTTTTCAGCAAGACTGCCTGATGTTGAAGAAGCAGTACAATTGGAACCTCACCCAGATCAAGAAAACCATGGCTTTTCTTGGAGATACACAGCAAATAAAATCCACTAGACAACACAAATTCTGGTGAAGAAAACCAACCAGCAAAATTATTTGCACCAATACCAAACCACCTCTGTTCCTCTACTGATATGATATTCAAAAACCTAGACAGGTGTGTTGAATTTGGTGACCAGCACAAGTACGTGTTATGTCTGGTGGTTACGACCACCTAAGACACTGGCTATAATCCTCTCCACCAAACAGCCAAATTGGCAGATCAAAGCATCATTTGATTGACAGACTCTTAAAGGGAACTCAATACACTGACAAGTTCAAAATGAAATTCATAGTTAAGACGAAACCAGTATAATAGACATATTGAGAATAAGACGGCTTGACAGATATAAACAATGACAGACTTTTGGAAATCAACTGGGATAGTGAGATAGGTGGAAAGAGTTGGACTGATAGACATACAGGACAGTCTCACAATAGAAGAGCAGACCCCACCACCACCAATTATTTGCTCAGTGAAAATGATATCAATTAATGCACATTTTAAATCGTAGTCCCCCTGACTTAAAGGTGACCTACCCACCACTCAAGACACGCTGGCAATGAGACAGAGAAATAGAAACCAATTGAGATAGCAAACTAGTAAAATAAACCTTGACTAAACCAGGTGCACTTCTTTAAAGTTCCATGTCCCTTCAGGACATGAACGATCATGGCTCTCCACAGCGTCCTACCCTATGTAGTCCTGAGCAGCACTTCTCACTTCACCATCTATTCACATATACTCATGTCAAATAGGTATCCTGCTTCCTTCTTATATCTCTCTTGCTCTTAGTATACCCTGTGATGGTCAAATTTTCCAAGCCCTCCTTCCTCAGAAATTCCATCTCTCTCACTGATTTTGAATATGTTTTGTTACTATTTTCTTAAAGCTTTCCTCATTGCTTGCTCCATCCATGAAATTCTCAATATCCTTCTGTAGAACCTCATTTCTGTTGCCCCCAGTTTTCTCTTCATCTGTGCGGAAATTGTCCAGCATTCACTGCCATACAAGATGATCGATATCACACAGCAATTCAGCACTTTTCTTTGTTTCTAATGAAATTTTCCTGTTTTCTAGTAATTTAGCTTTTGGAATGCATCTTTTGCTAATCCAATGTGAGTTCAGATTTCAGTATTGTATTTTCCATGCAGATATTAAAAGATTGAGATGGCGGGGGAATCACTGATAAAGAAAAATCACACTGCAGGTCAAAGTATTTATTTCAATAACATAGTGAATTAAAAATACAAAACACAATATGTGATATGAAAGAATAAGAGCATATGCTAGGTTATGAGGACCTCCTTAGTAGGCCTAGCATAGAAATAAATACATTGTGGGAGCCATTAATAAATAATCAGATGTGAAAGCAAGGCTTCAACAACAATAGCAGAAGTTGTATCAAAAGAGAATGATGTGTGCAGTTAAGTTTGACAAGCAGCAGAACTCATCAGCAAGTAGGTTAGGTTTAAAGCTACAAGTTCTCCACATATAATTGTCCCAAGGAACACTAGCCTCGGGGATTAAATGGAGCAGGCAATAACTGAGCAGTACTAAAAATAGATATGAGATATCCCTAGAGGGAAAAAGAACAGTCTAACCCAGTAGATTAAATAAAGGATTCATTTCAACATACACCTAATGAAGGCTGGAGGATTTAATGGCTGAAACTTTGTAATAACAAAAGATGAGGGTAATAGTCCACATGTAAATCATGATAACTCCTCATTCCAGAAATTCAGATGGAAAAGATATGATTATATTCTATCAAAAAAATGCCGCCCAAAAGTATGATCAATTAATATTTCAGGTATAACTTCAGATAATTCCATAAAAAAATAAAATAAAATAAAACATTAATCATTTTCTACCAAATTATTTTCAGTTTTTGAAGAAGTTGTTTCTTGTTAAGTCCTGAGAACTTTCAAGTATTTCTGTTGTATTATACCTACTGACAATAATGAGTATGTCCCCATTCATATGAATTCAGGAGTAAATATTGTATGTTGGTCTGCAGTCGAAGATTCATCTACAGCTGTGCTGGTCAAACTCTCTGACTCCAGGCAAGGAGGATCCCCAAACAAGGCTATGTTGAAGAGCAGAGTCTCATCTCAGCAAACAGCTACCCGGCCCCATTTTATAAGGGGCCTACAGGGAATTTTTGACCACGCCAACGAACTTGGATAACCCACATTAAATTCAGCCTTGTGCCACATCTGACCACATGGAGCGGTTGGTAAATATCCTGCAGTTGGAGATTTATCTCCAACTATGCTGGTCTCTCTGCCTGGAGGATCCCCAGACAAGGCTATGTCAAAGGGCAGAGTCTCGTCTCAGGAAACGGCTATCCGACTGTTTTATACAAGGTCTACAGGGAATTTTTGGCTGAGCCTACAGGCTCAGATACCCCACATTAAATTCGGCCTTGTGCCACATCTGACAGTGTGGGGCAGTTGGTAGATATCCTGCAGTTGAAGATTCATTGTGGAATTCACTTGACTCACTTCTAGCAGTTAACTACTTCTTCTATGTGTCACTGGTGAATCATATATGTGTTGTTCTTGTCCTAAGTATTACTGTTCATTACCAACCTTCATTTGATTATTCTGTTCAGTAACCTTCCCTAGGTTACAACAATTTCCTAAAAGCTCTAGTAATGTTCTTAAATAACCTCATATCAATAGCTGCATTTACTACAAGGAAAATTTTCTCATCAGCATCCATCTTGCACATTTACAAATCTACCCATGCATTGAATACTGTTGCTATATCTGGTCTGGTGCTCCTGTTATTCATCTTGAGGTTCTTGACAAAATCCAAAGAAGAAAACAAAATCCATGTATTTGATTCCGACATGGCATCTCAACTTTAGTCATTTTCTCACCGACATGACATGGCTTCCCTCTCTATTTTCTACAAATATTTTCATGGCAACTGTTCTTATAAGCTTTTTTCCCTTGGTACCTTGAATATATGAAGTTAAGCATGCTACTAGATTGGCATCTAAGTCCCACTTGTTTACTGTTGAAATAGATAAATTCAATGGACACTTCTACTCCAATAGTTTTTTTTTTCTCACACCTTCTGCTTGTGGAACTCCCTTCCATTTACTCATTTCCCTGATAACTACAATCTTCAAAAATTTAAATGCAACATCAATCGCCATCTACCTTCTTGAATACCATTCATCTTTTGTCCTTTCCTCACTCCTCCCTATATTCAGTCTTTTCTCTCACTTCCACTCCCTGTAACCTCCTCCTTACTAGTGGCATTCCCACCTGGCTTGAGGTGAGGCTAGGTGCTTTACATGCTATGCCATTTTGACTTATCTGTTATGAGGAAAACAAATTATGAGTTACTTATAGGATGGTTAAATTCTCCTGCCATACTAATAACATTATGAGTCAATGTAATAGAATAGGTGTTACTTTCTGAATTACAATTCAATTTGACATTAAAAATAATAAACACTTTATTAGATTGTTTACAAGTATGGTTGGCAAAACATCAGCTAAGTGCCAATTGATTCAAACTTTATAAAATGGTAAATAATAAGGATTTCTTTATAGTTGATTCACATATTTCAATAATTTAGTAAATGTTTATAAATTTATGAATAAGAAATCTTTTTCATATTTCTTTCTTTATAAACTGGTAAATGATAAATATTGCATTACATTAATTTCATTAGAACTATATTGATTTTTAGAATGTTGCAAATATAAAAGTATTCTTTTAAATAAACAATGTAATAAATAGTGTTTAATATTTTAGTTGTATATTCAAGAAAAAAATGTATAAATTCACTTCCATCGCATTCTAAGGTTTTATTACAATTCTAATCATTGCTTTTTAAAGAAATAAACATTTCTGAGGTGTAAGGGTGGTTAAGATAATAGCAGTGTCCATTTTGATACTTTTTTGTATGTACAAAGATCTAATACCAATAATTCTACCTACCAACAAGTAACTGTTAAGTCTTTAATAATTACAGAAATAAATTAAATATTTAATTAAAATTATTTCCTACCCTCCTATGAAAAAACATGTTCGTTCCAATCTGTGCGGCATGATTGCAAAATACTTTTCACTCCCCAATTTATAGGAAGAAGCACACAAATGCATGCTGGGATTTCTTCCTAGCCAATAAGATAAGCCACTTGTTGTTGGTTGCATCTGACTCAGTCCCAGTCTGAAGTCAGAACGCTATGTTCACTTATGCAAATTTGCTCTTGTGTGTCAACCCCAATTGTTAGCTTGTGAACTTTTTGCCTTATTACTGTTAATTTGCCTTGCATATATTGTTTGCTTGCTTTCTATTAGTTTTTGTCCTGTCCTTTTCTTGTTCTTGTCTTAATAGTAAATCTGGTATTGCTGACAAAACTAACAGAGCCGTTAGTCTTGAAAAGAACCTCCAGTTGGTTGTTGACTGGAGCAGAAAATGGCTGCTTAACTTTAATGCCTCAAAAATAAAACTGCTCTCTATTACCCACCACAGTGAACCCTCCCTACCTCCCATTAGAATATCTAATGCTCAACGCCATGAGAGCACCTCGTTGTGACTGCTTGGCCTCACACTGTCCGCTGACCTGAGATGGAACAAATACATTGAATCAATAGCTTCATTTACTGCAAGGAAAGTTAATTCTTTGTGTCATGCATGTCAACCATTCACTCTTGCATAGAATATTGCTGTCATATATGGTCTGGAGACCCCGCTGTTCATCTTAAGATCCTTGACAAAATCCAGAGACAGATATGCAATGTGGCTGGCCCTTATCTGGTATCTCGTTTACAGTCGCTCTCTTATAGATCTGCCATCTGTCTTTTCTACAAATACTTACATAGTAACAGCTCCAACAAGCTACTTTCACTAGTTCCCAAACTGCATTAATTTAAACGTGCTACTAGGTTGGCATATCAGTCCCACCCTTTCTCTATCAAAGTGTTAAATGTAGCAGTCTCTTCTACTCCAATAACTTCATGTCTTGCACTTCGCATCTGTGGAATTCCCTTCCTGTTACTTGCTTCCCTGATAGATATAATCTCCAACTGTTCAAATGTAATGCTAATTAACATCTCCAGATGCCTTGATCTATTCCTCGTCCTTTTCTTCATCCTTTCTGCTTTCACGCCACTTTACTTTTGCTCCCACTCTCTGTAACCCCTTGCATGCTAGTGGCACTCCCACCTTGATTAGGGTGAAAAGTTGTGAAAAGTTGTTTATTGCAAACTTTGTCAAATCTGTTTGTTGGGCAGCTCTGCCATTTATTTACATCTAACCATAATTACTCACTCTACAAAACATTTTGAGCACTCACCATTTTTTTAAATTTAATTTAAAATATCAACCTTAAATATAATACTATCAAATAAATCAAGCATATCTCACATGTGGTTGAATTACCATATTATAATGCATTCTCTTAATAGATTAAAATATGATGATGGAATACATTCTTTATTTTCTTGGCCAAAAGAAGCCCACTCGACTTTCCATCTCCTTGTAACACTGGAGAATCTCATCAAGAATAATAATGTCTGGACTTGATTATTTCTTCTATATAATTCAAAGACCCTTCCCTTACAAAGAGCAGTCCACTGCACCACACCAATCCCAACCATAGTTTAGACGAATTCTTTGCCTGTGGAATTCTTGCAGGCAAAACAGATCAATAGCAAGAATAGGGTGGGAGTAAGTGTGATGAATGTAGGAGGAAATCAATAAGTTGCAAGAGGTGTGGAAGATGGGGGAAAAAGCAGTTGCCTTTCAAGGGTGGGGACAAAGATGGACAGGCAGTGCAAAGATCCACTCAGACTTTAAATTCCATAACTGATTGCCACCTCAGAGGAATGTCATGTTATGAATGTGATTAAATAATACTCAATACATAACTTTGCATCTGATGGAAGGATCAACAAGGTTCATTGGTAAAAATGAATCTGCTCAAAATTTCTGTTGTATCTTTGCAATTTTGAATTCTCTCTTCATGTTTTTCTTCTAGTCACACAAAATAATCATTGTAAAGTTTTTAATTCTCAAGTTGGCTTGTTTAGAAAATTACTAGACCACTCATAAACATATAGGGTTTCTTTCAAAAGCAGTTCATGATACAAAATAATGAGGTAACAATATCATCAATTTTATTATTAATTACACATTTTAATTTGTATTTAAAGGCTACAAAAGAAGGTTTATTGTTCCATGTGCATTGAATGTAAAGAAATCCATCGGAAAACAAATGGCTGCTCATAAGGCAAATATTTAAGAACATTACATTCTCACAAATACAAGATTTTGCTGGTAACATGCAAATTTCCAATCATCAAAAAAATATAAGAATCACATTACCAATGAGGGAAGGAAGAATTGCAATAGATGCATAATTGTTTAATTATATTCATTGCATAGTCAAGTGTGGGTTTTCTGCAGTGGATGAATGGTAAGAGCACATGAGATAACGAAGAGAAAAAAAAAGAGATTTATTGTTGCCATAGTGAACATGAAAGAACCAACAAGAAAGACAGTGACATTGATTCTCTTACAAGTGAACACAAACCACACAAACATTTACCCAGAGGCTTGAGATTAATATTACTTATGTTTAACCTAATTCCATAATACTCTAATATTAAATGTAAATGAGTGTTTATCATTTTCTCGCTATATCTATCTACAGTACATTGTGCATGAACATGATATAGGTCTCTCTAAAAATTCCAATTTGAGTGGCCATATTTATTTTCTTCTGGCCACACATTGCACAGACTAGTTTTGTGATGTCAACGAACACTTGTCACTTTAGTAATGCTGATTGTAGTAGAGACTTTGTAATCACAGATACAACTATAGTAACACCGTTGAATAATACTGGTGTCAGACGCCTTCAAATAACACTCACACTAATAGTACACGCTGGAAACATAACCACTGAGTAGTGATCTGTATAGTGATCCAAATAGTGATCAGTATAGAAAATAGTGTAGAGAAGAGAATAATGATCTGTATAGTAATAGAGGATAGACTAGAAATGGTGATTGTTTAGATGTCACACTAATTCCCATATACATTTCTTTTATCATCATGTGATCTACTTATTCAAAATGGGATCGTCTGTGTTTGCTCTCTGGTGAGCTATGTTCAAACTACAGTATCGGCAGCAACACTTTATTCCTGTATAACACAAATTATGCACTTTACAAATTTAAGCGCAGTACTAGATTGGCAGATAGGTTTCATCATTCTATCATTGAAAGTGCTAGATGCAACTAAGTTCTAGGCTAATGTTTTGTTTTTTCTGCTCAGATTCTTTCGCTTTCAGTATCCCCTTGTATCTTAGTGGCTTTAGTGCCTTGTTTAGTTTGAGTGATTTCCATATCTCTATAGCACTGTTTAAAAAAGTTAAGCATCTACTCTAGAAACGTTTGTAGTAATAAAAAATGTCGGATTTAAAATAAAACTCCATTAATTCTTTAGAAATTACTTTATGTTTAACATACAAAATTGAGCAGATTTTCAAGGCCAGAATATTAACATAACAATGTTCCCCAACTATATGTGGCCTTGGGCCAAACTTTAATAATTGGATAAAAAAAAAATATACATATTTCATCATTCATTTCAGCAAATATTCATTCAGCGCCACAAGAAATGGTATTTATGGAAATTAAAAGTATAAGATTCTTCTCACACCTTCACTCCCATTAGACCAAGCCTTTTTAGCAACAACATTATTTCTTATTTGAAAATCTTTCAGACTAAAGAAAAAAAAAAAAAAAAGACAAAATTAAAAAATTTGACTTCTTAATAATAAATTAGTACCTTAGTACTTTTATTGTCAGCAGCTGCTCACATCCAAGCATTGGGATCATCGTCTTCTCTCCCTATTCCTTTCTTCCCCCATGCTGGCTGTGTCAGAGATGGCTATGAAGGCCCAGACTACTCTACACCTCCAACACATGTCAGTAAAATGCACATGAGAAAAGAGGGCTCAGAAATTTTGACACTGACAGGACATAGTGAAGGTAAGTGGGACAGAGTAAAGTAATGAATAACTTACCAAATGAGCTTGCGTGAATGGTTGGCAGAATAAGGATTAAGATATATAGCAAAAGTACAAACTTTACTAACAGTTACAAATACAGGAAATTGTGGAGGACCAGGATTACCCATGTGTTAGTATGCAGCATATAGAAGAATTCTGTGATATTACAAGTTATATAAACAACTCATCAACATCAGAGGTAGATTTGAGACAACACTGTAGTTTTAAAAAAAGCAACATTTCTTTATCCGATTTTCCAAGATGTAATAATGATTTCTTTTCAAAAGGAAGCAAACGTTTTTTTCCTATTACCTGGAGGAATTACTTTTCCTTTACAGGAAAACATCTTTGTAAATTTTTTATGCATTCTCAGAAAATGAACAATAGCTCCAACAAGCACAACAGATATTTCTGCTTTTCCTTGTATCCATTTTTAAAATCACAGCATATTTATTTATATTTTTATGTATTTTAAACAATTACAGGAATTTCTTAAGCTTTTATTATTAATCTCCAATCAAGACAAGTTAATTAAAATGAAAGCATAATTGATATTTGTAAATTACCCTGGCCATACAAATAAACAACAAAGATATTTTTAGCATTTTCTCTTTTATCCATTTTTAAAAACAGAACATTTATTTACATTTTTTATGAATTATAAGCTATTAACAAAGTACCCATCAAAAATAATAGGATTATATTTATGTATGGTTCAGTAGTTTCATCTAGAACCAGAGTATTGGAGTGCTCAGTCTGCAAACAAAGCATATGACCGCTAACCAAACCACCTGGCTGATCAGCCTATAGACAGAGCACCCAGTCTAGAACCAGAGCATCTACGCACATGGCCTATAGACAAAGCGCCTGGATGTTTGGCCTACAGGGAGCCCAGACACTCAGCCTACAGACAGAGCACCTGGCCTCCAACCAGACAGAAAACAGCCTACAAACAAAACATCTGGCCTTCAACCAGAGTGCCTGAAATCCTCAGCTTACATATAAAATGCTTGGAACCTTGGCCTACAGTCAGAAAACCCAGCCTACAACTGGAGTGATCGGAACTCTTGACCTACAGACAGAGCAGTTAAAACCCTCAGCCTAAGACAGAGTGGCCTAAACCCACTGCCTACAGCCAGAAACCCAGCCTACAACTAGACTGGCTGAAACCCTAGTGACCAGAACCTTCACCCTACGGACAGAGCATCTGGTCGCTCAGCCTACAATCAAAATTTCTCTCCCTGGTACATGTACATGAATTGAAAGTGTTGTATTCCTGAGCTTGCTGAAAGTGATACACACACATACAGAAAACCACAGACCAATGAAAATGATCATATTGAGAACCATATGGTCAAAAACAACAAGTTCCTCAACTTTCCAAGATTCATAACTTCCACAATATCATGATAAACATTGAAACAAATAAATAAAAAATAATGACAAATGACATCCATAATTTACCCTGATCTTGATAATGTCAAGAAGCATTGTTGAAAGGAAATGATCACAAATTTTAAGACTTAAGATATTTGAGCATTTGATTCATTCATTTGTGGAAGGGGGTTGGGGTGAGGATTTTTCAGCATCCCCACCCTGTAGTGGTAATGGAAAAGAAACAGAATAACAGCATCAACAATGACAAGTGAGAAGAGAGAGAATGAGTCAGATGAATAGGTGAGGGGGTTGGGGAGAAATAATAATCAGAGAATATGAAATAAAGATTGATGAGAATATTAATAAAAAGAAGATAAAGAAAATAGTAGAAAAAGAGGAAAAGACAAGAAGAGAAAAGACAGACAAGAAAAAAAGGAAAAGAAAAGACAGACAAGAAAAAGAGGAAAAAGGAAAAGAAAAGAGAAAAGCTATAAAAAAACTAAAAAAAGAGGTGAAAAGAAAAAAAGGAAGAGGAAAACAAAAGGAAAGAGAAGAGGAAAAAGAAAGAGAAGAGGAAAAAGAAAGAGAAGAGGAAAAAGAAAGAGAAGAGGAAAAAGAAAGAGAAGAGGAAAAAGAAAGAAAAAATGAAAAGAAAGAAAAAATGAAAAGAAAGAAAAAATGAAAAGAAAGAAAATACAGTGCTCTGGGATTTCACCATGCATACCAACCACAGTATACAAGCCAACAGACCAGACATAATAAAAGACTTAAAAAATCTTAAATACTATTTCATCAACAACCATTCTATCTGATAAAAACTTATCAGCAAAAGAATTTGACAAACTTTCAAAATACAGAAATCTGGAAATAGGAACTTCAATTTTATGGCATTGAAACAACCCCTATTCTAATAATAATAGGAATACTGGGAATGACTAAAAAAATACTGATACATACACTAAGAAAATCCCAGAAAACCTATCACTGTCTGATAAAGAAAAAATATGCTCCAGAACAGAACTCTCTCATACACAGAAAAACTCTCTGAATATAATAGACTCAGTAAATTCTAAGAAAAAAATCTTCATTTACAGCAGGTCCCAGGTCGGTAGGCATAGAGGTTTATCCCTGATTTTCTGTTTAGGATATGGTTTGCTGGTTCTTTCCTCCATGGCCTTAATGATTTAACTTTTTGGTGATTTGACCAATTAGTGGCTATGACTTTTCATTATGAAGGTATTTGTCGACAGCATTCTGGTTGCTGCATCCAACTGGTAGCTTTTACTCTTTGGTAGCGCTTTAGAGAGGCTTCTCTGATCAACACTGACATAATATCAGGGTATTTGTAGTGCCATGTCACACATGGGTAGGTGTGTATGTATGTATTTCTGGCAGGCAACCCTCAGGCGATATTATGCTTTAGTCTCAGCCACCTTCTGGTCAGTTTGTATTGCTATAGACCAGGGGTCATCAAATTACAGCTCACAGATTGGATCTGGCCTCTGAAATCAGTTCATTCAGCCTGCCACTTCACCGTGCCACAAATGAACTAAACTATAATTATTTATATGGAATTATCAATAGATTGTAGTTAAACTTACTATGTAGAAAAAATTAAAATAAATCTAAATAAAACGTCAAAATTTGGCCAATCTGATTTTTGCATCTGACAGTAATAGAAGTTTTAGGAAAATCAGTGAAATAAAAAATTTGGTGACTTTTTGCAATTTTTGATATCCGAGCACTTTTTGTGTGTCTGCAATGAAGTTTCTAAGAAAAGCCTGCTTGCAGCAATTATGTTTTAACTTGCATTGTTGTGTTTAAACTGGTCTGAAGAGTGCCGTATATATAAAGAACCGACTTCAACAAATTATGTGATATATTTTGCCTGAAATTATTATAAAATCTAAAGTATGTAAAGTCAGCACATGTAATGAGGTTGAATGATGAACATTTGAAAGCATTTCTCTTGACTGGATGCAGCAAAACCAAAACAAATATTAATTATATCTTAAAAGGAAAACACCAGTTTTACAAATCTCACTAACCTTTTGTGCTGCTTAGTTTAGGAGATTCGGATATGTGCGCACTTGGTGTGATATAACTATTTTATTGCTATTGTCGACTTTTTAGATTACTTTTTAGTAAATAAGTATGTTTGATATCTTTATTTTTTGTGCTTTCAGTTTAATTTACAAAATGGTTATCTGGATCACGCTCATCATTCTCTCAGTTATCTGTCCCTCTGCAAAAAAAAAATTTAGTAACCCCTGCCATAGACGATGTATAATGGTAATTATTTTGACCTTTTGCTACTTAAAATAAAAGATTATATCTTCTTAATTCCTAATTTAATATTGTTTTTTTTTTATAATATTCTCTCACTCATTAACTTCTTGTGTCTTAGTGGCTTTATTGCCTTGCTTGGAGCAAAATGATTAAAAAAAAATTGATAGAAGATTGTATCAAAACAGTAAATCTGGAAAAAACATGATATAATAATGATGATAATAATTCATTAATCAATCAAAGAAAGCAAATATAATCAAGAACTTAAGATCAACTAAAAACAACAAAAGGAAATAAAATTTTTATCTTCCTTTAAAATATCAACCATGGCAGCTATTAAGAAAAATGGCCAGTGTTAAATATCAAATTGTATAAGACAAATGACCTCCACCTTAATAAAAAGCCGTTTATAATTGACTGGTTTATAATTAGCTCAAAGTGCAATCATCCCAAAGTAGCAGCAAATGTTAAGAAGCAACTTTTTATATCGGATACATTGTGAAGAAACTGGAAACACAAGTTGATTTCTAATGTCATTGACTGAATGAAGAACTAACAAGCAATCCAGTGTGAATGCTGTACAAAAGCAAATGCCACATTTCTCAAGATCTGTCATCTCTAAGACTGATGACTTTGGAGTTTCCAGAATTCCATGGAAGTTATTAGACTGTTTACATTTCTTGCCTCTTTGATATTAATCATCAAAATGGCTGACCTACTCAGCCTCTTTCATATTTGCTTTACTCATTCTTATCTCAAGTTTATGCAGCTGTCAAATTGGCATTCAACATTATTTTTCCCCAAATTTTAACAGCATTTTCTTCTTTTATGTGCCGGGCCCCTTCCAGACGAAAGGCGATCATGGCCCTCCACATTTTCCTGTCCCTTGAAGCTCTTAATAAGTTTTGTCTTTTTGTTATTTCTCCCAAACCCTATTCTACCATCTATTTGCTCAAGCTATTCAAGTATGTTACGTTCTGTTTTCCACTGTTCCTCAATCTGTCCTGTGAGTATCTGCTTTTCTAAGCCTTCTTTCCTCATTACGTGCCACAGAAATTTCAACTGCGTCTTCCCAATTTCCTACTTGTCCAATAACACTTATAATATACCATTGTGTATTTATTTATATCTTTCATGTTGCAGTCTATAGTTTTCTTTTGTTTTACGGCCTATCAACCTCAAAGGGTTATTTAATGCCGATAATATTTTTATTGATGGTAATAATTTTTTTTCAAAAATTTATTGCCGGTAATAATGTATTGCAGGGAATAATTTTTTCTTCCAAAATGTATTACTGGTAATATACCAATTTTTATACTTTCATAGTGTTTTGACCCCTTTGGTAGGGGGGGGGGTTAACTATTTGCCCATAGCTGGGACCATGACAGGTGCTACCACCTGGGAACACCAGCAATTAAGAGGTGGTTCCACGTTCCTCAAAATCTCCTGATCAATGGCTTTACTGTCAGATGTAGTTTATCGTCTTACCCAGGATGCAAAAACAGTTTATCGTCATACCCAGGACGCGGGTGCAGTTTATCATCATGCCCAGGACAGGCAGTCTATAGTGCAAAAGGAAATAAATCAACTTAAAGTAGTAAATTTATAAGTGGTTATTTCTTATACTCCTTTTAATAATGTTTACAAATAAAATATTTATTTCACAAGGAAAATGAACCATTAGATTAATCCATTCCCTGACTACTACATTTCTTAAACTGCAGTCTTATTTGTTCAAGTATTTCTTCCAAGACACCCAGATACTTTAGTCTTGCTTCAATTTGATCTTAAAATAGGCTTTGCCCTCAGCCTTTTTGTTGTTCTTTATTAACAGCATTTTCTACTTATCCAATAACACTTTGGATAAAGTTGAATATCACCAAACTCAAGCGAATCAATACTTGTCACTTCTGGTTTCGCTATCTACAATATAATATATCATTGTGCACTTATTTAATTATATCTTTTGAGTCACGCTCTATAGTGTGAAGGGAGGTAAATCAATGTAAGTTGCACTATATATAGTTATAAGTGGTTACTTCCCTTGCTCATTGTAATAGCCTATACCAGAGATGGCTAAACTTGCTTAATGCAAGAGTCACATACAATAAAGTGCAGATGTTCGAGAGCCACAATACATAAACAAAATTTACACATACATTTTTGTTACATACACATTAAACTTAGGTTTATGTCTCATTCATACCCAGTATATTAAGTAAATATATATATAAAAGCTTAAAATTTTTCTAATTTGCCTCTTATATTAACTGTGATGAAAAAAAAGATCTCAGTCAACATATGTGGCTCTCAGCCAACATATGTAGCTCGTTAGCCATATGTGGCTCACGAGCTGCAGTTTGGCCACTCCTGGTCTATACAAGTAAAATATCTTTAGTTCCCACGAAAAAGAAACCTGATATATTTCTGAGATGAGGTATTATGTACACTATTTACATTATTCGGACTATTGTCCTCATCTTTGTCGCCATATCTATCACAACGTTTCAGCCGTTATACACTCTTACCTTCTTCAGGTGGTTGGAATGTCAAACTGAACCCTTTATTTCACTCACTGGGGTAGACTGATCTAGTTCCACATGCCATGTTCAATGGATGTCAGTTATCTCCTGTTAATTTCCCTCTGAATGTTCTCCACTGCCTTAACTGGGTATTGAACTCACACTCTTTGGGTCCTGTCACTGGATCTAACTAACGCCTTTATCTACTGTGCCATGTGTCCTTGAGTGAAAAAAAGGGTTCAGTTTGACATTCTAACCACCTGAAGAAGGCTGGAGTATACAACAGCCAAAACATTGTAATAAATATGTAATGAGCATGCGCGGAAACGTCCTCGAACTGTGTGTGCGTGTTGTCGCCGGGCACACCTTGGAGTACCATAATGGACTCAACCGAGGACTATAAGAAGATACGCGAGTCGTTTGGTGTCTTTTCTTGGACGCCAAAAGCCATTGTGGTCAGTCGTCTGTCGGCAGCAGTTGTGGGTGCCGTTTTGCTCGTTTGCTGTTGTAAAGTTGTGTCGCAAGTAGGCCTTCGTTTTTGGTTCGCAAGTAGGCGTTCATTTTTGGTTCACAAGAAGGCGTTCGTCTTTTGTGTCACATGAAGTTGTTGGTTTTTTTTGGGGTATTTTTCCCCGTTTTCTCGCACAACAAAGATGAGGACAATAGTCCAAATAATGTAAATAATGAAAAATGAACCATTTAATTAATTCATTCCCTTAGATGTCTTTGTCGTCTTGCCGTCTTGTTTTGCTTTTAGATTGGCTTTATAGTTGCCATTTTCATTGTTCTATTGCTAATCTTTCTCTTTTGAGTCACTGCTATATTAGATGCATAAAAAATTTAACATGAAAAGATATTGAGCAAAAAGTGATTTATTTAATGCTAAGAGTAATCCATGAATCATAGATGCCATTGACCATCTAATAAATACAAAAGGAACAGATTAATTAAATGGTTCATTGGCATCTATATTAGTTGTGAATTCTTAATCTCAGTTTTATTCCATCTAAATACACATTTTCAAAATTTTAAATTTAACAGAATTTCAATATTAAAACTTTCTAATAATAGCTGTCATTTTTGATGGCACTGGTGTTGAATATTAGCTAGTTTGCCAGAGGTTTAGCACACAAGTAGGCAAATGTAGCCAAAGCCAAAACTGACTTGAGTCATTTATGGAGAAATATATAGCTGAACAAAGACCCCTCATGCAAATGTATTGGGAAGGTCCATTCTAGCAAAATGGACCAACCCAACTGGTGTATTAGGCGCTCTCCTATAAAATAAGGTAAAATCAGCTTTTACAAGGAAATAGGAGGCAGCCATGTTGGCAGGTAAGTCACTTGACTTCTATATCTCCCTCCTCTCCCCATTGCGGAAGCATATTGGCCGTTGGGGAGGAATTAATTCCCTATTGCCTGGCTGATTGTACGAGAGTAGTCGGGATAGCGCCCTGGGAATCCTCGTTCTTGATGGCTGTGATTGAGTAGGGCCCTGGGACGCTGGTTTATTTTGTAATGTAATGTCACCATTTTCCAAGTCTTTGGCAGATTGATGTGGTCTGCATGTATCCGTAATTGTCGGCTCAGGTGACACAGGCATGGCACTTGGTATGGGGGTCTTGATTATGGGTGCTTCAAGTTTCCTTAGAAACCTACGGTTCCGCAGGGTTATTCTGCCTGATCCTGCAACTCTAATTCTATATTGACGGTTGGGAAGTGTCTCTACTATTCGCCCAGCTATGTCCCATCGACGGCTATTTGGGTTTTGAATGGAGACTGTGTCACCTTTATAAAGTGGGGATAGTGCATGTGCAGTACGGTTGTACTTCTCGATGAGGTCTGCATTGCGTTTGGATAATCTCTGTTCTCGTTTTTGTGCTGCGGCTATCCATTCAGGGTGTGGTTTATATAACTGTGGGTGCGATGGGATAAAATCTCGAAGACGTCTATGAAGCAGGAGTTGCGCTGGTGATAAGCCAATGCCTTGGATAGGGGTGTTTCTATATTGCAAGATTGCTTGTGCTGCCATGTTATTGTCCAAGGAACCCTGGTGTCCTGTGCAGTCTTTTATGAGTCTTTTTGCAGTCTTGACTGCCAATTCTGCACGTCCGTTAGACTGGGGATAGGCCACTGATGAAATTCTTTGCTTAACAGCCCAGGTTTTTAGGAACTGTTGGAATGAGTAAGCTGAGAATGGCGGTCCACCATCTGTACTAAGTTCCTCAGGTGCACCATATGTTTGGAATATTTCTCTGCAGATGGAAATCAACCTGGAAGCAACCGCTTGCCCTGGCTTGATGCGGTACAGAATGAGCCATCCAGTGAGCCTGTCTGCACAAGCAAGATATGTGAAGGATTTAACATAGAACAAATCCATTACAATCTGTTGAAATGGCCATTCAGGTGTAGGTGTCATTTGGATTGGTTCATGTGGTAGACTTGGGGCATTCCTTGAACATGTAATGCAATTATACCTGTAATTGCGAATTGAGGCATTCATTCCAGGCCAGTAAACTGAGTCATTGGCACGCGCTTTCATGCCAACTACTCCTTGATGAGCCGAATGTAGGCATTTTAATATGTTCTTGCGCTGGGAGGTTGGTATCACTACTCTCCTGTCAAGTAGTATTAGACCATTTTCATTGCTTAGGCGGTTACGAACTTCCCAGTATTCCCGGATTGTAGGTGGTGTTGCTTGACGACTGTTTGGAAAACCATTGTCTATGGTTTTCCGTAATAGGGTGTATTGTGTGTCTTCTTGACCAGCAAAACGAATGTGGTCAGGGGAAGTTATGGCAGGATTATCATCTAATTGAGATATTGATGTGAGGGCTGTCAATCTCATTGTTGCACAAGTC
Source organism: Acanthosepion lycidas (assembly GCA_963932145.1). Taxonomy (NCBI): domain Eukaryota; kingdom Metazoa; phylum Mollusca; class Cephalopoda; order Sepiida; family Sepiidae; genus Acanthosepion; species Acanthosepion lycidas. The sequence continues at coordinate 36,595,854 of OZ010613.1, forward strand.
TCATCTGATTCATCAATTTCTATAAGGGAGGGTTCTATGGAGAATGTATCAAGTAGGCTTTGTACTGTAGTGACTGGATTGCGGGAAATAGCATCAGAGGCTCTGTGCCATTTTCCAGGGCAGTGTTGCATGGTGAAACGATATCTCAAGCTTTTCTCTTTGAGTCGGAATAGGCGAGGGTTGTGAATTTTGCTGAGATCTCGATCACCAAAAAGTCCTTTGAGTGGTTCATGGTCGGTCACGACTATAACGTTTGGGCAACCTAGTATGAACATGCGGCACTTTTCAAGTGCCCAGCTGATAGCTGCTGCTTCACCTTCTATGGGTGCATATCTTTGCTCAGCCTCAGTACAGAATCTGCTTCCAGCAAACACAAGATGCCAGCCTTCAGGGCAACAGACAGGGGCTCGTTCGATTGCACATGTGCAGTGTTTCTGAAGAAGTAAAAATCCCATGCCGTCTTTACTCCAGTCAGGAGCTAAGCAGGTAATTCTGTTGATGTCAAATGTTGAGACGCCCCGCTTTACTAGTTCAACAATGACCCGCTTTGATTCCTGAAATGCTTTCTCAAGGGTCTGGTTCCAGGTGAATTTTGAGTTTTTTTTGACAAGGTCCCGAAAAGGTAGCATAATGGGACTTAATGAATATGCCCAGGCAAGTTGGTTTACCAGTCCAAACCAAGACCTTGCATCGGTGATGGTTTTCGGAACAGGGAAATTTAAAATAGCATTAAGCATTGATTCAGAGGGAGATACACCCGATGAAGTTATTTGAAGGCCACCGAACAGGATACGATGACTGGCAAGAGCTACTTATCAAAATTGGCATTCCTACCGACTCTGCCAAAACCTATGCTGAATCGTTTGTGAAAGAGAATATTACTCAGGATAGCCTCTCTATGATAGACCGGGAAATCCTTAAAGAACTAGGTGTCACAACCATGGGACATGCCCTAGCTATCCTTAAGCTATCAAAGGAGCAACCTTTGACATCAGACAGCTATACGAAGGCCCCTGCAGCCAAACTCCCCCAGCTCCATTCAGAGATGACATCACAACAATTCCGAAAGTTCAGAATTGATTGGGAGGTATTTGTGCAAATGACAAACATGCCCCCTACACAGACCAACATCCATTTATACAACTGTGCTGATGAGACTGTGCAAACGTCGATCATCAATACATACCCCAAATTTTTCTCGGAAAAGCCAAACAGACTCCTGAACATGTTGGAGGCATTAGTTACCCAAAAATCGAACCCTATGGTTCATAGATTGTCTTTCGCTTCGATTTCCCAGGGACCAGGCGAATCAATCCAGCAATTTGTTGTCCGCCTTAAGGGTACAGCACAGGATTGTGACTTCACATGTCCCATTTGCAGTCATGACCTATCTGACATCTATATCAAAGACCAGCTGGTCAGAGGTACAGCAAATGATGCTCTCCAAGCAGATTTACTAGCAAAGGCCAGCTCATTGAAGACCCTTGACCAAAACATCAACCATGCTGAGGCATTCGAGGCAGCACTGCGTGACCAAGCACGAATGGCAGGGACAACTGAAATGTCAGCATTGCGTGCATCAACCTATCGCAAAGAAAAAACACAAGTGGAAAAAAATCCCCCTCAATCCAGAAGCCCCAAAAAACTGATTATAAAACAAAACAAGTTCCGCTGTAGTGGATGTGGTAGCCACAAGCATGGCATCCCAGGAACCAGCACCCGCCAACAGGCATGTCCTGCCTGGAATCAGACCTGTGACTTGTGTAGCATCCAAGGTCATTTTTCAAAAGTTTGCCGATCAAGAAATCGCTCTAGTCAAGTGAGAGGCTTCCAAGACGATGAAGCTAACATGGACAGTTTGATTGCACATGTAGAGTTTGACCAGGAGACAGGCTCATATGTGTCCTCTAACAAAAATAGTGTTGTTCAGATAGAAGCAACACTGGTCCCATTCTCTCCAAGGCCAGACCCCAGAAATCCTGTTCACAGCGCCATGTTGAATATTAGCTAGTTTGCCAGAGGTTTAGCACACAAGTAGGCAAATGTAGCCAAAGCCAAAACTGACTTGAGTCATTTATGGAGAAATATATAGCTGAACAAAGACCCCTCATGCAAATGTATTGGGAAGGTCCATTCTAGCAAAATGGACCAACCCAACTGGTGTGTATTAGGCGCTCTCCTATAAAATAAGGTAAAATCAGCTTTTACAAGGAAATAGGAGGCAGCCATGTTGGCAGGTAAGTCACTTGACTTCTATAACTGGTACACTAGTTCAAAAATAAAATATACAGTTTAAATAAAAAAAAAAAGTATGTTTGTACTATAATTAAACTGGTAAAAAGGATAAAATTATTAGATTTGTACTGGGATGCATGGGTTGGTGGGTGTTGTAATAGTGGCTCATCCCCCCATCTAAAAAAAAAACAAAAAAACAGCAAGCTAATTTTGAATTGCAGTCAAGTTCATGACATTGATATTTGCACAAATAGCCTCGGTAAAGAAGGTATGAATCCATCTAATCTCCCTCCACCTATGGGTTAAATAATAGAGAAAACTAGGCTCTTAAACTTTGGTTGGCAATTTTCTGAAGATCAAATTGTCACTCTTTGGTTTTATGTATCTAATAAGATATAAATATTAAGATCAGAGGGCATTATCTGATCTTCTTTTCTATTGTGCCTATGTATGATAAAGTGTGATAACAGTGTCATATTTTTAACTGGTTAAAATGAGCATTGTCACAAGGGTTCCAAATCTGCAGCAGTACCTTCCTCTTTCCACTATAGAAGTAAGTTCAGAATACTCTAACATCTAAAGGGCATGTTGGTTAGTTTGTTTAGCAGCATATCAATCTCTATGGGTTATTTAATGCCAATATGTAAATAATTTGAACAATTGTATGGCTTCAACTAAATACATTTTGAATACAACTGTATGCCATCAAGTACAAGTAAAATGCTGATACCCCTGATGAAGAATGGATGGACAGCTCTGCCTACAAAACTCTGGAGTCGGGATGCTGAAGGTAATTTTAGCTGACAAACTTTTACTCCTATTAATTATATATATTTATATAATAAAAAGGCTTAAACACTAATATTCCATGGTCATAATTATATATATATATAATTTGTCTGTAACACTTTTTACAAAAGACGCATGCCCTGTCCCGGGGTGGTAACACCTGTTAGGGTCCAAGCTATAGGCAAATAGTGAACCCCTAAACAAAAGCAAAACATGAAGATATAAAAATAGCTTTTTATAGTAAAAATACCAGCAAAAAAAAAAAAAAAATTAGCAGCAATACATTTTACTTGTATTTGAAGGCATACGGTTGCATTCAAAATGTATTGCAAGGAATAATTTCCTTTTATGCTCATTTAACACTGGTGTAAGTTTTCTTCTGTATTCTCTGTATGTACTTGTGCACATCTTTGCTGATGTGTGTATGTGTAGGGAGTCATGATTATTTTGCCCTATTCTTCATTTTTTTTCCTTATCTGATTGTTGCTGATTTTGTCTGGGTTTGTTCTGACTCTAGAAATGTGACCTATTTTCATTTATGGGCATTTTGGTATTTTTTACTAGGGAAGTTGTATGTAAATAATTGATATTAATGCTTAAATGATAATTATATATGTATGTGTGTGCGTCACAGTAATGATATCAATGCTTAAAATGTAAATACTTATATATACACATATTTATATATGTTCAGTGGGCTAGTATTTCGTTTTTTAATTTGGTTTGGTGGTATCATAAGTATTAATTGTAAGAGCTGAGATTTATAATTATATTTATTTATTATTGTTATAATTTACATTTATATGTCTGTATTTGTATGCTTACGTATACACACACATGCACATGTACACTTATGTCTGTGCTTTGTTATCAATAACTAGTGCTTAAATGGTATACTTATTCATTTTTTAATATTTTTTTACATACATGCACACACACATATATATATTACATACTCCCTCACATGCATACACACACTACACATGTATGTAATTGTTAAATAGTGTATATATATATATATATATATATATATAATTAAAATAAACATATGCTTATATCATATGTTATCATTTATTTAATATTTCATTTTTATTTAATGGTTAATAGTTTATTTGTTTTTGCTTTGATGTTATATATTGAGGTATTAATTATAGCAGTGGGTATGTTTGTTCATTTTTTGTTGTTTGTGTGCATGTATGTACATATCCATATGGACATACACATGTATAGGTGTGTACTTTAATATTTATTTAGTAACAGATTAAGTTTATATTGTCTCTTTTATTTATTTATTTGAAGTTTGTATTATATTTTTTATTTCATTATTTAAAAGTTTATATTTATTTTATTTATACTTATTTTTATTTTTAGTTCGTCCTTAGATGGCAAAGTCAATATTTATTTATATGCCTACATTTACCAATTATTTCAGTTTTCTTGTTTAAGTGTTTATTTTGGTTTTTAAAACTAATTATTGGTAGTTTTTCCTCGAAGCATAACTTATAATTTTTGCTCTTAATACTATATGGGGCTGCTCTTTTTATAATTTCCCCATTTGATTCTGGTGGGGATATTGTATTCTTTTTGGCTCCATATATATTTTGATAGGGTTGTATTGTTTGTGTATTTTTTCTTTCAAATGACATTTTGTGCTTATAAAAATATCTTTCTTTAAAAGATTTTTCCTGTGGCCCCTATGCAAACTTTTCTGCCTGTGTTAATGTTATTATTTATGATGGCTTTGTATATTATGTTATTGGTTAAACATTTATTAAGTGGACAATTTTCTTTGTTTTTGCAGTTAGATTTAATGGTTTTATTTTTCAGCATGTTGTTGTTATTGATTTTGTTGAGTATTTTTTATTATGCTTAGTTATTTTCTCCATGTTATCCATGCAGTTGTAACTAATTTTGATTGTATTTTTATTGATAATTTTGGTAATTCGCTGTTTTTAGGGAATTGTCTGGCAATTATTTTTAATATTTTCCCTATTTTTCTTTTTATATTATTATTGGGGTATTGAACCAAATTATATTTCTTTTTCTGTTGTTTTTGTTTGAATTATTTTCATTTTTGTATTCTAGTTTGAATATCCAGTTTCTTAGGGCTGATACAGTTTTTTTTTTTAAATTTTCATTGAATATATTTAGGCTACTAGAATTTGTTGAAATTATTTTACATATAGATATGGGTATTTATTTAAGTATGTTATGGGGGGGGGGTAGAAATTTTGTTAATGTATATTGGTTTGTTGTTTAGATTTCTGTATGGTTTGTAGATTCCATTGTTTTGGCTGAATTTTATATCTAAGAAATTTACTATTTTTTGATTGGACTTTATATTGATTATAAATTCTAGGGTTTGGAAGGTTTTTATTATTTCTTGTTTTATTTTTGCTGTAGATCTGCTATTGCAATTTCTTGGTATACTTCTGCACATAGCTACCCATTGTTAGTCAAAGTTACTATTATTATTATCATCATTACAGCTATTTTTTTTGCTCTTTTTTGATTTTCGGCAGTGTTTAATTATATTTATGTCCTCATTGGAAATAGTCTTGTATTGTTTTGCTAAGTTTAATGCATTTTTCAGTGTATGCTCATTAATAGATGGGTAGAAGTCTTATGTATAATTATGTGAAGGAGCAGTTTTCTTTATCTTACTTATTATAAAATGCAGATTGTGTGTGTGTGTGTGTGTGTGTGTGTGTCTCTGTACGTTTATATATTCAATCGGATTTCCTACATTTTTCAACCGATTTCAACAAAACTTCACAGGATTACGTAAAATTCTGACAGCGCCAAAAATTGGAAAAACAATTGTTTTTGCACAAAATCAATTTGAAAACATGATTCTGTCACCAGAATGAAAGGGGAACAACTCATATCAAGTTATACTGATAAAAACCCAGGTTGTTTGTGTGTGTGTGTGTGTGTGTGTGTGTGTTCATTTATATATGGGATTGGATTTCCTACATTTTTCAACCGATTTCAACAAAACTTCACTTTTTTTTGGCAGGTAGTGTTTCTTATTGTCTTGCACACTTTTTTCTTTATTTTTACATTCAGAATGCTTTAAAAATTCCATTTACGAGACGATTGTTTATAATAAAATTCTATTCAATCAGTAGACTCATAATGATTGAAAACAATGTTTTTGTTTGAGTTTGGGTTTGACCAATTCGTAAAAAACTAAAAAAAAAAAAAAAAAAAACTAATTAAGACATGCGTGTCCGTCAACCTTAAACAATAATCTTTGTCAATTTTTATTTTTCAGTCTTTATGATGGTCGATACTTGATCTATCTCTTACTGTTACATCCCCGGGCAACACCGGGCTCTACTGCTAGTTACTAATATTATTAGACTAATTGATTGTTGCTTTACTATTTTTCTATTGGTTTATGTTTATTAAGTTTCTTAGTTTTCAGCATATTTTTAATATTTGTTTGCTTATTTTCCAATGTTGCTTTTTGGGGGTTTTGTAATTTGCATATTGGTTTGGCTGTGAAGTACTTATGGTCTTTTAATTTAATAAATGGTTCTACTTTTGTTAATTGTTTTATTCTATTGACTAATTTTAGTTTAGTGGCTTTGTTTTTAATGTCTTTGTTCATATCAATTTCTGTTTCATTATTAGTATTTTTGTAAAATTTAGTGACTTCTTTGTCAACTAGTTCATTGTAATTGTTGGTTTTTATGTTATGAATCATCTTGGATTTGTTTTCATAAATAATTTTTTTGAGTTGTTTATCATTTTTTGATCTTTTTCAAGTCTTTTTTGGAAATTATTGTGGAATTTTCTTATTTCTAAATCATTGATTATGTTTATGTTATTTTCAAAAGCAATGAGGCTGTTTTGTTGTGGTGAGCATTTTATTGATGTAAATCAAAATTTGTTAATATTACTAGAATTATCGGTGTTGTGGTTGTATAAATAAAGCAATTGAGGCATTTTCAATGTGACACTGTTTCTTATTACTATAAACATTGTATTTAGTGGGTAAATATGTTTGAGTAGGTATCCTTGTTTTTTAAACAATGAAATTAATGTCTACCAGCCTAGAGATCTTATTAACAAAAATTTGCCCCCAGGAATCAAATCTGTATTCTTTTTTAATCTGAGGAACCATTTTCAAGCCAAATATGGTTTACAATCAGGCTACAAGAATCCATAATAGCTGGTGCATTTTTCAGTGACAAGCACACCCATGCAGCTGCATTGCATGCCCTCTTGGTTACATTGTACATCCACCCAGCCATGTTACACAAACTTCCAGCTAAACTGCACAACCTCCCAAGTGACAAACATGCCCAGCCGGCTACATGGAACACCCTCCCAAGTAACCACCACACACAGTTGGCTGCATTGTACGCCCACCCAAGCAACAAGTATGCCCAATCAGCTGTACTGCACACCCTCCTAAGCCCGCCCAGCCAGCCGCATTGCACATCCTCCCAAGTAACCAGCACACCCAGCTGGTTACATTGAAGGCCTACTCAAGCGACAAGTATGCCCAGTCAGCCGCACTGCATACCCACCCAAGCAACAAGAACGCCCAGCCAGCTGCATTGCGAATTCCCAAGATACAAGCACACCTGACTGCATCACACACACCCAGGTTACAAGCAGGCCCACCAGGCCACATTGCACCCCCACCCCAGGCACAATAAATAAAAGCATATGCATTTGTTTTACAAGCTTCCAGGTAACAAGCATGCCAACATTGTCAGTATCTCCAAGCAACAATCATTTGGCCACACTCCCAGCTCTTCCAGGCAACACATATCATATATACTTGTGTATAGTGCAAATTTTTATTAGTTTTCTTTTTATGCAAAACATAGGGGTTGCACTATACACAGGTATTTTTTTGAAGGGGTTAAAAATCCTACATTTTTGGTGAATGATTATATTATACACAGGCAAATTTTTTCCTGGAGGGGTTAAAATTTATTGAAAAAAAATAATTCAGGGCTGACATTAGATATGGCATTGGCATGTACACATGTATATACAGTATATCTACTTGGGTATGGTGCAACCATCATTTTATAACACTCATCAATCAAATCTAAATATACAAAAATAGAAAGGGGTCTAAAACAGGGATATGTGTTCTCACTAGACTTATTCAAACTATATGGTGGAGGAACTCGGTGAGAATCAGGAATAAGTAGCCTTAACATATGAAGATGACACATCGTTGATGGCAGGCAGAGTGCGATGGGTAAATTGTCGCCATTTCATATTTTTAATTTTGCCCATACATGTTCTTTGTTTTTGATTTTGTCAACTGCACAGTATAATAGGATCAGTTGGGCACCCTCTGTAAGAAAAAAAAAGCACCATGACACAATTCCCTCTGCCAGAAATTTGGAAAACACATTCTGTACTGCTTGACATTTGCACAGGAAGCTCCAGAACGAACATTTCAGATTATTTGGGTGTTGATCTGAGGACAGTACAGAGCATTCGGAAAGAGTTGGATGACTATAATGGTCCTGACAAATGTACAGCAGCTTGGAAAACTCACTCTGATTGTTCTGATAAGAAAAGAACTACTGAATTTGTTGGTGAGAGCCTCAGACTCAACAGGGGAAGAGGGAGCCTATATAGAGTGTCTTGAGGAGGTAGTGCTGTCCTAAGTCAAGAGAATGGCTGCTGGAAGATCATATATATATATCCCTATCTATAAAAGGCAGGATGTGTGTGTGTGTGTAACGAATGCACGGCCGCAATTTTCGACGGATTTGCACCAAAATTTACATGCACAAAGTTAGCGGGAAGGCCAAAACCGACTTTGCATTTCCCAACTCCCATCGATAGTGGAAATAATCAATTTTTTTCATGCTTCTACAGCAGTTTTCATGTAGTTTGCGGCCATTTTGTACTGGCTAGAGTGAGAGCCTATAGATGGCTGCCACGAATAGGCAGGAAGATTCTGTTGGCCAGTGTGAGAGCCAACAGCTGACCGACACGAATTTTAACTAGCATGCAAAAAAAAAAAAATTGATAGCTGCATTCATCACAAGTGGGAAAAATTTAAATCTGCATGGCACTTTACTCCAATTGGCTCATTCGCTTGCTTAAACTCGTTGATTCTGATTCCGCAGAACTGGGTTGGGTGTGAAAAAGTCTTTGTTGTTAACATTCTTTTTTCATTCGGTTTTTCCAGTTACGAGTCCTTTTTTAAAGCTGATCATTTTGTGTTCATTTTTTTTAGTTCTTTTTTCATAACAGATTTAATATTTAGTATAGAGCTTAGAAAAAATTCACAGTGTGAGATAGGCAAGAAGTAAGGCATGTAGCAACATCAGCACGGCAAAGGGCACTCCTTTAAAGGCAAGGAAGGGCAAAAATAGTTTAAGTCGTACGATTTTTGAATCAAGCACAGGCAACGTGCTAGTATATATATATATATATATATATATATATGCATGGTACTTATTGGAAAGTGCTCAATATCAGTGATAGAGCTAACATCAATCCAACTATATATATATATATATATATATATATATATATATATATATATATATATGGTGGCAACAAAGTCACTATAGAGTTTCTTATAATAAAAAAGCAAAGCATTGAAATAGGTGGCTTGCCATTCAAACAGTATCACTAATTAATTTACTATTGTTGACCATAGCATTTTATTGTTATTAACCAGAACTACTTAAAACAAATAAATTTTAATAATAAATTTCTGGACTGTTGATTAATTGCTTTGTCTTAATTGTTACTGTAACTGTATAGTGACTGTTGTCACCCTGTATCTACAGTGACAAATTTGATCTGTATTAATCATTATCTGTCTATATTTAGTTTGTATTAATCAGATATATATATATATATATATATATATATATATATATATATATATATATATATATATATATATATATCATAATGTCAGTGTAACTAGTGAGCACTCCAAATACCATGATGTTGACTGAATATATCATTCAACTCTATAGATGGCAGAACAATGTTTAACAGAGACAATAAAAAGACAATATTTATTAAGAGCTACAAAGTACAGGAAATTGTGGAGAGCCATGATCGCCAACGTCCTGAATGAACACAGCACAAAAAAAAAAGAAGAGGAAGAAGAATGGTTGTCAGAATAGGGATTAGGAGAGATAACAAACAAAAAAGACAAAATTTATTAAGAGTTACAAAGGAGAGAAAATTGTGGAGAGCCATGATCACCAACATGCTGAAGGAACATGGCACATAGAATATCCTACTACTTTATGATTTTCCAGCCACACACACACACCGCAGTTCAGATCATAGAGTCATTGTAAACTTCAGAATCCTTTCATTAACAGCATAGTATGTGCTTCACTAGGGCTACAAATGGTTTTTGAATTCAGAGTGGTCTTTCTACTAGACTGGTTGCCATTCAATGCTGAAGATCCCACGTTGCCCACCTAGGGTACTTGCATGTAAGTGAATGTAATGAACACAACTGGAATTCAAACTTGGCTCTGCAATTCCTCATTCTGTGCCGCTATCCATTATTCCACAATACTTCCTCAAAATGATAATATAAATCATAAAATATAATTATCAATCAATATTAAAAATCTGTTCTTGATAATGGTAATAAACTGAAGCGTAACTCAAAGACGATTAATTGATATTTTGTGGGTTTATTTCATTAAATACCTTTCAGCTAAACCAGTGCTTTTTGTCATAAGCATGTTCCACTCAATCAATCAAGTTAAGAATCAATAACAGACCACTTTAAATAGATTAAATGATTCTCACCCAAGAGAGAATGTCCAAGTGATAGCTCACTGATCACCATTTTTAACCTGAAACCAGGGCCAACTGTTCAATTGACACTATTTTACCACATTAAATGGATAGGAAGAAGGAAAATCATTTTCTGATACTTCAACACCTGTATACATTATACTGGTACAAATCATCACTAGTGCTTTTGTTACTGTTACTGATACCATGAACCAAATTTTCTAAATTCTGGGTATGATGATAAACTACATCCGGCAGCATGTCCTCTGATTGGGAGATTGGAGCTTTTGTGGAGCCTGGAATCATCTCTTAATTGCTGTTGTTTCCAGGTCCATCCTGACCCAGGGTGGTAGCACCTGTTAGGGTCCCAGCAATGGAAAAATAGTGACCCTCCCACCAAACAAAAACAAAGCTCCATGAAAGTATAAAAATGCCTATTTATAGCAAAATGACTTAGAATACAATTTATCTATAATTGAAGGCATGCAATTGCATTCAAAATATATTTAGTTGAAGCCATAAAATCCTGTTCAAAATATTTAGATTTCAGCATTAAATTATCCATAGAGGTTGATATGCCACTAAACAGAATCAAGCAACCAAGATTTATTTTTCTTACTGGTTATAAACCAAACACCAAGCTAAATCTACCATCTTCTGGACCTCTCTGATAGCTAACTTAATAAAAGTATATGCTTCAGATTTTATAGAATAATGGTCAGAAGGATTCAAATTCAATAATTTAAGATTGATTATTCCAACTAAAAACAAAGGGAACAATGGTTTCTCTAATCCACTGTTATGGTTCTTTCTCGTACTGATGAGGTTTCCTTCCTAACCTTTTGTTTACAATAGTGTAGAACATCAATATTTTGATTATGTCATTGTTTTCTCTTTGAGTTAGATATGATATCCATTTGAGCTGTTGTTGAAAATCCTCAGTGATGTGGTTTGTTATCTGGTACAGTTCTTTCTTTATGATTCTGTACTGCCAGTCTATGAGGTTCTGAGAAGGATGATCCTTGCTAAGACCTACATGCTTGACTCAATTAATTATTGAGATATCAGGCTACTCTGATTTTTCGAGCACACCCATTTGCTAAGGCAGCTAGTCAACCCCTGTTGCAGACACCTGCTCAGGCACTTTCATGTTTGTTCAACATCTACAGAGCCCACCTGTGGTTTATGCTTCAACTAAGCTGAATTACCCTCAGTCACAATGACTTGTGCCTTCATGCTAGCCCAACCATCGATGTGTTCCGAATAATCCCATTAACCCAATTTCACTCTCAAGGTTTGGGTCAAACTGTGGTATGGTTTTCAGGGACTATCCAAATGTGCTGCATGAAGACAGATAACATCAAAAAGTTACTTTCCTGACAAATTGGGTCTCATGGATGGAAAGCAAATGTTCTAACCACTCAGCCAACTACCCATAACCATTCACTTATCTGGTTAACACTCTTCCCACATCTTTTGAACAGTAGTAAATGTTTATCCTATATTTCCTGTTTAGTATTCGGTTTCTAGTTTCTTCTAAAATATTCTTATTTTAACTCCCAGTAATTTCTTGCATTTTAGTGGCATTATTGCTGTACGTGGGGTGAATTGATTATATAATAAAAATGAAAGTTTAACAGAAATTGATTAGAATATAATTTTTATAATAATATCATTAATGTATAAACCAAGTGCTCAGATGCTAGATGTAGATTTTAATTTTCGGAAATAAAATTCTTTTCCTAATAATACTGGTTCATCAGTGAAAACATCAAATTTACACAAACACTGAATACAAAATGTACATCAAAGACAGCAACACAGTAAGATGTACAGTGCTCAGCGTAAAATGTAAAAAAAAAAAATATACACAATATAGACCATAAAATTTTTTTAAAATGCTTTTTTATGTACACACCATTTTTACTGCTACTGACAGTTTCATGTGTTGTAAACATCAGTGAAGAATGGATAAAGAACTACAGACATAAAAAAGTATTTATTTTTTATATAAGACAAACATTGTAGACATAGAAATCAACACTGTATAGTAACTGGTTATTTCCACCCTTAAATGGCAATCAGATAATGTTACTCAATGGCAATCAGATAATGCTACTCAATGGCAATCAGATAATGTTACTCAATGGCAATTAGATAATGCTACTCAATGGCAATTAGATAATGCTACTCAATGGCAATCAGATAATGCTACTCAATGGCAATTTGATAATGTTACTCAATGGCAATTAGATAATGTTACTCAATGGCAATTAGATAATGTTACTCAATGGCAATCATATAATGCTACTCAATGGCAATCAGATAATGCTACTCAATGGCAATTAGATAATGTTACTCAATGGCAATCAGATAATGTTACTCAATGGCATTTAGATAATGTTACTCAATGGCAATCAGATAATGTTACTCAATGGCAATTAGATAATGTTACTCAATGGCAATCAGATAATGTTACTGAATGGCAATTAGATAATGTTACTTAATGTTCTAATAGTCTGTTGATCACTTAAGATATTAAAGTTATTTTGTGTTTTTAATCATTTCACCAAATTTTTGAAGATCAAAGTTGACTGGAACAAAAGAGACTGGAAGAAGTTTCTACATTGTTAACAGACATGTAGCAATTTCAAAATATATGTAAAATGATCAGACCTAACTACCAATATAGTACAGTATCAATTCAAGTATTGATTTCTTTGTCCACACTGTTTATATTTGCTTATACTACCTCCATAACTGTTCTCTCATAAATGAAGCAAATTTTAAAATATATGAAACAAATTAGAAAATCTTCATAAATTTCACTATTAAATTTAGCTTGTAGAATTTAAAAATTGAACCTCAACATCATGTTATTTCACTTTCTAAAGCTTCTGGTGAACTTTAATTAATAGAAAAATATATTAAATTTATGAAAATTTTCTTAGTTGCTTATTTGATTGTGGTTGGATTTAATCCATTCTATCACACAGACAAAAGATCACAGGCCTCTTGCTAATCTATTCCTATTTCCATTACTTAGTTCTGTTAGTCCAGACCTTTACAGCTAAGCCTCTCTCTAAACTATCGCTGTTTCCATGGTAAATATTCAGACAAGCTACATTCCTTAGTTCCGCCAGTTCAGACCTTCACAGCTAAGCCTCTGTATATTTTAATGTGATTTCCATGGCAAATGTTCTGACAAGCTACATTACTAACTTCTAAAAGAAGTTCTGACCTTCATAGCTAAGACCTGCTCTGCTATGAATTCTGGGATGAATCAACTCGTTTCTCTTTGTATGAAGTTCCATTTAGATAGCTTCTTACCAAAAACTGCTCCTTTGTAGAACAGACTCTGAACAAGATATTTCCCAATCTCTCACAATATTAACTTCTTCAAGTCTAGCATTAACCATCATCTTTCCTGTAGATCCTCATAGACTGCAGTCTTCACCGGCTCCTCTTACACTTATTCAACAACCTCAATCAGTAAACCTCTACCTTGAGTTGTTGGTGGGCTTTGTATTGGTTCAACAAAAACAAAAAAAAATCCCTTCATAATCCATTAATAAGAAGTTTCACTCGGACAGCTTTATCCCAAGTATTGCTGCTTTGTGGGACAGACACTTGACAGGATGTTCCTCCCTCCCTGATGGCTACAATCTTAACCTTTTATAGGTTTAGGATTAACTTATCTTTTCTATCTAAAATCATGAACTGCACCTCTTGCTTTCTCTTATGCTCATACAACACTACACAGTAACCTTCTACCTTGGGTGGCTCTTGCGCCTTGTATTGGGTAAAAAAAAAAAAACAAGCAAAAAACAAATATGGGAAAATATGGTAAGAATTTGTTATCTAAGAGAAAGATGTAAATTTATAGCTCCAGCAATGATACATTCACATTTATAAATATCTTGACACAGATAGCCAACACATGATAGACAGATCTTGATAAATATTGGGTTGGTGCATAATTATCAAGAGTTTCTTTTAAATATTTATTATGAAAAAAGAAACAATTCAACAATAACATTTTTAAATGATTATTCCGTATGATTATCGACACGCATTTTTATGACCTGAAAATAAAATAATATTTTTATTAAAAAAAAAAGTAAACAAAACAGCAATTTTTATTAACAAATAACTCCCCTAAAAAAAACGCTTGATAATTATGCACCAACCCAATAACTACATTCATATGAAGTGGAATTATTAAATAAGCAGGACGGGATTATATGAGTTGAACCACAACACACATGAATAGGCCACATGATCAGTGAGCAATGTTCTTTAAGTCATAAGTGATCACGGCTCTCACAACTTTCTATTCTTTGTAGATTTTAATGATGTTTGTTTACTCACCCCTGTTCTGTAGTCCTTTTCACCTTAGTTACTTGCTATTTAGGTAGATAACTAATGAGGAAAGGAGGTTTTAAAAATGTTGTCCTCACAAAACATACTAATGACAAGAAGTAAAGGGAAACAGCTAGTAACCTACCTAAGGTGTTTGCGTAAAGGGACAACAACAGGGACTGAAATGGATAGTAAACAGTCAAACATTGCTAAAAGCTACAAAGAAGTTATGGAGAGTCATGACCAAATAAGTTTTAAGAAAAGCTTACAATCAGATCCATGCAGCTTTTTTCTTTTAAATTCCACACATTGTTAGCTAGTTTGGTAGAGCTTCTAAGACTTCCTAGCTTGAATGATGACCTATGATTATACGATCTACGTTTGAAAGTAACTTCAGTACATCCTATGTACATTTTATTCTGGCTATTAATATCTGTTACTTCTGCTTTATAGATTATTGCTTCAGTTTTACAAGCTCCATCTAATGGACATCTATTTTTATTTCTACAGTTGTATAAATTACTAGTATTAACTATATTTTGCTGTGATTTGGTTTGTTTTGTGGCATATCAGCTTTAATGGGTTATTTAATGCCAACAAGATTTTTATTGCTGGTGATATTTTTTCCAAAAATGTATTGTTGGTAATATTTTTTATCTCCAAAAATATATTGCCAGTAATAATTTCTCCTCAAAAAATTTATCGCTGATATTAAAACCTATTTTTGCATGTGTCAAGAAAGACAATCGTTTAATGACCGATTTTCATTTTCCCAAACTTCAGGTGGAATCCATTTTACTTGTGTGTCTATTTTCCTTAAAACTTCCAAACAAATTTCAAAAATAAAGAATATGCAAAAAGACAGTGCTGCAAATCTTTTTCTTTTAACCTCATACAATTATATTTAGTCTTCTATAGGCAAGCTGATGAAAAACACTTGCAGTTAAAGCAGAACCAATGAACATAGAACAATAGACTATCAAGTTTCAAAGTTCCATAACTGACAATATTAGTCAGGCTCAACTAACAGACGGTAAGGGAAACAGCAGGGTAGAAATAGTTAGGGTGATAGTGCACATTTATTTTTTGATATCTGCACAAAAGAGCCTTAATCTCATTATACTAATACAAAATTCAATAAACAGCAGGGATGGAATTCTAAATTCATACAAGATTCAGTAAAGAATCCGATTCTTCTTGTACTCAGTTTTATCTCTTTGAATATAGAATAGGCTGTGCTTGTAGTACTTTTCACCCTAACCCTACCACCACAAGTTACAAAATCAAAACATTAACCTAAAAACTCGAGTCATATTCTTAAATACCCTTGTCAGGTTGAAACTTTCATATGGAAGCCATGCATGGCGCCAAAGTCATTTAGACATATCTAAACTATCAGCTGTATGCAACAGCTTTCTCAGATCAATGGTTAAAAATGGCTTCTAGCGAATGACGTCTGAAGGTCAAACTGAGGACCATCCTTCTTCGAAACTTGTGGACTAGCACTACAGAAACACAAAGAATTTTACCAGATAACAGAAAACACATCACTTGTGCACTTTCAACAGCAGCAACAACTAAAATGCATAGCACATGTAATTCAAAGAGAAAATAATGATATAATCAAGATGTTGATATTCCATACCACTTCAAACAAAAGGTTAGGAAGGAAACTCCCATCAATACTTGAAAGACAGATAACAGTTACTGGAAAAACCCATTTTCATTAAAATTCATTCAGACTGAAAGATTTTATAAATTTCAACTGAAAGTAGCAGTGGCTGCTCAATCAATGAATACTGAAGGTTTCCTGATATTACCTTATCATCCAGTTCACTTTCATCCCCAGTCTTTTGAACAAGAGTAAAAAGTTTATCCTTGTTCCCTATTTAGGATTGGGTTCTGGTTCTTTCTGAAATCTTATCACTCTCTTTTACTCCCAGTAACCCCTTGTGTCTTCATAGCATCATAGACTTGCTTGGGGTAAATTGATTTAAAAAAAAAAGAAAAAAAAAAAAAGAAAAAGACCAATATTATCATTAAATATGAGAACAGAAATTACACTTAGTATTTACTTGCTGCTCCATGCCAACAGGATGTGACAAGGTCAGTTTAATATAGGGAGCCTAAGCACATGGACCTGGGCCAGATTAAAAATTAGATGAACCCCCACAATTGTCGGTTACACTAACATCAGTATTATTACTGATCCCTTCTCTTTAGTGTAATGAAGAAGATACTGCTGTGGGCAGCTGTTCCTCAGAACCAAGATACCACTCCTTATTTTTTCGATTGTGCTCTGCCCAAAGACAAAGACAATTGAGTTGAGCTCTGTTTGAAGACAGAAGCACAACTGAGAGATAAAATATAGTTTGCCTGCCTGAAGGCAGATACTAGACATTGTTTATTTTGTTTTACGTCATATCAATCTCAATGGGTTATTTAATGCTGACAAGATTTTTAGTACTGGTTATATTTTTGTTCAAAAATGTATTGCTGGTTATAATGTATTGCTGATAATAATTTTTTACCAAAATGTATTATTGGTATTAAAATCTATTTTTACACTTTCATAGAGTTTTGACCAGAGTTTGGGGTTAACTATTTTCCCATAGCTGGGACCCTAACAGATGCTACCACCCCTGGTCAGAGTGGACCTGGGAACACCAGCAATTAAGAGTTGGTTCTACCCTCCTCAAACTTACTGTTGGATGTAGTTTATCGTCTTACCCAGGACTATTACAACTTGATAGCCTGATGGCCAAGAAGCAAAGATAGTACTTGCTGCTTGCTCAATGAATGCCAAATATTTCCTCATAAGGAAACAGCTAATATTACCATTACCATTTTGATCATGGTCTTGTCACTGACACTTCACTATGTGAGACAACAAAAAGCTTGTTACCAGGATTAACATGAAACTCAAAAGTAAGAATTTAACCTCAGTCCTATCACCAGTCATCTCAATTTTGTCATAGACAACTGAATAGATGTAGTGAAAGAATAAGAATAACGCTAAACAAGTCTCTCAAATTCTAATCCATTACACATGCCATTCCTGATTCTTCAGAAAAAAAAACAATGACAACTGATATTCTCAGAAATTCTTCACAGTATGCAATCATTTCTTGTTTTTCCCAAGAATTTTGGATAATTTTGATTTCTGATGAAAAGATTTGACCGAATGCATTTATAGCGATCACATGAAAAAAAACAAAAAAAAAACAACAGTCAATGTACTGCTAAAAAATCTAAGATTCAAAAACTACAAAAGAATTTTCTCCTGATTCTCAAATATACAATTCTTCACATGAAAATTCTTTTTATGGATTCTGCAAGAGACCATTTTATTAGTTCCTGTTCTTTTTGATCTTCATCATTACTACCATTTACTACTTGTTTACCTACACTTCCACTCTCACCCACAAAAAAAAAAAAAAAAAACACAAAAAATAACAATGACATTATTTACATAATTTTCAATTCCATTATATTTTAACTCCATTGTCTGACTAGGTTCAATACTAACAGTTTCTTCTCTTACACTTCTCACTTGCTTTCCAGTCAACTTTGATCTTCAAAAATTTAAATGTAATGTCAATTGATATCTTGTCTTCTTAATTCCTGTCTCTTTATTGTTCTCTCTCCTTAATAAATATTTTTTTCATCCCCATTCTTTCTCATTCAGTAACCCCTTTGCATCTTCATTATTATTAACTTATATTCAAATACCCTTTGAAAAGGTATGAATCCATGTCTCCTCCGTCATCTATTGGTTAATTAGTAGAATTCTATCAGTAAATCATTATCTCAAAAAACATTTTCACAATCTAAAAATATTTTCTGGCTTTAAATAACATGCAAAGGTTTGTTCATAAACCTTAAAAAAAAAATCAATCAAGAAATTAGGATATTTTGTCTCTTGATGAAAAGATGCTATTTGATGAAAGCCATTTATTGAGATATGAGGGGAAAAAAACAAAAAAAAAAAAAAATAAATAAAACAGTCAATGTACTCCTAAGAAATCTAAAATTTAAAAACGACAACAGAATTATTTTCTCTTGATTCTCAAATACACAATTCTTCACATGAAAATCCAGTAAATTTTCATTTTAACACCCAAGCATCATTCACTGCTGAACTATTTTCTTTCAGAAATTAGTACGTTCTTCCGTAAAGCGATTTTTTTTTTGTACTTAATTTAAGAAGAAAGTTAACTTTCAAATATATGTAAACATCAACAAATAAAAGAATAACAAAAGAAAAAAAAACACCTAACCCTAATTGGAAAGTTAACGTTCTTAAGAAATAAACATAAAAAAAATAAAAGAATAACCAAAAAATAAACAAAAAACAACCCTAATTTGAAAGTTAACTATAAGGAATTACTTTGAGGGAAGTAAATAGGCACAAATTGGATATGCCCACCAACAAAATTCAGCACTGAATTACTTATTAATAAGCCAGTAATGGCTGACAAAAGACCAGGAAAAAATCAGATTTTCTTCAGGTCATTAACATCCAAAAAGGTAGGTTTCTTCAATATCTAATTGTTGATTTGTGTTCAGCATATACATTTGCATGGAAATAAGACTATTTTGGAAAAAATTAGCGCTTGGGTGTTAAAATGAAAATTTATCGAAAATTCTTTGGTGGATTCCAGAAAAGGCCAATTTGTTATTATTTCCTACTTGTTTACCTCTACTGTCAAAAAAAGACAAAAATGACAGCATTATATAATTTTGCAATTGCATTAGTTGTATTTTATGCATATCTATTTTTCTCTTTTTATTTGTTCAGTTAACTATAAGGTTACAGGTAAGAACCAATTATTCTTTTTAAAATCATTGTAAGAGGAAGAGCCTGAAATATGATTTGCAGGTTGGAGACACTAGAATCAAGCAGGCATGGAAGCTTAAATATCTGGAAAGCATCTTGACAGAGGACAGTAAGTGTGACACTGAGATCTGTACGTAATGGGATGGCCAAAGACACATTCCAAAAGCTGGGCAGAGTATTGCAAGACAGAAGGATTTCTTTGGTAACAAAGAATACTGAGCTGTTACATGACATCTGCCCTTCTTTACAACAGCAAATGTTGGACAATTTCCTCAAAGATGTGGTTCTACAGAAGGATGTTAAGGATAACATGGACTGAGCGTGTGAGCAACAATGAGGTTTTAGAGAGGTTGCAAACAAGGAGAAGAGGCAGCTGAAGTTTCTGGGACACATAATGAGGGCCTGGAGAATCTGATACTCACAAGTTGAGTAGAGGGAAGGAGAGACAAGGGAAAGCAGTGTGTGACATACCTGGCGAGTTTAAGCAGGTGGATGACGGAACATGGTCTGGGGAAGGAAGTAGAAGGAAGGAACTTGCTAAGAGTTGCTAGGGATAGAGGGAGGTGGAGAGCCTTGATCGCCTATGTCCTGAAAGGACATGGAACATAAAAAGAAAGAAAAGGTAAAAATACCCCCCCCCCCCAAAAAAAAAGCTAGCACAAGCCATACTGAAAAGAAAAACAAAGTAAAAAGATGGTAGCCACATTTAAATAATTTTGCAACTGGTTAAATTTCATTTAATAATTTCACTGTTGGTTACATTTTCTGCATAGGTAATCTAAGATTTTTATCTATACTTCTATGTGCCATGTCCTTAAAGGACATGGCAACCGTAGCCCTCTCCAATTTCATGTCCTTTGTAGCTCATAATAAATTGACTTTTTGTTACCTCTCTCCAACCATCCATTTACTCCAACTCGTTAGGTAGGTTATGCACAGTTTTCCTCTATCACTCTTGCCTTTAGTATATCCTGTGAGTATCAAATTTTCCAAACCCTCTTTCCTCTTTATGTACCCTAGAAATTTCAACACTCTCTTCCTGATGTTAAGTATAACTGTCCTTTTCATTTCCATTTTCTCTAAAACTTCATTATTACTCACATGTTTGGTACATTATATTCTCAGCATCCTTCTGTAGAACCACATTTCTGTTGCTCAAAGTCTCTTTTTTATCTGTGAGTAGATTGTCCAGCATTCACTGCCATACAATCAAAGCAAATTATTTTTAATTTAAAAAATTTTTGACAATGTATGCCATGTGAGTTTTACTATAAAATGTATTGCTGGGAATTTTACCATAAAAACGTATTGCTGGTAATTTTACTATAAAAATGTATTGCTGGTAATTTCACTATAAAAAATATATTTTATACTCTCCTAGTGCTTTGATATTTTATTTTTTTTGTGGAGGGGGGTTCACTATTCATCCATACCTGGGATCCTAATAGGTGCTACCACTTCAGATCAGGGTTGACTTGAAATTAAGGGTGTTATCCTCATCTTCATTGCCATATTCACAACATTTCATCCATTGTACGCTCCGGCCTTCATCAGGTGATTGGAATTTCAAACAGAGTCCTTTATTTCATTCATCAGGTTAGATTGTTTTAGTTTCACATGCCATGCCTCTTTCAGATATTTCAGTTATTTCCCTTTAACTCAACTCTCCAAGTTTTGGTTCACCACTGCCGTAGCTTGGAATTGAACTCACAACTCTTTGTGTCTGAGTTGTGAATATGGCATTGAAGATGAGGATAACAGTCCAAATAAGGTAAGTAATCATATCTCATCTCAGAGATACAGACAGATAGTAATTAAGAGGTAATTCCACAGTTCTCAAAACCTCCAATCTTTGATCAGAAGCCTTACTGCCAGATGTAGTTTATCATCATACCCAGGATGGATGCAAACAAGGAGTCAGAGGTATATATGATAGGATATGTAGGATAGATAATGGTTGGTCTTAGATTTGAAGAGGTTAAAATTGCAGTGAGCATGAAAGCATCCTTTCAGGATTCTGTTCCACAATGTAACGGTTCTGGGCAAGAAGCTGTCTGAATGGAATTTCTTCCTTACCTATGGAATATGAAGGGAATGATGATGAGTTGACTGTGTGTGAGGCATGGCAGGTCCTTACCAATTACAGAGTAAATATCTGAGAGTTGCAATAAAAAGCAACAGAAATAAGATCAAAAACCTACTAGTTAAAATATAACTGACAACAGGTCCAGCTCTAAGTAAATTGGACCAATTGCATACATCTGGGCCTTGTGCTTAAGGGGATCTGTGCCAGAGTATTCTAAATTTAGCTTATATTCTGGAAAGTGGGTCATGCCAAAATTTTTCCACATTGGGCCCTGACAACCCCACTGCCATAATGCTACCTCTGACTAACAATGCTTCCCCAAAGAAATCTGGATATTATTGCATATAATACTTACAACTTTAGAATGACAAGCAACAGTCTGTAATAAAAAGCTGAAAAAAAAGATCATAAAAAGAAAATGAATAGTAAATTTCAATTTTTTTCTCTTCATAATTTGAAGGATTTTTTCCACCAATATCTCCATCTCTGTTGCATCAACAAATTCAATTCCAATGTTTTCCCCCACCCACAAAAAAAGTCACCATGACACATCAACATAGAAACTACCAATTTGAAGCTAAGTAAACTGTAAATTTAATTTTAATTAGTAAAGTGACTTTCAATTAGAAAGCATTTGGTCAAAAATATGATACAGTAATTAAATCGAAGAAATAAAATCTTTCAGGAAGAGGGAGATAGTGTGGATATATGAAAACAAAGTTGTTTGGCAAAAGTAGGAAGCAAAAATATCTAAATTTAGCAGAAAGAACCAAATGACGAATTCATGGAACACAGCAAATATGTTTGGTAAAATTATAAGTCAGAGCAAACACATCTGGGACAGCAGAATACCATTTCTGATAAACACATTTCTAAAAATATCTAAAGATTCTTCATCAGATAAAACATTTTAAGAAATAACCTGAATTAGCAGAAACTGCCACAGATTCATTTCCCCACAATATATCAAAAAAGGTTTTGAAAAGTCATAATATGAAAAAAAGAAAGAAAAATGGAAAACAAGAAAGAAAAGAATAAAGAAAATAAAGAAAAGAAAAAAATAAAGAAAATAAAGAAAAGAAAAGAATAAAGAAAATAAAGAAAAGAAAAGAATAAAGAAAATAAAGAAAAGAAAAGAATAAAGAAAATAAAGAAAAGAAAAGAATAAAGAAGAAAAAAGAGAAAGAATAAAGAAAAAGAAAAAAGAGAAAAAGAAGAGAAAAAAGAAAAAGAGAAAAAGAAGAGAAAAAAGAAAAAGAGAAAAAGAAGAGAAAAAAGAAAAAGGGGAAAAAGAGAAAAAATAAAAAGGGAAAAAGAGAAAAAAGAAAAAGGGAAAAAGAGAAAAAAGAAAAAGGGAAAAAGAAGAGAAAAGCAAGAGAGAAAAAGAAAGAAAAGAAAAAGAAAAGAAAAAGAAAGAAAAAAGAAAGAAAAAGAAAGAAAAAAGAAAGAAAGAAAGAAAAAAGAAAAGAAAGAAAGAATAAAGAAAGAAAGAAAGAAAGAATAAAGAAAGAAAGAAAGAAAGAATAAAGAAAGAAAGAAAGAATAAAGAAAGAAAGAATAAAGAAAGAAAGAAAGAAAGAAAGAAAGAAAGAAAGAAAGAAAGAAAGAAAGAAAGAAAGAAGAAAAATGAAAAAGAAAGAAAGAAGCAGTAGAAGCAAAGAAAGAAGTAATAAAAGAACTTTCATACCATACAAAACTTCAATTATGATGAATCCATTATTTACTTCTGATTGGTCTTTTTCGCTTGAATTTCTCATATATGGAGTTGACACTACTTAAAAAGACTGGTTTATTCATAAAAATAGAGTAAAATTTGGGTAAACTTGGACTTTCACCTTTCCTCCCCCCAAAAAACAGTTTCAAAAGGACAGATTTTCTAACTGACACTTATTATTTTAACTACCTACAGTCCTCAGCAAAGTTTCTTTTAAAAAGCAAGATTAGAAAATCATTGCTTTTTAAAACAATAAACTTTACAAACACATGATTAAAGTGAATTTACTCATTTTCTTTTGTTCTTGAGAATATTCACAACAAAAATATTAAACACTATTTATTAGATTGTTTATATATATTGTTGAGCAACAATGACAGACTATTTAATAAAAAAAAAACAGAGTTAATTAGATGTATCTATAACATAAAACACCTTTTGTGTTACCTGCCTAGTGTATTAGTTTATTTGTGTTGTTTTTCCATCCTTATTGAAGTAAAACCATTAGTAGTCTAGCCCACCCACAGCGTTTTTTTTTTCTTTGACTATTTTCTTTTTCCCCTGTGAATGTGTATTTATCCATGAGTGTTTTAAATAAAATTATTTTGTTTGCTTAAAAAGAAGCTTTAGGGTGATTTATGGTCCTGGGTTATATAAAGATCATCCCTCCCATCTTTCATTTGAATTCAAGTCTTCTGAAGATAACATGAGAATGAAACTCAGGTTACAACTAGGGCCATCCTTTCATAGGATTTAATGGTGTTAAGCATTTTTTGATCTCTCTAGGCAATATTGGCTTCAAGAACTTTACTGAGTAGGTAGTTTTGTGTCAAGGTTTTTTTTCCTTTTATTTTATTTTTTCTTCAGTCCTGCCATTTTTGTTAGACACTTTATCTGGATAAGTTTTAGGCTTTGGCAAGTTGTCCATTGGTTCCATACATGGTTTTAGTTTTTCTTTAAAATATATATATATATATATATATATATATATATGCAAACACATTTTATTAAATTCCATCAACAAGGTTTGTCTATTCAATTTTTTATACCTTTCCAGTTTCTGAATGAAGTGTTATACATTGGAATTGAAATTATCAATAAATTGTCTGAAGTTCATTTTTATCCTTCTTGTATTCAAGTACTTCTGATTATCACAGCCATTGCCAAGAATGGGTGTTATCAGTATGGTAAGATTTATTTGACTAAATTCTGGCACTATTAGATTGCTGGAATTAGACTTGGAATAAATTCAAAGTTAATTCAAAGTGACATCATTTGTAATAGCTAAACAGAAAATCAGTTATTAAATATCTATACGTGGGTCTCTCTCTCTCTCTCTCTCATATATATATATATATATATATATATATATATATATTAGTTGGACTGATGTGAGTTCGTGACCCTGGGTTTCAGGCCCTTTACAATCATCAGACAAACTCACATCATTCCAACTAAATATGTTAGCTCTATCACTGATATTGAGCACTTTCCAATAAGTATATATATATATATATATATATATATATATATATATAGTTGTATATTTATGCAGCAACCCTTCCTTTAAGCATGTTTCATTAAAAACGACAGACAAGGTACTACGGTTAAGCTTTTTATTTAATTTTTCTTGTGTTCAGACAAGAGCTTTCTTTACCTTGTCTGTCGTTTTAAATGAAACATGCATATATATATATATATATATATATATATATATATATATATATATATACATACACACATACATATATATATATATATATACATATATACATACATATACACACACACACTTTACAATTGGAATTATGATACCTTTAGTAAATGACCATTTTCTCCTACAAATTTTAAAATTCGCAGGACTTTTCAAACTGTTTCTGGTATTGGCTTGTAGTGTACTGTTTATTTTGAGAAAGAAAGAGGGTGTGTAATTGTATACTTATTATGCACAAGACGATACCAGAAACAGTTTGAAAAATCCTGTGAATTTTAAAATTTAAAGGTGAAAATGGTCATTTACTAAAGATATCGTAATTCTAAATGTAAAGTAAATTTGCTCTG
This sequence comes from Acanthosepion lycidas, assembly GCA_963932145.1. NCBI lineage: Eukaryota > Metazoa > Mollusca > Cephalopoda > Sepiida > Sepiidae > Acanthosepion > Acanthosepion lycidas. The sequence continues at coordinate 36,621,711 of OZ010613.1, forward strand.
TTTATTGTGAATAAATATAGAGCACTCTTTTGTGAGTCAGTTTTAACATATTTCAAATTCTATGTTGTGTTAATAGCACCCGATTGGATTATACCAATGGATTACTATCTATCTATCTATATATATATATATATATATATATATATATATATATATATATATATAATTTCTATAGATATTATATATGTGCAGTACTTACAAACTCATCTCCATACAACTGAAGACATACACACACACACACATATATATATATATATATATATATATATATATATATATACATGTTGTGGATTCGGGGAATGGAATCCTGCACAAATAAATAAACAACGCCAGAAATTGAAAAATAAGTGTATTAATGTAAGAATAGAGACTTGAAGTGAAGATTAGTAGTCCAGGAATGCGGGTTAGTAGAAAATATATGTACAAGTCTCTGTAAGTAAAGCCGTAATCATATCTCTCTCTGGACTCTTGTATAACTCAGAGAACACCCTGTGTCTGTCTCAGTATCACTCAACCTGTCTCAACAGCAGGTATTTTCTCCATCAGTATAAGTATACTTTGGACGAGTCCATCCTATGTAAAAAGGGGAGAGTCCCACATCTATATATATATATATATATATATATATATATATATATATATATATATATATATATACATACATACATATGCCTCAATTTATGAGAATGATATTTTATTTAATGTCAATAATTTTCTTTATACTAGAATAGCTTCTAGAATTTTTAGTCTTTCTTTTCAATGAGTATAATATTTCAGTGTTATCTATTAACTGTTAATAGTATTTTGGCGATTTGTGATGTGCTGATAGATATGTGCATGAACTTAACTAAATTTCATCAAGTGACAAGTCAGCCTAAGAGGGAATTTGATTTATTTTGTTTCTTATTAATATTGGAGATACAATCTCCCAAAGGACATGAAAATTCATAAACAATATTATTCTTACATATCAGGATTTTTAATGGACTGGATTATTAATGAATTTTTAATGGACTGAATTATTAATGAATTTTTAATGGACTGAATTATTGGGAATCTTAAGATCAGACATTATATTTAGATTTAGGCTATTGCCCTCATCTTCATTGTTATCACAAAGTTTCAACTGTTGTACTATCCGGCCTTTATCAGGTATACATCCATCTGGGTAACCTACAGGGAATTCTTAACTGAACCCTTTATTTAATTTATGGGGGTTGACTGTTCCACTGCACATATCTAAAGGTATCTTGTCTAGTTCTTATTTTTGGTACTCAGTTACTACTCAGCCTATTTCCAATGAGTCATACACAACCTAGCACTGGGATAGAACTCACAATCATGACTTCACCAAATTTACAGCCTAATGCTTTAATGGCTATGGTAGATTAGATATTTTGAATTATTTTTTTTCCAAATTAAATTAAAACTTTAAAGTCTCCACCTTATATTATGGGAGATCAACAACAACCACAAGTCTCATAAAATACTAAAAATATTTATAGAAAAGCTTGTTACTGAGGTATATAAATCTACCCTTCCTGTAAAACCAGGACAGTTTTGTGATTTGCATTAATGTAATTCACCCTGGAGAAAGCAGTTTCCACAAGATATGAAGTAGGAGAGGAACAGAAAAGTTGGATACCTGGTATAAATACTCTTGTGTAGCTAATATACTCGTTAGTATGCCATTTTAGCTTCATTATCATGTTGCAACATGAGAAATTCTTCAACCAAACTTGGATCTGTCACCTGATCTACATCAATAATGAAAGGATCAAAGATCAAGGCAGGCTTGTCTGTGTTAATAATGTCCGCCAATACAAAAAAGCTATGGTTTCAAGTTGAACACCTAATAGTCAACAGTGTAATGATATAAAAAGCACAACAAATTGAGCAGTGAATATTAATTGTATAGACAACATTATATGGTGAAAATTTCAGAGGAAAATCCAGTTAATAATCAAGTTGTTAACTTATTGACACACACACACATACATATATATACTGTGTGTGTGTGTGTGTGTGTATGAGATCACAAAAGTGTGAAATCCAGGGTCACAAACTCATATCCTGTTATGGTCCGGTTCCTTGGTACCACGGTGATAGTCCAAGGTAGAACCAATAAAGAACTCGAATACGGATATGGAATAACACAGATATATTACAAACAGGAATATATACAGAGAAGTAGAAAGTGTTAGTACGAACAATCAGGTTTAGTAGTAATTGTCTGAATGCGACTGTTTCAGACTGCCTCTGACTCGACTGACTCGCTTGCTCTGACTGACTCCAGGCTTCAGATGGAACTCTCTGCTCCCTCTTGAGGCACAGTATTTATTACGTATGGAATACTCCATTATGTTATTATGGGTAAGGTCACATAACATATCCATAGAACCAAATATATATATATATATATAATTGGAAATGTTCATGAAAGTAGATTTATTTACTCTCATGAACATTTCCAATTGTCAAAAATTTTTTAAACTTTTCAGGAATATATATCCTATTTGTAAAACATACACACATGTGTGTGTGTGTGTTTTGTGTGTGGTGGACTCTCCCGTCATATTCAACATATGTGGGTCAAGTAGCTCAGTTCCTCGGAACCAACAGCCAGACACCAGCAAATATGATTTGATTATAGTGGTGAAGGCTTTGTGCAGAACCAACCTCACATTTTAAAGGACCGAATACAGAGACCTGGTGCATTACATGCCACAAGGTCCCCAAACGACCCTCCACAGGTTTTGAATTCAGAGTTGTCCTCCTAAACCAGTCGCCATCCAAGACTATAGAACCCAGTCTGTCCTCTTTTTTACCCATAGCTGGAAGGAGAAGAGGATTAATACCTTTTCCAAGGATATTAGCACGTGAGTGAATGTAATGGATTCAATTGGAATTCAAACTCGGCTCTCCAATTCCTCAATCCAAGCCATTATCGGCTATTCCACCATGCCTCCTCATTATGTGTGTGTGTGTGTGTGTGTGTGTGTGCAGATATGTAGAAAAATAGGAAAGAACACGTTAGGTAAATAATCCAGAGTTCTTTAGTATTTTTGTTTTTATTTTTAAAAAACAGTGCTCCATACAGAAGTAGAGCTTAAATTATAATTATTTTTTTAAAAAATATGATTCCTTCACTACATAAGAGTTCTCATGTTTCAAAAACAGGAGCCTAAAACCTCAATATAATTATTAAAATTAAATCGAGTTAAAGTATTAAATAAATAAATGAAGTGTCTACTCAAATGTGGTTATCCACTAAAAATAATGTTTCTGTCAGATTAATAAATAAAAATTCATCATCTCTTTAAAAATTGCTTTGTTTACATTAGAGTATGGAATTAAGAAGAATTTAAAATGCGTATACTAGAAGTTATGCCTTCCGTACCACAATAGTTCCTTGTGAAATCAGTTGATGTGATTCCTGGCCAGCTCAAGAAGCTGGTAACAAAATACAGTGCCCATATCAAATTTTAACTAAGACCCCATGCTAAATGCTTTCCTCTCATATTTATTTCTTATAAAAATTATAGTTAGTAAATAAATTATAAGTATTTTAAAATGAGGAGTTACTTTTCCAACACCCATATATATATATATATATATATATATATATATATATATATATTCTTGACATATGAGTGTCTTTCAGTTCAGTTTTAATGTTTATGTTTTGTATGAGACAACAATCCTCCACAGGATTTGCAAACCAATCCACACGAAGGGCATACTGAAGGGTTGACCGTCATATGGGTTGATGTATAAGGCTGAGATTTAGGGTTAATTCTTAATTCTGTCAGATGGTTGAGACAATTCTTTTCAAAGTTAGTTATACCTCGGTAGCAGGTATTTTTCCAGTTTGCTCGGTTTCCAACACCAAGTTTGAATTCCTCTATAGGGAATATATATATATATATATATATATACACATCCTACTGGTTTGAGCAAACCAATTCTTAAAATTATATAATCTTAGTGAACCAGTTGTTGGATTATCTGAAAACAATCTCATATATAAATAGCTTATAAATAATAGCTAAAAATATAATTAATACCAATGCTGTAAGTTCTGTGGAAGCGGAAAGAGGGTTTTCTGGGATGAACATAATTTATTCTGACAAAAGAAGTCATCTTGAATTTAAAAATGTGGCAAATCTTCTAGTCATAAATTTGATAGGTCTTCCAGCAATTCAGTTCAAATGTGGCTAAGCAACCACAACACAGCTAATGACACTGAAGACAAAAAGCATCACACTTCTGAAGAGAAATATGATGAGAACAGAATTTTAAATCTGGAAATATCTTAATAAATACTTCTATTAAATTATCAAAACGGTTTAATTCTTTTTGATACTATAAAGTGATTTGTTTTTATTCTCAGATTGATAAGAAAATAAGCAGAATAGGTTCTTAAAGATTACCTGCCTATACAGGGTGCAATGGATAAATTGTTGCCATTTTATATTTTTAATTTTGTGTGTGCACTTTGTTTGTTTTTGTCGACAGCACAGTATAGTTGAGTCAGTTGGGTACCATCTGTGAGAAAAAGAGCACCATGACACAATTCACTGCCAGAAATTTGGAAACAGCATGTGGTACTGCTTGGCATTCACACCAGAAGCTCCAATATGAACATTTCGGAGTGCTTCGGAGTCAATCTCAGGACAGTGCAGAGGATTTGCAAAGAGTTGGATGAGTCTAATGGTGATTATGAAAGTGTTTCGAGTGATTACTAGAGATGGCAACATTATGCCTCCATTCAACTTCCCACAGGGCCTCAAAGTCAACACAGAGGCATACATTAAGTGCTTTGAGGAGGTGATGCAGTACTGGGTCAGGGGAGTGGCTGCTGGCATACCCAATGTCTGGCAACAGGACTCTGCACCATGTCACACAAGCAGGAGAACCCAGTCATGGCTGTCAGATAATTTCAGTGACCATATCACACCTTACATCTGGCCACCTAACTCTCCAGACTGCAACCCCCTTGATTATTATGTGTGGGGCACAGTTGAGCAAGAGGCCAACAAAATTCCTTGTAACATCAAAGATAAACGGAAGGCAAGGTTTTTTAGCAGCATTCACCAATTTAACAAGGAGACTGTCCAGAAGAGTTGCAGGAAATTCAAAAGTTGTTTGTGGACGTGGTCGAAGTCAATGGCAATTTTATTGAATAAGTTTGATCTGTAATATTTCAAGAGACTTTTGTGTAATTTTGGTAAATATATCCGTTAAAATGAGATGTCAATGTTATTTTCATTTTTATGTAATTTAGAGAATTTAGCCATTGCACTCCTGGAAATTTGGGATGCCATTATTTTATATATATATATATATATATATATATATATATATATATATTATGTTCATTCTCACACACACATTTCTGGTTAACTATTTTCTGCAAAATATATCTAATACATGAATAAAAAAAATGCAACTTGTGAATTCTTCCAAATTTTTATCCTAAGAAAAATAAAGAAAAAAAAAAGAGGATGCAAAAAGAAAAAAATTGTTTCCTCAGCAGAAATGGCATACTGGGGCTGTGTGGAAATGCACAGACGGCAGAGTAGAAGATGTGGGAGAGGTCTGGAGGAAAAGAAAAAAAAAAAAAACAGTAAAGAAAGAAAAACTTGTAGATAAAGTTCTACCTGCCCATTTTGTAAGAGTCATGGAATTTAGAAGAAATTCTAGGGTTCTTCTCAACTTAAACTTCCATTTGTAAATGCCACTTAGAGGCATAATTCTGACTCACAGATGGAAGGGTGGGGAGGGCCAAATAAAAAAAGAAAGGAAGAGTTCAGGTAGTAAGGAGAAAAAAAGATGGAACTGAGAGAATAGGGAGAATGATACAGTTGCATAAAGGGAGAAAATGCAGAGAAAGGAAATTGGCTAAGGGAATGAAGACATTATTGATAGACAAGGGACTTGTTGGCAGGGGCCATGATTTGCAGAGGGGAGAAAACCTGTGGAAATAAGGAAACATTTCAGTATGAAAAATGTTGCTGAATGAGAAAGTTTTTGAAAGAAAAGATGAGAAAAGTAAAGAGAAAAGTTGGTGAGAAACAGATGAGGGGACAGGGATAGTGAGATAATGATGATATATCCTGCGAAATAAGGAGTTAAAGACAGGCTGCCAAATGCACACACACACACACAAACAGGAAAGGAGGGATCACACACATACACACAGATGAAAGGAGGTATCACACACACACAAACAGGAAAGGAGGGATCTCACTCACACACACACACACAGAGGAAAGGAGGTATCACACACACACACACACACACAAACAGGAAAGGAGGGATCTCACTCACACACACACACACACACAGAGGAAAGGAGGTATCACACACACACACACAAACAGAAAAGGAGGGATCTCTCTCACACACACAAACAGGAAAGTAGGGATCTCTCTCACACACACAAACAGGAAAGGAGGGATCTCTCTCACACACACAAACAGGAAAGGAGGGATCTCTCTCACACACACACACACAGAAAAAAGAAGGAACATCACACACACACAGAAAGTAGAAGGGTCATCACACACACACACGCAGAAAAAAGAGGGGTCACACACACACACACGCAGAAAGAAGAAGGGTCAACGCACACACACAGAAAGAAGGGTCATCACACACACGCTGAAGAAAGGAGGTACAACATGCACTGAATGAAAGAGGGACAACACTCACAGACACACACACATTGAAGAATGGAGGGACAACATATGTACATGCATTAAATAAAGGAGGAACAACACACCTTGCAAACTGAAGAAAGGAGAGACAACACACACACACACACACACTCTGAAGAAAGGAGGGAACAAACACAATGAATAGAAATATTGAAGCTGGAAGAGTTGGAATTGCCAAACCGAAACAACAAAGTAACAGAAGGTGAAATTCCTTGAAAGAATAAAATCACATAAAACCATGACAGAATTGACAGAATTCAGAAGAGTTGAATTTTAAAGAGCAAACTATTTTCCAATTTCTCAACTACAGGTTTTCAGATGTGTTGCAGTATCCAGGAACACAAATCTCATGTTAGGACTTCTATATCTGCTAGCTTCATTTTTGTACACAAAATCTATACAACAGTAATTTTTTTAAAACTCTTACTTTTAATCCAACATTACTTCTCATTACTATAAACATTATTTTTAGTGGGTACATGTGTTTGAGTTGTTATCAGTGTTTTTTTACTTTTTTTTTTTTTTTTTTTTTTTTAATTACTTCAACACTGAAATTAATACCAACCAGCCTTGATCAAGAAGTCCTACTAAAGAAAAATTGTACATCCTGACAGGAAGTGTTGAAGTGTCAGATAATTGAATGACAAAATAAGAAAAAACAACTTTTGCAACAAGTTTCATCCTTTAAAAGGACTTTATCAGACTGAAGTAATATTCTTAATAATGGAATTTTATATTATATATATATATATATATATATATATATATATGATTTGGGCTGTGCAATCTCCTCACAGATGAAGATGATTAGAAAAACATGATTCTACAGAAAGAGACTGAGAATACCAAGGATAGTTTGGTTTCGTTTGTTTTACGGCATATCAACCTCAATGGGTCATTTAATGCCGACAAAATTTTTTTTTTCCTGGCAATATTTTTGCTTTGTCAAAAATCTATTTCTGGTAATTTTTTTTCCTCAAAAATGTATAGCTGGTAATATTTTTTCAAAACCGTATTTCTGGTACGAGTTTTTCTTCTTCAAAAATTTACTTCTGGTAATAATTTTTTACAAAGTATATCTGGTATTAAAACCTATTTTTACACTTTCATAATGCTTTTTACCTCAGTTTCGGGGTTAACTATTTGCCCATAGGCAATAAAGCCACTAAGATGCAAAAGGTTACTGAGAGTGAATAAGGAAAGGCTTTTACTAAGGAGACAGGACAATAAAAGAACAGGTTTCAGGAACACAAAAGATGGTGATTGACACTGCATTTAAATTTTTGACGGCTGTATGGTAGAGAAGCAAGAAACCAGAAGAAAGTTCCACAAGTGAGAAGTGCAGAAAAAGAAAACTATTCGGATAGATCATATGGCTACATTTAGATAATTCAACAGTACAATGATGGGATTTATTTACCAATCTAGTACAACACTTAAATAAACGAGGTTGAAGTACCAAGAAGGTGAGCTCCTTAGAAATGTAGCTAAAGATTCAAAGACTTTTGACCAAAGATTAAGTAAAGCACATCAAAACAAATTTTATTACTTATTACTTTTTATACTTCTATCTTCATTTCTGTTGTTTTTAGCATAATGTTTTGACTGATATGTTTCCCAGACTTATTTGGGCGTATATGTTGCGAACAGCAGTGACCTTATTAAACTTTGTTTTTGTTGAGAGAATATCAAACATGAGAAATAAAAATTACTAAATATCACAAAATGCAAAAACAGATAATCCAAAAATGTTGAAAATACCAAGATGGCAATAGTAATTTGAAAATAAAAAAAAAAATTTGTAAATAAAAAAATGGAAGGAATAAAGAATATTCTTCACCTCAGAATTTTAGCAAAGAAGAAAAGAAACTGACAAGATATTCTGGGTATATGTTGACATCCTACTAAAGCCTGTCCAATACAAATGTTAGCACCCAGGTTGGGGACCACTCCTTTATAGTGTAATGATAAAAAGCACTTCTTTTGCACAACAAATTCAGCAGTGAATATTAATCATATAGATACAACATTATAAGGTGAAAATTTCAGACAAAAATTCAGTCTATAACTCTCTATCAAGTTGCTAACTTATTGAAGCACTATCATATGTACAGAGTCCACCAATAAAAGTGTATATACACTTCAGAAAAGAAAAACTTGTATATTATAATACTAAATTTATTCAGATATCACAAGATTAATACAAGTTACCTTTGGACTCTACAATCATAAGAGATGCTCAAAATGGTGGCCTTTAGATTCCAGACATTTATTGGTACAGCAAACTACTGTTTGGACAACGTTGGCCAAAGTGTCCAGTGGGATTGCTGCACATGCATTTTCAATTTCTCATCTAAGGGTCACCAATGTAGTCGGTTTTCTATGATACACAACGTCCTTTAGGACTTCAGGCTACAACAATGACAGTAATGCCATTTGTCAAGAAAATACTACAGTAAAGAGTGTTACTGCAATGTGATAAAACTACAAAACAAAAGTTTTCCTTTTCTTGAAGTGTGAATGATAAATACATATTTGTACACAGGTAAGCGCAGTGTAGAAGTTCCATTTCTTTCAAGTTAAAAAAAAGAAGAAAAAAAAAGAAATTCAGATCATATATTTCAGCCAATCAGAGAACTGCCTGACTAAAAGATTAGAGAGCTGCAAGATCCAGTTCTTGTTTCAACAAATTCTATATAAAAGAAAAGGAGAATTAGTTTCAAGGTCCTTTTTTTCAACCACTGCTACTGGAAGCCATGCTGGTCATTTCTTTAATATATTTTCAAGTACCCAACATGTATGACTTGATCTTTCTCAACTGAGAGAAACATTACTTTCTCTCACAACTACATAAATTATACACTACTTTTCTTTCACTGGATAGATGGTGAAGTAATGGATAGTGGCTCGGATTAAGGAATCAGAGATCCAAGTTCAAATTCTAATCGAATCCATTAAATTCACTTACGTGCTAATACTCTTGGGAAAGGTATGAATCCTCCTCTTCTTCCCCCCAGCTATGGGTAGATAGCAGGACAAACTGGGTTCTATAGCCTTGGATGGCAACTGGTCTACCACAGAAAGTAATGGCAACCTACTGCCGGAAAAAAAATCTGCCTCGTCAGTCATGTATCGAAAGTTACATGATCACCTAAGCATGTATCAAGCATGGCAAATAAATAACTGACTTTTCTTTCACATAAACATTCAGCACAAAAAACAGAACACACATTAAATTAGTCTAATATTTCTCACTAACACTGCTACAGACATTTTTGAAGACAAGGAAATTTACTTACTCACCAAACATGTAAATTGTTGTTATATGAAAATTACTGTTATTGAATGTTATTTCCATTCTGTGTTCTTTCAAATCTATTTGTTGTGGAATTATCACAGAGATAGTCTTGTAACAAGACCATAAAATAATATGTATTTGTTCTTTTTAGGCTTATATTTTAAAATTATTGCTCACACTTGCATAAATGATGATATCTGTTTCTGCAGACACAAAATCAGTTTAGCAGTAATTTTATATTGTAAATTGAATATTTGCTGTTATAAGGTTGGACACAAAGTCAAGGCCCAATATTATATTATTAAACTAACATTGTAAACCAAACCCACACTTTTGATGTACTTTGTTCATTTTTAATTTAAAACATTGATTTTTTTTGTGAGAAAGTGGAGAGTCTCTAAGAAAGAAATAAAATTGTTATTCTCATAAAGTGCAAGACAAAACTATGTTGTGGAAAAGAAAAATAAATTTTCATGTAACTGAATCCATTCCATCCCCATAATCATTATATTAACAAAATTTGTCTACACTGTGTCAATTTGTAGTAAGAAATTGAGGGCTAGGAGTGTTGTGATCTATTTTTTTTTATTATTTATTTATTTTTATGAAATAAATGTTTAAAAATGAGATGATGTGTTGGCTATATGAATAATCTATGTAAACCTCTAAGGTCTGCTTAATGCAATAAATGTTACTTTGGTGAGATGCACCAATGCCATGGTTGTAAATAAATTAATGAATGATTTTTTTTAATTTGAGATAAAAAAAAAAAAAAATTAATAGAATTAAAGAATAAACAAAAGAAAAAAGAGAACAAAAGAAAAAAGAAAAACAAAAGAAATATAAAAAGAATAAAAGAGAGAAGAATAAGAAAAAAGAAAAAGAAAAGAGAAAAGAAAGAGAAAAGAAAAAAGAGAAAAGAAAGAGAAGAGAAAAAAGAGAAAAGAAAAGAAAAAAGAAAACAAAAGAAAGAAGAGAAGAGAAGAGAAGAGAAGAGAAGAGAAAAGGAAAAAGAGAAAAGAAAGAAGAGAAAAGAAAGAAGAGAAAAGAAAGAAGAGAAAAGAAAGAAGAGAAAAGAAAGAGAAAAGAAAGAGAAAAGAGAAAAGAAAAAAGAAAGAGAAAAGAAAAAAGAGAAAAGAAAAAAGAAAGAGAAAAGAAAGAAGAGAAAAGAAAGAGAAAAGAAAGAAGAGAAAAGAAAGAGAAAAAAGAAAAAAAGAGAAAAGAAGAGAAAAGAAGAGAAAAGAAGAGAAAAGAAGAGAAAAGAAGAGAAAAGAAGAGAAAAGGAAAAAGAGAAAAGGAAAAAGAGAAAAGGAAAAAGAGAAAAGGAAAAAGAGAAAAGGAAAAAGAGAAAAGAAAGAAGAGAAAAGAAAGAAGAGAAAAGAAAGAAGAGAAAAGAAAGAAGAGAAAAGAAAGAAGAGAAAAGAAAAAAGAGAAAAGAAAGAAGAGAAAAGAAAAAAGAGAAAAGAAAAAAGAGAAAAGAAAAAAGAGAAAAGAAAGAGAAAAGAGAAAAGAAAAAAGAGAAAAGAAAAAAGAAAGAAGAGAAAAGAAAGAGAAAAGAAAGAAGAGAAAAGAAAGAGAAAAGAAAGAAGAGAAAAGAAAGAGAAAAGAAAGAAGAGAAAAGAAAGAGAAAAGAAAGAAAAGAAAAAGAGAAAAGTAAAAAGAGAAAAGAAAAAAGAGAAAAGTAAAAAGAGAAAAGAAAAAAGAGAAAACTAAAAAAATTCAAGGAAGAAGATATGACAACATTTCAAAAAAAATTAAATGTATTTAGGAAATTTATGGAAATTAATTCACAAGTTTAACAGACTTACATTAAAAAAAAATACAAAAAAAAAAAGAAAAGAAAAGAAAAGAAAAGAAAAAAAAGAAGAAAAAAAGACAAAAAATGAAAAAAAAAAGAAAAATTCCTAGGAGAAGATTAGTGATGTCATATTCGAAATGGATAGATGGTGGGTGGAGAAAGAATGGAAGGAAAGACGAGATTTGTAAAAACAGGAAGAATGAGGAAATCCCTAGTTTCCCAACAGAAGGAATAAACAAAAACAGGGAAGAGCAAAAAGGAAAGGGAGGAGAGAACACTAACACTTTGTGGGGGAGGGCAAATAAAATAATGGAAAAAGTGTTCATTTTCCTTGTGGTATGTTTCCAAGGAGACAAGCAGTTGCCAACTGTTGTGATGATGGAGGGTAAAGAAGGTGGGGTCCACTCAACAAAAGCAACAAGGAGAGGGAAGACAAAGTCAGTCCCCAAAATGACTCACCTGTGGTTATTGATTAGGAGACAAGGAGCAGGAGAAAGACCCGTAAGCACAAAAATGATCGAGGAAGTCAACACCCTTTCTGATAAGAGTGCATGGACTTTCAGAATATATGCACCCACCCAACCATGTGTACACTCAGTTTCGGATGATGACTAACACCAATGGATTTTGTATAATCCTGTACAAGCAAATCTCATAGATAAATGATTATTTTCTCACAGAGTTCTGAAGAACTTGCTTGGAAGAATTAAACTTTTTTTTAATTTATTTAATGGTAATTTTCTCTTCAATTCATTTTGAAAACGAAGATGTTGGCTTAGTTTAGAACAGAAAGTTGGAGAAAATAAACGAAAACAGAAACCAAAAATAATCTCCAAAGAACTTCATTGAAGTCCAATTTACCTCTCTGTTACCAATTCCAGATCCACCCACAGCCCTCATCTCCAAACTGACTGGTAGTGTCAGACTCACAACATGATGAATCAAAATATTTGACCTCATTTCAAATAAATTTTAAGATTTTGTGATTAAGGATGTTCACTATTAGATATTTTTTATTAGCTTAGAATTAATAGTAATATCTTCATTTTCTTTTACACTCATTTTGTGAAGTGCTGACAGGCATTTTTAATTTATGGCTAATATTTCTTTCATCTTCATTTTAGTTGCCTATTTGAACTTGTAATATTTAGAATTTTCATGAAATGAAGCATTATCAGCAATTATTAATTTTTAATGAGTATTTCTTTCATCTTCATTTTACTTGCTTTATTTATACTTATGGTAATATTATTGGAAATTTTCATTAGATGAAACATTGTCAACCATGATTAATTTTTGGCTAGTATTTCTTTCATCTTGATTTTACTTGCTTTATTTACACTTGTCGTAATATTATCTTGAAAAGGTCCTTTTTTTCAACCACTGCTACTGGAAGCCATGCTGGTCATTTCTTTAAAATATTTTCAAGTACCCAACATGTACGACTTGATCTTTCTCAACTGAGAGAAACATTACTTTCTCTCACAACTACATAAATTATACACTACTTTTCTTTCACTGGATAGATGGTGAAGTAATGGATAGTGGCTCGGATTAACTATTATTCATTTTTTACTAGTGTTTCTTTCAACAATTTTCAATGTTTATTTTGATAGAAAATTAGGCATGTATTTTTATTTTTCAATTTATTTCGAATACAATTAACTAACAAGTATAAACAAACAAATAATTTCCATCTATTATAATCTACATTACATAAATTATATGAAAAATATATCATTCTATTTTCTGCACTCTTGTAAAAATGATTAAAAATTGATAACCTGCTAAAATTGAATATGGAATTATTTCTGTTTCTTGTTATTTTCTATGATCTGGAAATACCAATGGTCCCAACATTAACCGATTAAGTAGGCAAAACTTGATAAAGTTCGTAAGCTAAGCAAAAATATCTGAAGCTGCCTAAATTTCTTAGATGAAGAAACTACTTGTGGAAGCTCAAATATTTTCAAGAGCTATTTCTTTATTTCTGAGCTATGCTGTTTATTTAACAATATGGGGATTACCTCCACTTGGTTTGCCATGATGCTGCTAGGTGCCACCATTTTAGGAACATAGAAGTTCAGACATAACCTCCTTCTTCCTTTTTCATTCTAGAATGTAGCAGAAGTCTTGTCCACTGCTCCCTTCTAGGGTGTCTTAGTCATCAGCCATAGGGGTGCATATCCCACATGATGCACTCAAAACACACATAACTGCTTTTAATGTTTTTCCTTTCCTATTCAGTTGTTTACATATCAGTATATTTTCTATTTAGTTATATAAAAATACAGAAAGAAATATTTTGATAGCAACTACTTTTAGTTAAGCTAGAAGCAGTAATCAAAACAACTTGAATATCCAATAGAATTTATTATTCTAACAAAAAGCTCATCTTTTACTGAATAAAGAAAAAAAAAATTTTGCAAGAGAGATGCTTGGTACAGATAAACCCATTGTAGCATATTTTTGAACCACGGTCAATATTTTCCATAGAAGGAGTAGGCTTAAAAAGTATTTTTCACTAAACCCAAGATTTGTTGATCCAAAACAGCACTGAGATTTAAACTATTCACACTGTCTTCAGGTTTAGTAGTTGGGTTAATGTTACTGCCATTAAAAGACTGTCGTCGATTGACAAAAGATCATGCAACAGAATCAAGAATTAGTTCAATTTATCAAATACTATTTTTTTTTTCTTTCATTAATTAGTTTCCCTAAGTTAAGGAGTGGGTTAGGATTAGGGACAAAGTTAAAAAAAAGTCTATTAAAGAAACACACAGAACAGTGCTAACTTTGTCCTGTTTCTTTTTTCCATGATTGTTTTTCATGTTTCAGGACTGTAAAAGTTTGGTTTTAACCTTCTTCCTTTTCACACTTCATTCTAAAATGCAATAGGTAGAAGACTTCCTTTTAGAAGAGTGAACAGAGTCACACTGTAACATGGTGACTCTCCCATTATACACTCATTCAAGCACACAGCAGTAATTTTTTTTAATCATTTCATCCCCCAACCCAAGCAAGGTAATAAAGCCACTAAGAAGCAAGATGTTACGGATTGTTAGAGAATACAAGAAAAAAAAATCACTATTAAGGAGAGAAAACAAGAAAAGAACAAGAATTAAGAAAACAGAAGATAAAAACCAACATTGATCCTCAAAAATTTAAACGTAAATTTGACTTGGAAGCACAAAAAAGGAAGAGAGTTCCACAAACAAGAAATGCTACAGCTAACCTGATATATCCCCAAGTGTTGAATTTTACTCCTTTTCACTTCACAAATGATAATAACAATTATCTCCATAAATTATTTCCATGTGAATATTTTGGTTACCATGGGTTTTATTCAAATTAGTAGTGACTACAAAAATAGTCAGAGAAGAGAAATGTCAGTTCCACAATTAAAGGCAACAAAGTAAAATAAAAGAGTAACTATTCAATAATTAATCATGAAAAATGGTTTCTTCTAAGAAATTCCTTTTCTGCATTAACACTGAATTAGCAGGCATTCTGAGAGAAAATACTGGAGTGGTTTCCTGTTACTTTCTCCACAATTTAGAATTCAGTGTTTGTGTTGCCACCAAAGGCTAAAGAACCTAGTTTACCTTGCTGCTTCTTCTATGTGCCACATCCTTCATAACATTGGCGATTATGGCTTTCCACATTTCTCTATCCTTTGTGGCACTTAGCAGATTTTCTCTCTCTTCTAAGGCTCCCCCTTGTCTGCTATCAATTCACACTAGATAAGTAACTTACTGTCTTCTCCTATCTTTCTTATCTTCAATATGCCATGTGATGGTTAAGTTTTCCAAGCCATCATTATGTGTCCAAAGAATTTCAACTGTCTAAAGTATTGCTTAATCACTCCATCCATGGAATTATCAGTATCCTTCAGCAGAACCACATTTCTACTGCCTCTAGTTTTCTCCTCATCAATCGTCCAGTATTCACTGCCATATAAGAGGATAGAAAACATGTAACAAAACCCAAAGCTGGGAGGAGAAAGTGACAGATCATGGATTTCCCAAGGGCATTTGTGTGAAAGTGAATACAACAAGAGTAGGCTAGAATTTGAACTCTGATTGCCAATTTCACTTTATGTGCTCACATCCTAAAGTCTACTACAAGACATCAGCAAGTCATTAAAATAAAACAGGTGATAATGACATACAAAGAAATTCCCTTTCCACTGCAATCTTTATAGTTTGTAAAGTGGCTTTGTAATCTTTACCAGCAATCCATACAAAATTGGCCTGATATGTCAGTGTGTGTCTAATGCTTGGAATCTCTTAATGCCTGTTTATTGAAGAACTCCCTTCACCATTAATCCAATGCAGGGCAAAAGCCAAGTGATGGGAAAGGGAGAAATAAATGAGTCACTCTGGAGATGCCGACTGCTCAGCTGGGCTAACCCAGTCAGTAGGTTTTTGCTTACAAAACAACAAAAACACTGACCAAGAGACAGAGTGAGGAGGCAGAGAATGAAGTGGGCTTTCCTACAAAATCAATAATTTAAACAAAGGAAATATTTCATTTCCTCTTTGAAAGATTCAAATAATCCTGAAAATAACTTACTTTGAAACAACCAACAATTTCTTTTCAGACTATCATCTTCTACATCATTAATTCTATCACATTTCAACAGGTCTACTCTCCAGCCTGCCTAAGTCGCATTTACAATATAGTAAGCCAAAGATATGTCAAGAGGAGTTCTGATTTCCAAGGGGATCTGTTTGTGTGGATTACACAAAGAATCTGAAGAATATACAATCATCATTGAAATAAGTGATTCTGTTTCAAATTCCTAGATGTTACACATCTGTGAAGAAGAATCAAGAGTAGATGAGCTGAAACACTGGTATGTTAACAAAAAGGATGGATTTAGTTTTTATGGATTATCAACCTTTTGCATGTTATTTAAACCCAGCAAATATTTTTGGACTATAAGAATAATGTTTTTTTTTTTTGGGGGGGGTAGTGATTTTCAAATACAAGTCCTACTATTTAACTCATAATTGGGGGAGAGAAGAGGTGGTTTTATACCTTTCCCAAGGATATTTACTAGTAAGTGAATATAACGAACCCAAACGGAATTGAAACATTGCTCACAGATTTCTTATTCCATGACGTTATCCATTAAACCACCTGCACATCCAATTTTACAGCATCTTACAGCGTTATACAATCATTATTTAAATAAGGGATCCCGTTTTAAATTCCTGGATATGACACACTTCTGAAGAATCAGGAGCACAATAGCTGAAACATTGGTATATCAATAACAAGTATTAATTTGTTTTTTATGGATTATCAACCTTTTGCATGTTATTTAAATCCAGTAAATCTTTTTGGACTATAAAAATTTTGGTGTGTGTGGTGGAGTAATAATGGTTTTCAGATACAAGTTCTACTATTTAACTCACAGCGGGGGAGAAAAGAGGTGGATTCATAATTTTCTCAAGGGTATTTAATCATAAGCAAACATAATGAACCTGATTAGAATTGGAACTTGGCTCTCAGATTTATTATTCCAAGATGTTATCTATTACACCACCCGCATGTCCAAAATTACGGCACCTGGTGTTCACAAGCAGTCACCCATCTACATAGTGACCAGTCTCAACTTTACTTTGGTGATCAGTCAAGAACAAGTGTTTCACTATCAACAACAAAAATGAAAAGTTTATTTAAAGCTGCTTCTTTCTTTAAACCGTCATCAGAATATCGTCAGACTAACTCTTAACCTGTATCTATGAAAAAGTGAAAATCAAAATGAATCTAATAAAGAGCAGCAAGCAGATACAAATGATAAAACAAAATTGACTTGATGTTTTATAATGGCTTATCAACTCCTTATGAGTCATTTAATGCCAAAATTTAATTCTCTTAGGAGCTTTGAAGTAATAAAAATAAGATATATATTATTCTGCTTTCACAGTTGAATACATGGTAGATGATAGTCAGATTCTGAGTATATACATGATTTTGTGGACATGATTACTAGAGGTGGTGATACAAGTTATATTTTGAATTAAGAAATTATAGGAAATTATATGAATTAAAGTTCTTTCATGTTGGTTGTTTGGTTGATTTTTAGTGGCATATCAGCCTCTATGATTTTTAGTGGCATATAGGCCTCTATTTAATGCCAAAATCTAAATATTTTGAGCACAATCTTATGGGTTCAACTATAGATAAACTGTATAACTAGTTATTTTGCTATAAAATGTATTGTTGATATTTTTTTTTTCATAAAAGTTTATTGCTGGTATTTTTATACTTTCATAGTTTTTTGTTTGGGCTTCACTATTTGTCCATAGATGGGACCCTAATAAGTTCTACTACTCCGAGTCAGGGTGGACCTGGGAACAGCAGCAGTTAAGAGGTAGTTTCTCACCCCTTAAAAGTACCAATCTCCCAATGAAAGGCCTTGCTGCCAGATGTAGTTTATTGTCATACCCAGGACTAACTATATATATATATATATATATATATATATATATATATATTTTAAGCTTTTCACCCCAAGCAAGGCAGGAAGCCACTAGGATGCAAGGGGTTACAGAAGATTTGGAACAAGATCAGATAGGAGTGATAGAGGAAATGATGAGGAGAAGGATAGTGGATAGATCAAGGCAACTGCAGATGTCGATTGACATCACATTTGAATAGTTGGAGATTATAGCTCTCAGGGAAACTGGAATAGGGGAGGGAGTTTCACAGGCAAGAGGTGCGAGACATAAAGCTATTGGAGTAGAAGAGACGGCTACATTTAGTAGTTTCAACAGTGAAAGGGTGAGAGCGGGATGCCAGCCTAGTAGGGCGCATGAATTCATGAAGTCTGGGAACCAGCGAATGCAGCTCCTCAGAGCAATTGCCATGAAAGTATCTGTAAAACAGACAGAGAGAGGCGACAGTGCATCTGTAAGAAAGTGACTGTAGACGAGATGCCAGAGCAGGGTCAATTATATTGCATATCCGTCTCTGGACCCTATCAAGAACCCCGAGGCAAACAGAAGGGGCTCCAGACCATATATGGCAGCAATACTCCATGCAAGGGCGATTCTGGGGGAGAAAATTTTCCTGGTGTGGCAAAGGGAGCCAACTTTCCTTGCGGTGGATGAAGCAATTGACTCAATGTATTTGTTCCATCTCAAGTCAGCAGTCAATGTGAGACCGAGCAACCGCAGAGAGGTGCTCTTGTGAAATTGAGCATCAGACATTCTAATGGAGGGCAGGGAAGGATCTCTGTGATGATTAATAGAGAACAGTTTTATGAATGCGGATCAAGACAGGTGTATCCCATTTTAAATTTCCGGATGACACATTCCTGAAGAAGAATCAGGAGCAAAATAGCTGAAACACTGGTACGCCAATAATAAGGATTAATTTGTTTTTTATAGATTATCATATTTTTACTTACCATTCTTACTACATATACCATAATACCTCAGAATCTCCATGAAGTCCTAACTAATCCCAATATATAAAATTCATTGTCTGGGTGGGGGGTAGATAAAACAACAATTTAAAATCTAACCCCAATGCGTATTTACAAAAAAGAACAAAACTATGTACAAGAAACTAAATAAAATAGCGAAGAGTTCATCTGAACAATTACCATGAAAAGTATTTATAGAAAAGGCACAGGGAGGCAACTTGATAGAAATAGGAAAGTGACTGAAGCCAATACACCAGGCCAGGACCAATAATATTCTTCTTTGGATTTTATCAATTATCTCTAAATACATAACAGGAGCACCAGGCCATGTGTGGCATCAATATCCTAAGCATGGGTGAATGGTAGACTTATAGATATGTAAGATGGATTTTGAAGAAAAAATTGTCTAGCATGACACAGTGAACCAAATTTCTTAGCAGCTGATCTAGCAATGGATTCAATATAATCTTTCCACTTCATGTCAGCTGAGAATGTTAGCCTGAAAAGATGCAATGAGTCACTCTTCTCGAGGTTAGCATCAGCCATGATAATGGAAGGCAGAGAGTGGGATCTCAGATGATTGATAGAGAGAAGTTTTGGATTAAAAAAAAAAAAAAAAAATGTTACTCCTGAAAAGAGAAAATGCTGATAGGTTTTAAATAATGCACAAACAATATGATGGTTTGGTTTGGTTTGTTTTACAGCATATCAACCTCAATGGGTCATTTAATGCCGACAACTTTTTTTTTTCCGCAGTAATATTTTTTTTGTCAAAAATCTACTTCTGTTAATATTTTTTTCCTCAAAAATGTATAGCTGGTAATATTATTTTTTCAAAAATGTATAGTTGGTAACATTTTTTCAAAAACGTATAGCTGGTAATATTTTTTCAAAAACGTATTGCTAGTACTAGTTTTTCTCAAAAACGTATTGCTGGTAATATATTTTTTTTTCTTCAAAAATTTATATGTGGTAATAATTTTTTACAAAGTATTTCTGGTATTAAAACCAATTTTTACACCTTCATAATGCTTTTTACCTCAGTTTCGGGGTTAACTATTTGCCCATAGCTGTAACCCTAACAGGTGCCACCACCCCAGGTCAGGGTGGAGCTGAGAACACCAGCAATTAAGAGGAGGTTCTACACTCCTCAAAGCCTCCTGATCAGAGGCCTTGCTGTTGGATGTAGTTTATCGTCTTACCCTGGACGCAGATGTAGTTTATCGTCATACTCAGGGCAGACAAACAATATGAGTTTGCGTTACAAGTATAAACTGTGAAGTAGCAATGTGTGCATCTGTGTTTCACTTGCTTCTTTCTTCTTGTCCCACCCCACAAATGATAAAATGGATAGATCAACTGGACAGCCAAGGCCAAGTTTTTTGACCGTCTGTCTACCAGTTTTTCAGTCAGTATTTATGAAAGAGATTAATAGAGATAGCAAAAAAAAAAAAAAACTTAACTCGGAGCTATATAAAAGATTGGTAATTGTGGAGAACCATGATTGCCCATATTCTGAAGGGACACAGCATATAGAAGGTCATGAAAGACCAAAAAATAAAATCAAAATGTGTGGGAAGAAAGAGTTAAAGACTAGTTTGAGTCTAATAAAGGAAAAAAGATAAAAAAAAAAAAAAAAAAAAATTAACTTGGAGCTATATAAAAGATTGGTAATTGTGGAGAACCATGATTGCCCATATTCTGAAGGGACACAGCATATAGAAGGTCATGAAAGACCAAAAAATAAAATCAAAATGTGTGGGAAGAAAGAGTTAAAGACTAGTTTGAGTCTAATAAAGGAAAAAAGATAAAAAAAAAAAAAAAAAAAATTAACTTGGAGCTATATAAAAGATTGGTAATTGTGGAGAACCATGATTGCCCATATTCTGAAGGGACACAGCATATAGAAGGTCATGAAAGACCAAAAAATAAAATCAAAATGTGTGGGAAGAAAGAGTTAAAGACTAGTTTGAGTCTAATAAAGGAAAAAAGATAAAAAAAAAAAAAAAAAAAAATTAACTCGGAGCTATATAAAAGATTGGTAATTGTGGAGAACCATGATTGCCCATATTCTGAAGGGACACAGCATATAGAAGGTCATGAAAGACCAAAAAATAAAATCAAAATGTGTGGGAAGAAAGAGTTAAAGACTAGTTTGAGTCTAATAAAGGAAAAAAGATAAAAAAAAAAAAATTAACTCGGAGCTATATAAAAGATTGGTAATTGTGGAGAACCATGATTGCCCATATTCTGAAGGGACACAGCATATAGAAGGTCATGAAAGACCAAAAAATAAAATCAAAATGTGTGGGAAGAAAGAGTTAAAGACTAGTTTGAGTCTAATAAAGGAAAAAAGATAAAAAAAAAAAAAAAAAAAATTAACTCGGAGCTATATAAAAGATTGGTAATTGTGGAGAACCATGATTGCCCATATTCTGAAGGGACACAGCATATAGAAGGTCATGAAAGACCAAAAAATAAAATCAAAATGTGTGGGAAGAAAGAGTTAAAGACTAGTTTGAGTCTAATAAAGGAAAAAAGATAAAAAAAAAAAAAAAAAAAAAATTAACTCGGAGCTATATAAAAGATTGGTAATTGTGGAGAACCATGATTGCCCATATTCTGAAGGGACACAGCATATAGAAGGTCATGAAAGACCAAAAAATAAAATCAAAATGTGTGAGAAGAAAGAGTTAAAGATTAGTTTGAGTCTAATAAAGGAAAAAAGATAAAAAAAAAAAAAAAAAAAAAAATTAACTCGGAGCTATATAAAAGATTGGTAATTGTGGAGAACCATGATTGCCCATATTCTGAAGGGACACAGCATATAGAAGGTCATGAAAGACCAAAAAATAAAATCAAAATGTGTGGGAAGAAAGAGTTAAAGACTAGTTTGAGTCTAATAAAGGAAAAAAGATAAAAAAAAAAAAAAAAAAAAAAAATTAACTCGGAGCTATATAAAAGATTGGTAATTGTGGAGAACCATGATTGCCCATATTCTGAAGGGACACAGCATATAGAAGGTCATGAAAGACCAAAAAATAAAATCAAAATGTGTGGGAAGAAAGAGTTAAAGACTAGTTTGAGTCTAATAAAGGAAAAAAGATAAAAAAAAAAAAAAAAAAAATTAACTCGGAGCTATATAAAAGATTGGTAATTGTGGAGAACCATGATTGCCCATATTCTGAAGGGACACAGCATATAGAAGGTCATGAAAGACCAAAAAATAAAATCAAAATGTGTGGGAAGAAAGAGTTAAAGACTAGTTTGAGTCTAATAAAGGAAAAAAGATAAAAAAAAAAAAAAATTACACCATTACAGAAACAAATAAAAGTTCATCCCAGATACAAAGTAGAATTCATATGATCTATCACTAAAGAGACTGGAAAAATAGTCAGCTATATGTACCACTACAGAAATATACTGTCTTAAAGTACATTTTCAAATAATTTCAGACTCAACTCCAGTATTTTGAACAGGAGTAGAGGTTTATCCCTCGTTTCCTGTTTAGGATTGGATCACCAGTTCCTTCTAAAGTCTATACTTCTATGATCTTACATGAACTCAGAAAATTTTTCACTAATTATTTTTTTCTTCTCTTCAATAGGAGTACGAAGGTTCACCTATCATTCAGTCCACACTCCTCCCAAGTCTTTTGAACAAGAGTAGGGTTTTATCACTTGTCTCCTGTTTAGGATTGGGTCTCCAGTTTCTTCTGAAGTCTATACTTTTATCATCTCATTTGAAAAGTTTTCACTTATTATTTTTTTCTTAATAGGAGTAGATAGTTTCATCTATTGTTCGGTTCACACTCCTCCCAGGTCTTTTGAACAGGAATAGCGTTTTCCCTTGTTTCCTGTTTAGCATTGGGTCTCCAGTTTCTTCTGAAGTCTATACTTTTATCATCTCATTTGAAAAGTTTTCACGAAATTATTTTTTCTTAATAGGAATAGATAGGTTTACCTATGGTCTGATTCAATCTCCTCCCACAGCTTTTGAACAGGAGTAAAGGTTTATCCTTTGTTTCCTGTTTAGGATTGGGTTTCTGGTTCATTCTAAGTTTTCTTTTATTAACTTTCACACCCAGTAATCCCTTGCATCTTAGTGGCATTATTGTCTTCCTTGGGGTGAATTTAAAAAAAAAAAACTTTCACACAAAATTTGTGGGCAGAGAGCAGACAAGCTGTTACAAGACATTACGTACATGTTAAGGAAGGCAGAATAACATGATGATATAACAAACAAAACTTTTTTATTTTATTTTTATTTTTTTTCCAACAATCAATTGATTGTGAAAGTTCTATTCAAAAACAAAGGATAAAATAATAACAGCATACTATCCCAGACCTAGGTGACAGTTATCTGACCGTAACCAGTTGGGCATGTTCCCACGTGCTGAAGCACTGTGCATCTGTATTCATGAACAAAAATAGTGAGAGAGTATCATAACTGAGAGTCAAGAGGGTTGTCTTTCTTTTAAGTTTGAAAGATGAGGTGACTTGGGGTCCCACATCTAGATACTTGGGAACACACTCAATTAGGGACCGTTCAAGCAGACTGGTTTACTCAACTTGAAGGCATTTCTAATTGGGCCCTAATGACAAGGTTATGCATTAATATTCTTTCTTTAATCCTTTTACCCCAGGCAAGGTGATAATGCCACTAAGATGCAAGCAGTTACTGAGAGTGAAAGAGAATGAGAAAATGTTAGAAGAAATAAAAGAACAGGCGTTGGGAAGACAGAGACTGAAGTTGCATTTAGATTTTCAGAGATTGTAGATGGCAGGGGAGCAAGAAACCAAAAGAGTTCGATCGATGAAAAATTTGAGAAAAGAAACTATTAGAATAGAACTTACAGTTATATCTAACTATTTCAACAATAAGATAATGAGACCTAGTTGCCAATCTAGTAGTATGTTTAAATTCATGTGGTCAAGTGTCCAAGGAGGAAAGCTCATTAGAACAATTGCTATGAAAATACTGTGCTGTTCGATAAAAGTGACACCTTATCCTTTGAACTTAGCTCAACTTTTGTTTCATCAGAGAAGAGAACATTCTTCCAGTCTTCTACGGTGAAATTTTTGTAATAGTGAGCCCATTCAAGTCACATGGCTTTGCTTATTAGTGGCTTAAACCTTCCTGTACAAGATTTGTAGCCTTGTTCTAACAAGATTTGTAACCTTGTTCTAACGGACTGTTGAAGAGGCAAGACTAACACCTTGCTCTTCACTTAGACTGGCTGCAATTTCTTGGCTAGTTATAGTCCTATTCTTCACAACTTCTCTCTTGATTACCCTGCCAGTTCTATCATCAATCTTTTTCTTTCGTCCCCTTGTTTCCTTCATTGGAGCAGGAGTGGCATCATTATGTGCCCTAAACACTTGAGAGACAGTTGATTGTGAGGTTATAGCAATTTCTGCAATTTCTCTCGTAGACTTGCCTGCTTTTGAGAGGGCAATAATAGATGCCTTAAGTGGTTCTGATGCGTGTTTGTACCCTTTCATTTGGTTAGTGACTTGAGTGGCTATTTCAAGCTGTTTTTATACTGTATGAGGCTTTCTGGAATATTCTTGGAATACTCTAGATTTAATTTAAGCTGTTCTAGAATTCTCTAGAATATTGTTCTGAGTGTATTGTAAAATAGTTTTCAATATTTTGTCAAAAGATCTTTACCAGTTTAATCACTAGAATGCGATATCTGAGTCACTTTTTTTGCACAGAGGTTTTCCCTGAATCTCATTTATATCCAAATTTGTAATTATCAATAGAATACCTTAGGGTGAATAAACTTTTTTCCTAGGGGTCTTTATATTAGTAAAATTAAAAATTATTTTAACCACAAAAACAATAGACAAAAATATTTTTAGTAAGAAAAATCAGGTGAGTCACTTTTATCAAACAGCACTGTATTTATAGAAAATACAGAGGAATATTACATCACAATGGTGAAAAAGTGACTGAAGAGGAGACGCCAGGCCAGGACTGCTAACATTATAGCCCATTCTCTGGATTATTTGTCAAAGATCTCAAGATATATAGCAGAAGCACCAGATCAGATATGACAGCAATATTCAACAAATGAAGGGTAAGATGGAATCTGGTAAGTAAATTGTCTGTCAAGACAGACACAATGAACCAACTTTCCTAACAGTAGACCTAGCAATTGAACCCAGATAATTGCTCAGATTCGTATCAATCAACAGCATGAGACTATGAAGGCATAATGAGTTTTTATGCTGGTGATTAGTATCAGCAATGGTAATGAAAAGAAAAAAATAGTTCTCTGATGAGTAAAATGATAGTTTCATTTTAAAGACATTAAATTTACAAGCCATTTCTTGCCCTAGTTGACAACAGATTGTATATCATTTTTTTTTAGATCAGCTGCCAGTTTTACTTCATTGGACCAATCAATCTTACGATTGAGATAGGATTGAAAATAATAAGAGTAGATAGATTCACCTATCATCTGGTTCACATACCTCTCCGGTCTTTTGAACAGGAGTAGATGTTTTTTTTCCTTGTTTTCTGTTTAGGATTGGGTTTCTGGTTCCTTCTAAAGTCTGCTTCAGGTCTGTACTCCTAATGCTCGTCATTTCTTACACTAATATAACTCCACATTGCAACCCTCTACATTGAGTGGCTCTTGGGCCTTGTATTGGGTGGACATTAATAAAAAGAAAAAAGATAGTTGCGTCATCAGCATAAATACAGAGTTGGGAACATCGTTGACAAAGTTAAGAAACAATGTAAGTACTGCTCTACAGCTACTTTCACTGAAAGGGATCAGACAAACTACAGTCCTTGGTTATGCCAGGCCTAACCTTCACCACTAGGATCCACCATGCCACTTACATTGTAAGAAACCACCCACATTCCCTCCATATTCCATCGGTGAGAAGTAAGTTCCACTCAAACAGCTTATTCCCATGAAACACTGCTCTGTGGAACCAACAACTAAAAGGATGTTCATCATCATCCCCCGATGAATCACTACAATCTTAACCTGTTTCAGTCTAGAGTGAACTGCTATCTTCCCCTCTTATTCATACGAAAACTGCCTCCTAACATGACCCTCTATCTTATTCCCACACCCCAGCCCACCCTGGCCTTGTATAGGATGAACCTTACTGTAAAAACATTTAATAAAAAGAAAAGATCAAAGTATAGAGTGCTTTTCCTAACATTAATTTAAAAAGATCTAGAAGCTTGACCATTCAACACAACTTTCATTACATGATTTGCTAAGAAAGATTAGATCAAGTCAAATATTCAGCCAGAGACACTATAGCTCTTCTGTTTGGGAAGAAGGCCAGTATGCCATAACTGTCAACTACTTTTGAGATATCTAAGGCCACAGACCAGTTCTTATCTAAAGCTTGACAGACAAATTCAGTAATAACTGTTAATACATTGGTGGTTGACCTAGAGGAGTGTAAGCGATGTTGTTTATTTGAAAGAAGGCAGTGAAGTGAGACACTTAATTAATTCAGAGTTGATTAGAGCTTCTGGTATACTTGTCAACATTTCATGCATATTTGGCTGTGATGCGTGTACCTGATATACCATTATCAAACTAGGTGTCATAATGGGTACATTGGTCTTTGTATATATAAGTATTAGTCAAACCAGTTGAATGTGAAGGTAGTGTAATGGTTAATAGCACAGGAGGAGGATTTGGTGAGTCATTGGAAAAAGACAATATCTTCTCCCCATTTATGGATTAAATAGCATGTTAGACTGGGCTCTCTTGCCTTGGGTAACAGCCTGTCTAGGATAAGGAAAAACATATTCAAAACTGTAAGGGGAGGGGCAACAGGAAACCACTGTCTTTCTCAAGATGCCATGGTAAATCACAGATAAGAAATTTATTAATTTATTTTTTATTTGGCTTATTAAAACTCTGAAGGTTATATAAAAGGCAAAAAATATTTTAAAGCATACAAATAATTTTTTTCTTTTGTGAATAATATTGCATTAACAACTTTCTGGAGATAATAATTTTTCCAAACACACCTCAGCTTACCACGTTGAAACACTGGTTCTTGTACAACCACAAAAGTTAAGCAAAATCAAGCCTGGTCAGTACTTAGATGGGTGACCACATGAGAATACGAAGTATTGTAAGCTTGGATGTGGTGTAATGGATAACATCTCAAAATTGGAGATCCACTTCCAGTTGGGTCCATTATATTCACTTACACAAATACCCTTGAGAAAGGTATGAAACTACCACTTCTCCCTCCCTAGCTCTGGGTTAAAATCAATATTATCTCCAGGAAACTTCTTACAATCCAAAAATATTTTCTGGCTTTAAATAACCTGAAAAAGGTTGATGGGGCATAAAAAACAAAATCAATCAAAAAAACAAAAACAAAAAAAAACCCCAAAAAACAACAAAAAAACAAAACAAAAGACAAACACATCTTACTATTTAACCTATAGCTGAAAGGAGAAGAGATGGATTCCTATGGGGCCCAAGGGTATTTGCACATAAATAATACTTTACTTTTAACCTGTAAAAATTTCATAGTTTTCCTATTCTAATTTTCTGATGTATAATTCTGATATTGCAATAACAATATCAATGCTGGATGTTATTTTAAGAAGTGGGTACAAATGAAAAGATTTCAAATTGACAACTTTTTCCATTTCACTGAAACAGCCATTAAACACTTCTATCTTTATTTCCTTTTATTTTCTCACTGAAACCAAGTAGTGTTTTCTCCTCTTTCTATGCAATCAAAACGAAATTGTCCATTATTTATAAGGTACTAACAGGTTGTGAAAACTAATGAAGAAAGGGACAATCAGAATTATAATGGCTTAATGTTTTCTTTTACTCATATTCTTTCGCACTCTAAAGTGACTTGCATCTTGGTGACTTTATTGCCTTTCTTGGGGTGAAATGATTACCCCAAAAAAAAAAAAAAAAAAAAAAATGGAAGTGAAACTCAACTGAAAAATAACAAGGAAAAGGTATTGTTGGAAAGCTATGATTCTCTAACTCTTGAAATGAAGAAATATGATATTAGGAAAAAAAGAGGTTTTATTTAAAAAGTAACATTGTGCTTTTAGGAAGAAGAGCAAAATCTAATTAGGATCAATAAATTCTAGCCTGCTGTCCCAATAACAGTTCAAACTTTCAGGTGTCATCATCTGACTGCAATGTCTGCAGAGTTGATGGCAATGTCTAGAGAGTGTCAAATCAAATATTCAATAGCACTTTCTACAATAAGCTGGTGCCATGGCGAATATGAAACCAAACAGATAAGTAATCATTGCACCTGACAATGTTTCCAAGACTGTTCTTGCTGACCTCAAATTAATGGGTTCAAAACCAAACCATGACCATTTAAATCCTACAATGACATCCATTTAATCAAAGCTTTCCAGTTTCATTACTAGTCATCTTGACCAAAGAACTATTGTTAGCTTCATCCAACATTAGATAAAGAAGAAATGAGGGTGATGCTGTACATGTCTCTCTCTCTCTCTCTATATATATATATATATATATATATATATATATATATATATATATATGCATGTTTCATTAAAAATGACAGACAAGGTACTATGGTTAAGCTTTTTATTTAATTTTTCTTGTATTCGAACAAGTATTTTCTTTTTTGGACACAGAGTGTGTAGAAACTGTCCCAATGTTCTATAGTTACAAGTGCTTTCAGCTATACTTTTAGCCATTATCAAGGATGATTTTATTTTTCAGTTTGAGTGTAGACATTATGTGTACGTTTTTAGTGTGTTATAGAAGGGGTCTTATTTTCTGAACACAGCTAACACATTGTGACCTAGTTCGTAGTTAATATTGTCAAGAGTTGGCTTTTTCTTTTTTATTATTAGAGTTTCCATTATTTTTAATCATTTTTTACAAGTGGATGAGGTCATTATGTTTGTGTTTTTTACTAATATGTTTTGAATGAAGTCTGGTAGGTTTGTGTGTGTTTGTGTGTTTGAATGGGTTCTAATGGAGCTCTGGTCAGATAGGTGTAATGTAATGCATCTGACCAATGTAATTATTTATGAGTTTGATCAGGAACACAGTTCCTTAAGAGGCATTTGAACTCACAGATAATGTTCATTCATTGTAATGATTATCTACGAGTTCAAATGCCCCTTAAGGAACTGTGTTCCTGATCAAACCAAACTCATAAATAATTATATCAGTCAGACAACTAACTGGAGTACCTTGTCTGTCGTTTTTAATGAAACATGCATAAATGAAGAATTGCTGCCTAAATACACTATATATATATATATATATAAAAACGGAAGAAGTTATAGTTGTTCTAACCAGAGAAAAGTGTATATATTAAAAAGAAGAGATAAATTGCAAACGTTTTTGGTGGTAATGTTGATTCTTAAAAAAATATGCTTTATTTTCCATAAAAGTATAATATTTTTTTAAAAAAAGAATCCACATTACAACAAAAAATGTTTGCAGTTTCTCTCTTTTATATATATAGATATATATATATATATATATATATATATATATATATATATTATTTTAAGACGTTTTTATGTTTAACATTCTTTTTATAGATACAAATATTTAAGTAAATGCTCTGTTTATAATAAACAGTATTAAACAACATTTATCAGCCTGAATGTCCAAGAAATTTTCACAGAAAATATTCATCCTCTGACAGGATTTGAACCTGTATCCTATACGGAACCGTCATTTAGCTTGACATGCCTTTACCGATTTGGCCACGAATGAATGTTAGGTTAGCAAAGTTGAATTTACTTTAGTTAAACTTCAATCTTCCATGAATCTGTCACGTACATTCATGTCTGCTCATGGCATATCAAATGTAAACAAATGACGTCACACATTATGAAATGGACAAAGTTTGACAATTATTTTAAGACATTTTTATATATATTTTATTTGCACATGTATAACAGTATCCAAAACAAAAAAAAAAAAATTGAGATAACATGAAGTGGAAAAGTCAGTCAATTATTATAATATATAATATATCTATATGTCCTCTGACAGGAATGAAACTTGTATCCTACATGGAACGGTCATATAGCATTTATTCAACCTTGCTAATCTGATGCTTCCTCTGTAGCTAAATGATATAGCACGTCAGGCTATGTTTCGATGTATGTATTATATAAAAAGATTACTTAATGTTAAATATCAATTTCTTTTTGCTTTCCCTGACTTCAAAGCTTCTTGGTAATGTCCATTATTCAAAGGGTCCTGTTTTTTAAATGATATTTCTAATTTTTTCAATTTATTTTGCGCCTTTTCAAACTGTTTTTTTACACGTTTACTTTCATGAATTTAACATTCTTTTACATGCACACATTCATGAATCTTCATTTTTATCAGTTGTAAATTTTTCTTCCAGGAGTAAATTTTTCTTTAAAATTAATGTAAATTTTCTAAATTTTTTTATGGTTTATATTGAAGTTGTTATGTTATATTATTAATTAAATTGTAATATTTGCTAATTTTTATTATTAATTAAATTATATTTGATTTATTATGTTATATTATTACTAAAGTAACAAAGTAAATATTTGTTAATATGTCAGCATCAATCCACTATCTCATTCTTTTTATTTAATAATTTGAGTATTACAAGTTAATATTAATAATTGATTTTATATATATATATATATATATATATATATATATAAAATCTAACGTGCGTAAGCGAGATATTTGCGTGGTCGTCTATAACGACTTTTACGAGCGTGTCAATAACGGCAAACGCGTTCAAGAAACTTTCATTGCAGATAGATTTTACTTAAAGGAACAATTAGTTAGCTTATCTTCATACCCTGCCTGGTGGCAAACGCTGCTAGTGGCGCCAGGGGTGGCGGTCCCGACATAGCCACTGAAACCGTGATATCACCCCTGGTCGACAGCTGATGAAGACAGGGTATCGCATGTGCTAACACACGTTGTATGTTAAAAAATATATATATATATATATATATATATATATATATTCCGTGCTAAGGGAATAAATACTTAACACCAGATGGATAATAGAAGAAAGGTTTATTGTACACAACCAGCACAATATGAAATATGGTACAGTTATACACACAAGTCAATCCAGTAGTGAGTGCCAATAATTGGAAGGTTGGATGTGCTTGTGTCTTCTCTCTCACACTTCCCTGAGTCTCTTGTAGACAGTTGACTTTAAAGGTACTTACTAACTATAGTGAGTGCATGCATGTATGCATACATACATACACACACACACAAGGGAGTGTTAAAAAGTTCTAAGCTCAACCAAGAAGCTCTTCAAAAGAATTTGATGTTTGATCAGATTTTGAAAAGTAGGTCAGGCTGAGGAATTTTCAATACCCACTTGTGTGTGTTTCTTTTGAGTTTTTAGACAGCAATTTTTCTTTTAGGCGGGTTTAGTGGGGGAAAAAAAACAACAAAATTTCTTTGTTTACGATATTCTTATTTAATTTCTCTAAGGTTTGGAACATCTTTCAGGGAGAATTTGAACATAAACTGTCCAATATCTTTTTATCATTTTTTGCTTTCAACTTATTTTATTATTTTGTTGATCAAGTTGTAGCTGAATGCACTGTATTTTATTAAGTAAGTTTTGAGTTATTTACATTTGGACTAACATTCATATCTCTGTTGTTAGTATTACAACATTTTGACCATTGTAACCACCAGCCATTTTCTGGCGTTTGTCAATCTGGGTGGCCTTCAGTAAATTTCAAATTGAACCCTTCATTTATGATGGTGTTATAAAGAGAAGAGGATCAGAAAATACCTTAATGACGGCTTTAATAAACAAAGTGGCCTGCAACAGGTGTAATAATAAATAAGATACCAAGCCAAAGGAGGTTATAAATACATATCAAACAGATAAATAAGGTAGGTAATGATTACATGAAGAGTTCCAATTAAGGGAACTAATGGATGACAGAGTGTATATCATTAAATTCAAGAGACAATGCTTTAATCCACTAGGCTATTGTAGTGCATTGTGAAGTTAGTCAATTTTACAGAGAAGAGAAAACACATATATGAGTGTAATGGTGTCAATTGGAATCATTCTCCTCCTTTCCCCAGAACTGATTGGCAGTTGATAGGGAAAAACTAGTAAAATCAAACTTACAATCTGGTGTTTATTAGGTGAGTTAAAATGCTAACTTGGTCATTCTCATAATAGAAGAGACAAGGAATGTTGCTCAAAAGATGATCATGATTTGGTGCATGATATGTTTACAATTGATGTGCACATTATCATGGGTTTCTCTTACTGACAATGAGAAATTAATGACAATGGACAAAAGAAAACAAAAAGGACACAAAGACAAACAAAAGGCAAGCTGACAAAAAGACAAAAAAGCAAAACCAGAAAAACAACCAGAAAAACAAACAACCAGAAAAACAAACAAACAAAAAATAACCAGAAAAACAAACAAACAAAAAATAACCAGAAAAACAAACAAACAAAAAATAACCAGAAAAACAAACAAACAAAAAATAACCAGAAAAACAAACAAACAAAAAATAACCAGGAAAACAAACAAACAAAAAATAACCAGGAAAACAAACAAACAAAAAATAACCAGAAAAACAAACAAACAAAAAATAACCAGAAAAACAAACAAACAAAAAATAACCAGAAAAACAAACAAACAAAAAATAACCAGAAAAACAAACAAACAAAAAATAACCAGAAAAACAAACAAACAAAAAATAACCAGGAAAACAAACAAACAAAAAATAACCAGGAAAACAAACATAAAAAAGACCAGAAAACACAAAAAAGACCAGAAAACACAAAAAAGAACAGAAAACAAATAAAAGACAAGAAAACAAGGAAGACAAATGAAAGATCAAAAGACAAATAAAGACAAGGAAAAAAAAGATACAAAAAAGCATGAAGAAAAATATAGGTAAAAAAATTATATGAAGACACGTAAAAGACAAAAAATAGATGACAAAAAAAGACCAAAATAAAATAAGCAGATCAGGTATGAAAACATATGAAAGAAAAATACTAACAGCAGACTTTAAACAGAAAAGTTGTCAGAAGACCTAAAACATATGACCAAGTGAAAGTCATCAGCAACAAAGTCAAATTGATATTTTTATTCTAAATAATTTTTTTATATTTATAATGCATTTTATCTATTTTTTTAAAAAATCATTTTTAGTGATTTATAACATATGACCAATGTATCCAAAACTTTTTTATAGCTTCCAGGGGAACAGAAAACCTTTGAGTCATTGAAGTAGAAGACTGAGCAGAAAATATTTTTACATTTCAGATAATCATTGATTTTATCTAAAGTTTATAAAATCAATGTCTGCTACTGATAAAGAGCATATAATAAGAGTGCTTATGTTAACTTATGATGAGTCAGCAAAGAAGAATTCTTGGTAAGCATCCTAAATGATACACCACTATACATGTATTATAATATTTGCATCTGGGTTGCAATAATTCTTTCTTTTTATGTGTTGTGACCTTTCAGGACATAGACGATTATGGCTCTCCAATTCCCCCTATCCCTTGTAGCTCTAAATAAGTTTCGTCCTTCTGCCACCTCCCAGAGACCATATTCTGTCATCCACTTGCTCAAGCCCACCAGGTATGTCATGCACTGATTTCCCTTGTCTCTCTTTCCCTCTATTCAACCTGTGAGTATAAGATTCTCCAAGCCCTCCTTTCTCATCATGTGTCCCAGAAACTTCAGCTGCCCCTTCCTGATGTTAAGTAAAAGCCTCCTCATTGTTTGCATCCTCTCCAGGGCCTCATCATTGCTCACATGCATCCCCAGCATCCTTCTATAGAACAATATCTCTGTCACCTCTAGTCTCTTCTTCATCTTTGAGGAAATCATCCAACATTTGTTGCCATAAAAAAGAAGTCATATAACAGCTCAGTACTCTTTTCTTTGTTACCAAAGAAATCCTCCTGTCTAGCAATACTCTGCCCAGCTTTTGGAATGCATCCTTGGCCATCCCAATATGTTCAGTCCACAATATCCGTAGCATTCCTCTGTATAACCCCATCTTCATCGCCTTGAGTCTCTTCTTCATCTTTGAGGAAATTGTCCAACATTCACTGCCATAAAGAAGGACAGATATCATGTAACAGTTCAGTATTCTTTTCTTTGTTACCAAAGAAATCCTCCTGCCTCGCAATACTCTGCCCAGCTTTTGGAATGCGTTCTTCACCATCCTAATACATCTTCAGATCTTAGTGCCACACTTGCCGTCTATTTGTCAAAATCCTTCCCAGATATTTAAACTTCCATAACTGCTTGATTTTAGTGTTCCTGACCTGCAAATCATATTTCAGGCTCATGCGATAATCCGTAATTTAATTACTCTAAATAAAGATTGGGGGCAAATAATAATTATGAATGAAAAACTATTAGAAAAATAATTAAATTCATTTGTTGCTTAAAATAACTAATGATTCTTAACACATAAAATTCAGTATTATGCGTATACATTAAAATAAAAATCCACTATTACAGGTTTCTAAAAATCGATCGTAATTGGGTTCATCAATTCAACAATCCTTTCTTTAGCTGGACTACATACAGTTTCGAATTCAGAGTTTTCCTTCTCCTGGACTAGCTATCACCCAAGGTTATAGAACCCAGTCCGTTCTACTATTTACCCATAGCTGGTGGGGAAAAGAGATGAATTCATCCCTTTCTCAAGGATATTTGCACATAGGTGAATGTAATGAATTTGGCTGGAACTCAAACGCAGCTCCCTCAATCCGAGCTGTTAACCATTACTCCATCATGTTTTCTAAAAAAAGATATGGTATTATCAGATTATGAAAAAATCCAGTATTAAATGTTTAGGAAAAGGAATGCAGTATTAATTGGATATTTATAAAAATCCTACATTAGATGTTTAAAAAAATATTCAGTATTAATTATGTTTATAAAAAAATCCATGTTTTAGATTTTATTAGAAAAAAAAAAAAAATCAAGTATTCATTAGATGTTTGTAAAAAAATCCATTAATAATTAGATATTTTGAAAAAAAAAAAAAAAAAATAAAATAAAATCAGTATGACTTATATTTTATTAGAAAAATTAAAGTATTAATTAGATTTTACAGTATGGAAAGGAATACCTCCAACATATAACTCCCAGAAACATTTCTCATATAATAGTAAGACTTGAGTTTCATTATTGAGCTAATGTTTTATTATGTGGGAGGTATTTCTACCACATTCATGAAAAAAAAAAAAAAACAAACAAAAAAAAAACCTTATTAATTAGATGTTTTAGAAAAAATCCAGTATTTATTAGATTTTATTAAAAAAAAAAAAATCAAGTATTAATTATATGTTTATGTAAAATCCAATAATAATTATGTTCATTAAAAAACAAATTTCAGTATTAATTAGATTTCAATAAAAAAAATCAACAGTTGTAAAAAACTATTATTTAAATATTTATGAAAAAAAATCTAGTATTAATTGTTTATAAAAAATTAAATATTATCAGATGTTTAAAACAAACAAGTTATTAATTAGATGTTTCTAAAAAAATCCAGTTTGAATAAATTTTCATAGATAAATTTGGTAGTAGATGTTTATAAAAAATGCTATTAAGTAAAAGAATTGCAATTACAGAAATATAGACATATACTGAAAGATTGGTATGGATCTGGTATACTGAAAATATGGAGACAATGTGCAGTTAATATAATGAATATTAGAACAGACAGTGAAATTTATGTACTAAGTTCAAATTCCAGCTTAGTCTGTTGCATTCATTTTATACAAATGCTCTTGGGAAAGGTATGAATTCATTTCATCCACCCACCCCTTCAGCTATGGGTTAATAATAGATAGGACTGGGTTCTTAGGTTCAATTAGCCTTAGGTAGTGAAAAACATGGAGAATGGAATAAGAAATTCACTCTACTGACTTTCCTAAAAAAGCATGGCTGTTGAGAGTCATGATTGTCTATGTCTTGAAGAGACATATTTAAAAAAAGAATAGTAATTAAAGGTTTCTA
The DNA here is from genome assembly GCA_963932145.1 of Acanthosepion lycidas. NCBI lineage: Eukaryota > Metazoa > Mollusca > Cephalopoda > Sepiida > Sepiidae > Acanthosepion > Acanthosepion lycidas. The sequence continues at coordinate 36,657,995 of OZ010613.1, forward strand.
AATATAAGCCATGAATGGAGAATAGGGTGAATATGCAGATTAGCATAGACGTTTCAGAGTCTGAAGCAATGATGGAAATGGCAGAGTATGCAGGAGATGGCATCTTGCACTTCTCAATTATAAAAAGACTGTATCTATGGTCAACAGCATGAGAAACAGCCAAAGATGCCAGTCAACAATAAGGGATTTTAAGATCAAACAAGTACCAAAGTTTAAAGATCTAGTAAGACTTCTAACAGATGACAAAAATGTTACACCAAAATCCAAAGGCATATCAGAATAGCAAAAGATGTCTTCTAAAAACTAAACAAAGAATTATGAAACAGGAAAATATTGTTAGAAACATTAAACAGGGTACTGAACAATGTAATGTCACTACTTGTATATGGCAGTGAAAGCTGGACAGTTTTCTCACAGACGAAAAACAGATTTGAAGCAACAGAGATGTGGTTTTATGGAAGGATGCAGAGAATAACTTGGAGAGGGCATGTAAGCAGTGAGAAAGTTTTATGGAAAATAGAAACTAAATGGACACACACTAAAAATCAGAAAGAGACAGTTGAAATTTCAAGAATACATAACGAGGAAAGAAAGCTTGGAAAATTTAACACTCCCAGGCTATATTAAAGGCAAAAGGAACAGAACAAAAAAGTAATAATCTACCTTTGTTTAAATCGATGCCAGAAAAGATAATGGGAGATTGTAAAAAGACGATTTTTACTAAGGGTTACAAATGATAGGAATTTGTCACACACGTTCTGAAGGTACATGGCATACAGAATAATTGCTTGTGATTAAAATGAATGTGCTTATTTGCTATAATTATCTCTAAGTGGTTTTAAATGAATCAATCTTAGAACTACAAATCTCTGCCATTCAAACACTTGAAACGAACACTCTTTAGTCTTTACATATTTCTTATTGTACAAACTTAAGCTACAACAATCATCATTTTTCTATGTAAAGTGTATTCTTTGCAAAACTTGCAACACTTGAACATTCCTTACATATTTATTGTTGTATAAACTTAAGCAACAACAATCATTTTTTCTATATGAAGTGTATTCTTTGTGAAACTTGCACTACATGAAATAAACACTTTCTTGTTGCACAAACTTAAGCTATAACAATTATTATTTTCTCTATGTGAAGTCTATTCTTTGCAACATTTGCTATAAACAGTTATGTGCCATGTGTGATACACACTTAGGTGATCATGTAACTTTCAATACATGACTGACGAGGCAGATTTTTTCATGCAGTAGGTTGCCATTTCTTTCTGCAGTAGACCAGTTGCCATCCAAGGCTAGAGAACTTGGTCTGTCCTGCAATTTACCCATAGTTGGGGCGAGAAGATGAGAATTCATACCTTTCTCAAAGATATTAGCACGTAAGTGAATGTAATGGATTTGACTGGAATTCGAACTCGGCTCTCCGATTCCTCAATCCAAGCTGTTATCCATTACTCCACCATGTCTATAAACACTCCTTACATACTTCTTCTTGCCATTTCTTTCTGTGGTAGACCAGTTGCCATCCAAGACTATAAAACTCAGTCTGTCCTGCTATTTACCCATAGCTGGGGGGAAAAGATGAAGATTTAATACCTTTCTCAAGGATATTAGCACATAAATGAATGTGATGGATTCGAATGGAATTCAAACTCAGCTCTCCGATTCCTCAATCCAAGCTGTTATCCATTACTCCACCATGCCTATAAACACTCCTTATATACTTCTTCTTGTATAAACTTAAACAACAACAATCATTATTTTTCTACATGAAGTGTATTCTTTGTAAAACTTGTTCACCTGACCTTGAGATTTTCAGTCTAATCAAAGAAGAGCTATTTCGATTCTTTTGTTGCCATGTCTATTGACTACGCATTTTGTAGAACTCTTGGGGTGTTGAGCTGTATCATTGACGCCGGAAGGATATGATGGAAGAATAGAAAAGATGAAAAAGTGGAGAAAAAAATGATAAAAGAACAGAAAATGAACAACAGGTTGTTGATCTTCCGTTCAACTGTTGTGAAATGATTTTTCATTGAAAACACGCCACAAACATTTACATTCACGCCTGTCTCCATGCGTCTAGGTAATGTGTGTGTGTGTGTGTGAAAATTTGTATATATGTGTGTATGTAGCATATAAGTAACACGTGTAGAAATGAGTACATGTTATGCATAGATAGGCTGCCATGTACTTGCAGAAAATCTATTTTGCATTTTAGATGAAACATGAATTAAAAAAAAATTGTTTTTTAAATTCATTTTTAACAGCAGTTCCCTTTTTTGAAAAAATGACAACAAGCAATTCAGTTTGCAAAAGACAGCCATTTCTTTTCAAACCTTTCCAACAATTAATAATCCAGATATAAAAAGTTGGTTGTTTTAGGTTAGCGGCATATCAACACCACTATGAGTTATTTAATGCTGAAATCTAAATATTCTGTATGCAATTTTTTTTCAATATAATAATGGTTTTAGCGATACAAGTCTCATTAAGTAACCCATGTGGAAGAACAGGTGGAGTCGTACCTTTCACAAAGGTAATTTCACATAAGTGAATATAATGAACCTAACTGGAATTGGAACTCAGCTCTCCAATTAACAATTGCAAGTTATCATTACAACCACTTGCACATCCAAGTTTAAAGCACATGGTATTTACAAGCAGTCACCCATCTAGGTATTGATTAGAGTCAACATTGCTTAACTTGAGTAATCATACCAATGACATTGGTCCAGTTTTATACCAAAGATATTTTTGATATTTCTGAATGGGTCTGACTCCATGCATGGCCACCTTACGAAAGTCTTGACCTGACAAATCTATTTCAGAACAGGACTCAAGTTTTTAGTCAATATATTGGCTACATCTCAAACTGTGTTCAATTTTCTTATACAAAGTTTGTTATAACTGATCTATATACCAAGATATTTGAAGTGTTTAGTATTTACTGATTCCACATACTGAATTTTTATGATGTATTCAGGGTAGCTGCTATCATTGCTTTCATTCTAATTCCAGATCATAGTTTGTTTTGGAAATGTTTATCTTGTGTCAATTTCTTGGAAAAGGAAAGTGTGAAGGAAGGAATAACCATTAACTTTAATGGTTATTATTAAGAGAGGCAGTCAAAAGCAAAAGCTTTGGAATAGAGATGTCAGAATCGGGAAGTTGGTGAAATTTTGGCAGTGTAATAACAGATGACGAGTAGTGTGAAACAGAAATATGAAGGTGCATCGAAATAGTGAAACAAAGCCAATTATTAAGACAGAGGAACATTTTGTGAGAAAGAAAGAAAACAGTGTTGAACTACTACATATCTGAAAATCCCAACCAGTAAAAACCTACTTGCTATAGAAATCATAGCAGGATCCCTGAGTGGTTGGTTGGTTGGTTTGTTGGTTATTTTGTTTTACAGCATATCAACCATTATTTCGGTGCATCAGAATAGTGGTTGATTTCAGTTTTAGTCATGGTTCTTCATTTAAACCATATGTATATACTTGGGTTTTACTGTGTGAATTTGTTTCATTTTGTTTAGCAAAGAATGTATCAACATATTCTTCTGAAAAGGAGTTGGTCTAAAAAGGATCCTTTAAAGAATGTGTTTTTGCATAATTAAAGCAATACACAAATTCTGTGGTGTCAAACATTTGTTATATATATATATATATATATATATATATAATATAATATAATATATATATAATATAATATAATATATATAATATTTATATAATAATATTTTTTGTTTAAAAATATGATTTTTAAACAAAATATTATTATAATATAAGCTCTACTTCTGTATAGAGCACTGTCTTCTTAAAAATAAAAACAAAAATACTAAGGAACCCCGGATTATGCACCCAACGTATATATATAATATATATATATATATATATAAATATATATATATAATATATATATATATAATATATATATATATATATATATATATATATATATATATATATATATATATATATATATATATATATATATATAATATAAATTTATATATAAATTTAATGTTACGGCACATTAAAAATGGGCAAAGCAACTGGTTTCACTCCCGCTCTTCAGGCTTCAACGGGAAGCCATATGCAAACACCTATTAAAGAACGGAAATTGTGCAGCCAAATTTAGTGTTGACTGGTTCACCGTGTTGTCCCGGTCTTTACTTCATCTAAAGGTTCTGGAGGCACTTTACATCGGGTCCCTTAAGCCTTCTTTGTGTAAACAACGTGAGTGACTGTTGGGGCTTGCTGTCATCTGTCTCTAGTTCCTTTTGTGTTTTTTTTTTGTGTTTTTTTTTTCTCCTCCCACAACTTCCTTTTATTGTACATTTTTCTGTGTTCATTTTAAATCAAATCTCCCGTTGAAGCCTGAAGAGCAGGAGTGAAACCGGTTGCTTTGCCCGTTTTTAATATGTCTCGTAATATTAAGTTTTATACTTTTATTTCGATTATATATATATATATATATATATATATATATATATATATATATATATATAAATGAAGACAAAAGAAAAACTTTTCTTTAACATGTTTCTTCCTCTGATGGACTATCAAGGCAAATGTAAGGATTCTATCTTGCAACAAATATTCAAAAACAGAAACAAAAATATCTTCAGGCAATAAAAATTTTAAAATTTATGAATGCTAATAAATATTTTTCAGGCTGTTAAAGTCAAGGTAAACTACGGAAACTGCTAATAAGTGATGTATTATAATATAACACCTAATAAATGTCAGTGAGTAACATTTGTTGCCATATAGAACGACATGTCACATACTACAGCCACCTAATAAATGTCAGTGAGTAAGTCTCGTTATTGTTGAGTTATTTTATTTAATCATTATTAATAATTTTTTGCAGATATATTTTTTATTTATATCTGAATTTTAATATATACACATTATATGAGATAGATTGTCCAACATTCGTTGCCATATAGAAGGACAGATGTCACATACTACAGCCACCATAATACATACAAAGTCTCTATAGAGTTCTAACCAGTTCACATATGTACAATTTGTCTGTGGAGTTGGGTGGGGGAATAAAAACAATAACTTTTTAAAATTTTTGAATATTGGGATATTATAGAGGTGTGTTCATCAGACATAGGGAAGATACATTATGGCAATGGAAAGTGACTGAATATAAGATGCCAATAACATTGACTGAATATAAGACCAATAACATTGCAAATTCTTTGGATTTTATCAAGGATCTATAAAATTCTAAAAATAGATTTTTTAAAAATGTCCAAGGGTGTATATAGTATTAGTGGTCTCAAAAAAAAAAAATCCTTGTTTAATGGTTGTTTGTAGCTACATTTGCTAAATTTGTGAGTTGGGAAAAAGCGACAACAAAAGAATTTTACAAAGCAGTCGACCCTCTTTAGAGAAGTGACCACTATCTTTAAAAGTTACTATTACATTACACTAAAAATTACACACTAATACATGCCTGCTTATTATTGTTATATTAGTATGTATGTATAACAGATGTGTATTATATGCCCGGAATATAATTGCAGCGGACAAAATTGATTGAATCTACTATTTTAAATCCTGTTTCCATAATCCTTTAATCTAGAATGATAATCTAATCGATTACTGACAAACAATTGACTGAAAGTAATTTTCAGAGTCAGTTGACTGGAGGCAGATAATATTTTCACTGTCTCCATTTTGAAGTATTGAAAATATGTTACATGATATAAATGATATTTTATGTTGTTCAGGCTAAAATTATTATTTTGTTTGTTTTTATGAGAGAAAAAGCAAATGGAATTGTGGGATATGTAATTCACATATACAGTATCACTTATCATTTTCTCTTCCTTGACAGCAATTGTAATAATCAGGTAAGATGGCTGACAAAATAAGTGTTAGGCATAGATTAATTAGATATTCATGAAATGTTCAAGGTTTGGTATGGCAAGCATTTCTCTTTATAATTCACAGAATACTTTGTTCATCAGCAGAATGACAGTTTGTTATAAAGATCGGTGAAAAGGCATGAATCAAATGTTTCCCTCCCTCATTTTCACTATACAGTGAGCCCCTGCCTATTCGTGTATCAGCATTCATGGTTTCACATAGTCGTGGATTAATTAATTAGACATAAAATATAAAGTTTAAAACATTTTCTAAAAACAGAACTGTGATGGTGCTCCCCGACTTAGCATAAGCCACTTTTAAGACTGCAGCCCCCAACAAAGAAAAAAGCCCAAGCATTATGCATAGTTTTGTATTTGTTTTCTTACTATGAAGATATACAATTCTGCCAATTTTTACCATAAAAATGGACTGTCATCTGTTTTAAGTCACTTAAATAAGAAGAAAATAATACAAGAATATTTTAAATATGTTCTATCAAAAAAGTACACGAATTGAGGGAGTTCTCAGTGAAGAGTTTGTACATATGTTCTTCAGAAAAACACGCAAATATTTGGGGTTTCTATGAATAACAAGAACATTCTGTTTTTAGAAAATGTTTTAAACTTTATATTTTATGTCTTGTTACACATATTGTATACAGTATTTTCAATGGTTGTATCGATTTATGCATAATTAAAATTGGTTATTGTACATATGAAAGAAAATTTACGCTATTTTTTCACCAATACTATTTTTCAAAGATGCTTTAAAAAGGGTCTGAAATGTTTGTAAAGTGTTTGGGATGAAAGTTTAAGTCATATGGGGTTGTAGCAATCAAAATAGGTACTTATAAGCACTTTTAGTCGGGGGTTACAAGTATTCATGGATTTAAACTGTTCGTGGCCGGTTCTGGTTTCTAAGCCCCGTGAACATGGGGGAGTCATTGTAGTTTCCTCCTGTTATTCACAAACTATTGTTGAAAGAAGATAAATGACAACAGTGGTAATTTCTGATTTTACGCACCCACACACACACACATATATATGTGTGTGTGTGTGTATTATATATATTAGGTTGGTGCAAAAATAGTGTCGTTTTCTCACATAGTAACATATGTGAGAAAACATTATTTTTGCACAAACCTTATATATATATATATATACACACACAAACACACAGGTGTGTGTGTATATATTTAAGATATACTCAAGCTATGTGTAAATACATTTAAAGTAGATGTGTATAGTTTAGTTCATTTGAATGTGTTATTTATAACATTAGTATGAATTTCAAAAGTGTAATGCGCTTTAACAATCAAAGTATTTAAAGCAATTAACATCGGTAATCACCTAATTAGTATTTCAGTTTTCATTAGATACTCTGCAGTCGGACATGTGCCTTTTGTCAAGTTGTATGTGTCACTGAAAATCCAAGTCCTGTTTCTTAGGCCAAGGAATCAATAATAGTTTAATGTTTTCATTTTTCTGTTTACAAAAATATATACTAATTTAAAAAAATTTTAACACGTGCATATGGACCAAAGTCATGCTGGTGCTAGTATTACACCAGCCCCACCTCTGTGAGCGCAATGAGAAAGGTGCTGCTGCAGAGTTGAAATTCCTGGAATCAGATGCCTTCTCCCATCTAAAATAACAAGAGAACAGATACTACATTTTCATCCCAAGCAAAAGGCTGAGAAATGATAGGTGATGATCAATATCAACAAAAAGATATGAAATAAAGAAATTTATCTATAGTTCTTTCAAACAGATTTATCAAAGATCAATGTCTTTACCTGAAGGAGATTTGAGAGGAAGTTGGTCACATTCAAGAAAGTGTGTTCTTAAGAGACTTGTCAAACCCCTGACATTTACAACTTGGATACATCATGCCACATACACAAGTGTAAATCATCCTCATTCCCTTCATATTCCATTAGTAAGGAGTAAGTTCCACTCAGCCAGCTTATTCCCAAAATGTGCTTCCAGTAGGATGTTTTCCTAATCATTACATTTCCTAGGTAAGACGATAAACTACGTCCAGCAGCAAGGTCTGATCAGGTGATTTTGAGAAGCATGGAACCACCTATTAATTGCTGGTGTTCCCAGGTTTACCCTGAACCGGGATGGTAGCACCTGTTAGGGTCCTAGCTATGGGAAAATAGTTAACCCCCAAACTGGGTCCAAAACACTATGAAAGTGTAATACCAGAAATACTTTGCAAAAATTATTACCAGCAATACATTCTTGAGGAAAAAAATATTACCAGCAATACATTTTTAGAAAAAAAAAAAAAAAATTACCAGCAATACATTTTTGAAAAATTTATTACCAGCAATAAAAATTGTTGGCATTAAATAACCCATTGAGGTTGACATGCTGTAAAACAAAACAAAACAAACAAAAACAAACCTAATCATGACAATCTTGACTTCTTCTAGTCTAGAGTTAATGGTTATCTTTCCTGCATGAACTTGCCTTTTGACATGCTGATTCAACTCCACACAATAACCCTCTACCTTAAGTGGCTCTTGGGCCTTTTATTTGATGAACATGAGTATTAAAAAAGCAAGCCACCAACACCCTAAACAAGAAAGGTTGATCTGGTCTGACCTAATTTATAACAGGTTTTATTGCTAAGAAGATTAGCAAGAGTATCACCTCAGTTTGGCCTTTCTCAATCCTCTGAACAAATTTCTTTTCCATCAGTCCTTAAGATATAAAACTTAAAGCTTCCTGGCCTATGTATTAGATCTAAGAGGCGAAATAGTTTAACAATTACAGAAGCCCAGAGCATATTGAAGCCTCTTTCCACATACCTAAGGTGATGGATTGGTTGAGAGAGAGAGAGAGAGAGAGAGAGAGAGAGCGCATGTCAATGAAATTTCACTGTTATTTAATGCCAAGAAACCACTTCTAGAGTACATGGTCATTGTCTTTAAAGATCAACACAGTTTGATAATAATAATAATAATGAAAGAAACTGATTGTAATTTATAGTAGAAGGAGTAGACCAGTAACAAATTTTATTTTTGGTGACAGAGACAGTGAAATAAAAAATAATACTATAGACACACACATTTTGTAGTGGTAATGTTTGTCATTTATGTGTTATTTTCCTATAGCGCCCCCTCTCTCGTGTATGTATATATATATATATATATATATAAATTTTAATTTTGTTAAATTTTAATCCCCACCTTCACCTTTAGACCTTCCTGTTCTTCTTTCTTCCCTTACACCCTCTCTCTAAAGCTTTCAGACATGTCCCTCTCACACTTGTTTCTCACTCCCACACAAACACTCACTAAAATTTTGTTTTTTATACCCGGAGTTATATTTCCGATTTCTTTTTGAATTTGTAGGTCTGATGAATTGGCTTGTGGTTACAATTCTAATATAATGAATTATAACCATGGAATATTAGTGTCTGAGCCTTTTATATTATATATATATATATATATATATATATATATAGTAAGGTAAAAAAAATCCGTTGGTGTATAATCCAAGTGGATCCTAGTAATATGAAAATATTAGAACTGATCCACAAAAAAGAGCTTAGTATATTTTATTTAATTTATACAGATCAATATAATTAATAATGAAACAAAAGGATTTGTTTGATTGTTAATCATATATATATATATATATATATATATATATAGATAGATAGATAGATAGATAGATAGATAGATATGTGTGTGTGTTTTGAACAATACAAAATATTAAAAAAGTTTTAATTTTCAGACACACATTTTTTTGTTTTATTATTTCAATTAGGTTCCTCAACTAGTTTCACCCAGCATAGCCATCATCAGGAGAAAAATAATCCATGCTTGTTAATAGCATTGAACTACAGGAGTGAAAATATATATATATATATATATATATATATATATATATATATTATATATAAAAGGTGTAATTGAAATTCAGTACCCCATATGGATGGCCATTTGACCCAGCATGGGCTTGTCAACACGAAAGAGTTGAATAAAAATAAAACTGTTTGGCATTGACAAGCCCGTACTGGGTGAAGTGGCCATCCATATGGGGTACTGAATTTCATTTACATGTAATTCATATATGTTCTGCAATAAATACACTGAGCTCTCTTCTGTGGATCAGTTTTAATATTTTATATTACTAGGATTTACTTGGATTACTTCCCACAAATTTTTACCAATATATATATGTGTGATTGTGTATATTTTTCATAAAACACAATATTATACATAACAAAGTATTATACATATATAAAACATGGATGATTTTATATTTACATAACATTAATGGTTTTATATATGAATAAACATGCACATGACAAATTGGGAACAATGTTTGCCATACATCAACAAACAACAGTTTTATGCAAAGTCCTTAAATTTGCTATGCATGCTTATTGGTCCCAGAGGATGATTCTAATGTTAAATATATATTTGTTTGTTCCACTTGGGATATGTACCTCCTTTCTGTTATGCGTAAATATTTCCATTGTAACAATTACCATTTGTAATTGTTCAGTGTCTAATGTAATTTCTCTTTTTAATTCATGGCTTGGCAAGAAAAAATAATTTTGTGCACTGAAAAGGCAATTTCAAATAATAATTTTTCCCTGATGGAATCTGTTTTACTTTCTTTTCAGCTAATAACTGCTATATACAAAAAGAAACTGGTGGAAACATTTTAGCCCAACCAACTTCTCAACATCTGATCAAATGGGTAAACAACTTATTTTGGAACACTTTCCTGGTTGAGCTGAAACCTTTTCAGCACTGTCTCATATCTTTATGTAAAAAATAAATAAGCAAATAGTGTATGAATTCATGTACAGTGAGTTCCCTATATTTAAAGAGGTTTAGGGACCGGAACCAGCTATGAATAGTTAAAATCCACTGATACTTGTAACACCTCTAAAAGTCCTTATAATTACCTATTTTGATTATTAAAACCCCATATGCCTTACACTTTCATCCTGAACACTTTAGAAACATTTCAGACCCTTATTAAAACATTTTTGAAAAATAGTATTGGTGACCATACACTTAGCATAAATTTTCTTTCATAGGTACAATAACTGTTTTTAATTATGCACAGATTGATATAACCATTGAAAATACTGTACAAAGTATACGAAACAAGACAAAATATGAAGTTTGATGCCCCCAGACTTAGCATAAACCACTTTCAAAACCACAGCTTCAGACCCTAACAAAGAACAATGCCCAAGCAATACGCATGTTTTTGCATTTGTTTTCTTACAATAAAGATGTACAATTCTGCCAATTTTTACCATAAAAATGGACTGTTATATGTTTTAAGTCACTTAAATAACAGGAAAATAATACAAGAATATTTTAAATATGTTCTATCGAAAAAAATACGTGAATTGAGGGAGTTCTCAGTGAATAATTTGTACATTTGTTCTTCAGAAAAAAAACATGAATATTCAGGGTTTCTGTGAAAAACAAGTACATATGTTCTAAAGAAAAATTCGCAAATGCGTGAAGCCACCAATGCTGAAACGCGAATAGGCGGGGCTCACGGCTATTTGAAGGAAGTATTTTATTCTATTATTACTACTAATGATAATAATATAATAAGAAAGAAAAGGATTAATGAGTGAGTAAAAGGAGACAAGAAAATTATGAAAAGAAATAACCATGACATCCTACGCATGAGGGAGAGCTCATCTACAATGTACTTCTCACTCCTTCTCTTCCTGGCTGGCGAAAACGTGTCGGTGGGCAGCTGAGGACGTGGGTTAGCACAATCAAGGATGACCTAACAGTACTATCAGGTCCACAAGTAGTTGGTCTTCGACGATGGAATCACAATTGGCTTGCCAGTTCGTGTTACCTGGCTCAGGATCAGCAAGCGTGGGCAGCAATGATCCATAATGCTGTACTTGCTCGGGAGGAAGCCGGTTCAACCCGACCAGGGTGAAAATCGATACAAGTCAAGTCATGTGCACATATACAGGCATACATGCACATGTACAGGTGTACACACACACAGAGAAGAAAAATCAACCTAACACCAACAAAGAAGCGCATAAATTATTTTTTTCAACTTATAAAAATAAAAGAAAATGAGAACATTGATAGACATTTGCTGATACCTCCTGTTGAGTGGGCCTAACAATTACACAAAGATTCATCTATAAAACTCTGAAGTCGAGGTGCTGAATATAGCAACAATCAGCTAAGTGACAAATTTCATGTTTATATTAATCCTCTCCCTCTCTCTACACACACACATATGTATATATACTATTTACATTGTTCGGGCTATCATCCTCATCTTTGTTGTCATATTTATCACAACATTTTAGCTGTTGTACACTCCGGCCTTCTTCAGGTGTTTGGAACGTCAAACTGAACCCTTTATTTCATTCACTGGGCTAGACTGTTCTAGTTCCACGTGCCATGTCTAATGGATGTCAGTTAATTCCCCTCTCCAAGTTCTCCATTGCCTTAACAAAAAGAAATTGTGCCTCCAACAGGAATTGAACCTGTATCCCTTTTTCCTGTTGGATGCAAAATTGCTCAATTACTATATAATTAATACAAGTAAAAAGGTTTTTATTTCTTACTCTCAGCATTTCTTACTCTCAGTTTCTTAGACAGACCCTCTGGGAATCACTTTGACGACTCATCAAGGGGTACCAGCAAATGACTGTTTATACTTCTCAACAATATATATCTGTTGAGAAGTCAAGCCTGACGATCTGCATAGGTGAAACCTAGGTAGGTTTGTCTGGCTCTTTAGGTTTACTGAGTTTGCTCTTCTAAGCATATTGAGCACTTTGCTTAGTTATTTTTACTTTATTCGTGTCAGAGTTTTTTTCTTTTGGACTCTGAACTTAGATTTTAGACGATTATTTTTGCCAGAAGTACATGTTCTTAGTTCTTTCTTTTTTTCCCCTTGGGTATTGGTTTGTTCATTTACAAGCTAAAACACCTAAGATTTTGCCGGACGAGTACAGCTGCTTATATTTATAAGATTATTAGAGTTTATATATATATATAATTTCTGAAAATGATTTACTTGACAAGGATGGTACTGGTTTCCAGGGTACCAGCATCAGACAAAAATATTTGGCTTTATTGCAGATAAACTGAAGGTTATTGTACTGCCAGAATAGCCTTGTCTATTACCACATTTTTTAGAAGAGAACATCTCTTGGTAGTGCCCATCTCCTCTCCAGGAAACATTTGACAAGGAATACAAAGTCATCATATCAGCTGCAACTGAGAAACATCCTTGAGTCTGTTGAATATGCTTCATTTAATCACTTTTAATCATTAAGATATCTAAAAAGATCCTACTGCTACTAAGGTTGATTAATCCACTCATAAAAATAATTTTTTTTTAAAGAATAATTTCTATAGATGAGAATTCATTTGAATTTCAAGCCACAGCATTTTTCAGAATTGATAAAAATTGTTTTCATCTATTTAAAAGTCTATTCATAATGTATGGTATTCTAATAACTTGCACCAAATTAAATGTGAATTAAATTTAAGCATCTAATGATTTTTTTCTTTTTCTTTCAGATTTAACAACTTAAGTCTTCGGCAATTTCAGCCATGGAAAGATTCACAATCAAACAACATGTTAAAGTTTCAAGAGAGCAATTGGAAAAACTGTTCATAAATTCAAACAAACTGGGTCATTGGCAGAGGTGAAAACACACCATTGTGTGCTTGTTTATGCCATTCAGCTGAATTGAATCTCTTCACAACTGTTATATCTTTTCCAATTGCACTCTCGGTTGGTCGATTATGTTGACCAAAAAAAATCATTAAGTGCATGAGATGCATTTCTGTTTGAACGTCCATTTTAGTAATAGGCTTCAATAATTTTAACATGTTGTTTGATTGTTAATCTTTCCATGGTTGAAATTGTCAAAGACTTAAATTGTTAAATCTCAAAGAAAAATAAAAAAAATATCATTAGACTTAATTCACATTTAAAATAGGTCCAAGTTAGTGGAACACTCTTTATAACCCCAGTGTTCATTATGACAAAACAGGAAGCTGTATAGAGCTACAATTATCCATCTCCAAAAAGGACTTGGTATACAAATGATGACACAGAAAAGAGAGAAGACAATTCTATTGACAGTTTAGGAAGAGAAACAGGATATGACCACAAAGTATACACCATAAACCAAACTGTTTTTTATATAAAAGATTAACATAACTTTTTAAAGGTTCTTTTCTTCATATCTTCGAGTTGATCCAATTGTTTTTATTATCAATCTCTTGAGTAAAGCAGTTTCTCCAAGAATTCAAATATAACGTTTATATTTTCTTTTGTGCTGATGGAATTAAAGATCTGTGGCCAATGTCTGAAGTAACTGGGACTTCTTGGATATTAAATAATCTCTAACAGGATTAAAAATCTCCAGAACTGCAGCTGATCAATGTTCCAGTAGAATCATATTTGTAGACAAGGAGTGTCCATTCTTTTTTATTTACTAGGGGAAAACTATTGGGAATTCATTTTTTTCTGGAAATGTATACCATTTATGATTAGACAAGATTACAAGGAATTATATGTTGTATACTGTTTGATGAGATTCATGGATTGGCCCCAAGAGACTGGAACTACTTTGAAAAAGAATTTCTGAATTGTTGCTTTTCTTTTCGAATTTGATGGTAACATTTTATCTTTGAACTGTTCTTTATATATGCTTGACCAACTTTTTCTTCCTTGCATTTATCATTTGTTACTGAGTAACCAACTGTGATTTCTTGTATTCAAAACCTTTTATTTTCATCTGTGTTACTCTAAAAAAACAAATATATTTAGAGAGAGTTTGTGGTAATGGTGAAATTAACCATTTCCATACAGGAAACATCTGACATTAATTGACTGAACAATATTAAAGTCAGCCGAAATTTATAAAATGTTTCACTTCAGTTTATCATGAAAATAAATTTCTCAACTTTAATGTTAGAGATTTCTCTAATATAATTTCTATAGTAAAATCATTGGCAATGATCCTTGTCTTGCATCCTTCTTTGTAGAAAACAGAAAATAGAACCTTACTGCACTGTCACACTCTCTATGGCTTAGGAGTCTAAAACATGCTGTGATTTCTCTTACAAAGAGAGATGTGGGTCCACACCTTGTCAGAGAAGACATTTTTTTTCTAGAGTGTACAAACCTGTAGACATAATATACACTGATTAACAAACGGGAGATTCTATTCCAACATAGATATCCACTGAAAATATTATTTGATTATATATATATTTGGTTGGATTGATGTGAGTTTTGACCCTGGGTTTCATGCTTTTGCGATCGTCAGACAAACTGATTAATTTTTTAAAAATTTAGGCTTTATGTAGATTGCGTGTATTGGTGTTATTATGTAAGTGGGGGGAAAGTCGTCGTCGTCGTGATATATATACACACACATGCACACACAGTCCACCAAAAAATTTATACACACTTTAGGTAACAAAAACTTGTATAGATATTGTAATACTAAATTTATTCAGATATCACAAAATTAATACAAGTTACCTTTCGACTCTACAATCACAAGAGATGCTCAAAATGGTGGCCTTAAGCTTCCAGACATTTCTTAGAATGGCAAACTATTGCTTGGGCAGCATTAGCCAAAGTGTCCAGTGGGATTGCTGCACATGCATTTTCAATTTCTTGTTTAAGGATTACCAATTTAGTCAGTTTTCTGCAATACCCAATATCTTTTAGGGTCCCCCACAGGTAAAAGTCTAAAAACTATGAAAGACAAGTTTTTCCTTTCCTGAAGTGTGTGTACACTTTTTGGCAGACTATATATAAAAATATTATATATTAATAAAATAAACACAAACTAAAATTACATAAAATAAATAATAATTATATAAAAAAAACATTAATTTCAGTTTCCTTTAATTACTTCACATCATCTATAGTTTACCTTTCCTTTTACACAAGGAGATTCTAGCACTTTTTCTAATTCGAACGCTTAATGTTATTTTGCTCAATCTTACTTCTCTGTATAAATAATGATTACTAAGTAAAATTTCTGTACTTGCCTCATTTAAGTTACTCAAAGAATGAAACATGTTGGCATGAAGGTTTATCTTGTTATTCCTTTTATTCTCCCATCCTTTTATTCTCCCACCCTTTTATTCTCCCACCCTTTTATTATCCCACCCTTTTATTCTCCTATCCTTTTATTATCCCACCCTTTTATTATCCCACCCTTTTTATTCTCCTATCCTTTTATTCACCCACCCTTTTATTCTCCTATCCTTTTATTATCCCACCCTTTTATTCTCCCACCTTTTTATTCTCCCATCCTTTTATTCTCCCATCCTTTTATTCTCCCATCCTTTTATTCTCCCATCCTTTTATTCTCCCACCCTTTTATTCTCCTATCCTTTTATTATCCCACCCTTTTATTTTCCCATCCTTTTATTCTTGTCTTTCTAAATATGTTTTATTTATATCTGAAGTTTTACATTCTGTATGGCTGTGAATTCTGGACAATCTCCTTACACTTAAAGGAAAGATTTGAAGCAACAGAAATGCGCTTTTACAGAAGGATGCTGAGAATATCAAAGCAATGACAGTTTTAATGAAAATCGAAAAAAAACGACATCAGAAAGCAATAGCTGAAATTTCTTCACGACATGATGAGTAAAGAGGGCTTAGAAAATTTGATACTCACAGGCTAGATTGAAGACAAGAAGACAGAGCAAATCAACGCATAACCTACCTAGAGAGCTTGAGAAAATGGATGGTAGAACAAGGTTCAAGAGAGATAACAAAAAGACAAAATTTATTAAGAGCTAATATGTGGAGATTCATGATTGTCAATGTCCTAAAGGGACACAACACATAGGAGAATGTATAGTACCCAAATGTGTTCAGTTATTTGACTATCATAGTCTTCTTGATTATTATCATAAACAGACCTCCAGACACATTCAGCCAGATTATTGATCTGTAAGCACTGAAAATACATACAAGTCTAAATGACAAACAACAAAACAAAATGTCTCACAAAGACTAGAGTGAAAAACATCCGCAATCTAAGTTTTGGTTTCCTGCCAGTCTTTGACTCTTGGGAGAAACTGCAAAAGCCATTAAAGGAGATCAGCATAACAAGCAGTAGAAAATTCTGTCGCCAAACAAGGCATTGCAGAACAGAGAGACTTCTGCAAGGCCAAAATGCAGCTGCCTGCTTTCAATTCCATCTACTGTTTACTTATACATCACTAATTCTTATTCCAGAAATTATTCCAAAGTAGGATTTCTTGAAAAGGAAAAATGCCTATCAACTGACCTCACAAGAATTAATAAAATAATTTTATGGTAAAAAATTAAAACTGACACATTTTTATGACAGGAATGAAACAGTAATACATACATATATATATATATATATATTGTTACGGCTAGCGCAACACAAAATAAGAAGCAGATTCATAAAAATTAAGGTTGAAGAAAAGAGATTACATCTAATAATAAAATGCAGATTTTATTTTACATATAATACAATATATTTTTGAACAAGAGGGATGAGGTTTAAACACTGTAAGTTAGGAAATGCTAACAGGTTAATAAGCGTGCAAGTAACCAGAAAGTAGTTGGCTTAACGTGTAAATATGTAAAGGGAGTGGGAGAGGAAATCCACTATAGTTAAGATTAATTAAGATTAAGGCGACGGATGGGAACTCATCGCTAGTCTAAGAATTATATTATTTTCTTCTTAAAAATAGTTTGATATTTACAGATATATAAAATAAAAGAGTTTGTTCAATAATATCAAGGAATTAGGGTGAGGTATTTACCGATAGTCATTTCTTTTCAAGGACTCTAGGAATTTAGATTCTTTCAGTCAAAGTTTTGTTCTTGAATCAAAAGGACCAGAGTCAACCTCAATAGTCATGGCTGTAGGTTCAGGAGGCAACTGGTTAGTTGGTACAAACTCCTGTTTATACGTTTTTTTTGTATCATCTAGAACCCAGTAGAAGTTTCTAGAAAGTTCCATTCTATTATTACGAAATCTACAGGGTTTGGTGAATGGGAGCTTTTTGCATGGTAAAAGGAGCATCGAGTAGCTACAGATTTAAGTCATCATTTTAAGTTAAATTTTGTATTTTATAGTATAAGTGTAAAGAAGTAGGACAAAATGGGACCTTGTAACAATATATATATATATATATATATATATATATATATGGTAACTGATAAACAATTGTCAGCAGTGGATGGTGCCTTTCATTTTACACTTATGCATGCTAGCAGAGGCTATTGGGGAGAAGATCAGGTAAGGGAAAGACATATTTGTACTTTCTAAAGTGTGATACTAGCCCAACCTTGCTGCAGGCAACAAAGCCACACTGACACATGAAATTTGTTAAAACAGGATTTTGATAGCTTCAGAACTTGATGAAGCTGATCACGCTGCTCCAATCTACTGTCTTCAAAACCCTTTAACTTAATGAAACATGTATTATGCCACTCCTTTCAATTTGCTGCTTGGGCTTCCCAGGTTTTCAGATCAAAGTTCAGACATTTCAAGTTGTCTTTCAATTTGTCTTTGTAGCATAAGAGTGGACATCCAACTGAATGCTTGGAGTTTGGTAGTTGTCCATACAGCACCTTTTTCGGAAGCCTATGCTCATCAATTCTCACAACATAACCAGCCCACCTAAGTTGTATCTTTGCTAGAATGGTTTCAATGCCTGTGATCTTGTTACATTTCTTCAGTATTGCACTAGTCTTGACCCATTTTATATCACATATGACACAAAGACAGCACATGTGAAAGGCATCAAGTTGATTTATGTGCAACAGGGTCCAAGATTCAGCACCATAGAGAAGGGTTGAGAGTACAACTGATCTGTATATGTCTATCTTTACTCTGAGAGACATGTCTTTGGTGTTCCATAACCTATGTTTAAGATTATCAAATGCTGTGCTGGCTTTGGTTATTCCAGACTGAATTTCTCTGTCTATTTTTCCATCCATATCATATATATATATATATATATATATATATATATATATATATATATATATATATATATATATATATATATATATATATTTATTTTAGGATATTACACTGAAAACATCAAAATCACTATAAATGGCACAGCTACTTGTGCCCAAGTATGTCAGTCTACTTGAGCAGTTAGCTAATCCCCATTGCAGACAACTGCTCAGGCTCATTTGTGTTTGTTCATCATCCACAGAGCCCACCTGTGGTTTATACTCCAACTATGCTGAGCAGACCTTAGTTACAGTTTTTGGGAAAGAGCACATTATCTAGCATGATCAACAATTCGAACGAGGACAGCAAATTCAAACCCTCGATGATTTGTGACTTCATGCTAGCACAACCACTGACAGCTCCGAAGGGTTCTGTGCACCCAATTTCACTCACAAGGCTTAGGTCAACCTGTGGTATAGTTTGCCAGCATTTTACAAAGGTGCTACATGCTGGGATTGCCACAATCCTGACCAAGAAGTCACTTTCCTGACAAATCGACCCTGGTGAGTTTCAAAACCGGGTATCATGGTCAAAAAGTGAACATTCTAACCACTCAGCCACATGCTCATTAAATAATGGAGGGTGCATATTTTTCTGACAAAATTTCTCAAATATTCAGGCTGGTAGATGTAGTTGGATAATAAATATATATTATTAAATATAACAGACAATGAATGTCTATTATGCCTCATCATGAGCCATTCAAATGTTTGCTTTAATTTCTGGTGAAAACAAAAACAAATTGTCCAACATTTGGATATTTTTTTTTTATTAAGTTGGTCCTAAGCTTTTGGCTCACATGAGTCATCCTCAGAGTGGTTATACAGAAAGATATCCATCGTCAAATATGATATTTTGATATTTTTACATAGAAGAGTGATATGTGATGTTAACAGTCACAGAATAACAGACGCAGATCATAAGTTCAAGATGCAGTTCTATGACGTCACACCACACAACAGACTGAAGTATTACAACAGAACCAATGCCTAGATGCAATGTAATGTGCTGTGACTAGTTTGTAATGTAATTTTTTTAGTGTGGGTTGCTTTGTTTTAAATCTATGATCTCTGTTCAGTTCTTGAACATCTCACATGTTGAACAACGCAGTTTTTGAACAAAAAATTCAAGATGAAAATACCTCAGTTCTTGAACAACATACCCAAACTGAGTTAACATGAACAGAGTAATTTCTGAGTCAAGTGTCGTGTTGTATAAATTTGTGTGTTGTGCCGTGCTTTTCCAATTTTATTGTACTGTGACTTTTGTTTATATACATTTATTCATACTGGAAAAATAGTTTTGGCTTACAAATATTTTGGGTTACAAACAGCCTTCAGGTACAAATTAAATTTGTGGACCGTGGTTCCACTGTAACTCACCTACAAAAATGCCTAATAATTATGCACCAACCCAATTATATACTTATATATGTAAGTGGTTTCTAAAATCTGAAAACATCTAAAACATAAATGGATTTAGGTATTATATTTAACTTGAAATTTAATTTTTTTAATTTTAATTTTTTAATTATTTCATGTTTAATGGATGTCAGTTGTCAGTTATTTCCTGTTAATTCCCCCTCTCCAAGTTCTCCGCTGCCTTAACCGGGTATTGAACTCACACTCTTTGGGTCCTGTCACTGGATCTAACTAACACCTTTATCCACTGTGCCATGTGTCCTCAAGGTAAAGGCAATAGAGAAGTTGGAGAGGGGAATTAACAGGAGATAACCTGATAACTGACATCCATTAGACATGGCACGTGGAACTAGAACAGTCTACCCCAGAACGAAATAAAAGTTTCAGTTCAACATTCCAACCACCTGAAGAAGGCTGGAGCATACAATGGCCGAAACGTTGTAATAAATATCATGACAAAGATGAGGACAATAGTCTGAAAAATGTAAATAGTGTACATAATACCTCATCTCAGAAATATAGACAGATAATAAGTTTTATATATATATATATATAGATACACCTAGTGAGCCAGACAAACCTACCAAGGTTTCACCTAAACGGGTCTGCTCTACGGTTGTATTGAGCTCTTTTGTTAGTTAGTTGTTTACTTGTATCGGGGTTTTTTCTTTGGGCTTCAGACCTGCATCTGTGTGATTTTTGGGGGCAGAAGTTCATGTTTGTAGCTCTTTCTTTTTTTAAAACCTTTTTTTCCCCTCGAGATTGATTTGATTATTGGCAAATCAAAAATTCAAGGGTTTTTCAAAATGAGTCTAGTTATCTATATTTGTATATATATATATATATATATTTTACAGCAAGGTTCACCCTGTACAAGACTCAAGGGCCACTCGAGGTAGAGGGTTACATTAAGGGGTAGTTTATATGTATAGGAGGGGAAGATAATGGTTAACTCTAGACTTGGACAAGTTAAGATTTTAATGATTGGAGAAATATCCTCTTGGAAATCTGTTCCACACGGCAGTGTTTCGTGGGAAGAAGCTCTTTGAGTGGAACTTACTTCTTGCCAATGGAATATGGAGGGAATTTGGGTGGTTTGCTTCTCTGTAAGTGGCATGGCAGGTCCTAACCATGAAGGTTAGACCTAGCAGAACCAAGGAATGTAATTCGTCTGAGCACTTTCCATGTAGTGATAGAGCAGTGAGAGGGTCACCACATCCCATCTCTGAGAGAGAGATTTGAGGGTAGAAAATAATTCTTCAAGAAGGAGTGTACAAAGAAACCAGATTCAAGAACTCATTGAAGCCTATGGAATTTTGCTCAAAAGAGCTGCCTGGTAAGTAGCAACAAGTCACTGCAAAGAATAGTGAATATAGAATTAAATAAAACTGAGGAATTGGAGAGCTGAGTTTGAATTCCATTCGAATACATTACATTCACTTACATGCTAATATCATTGGGAAAGATATGAATCCTCTTCTCCCCCCAGCTATGGATAAATAGCAGGACAGACGAGGTTCTATAGCCTTGGATGGTAACTGGTCTACCGCAGAAAGAAATGGCAAACTACTGTGGGAAAAAAAAAAAAAATCTGCCTCATCAGTCATATATCAAAAGATCACCTAAGTGTGTATCATGCATGGTACATAACTGACTTAATTTTTTTGAAGAATAAAGTTGTAAATAAAAAATAACAAAAAAAAAAAAACGGAAATTATTTATGACTCATCCTGATACATATGTATTTGCTGATGACTAAAAGTAAAAAAAAAAAAAGAAGTTATTTTTTTGTCACTTTTCAAACACCAGCTTTTGACATATTTCAGCATCCTCAGCTAACATAAAGACCACGTTTTTGGCTGATTAAATATCAAAAGCTCTGAAAGTGGTTAGAATTAGCCAGTGAAACCTCTCATTATCCTCCACTGAACGCAATGCATGCAGAATTTATTCCTGGTCGGATTTGACATTTCAAACACAGCCATAATTAGCCACAAACTGTGTTGATATTTAATTCTGGCCAATATCTATAGATTAACCGTTTCCTACAAGACAAGCAATTATGGAATATTAGACTATTTACTAGCCTATAATTGCAGCTCAGGCTTTTAGCTAAAAATTAAAACCACTACTTCAATTTCTTTTTTTTTTTTTCCTTTCATGACTGGATTTTTTTATCATATTTAGCGTACAATCTAATATAGGTAAGAACCTAACAATAGACTCAAAAACAGTGAAAAATGCCATCTGACAGAGGTCAGAGAACAAACCAGTTGAAATCTTATGAAATTCACCTAAAAAAAATAAGAATATAGAAGTAAGTTTAAATAATGGCAACCAATGAAGCTAAAATTACACACTTGAGTCACTCTTAAAATATTGCATTTTTCAGAATATAAGACATACCAGTGTATGAAGCACATTGTTATTTTGAAAAGAGTTCTGCCAAGTATCCAATGAAAATCAAAATATCAATTATGCAATTACCAATTTTAAATGTATTAAGCACTTTGATTGGTGAGGCGCATTTCACATTTGAAATCCATACTGTTATTATAAATAACACATTCAAGTGAACTAAACTATTCCTGTTTGAATGTATATTGAGATGACTCATTTACATAAGACATCACAAAGACTATAAATAGCTACAGCTATTACACATGAGACAGTTGAGTGCATACTGCTTCCCGTGAGTCAATAACACTACATTACAATGGCATCACTGATATCTAAAGAACAGAACGAACAATTATCACTGGATAATTATGAATACACACAAGGATACTAGCAGCTAAAGCTAAAACAAAAAACGCTGAAAGATTTCAAATCAGTTGGAGAAAACCAAATAACTAATCTCTTCTTGACAACTGCTGGTTGTGAGGCCATTATAAAATTATTGGCAATTGCACACCTAAGGCAGATGGTGGAAATGACATTTGCCAATATAAGTCAACTAACAACAGTGAAAAACATAGCACCCAAGAAAAACACTAGTGAATGCAGAGAGAGAGCAAAGTTAATGAATATTTCTCAAAAAGTAAATAAACCAGTTATTGAATATGTTAACTGCATTAAGCACATTGGTCAGGTCAATTTCACATTTGAAATCTATACTATTGTTATACATAACACTTTCAAGTGAACTAAACCCTTACTATATATATATATATATATATATATATATATATATATGTAATTAATTCATCGAGTCTGATAGAAACCTCAAAAGAATGCAGAAAGCACTGGACGGCCGTTTTGTCCTATATTTGGGACTCATCAGCAGTGCGCATCCACTACTGAGAATTGAAACCCTGACAGGTTGTCAAGCAAACATCATACCAACTGTTCCAATGGGCCTCGGTGATGAAGAGATTCCAAATCAGACTCAATATAGCGTCACTTGCTCACATATTCCGTGGTGGAACTCTACTGAGTTCTCTGTAACCATAGGACTTTAAATAAAAACAGACCACTTTAGGGTTCCATGTAATAAATTATTTCACCAGAGCCTTTTTAAAGGACTGAAGATCATCAGACTTTACTTCCAAACAAAAAATGAAAAGAAAATTTACACATTTTTGACGGGCCGTATTAAACATACGTAAATTAACAAAGTGAGGGGGGACAGAGAAGACATGAGTGAGTGTTATACTGGAACACACCTATTCTATAGTTAATACACTCTTACACCTATAATAAGTAGAAGTAGTAGTAGCAGTCAGAGAGAGTTGGTCAGTCAGTCGATGTCGGACGACCGTTAGATATTAAAGTATCAGCGACCACAACTAGATTACTGCGTTATTACCTATTATATTAAGTTCCTAACGTTTTGTACATCGAACCTATTTAGTACAAATACAAGCCTCCACTGTGAAACCACTACATAACAGTGAGTTGCTCTGGATTTTATCCTGCTTAGGTTTACCCATATGGATTACCTAGTTTTTTTATAAACTATATATATATCAGACAAACTCAGACAAAAAAGCATGAAACCAAAGGTCACAAACTCACATCAATCCAACCAAATATGTTCGCTCTATCTTTGATATTGAGCACTTTCTAATAAGTACCACACATATAATATACAAATAATATATATATATATATATATATATATATATATATATATGTTTATATACACACACTTTTCACATACATATATATATAATCTCATTAATAAGTTTGATGCATAGAATGCAAGCAGATTTTGACATTAAATTTTAAAATAAAAACATGCTTCTTACACACTGAAATATACAATATACTGACCTACAATATCAGAAGTAGATGCTCTTAATATGATGGTAGAGGTTGAACATCCCACCAATAAACCTTAATTTTTTTCTTTTACTTTCTTACTCAGATAACAAAATGTCATCTGACTTCAAAGTGCATGCAAAACAGAAGTGTATCAATGAAATCCTCCATGTAGGATAAAGTGCATCCATTGACATTCAACAATACTTTATAAATGTTTAGAGAGAACAAACAGTGGATATGAACACAGTTAGACTATGGCCAAAGTATTCTAGCAAGAATGGCACAACTAAATATTAATCAATTCTAATTTTTTGATAATGAATTCCCTAACTTTTTCTTCAATACAATATAAACAAATACCAAAATATAAACAAATACCAAAATATAAACAATACCAAAATATAAACAAATACCAAAATATAAACAAATACCAAAATATAAACAAATACCAAAATATAAACAATACCAAAAATACTAAGAAGTTAGGAATAATAAAGCATCATTTGAAATTGAGGTTGAACTTTTGAAAATAGCCGACCTTCTCCCCAAATTCAAGTTCCTCAATCTCATAAAGGAAGTCTGGAATTGGAAACACATCTCAAAAAAAATGGTGTTTATCATGCATTAATATATGATGATAACAAAACTAACCAAAACCCAAGCACATACTATCATCACTATAGGGCACCTCGACGTGGCATAATGGTAAGAAAGCTTGTCTTGCTAGATCAATTACGACTGAGTAGTGAGTTCGATCCTCACTGGGTGGCCCATACTTTTGGCCTTGTGCCACATCTAAGCCGGGCTTAGAAAATCACTACTCTCATCATTATGAAATTTAACTCCTTACAAATCTGTTAGATTTTATTCTGGTAAGGAACGTAATAATGACATATCAACCAATCCAGGAAACTGTCTACCTGTTATCTTGATCTCACAATAGCATATGATCACATCAGTGGAGACATCCTCTTCTCATCCATTAGAAACCACATTCCAAGCTCCATATTCACTAACACATTGATTTAATAGAGGAACTTTATCAGTCCACAAAATTTTACATGTCTAGCAAGAAGCACAATACGGAAACATTTCAAACGTAACCAGAACTACAAGAAGGAGGAAATGAAAGCCCCAGTCTATAATCTTTTCATAGACTATGTCCTGCACATTTACAAGCATAGATGTGAATAGATGGGCACTGATTCTTTAAGCATTCCTTACTACATTCTAAACAATAGAAGATAACAATCCTGCTTTCAAAACAAAGTGGTAGACTTCAAAACTTACATACATATAGCACTATCTCAGTTATAGTGAAACTACTATGAACATTGCTTTATCCAGATGCTTATTTTATGAAAGTCACCTCCTCACAATCCAGTTTGGTTTTCATTCTAGTAACAGTGGAGTAATGGATAGCAACTCGGATTGAGGAATCGGAGAGCTGAGTTCAAATTCCACTCGAATCCATTACATTCACTTACATGCTAATACACTTGGGAAAGGTATGAATCCTCTTCTTTTCCCTCCAGTTATGGGTAAATAGCAGGACTATAGCCTTGGATAGCAGCTGGTCTACCGCAGAAAGAAATGGCAACCTACTGCAGGAAAAAATCTGCCTCATCAGTCATATATCGAAAGATACATGATCAACTAAGTGTGTATCATGCATGACACATAACTGAACTGAAGGAGTCTACTGATGGCATATATGTTATGAAACAACTCCAGGAGATTGAATATCTCTCCAGTAGAAAATTCCATGCTTACTATGCCAACCTCACAGAAGCATATGACTGCATCAATAGAGATGACCTCTTTTCATCCATTAGAAACAATCTTCTAAGTTCAACTCCACTGAATGTGTCAATCTAACAGAGGAACTCGGTCCACAAAAATATACACATCTGATGTGGATCTGAATACGGAAACATTTCAAACTTCATCAGGAGTACAAGAAGGAGGAAATGAGAGTCCCAGGCTATTAAATCTCTTCCTAGACTATGCCCTGTGCACTTACAAACAGATGTGAAGAGATGGGTACTAATGATTTAAGCAGTCCATACGACATCCCAATGACTATTAATAAAAAAAACCACAATCATGCTTTTCATCCCAAGGCCAATGTACTGATGAGATAGGTATGCTGATGACATAGGTATTTATAGTTGGGATAAGAATGATTTTGAACAAAAAATAAAAAATCAACATCCTCTATTAAGTATCACAAGAAATAGGAGTCAAGATAAACGTTTCCAAAATAAAAACTATGATCTGGAATTGGAATGAAAGCAGTGATGGCACATGACCTGAATCAATCATAAAATACCAGGATGTAGAATTAGAAAATACATTATGAAATGGACAAAGTCTGACAATTATTTTAAGACATTTTTATGTTTAACATTCTTTTTATAGATACAAATAAAGGCACATCAAGCTAAATGACAGTTCCGTATAGGATGCAGGTTCGAATCCTGTCGGAGGATGAATATTTTCTGTGAAAATTTCTTGGACATTCAGGCTGGTAAATGTTGTTTAATACTGTTTATTATAAACAGAGCATTTACTTAAATATTTGTATCTATAAAAAGAATGTTAAAAGATAAAAATATCTTAAAATAATTAGAAAATACTAAACACTTCAAATACTCCAGTGTATAGATCAATTATAACAAATTTAGTATAGGAGATAATCAAATTGAGCATAGGATAGACTGTGCTAGAGGTAGTTTCATTCAACATTGCAAATTGCTACAAAATCAAAACATTAACATAAAAAGTCAAGTCATATTCTTAAATAGCCTCATCAGATCAAGACTTTCATATGGATGCCATGCATGGGGCCAGCTTATTCAGAAATATCTAAACTGTTAGTTATATACAACTGCTTTTTAAGATCAATGATTAAAAATGGCTTTGAGTGAATAAAATATGCGAGTCTAAGTACGGACCATACTTCTTCAAAACTTGTGAACTGGTGTTACAGAATCACAAACAAAGGACTGTATCAAATAATAGAAATTATACCACTTGGAGACTTTCAACAGCAGCAACAACTAAAATGGAGATCACATGTAACTCAAAGAAAAAATGATGATATAATCAAGATGTTGATGTTCCACACTAATTCAACCAAAAGATTAGGAAGGACACCCCTCCACTATCAATACTGGAAAGAGCAATACAGTAGACTTGAGAAACCTATTTTCCTGAAAAACTATTTTAATACAAAGATTTTATAAATTTCATCTGAATCGATGAATACCAAATGTTTCCTTATAAGGAAATGGCTGATATCAATGTTATCAACACAGATAAGAACAGATACTACACTTTGATCCCAGTCTGATAGTAAAGGAGTGAAGAAAAGCATAACTTGAATAGCACTGGCTGCTTTGTCAATGTATAACTAATATTTCCTTATAAGGAAAGAGCTAAAATTATGCTTACCATAACATATTTGTTGGAACTACAAAACAACCTTGACATATTTGGAAAGGATATTAGAATAATCAAGAACTTATCCTTGCAGCAAATCACCTGCCTATGAATAGAAAAGGAGTTCAGCAGATATACAAAAATAGAAAGATGTGTAAGACAAGAATGTGTCTTCTCACCAGATTTATTCAACCTATACAATGAGGCGATTCTGAGGGAATTATAAGTCCTACCAGGATTCATTATTGGTGGTCAAAATCTTAACATAAGATAGCAGACATGGAAAGAAAACTATGAAAACTCATACAAAAGGTAGTGAAGGAAAGCAAGAAGAAAGGACTAAGCATCAATTACAAGAAGATAGAATGCATGGTTGTCAGCAAAAGGAACAGCCCAACATGCAAATTACAAATTGGAGAGACCAAAATGAAAGAAGTACATCAATTTAAATATCTGGGAAGTGTTTTAACAGAGGATGGAAAATGTGACACTGAAATTCAAAGTCACATTGGGATAGCCAAAGATGCATTCAAAATGCTAAGCAGAGTATTAAGAAACAGAAAAACTTTGTTAGAAACAAAGAAAAGAGTACTGAACTGTTACATAATATCTGCCCTCCTATATGGCAGTGAATGCTGGACAATCTCCTCAAAGATGAAGCGACTTGAAGCAACAAAAAAGGAAAGTTCTACTTAAAATCAGGAAGAGATAGTTGAAATTTCTAGGGCACATAATGAGGAAAGAGGCTTAGAAAATCTGATACTCACAGGATAGACTGAATGCAAGAGGGACAGAGGAAAACAATACATAACATATTTAGTGAATTTGAGTAAATGGATGGTGTAACAAGCTTTAAAAGAAAGAACAAAGACAAAATTAATTAAGAGCGATGAAGGACAGAAAATTGTGGAGAGCCATGATCGCCAACATCCTTAGGAGACAGCACATAAAGAAGACTGCATATGAAGGCAACAGATACTACACTTTGATACATGTAACTGGATGCTTGATTACTGAATGCTGAATATTTCCTTATAAGGAAACAGCTAATATTACGATTACTATACTATTTTTGTCTACATGGCTTGGGGAAAAAGTATACAAATTAAACAATTTAATCTAGTTTGTTTAAGGTATGTTTTATGAGGCCAGAGTTTTTAGTTATTAGGTCGTCCTGGTTATGACGATAAACTACATCAGGCAGAAAGGCCTCTGATCAGAAGATTGGAGGCTTTGAGGAGTGTAGAACCACCTCTTAATTGCTGTTGTTCTCAGGTCCACCCTGACCCGTCATTGTAGCACCTGTTAGGGTCCAAGCTATGGGCAACTAGTGAACACACAATCTGGAATCAAAACAGTATGAAAGTATAAAAATACATTTTTGTAGTAAAAATACCAGCAATACATTTTCATTTACTTTCTTTTTGTTTAAAAAAGAAAAAATAATTTTAATTTAATCTACTCTCCTTCATGTGTTGTATCAATGTAAACATCCCTTTAGTCAGATTAATTCCTAAAGGCGACATGCATCACACAAAAAGTTTTTCTTCTTTGTCAGTTTTTTCTAAAGTTGTTAATATATAAAAAATTATATATATATTACAGTGTAACCCGGATATAAGAGAGATTTTCTCTGGTCCCAAATTAGAGCCATACTTACCTAAACAAAATAGACCAAACCCGGATATAAGAGACTTCTTCTCCGTTCCCGACAACTCTCTTATATCCGGGTTACACTGTATTTTCCCAGACTAGGCTCTAAGTGTTGTTTCCAGGTACTTCTGACCCAAGCATTGTCATAGCAGTAAGATCTATGACCAGAAAGAATAACTTAATAAAGCTTAGAAATCTTTCTATCAATCTAATTTGGATTAAATAGAAAATAATTAAGTTAGGAAAACTATTTCAGAAAGCTAAATCAAAAAATTAGTTTATAACTAATAAAGATTTTTAACCTTAAGCATGAAAATCTTCTTTAGAATACAAAAGGACTATTAATAGCCTTTACCAAAGAAATAAAGTAACTTTTGCAAAGGAAATTATCAAAAAAAAAAAAAAAAAAAAAAAAAGAACAGAGATATTCAGTAGCTATTTTTTATTTAAATGAAAAAAAGTAAGGAACAAAATCATGCAAGTTTCTTGTCTGATCCCATTTCCTTATGTCTGCATCAAATACTGATTAGCTAAGATTTTTTTTCTGCAAAGTTAATTTCATCCTTTTCTAGAATTATAGAAATAAACAGAATCTGCTATGGCCACAAAAAAAGAGCAGTAGAAAACTAAAATAACAATATGGAATTT
This sequence comes from Acanthosepion lycidas, assembly GCA_963932145.1. Lineage (NCBI taxonomy): Eukaryota > Metazoa > Mollusca > Cephalopoda > Sepiida > Sepiidae > Acanthosepion > Acanthosepion lycidas. Next base: position 36,688,364 of record OZ010613.1, read on the forward strand.
CACATTTTCTATTTTCCCTGAACATCTCATTTTCAACATTTTTTTTTTATTTTATATACACAGATTAGTTTTTAAAATTTTTTTAAAGAACTGATGGAAAATAATTTTCATCCAACACAGCGCTTGAGAGCCACTCAAGATAGAGGATTGCAGTCAAAATGATAGAGACAACTGTGTGATATGAATACAAGCAAAGGCAGTAGGAAGTGAAGATTATGAAAATCAATAGAAAAGATAATTGAGCCATGACTTTAAAAAGGTCAAGATTGAAGTGTTCAGGGAAGCATCCACGTGGGAGCGTTTCACAAATTAACCTATCTTGGGGGCAGGAGAAGCCATCTGTGTAAAACTTTGAAACAGGAAATGACTGTTGAAGTGGTGTGGTATGTACTAGCTGTGAATGTTTGTACCAAGAATATGAAAGAATGCGGCTTATTTGAACATTTCCCATGGAAATAGCAACAGAACAGTAACAAACTTGCAATGTTGTATCCTTAAAAAAAGAGACTGAATATTGTCACCACCACAAGACTAAGCAATTTTGAATTACTATTAGTAGTTGTATTAGTAGTAGTAAGATAACAAATTTATCAAACTTAATCATTAGGTTAAGCAATGTCACATTAATTTTCAACCAACACTTTTTATTTTATTTTGATTACATTTTTATTGAAATTTCTCAAACTATTATTCCACGGCTTTAAGATCCAAAATCATGAATAATGGTCTGTAATAAAACTGAAATTAAGATTAAAAAAAATTGATTTGAAAATTAATAGTTAAGAAAAAAAGTTCCAATACATGTTTCTGCCTAAGTGGGTGGGTAGCCTTTGTGTATGTATGTATGTACACATACATATATAAAAAAAAAAAAAAAAAAAAAATACTAATTTTGGTAGACTGATTTAAAATCCAACAGACACTAAACAGCTCTTTGTTTTATATATATATATATATATATATATATATATATATATATATATATATATATATATAAAACAAAGAAACTAAGACAGAGACATTCTCTGGTCATTGATGAGATAAGGTAAGATTTATGGTCCTCCCTTATCCTCAGATAACACATTTTTCCTTCCATACAGTTTTGTATCTCTTTTATTCTAACCTGAAGAAGCCAGAAAGAGCAATCGCTCTCGGCAAAATGCATCATTTATACATTTCCACTTGTCTTCACAATACTTTATCAAATTCATCGATTCAAGATGATATTTTTAAGCAATTTCAGCTTTCCTCTAAGATAAAGCATTAAGCAAACATTAGCAGGGCTGGTGCATCTTACCTTCGAAACTCCCAACCCTGGGGCAGGGGCATTATTTGGGGGGGCCTATTGTGGCCTCTGCCATGTATTTTTTCAGCACTGTTTTATGGAAATCCGCCATGTTTTTTATTATTTTAAAAACTGGCAAAATATTGTTATCAACTAATAATATACATTATGTATTTGTATGGCTGGTGCAGTGCGTACTATGCAGGAGCCCCAGACAAGGTTGGAGCAGCATTTTTTTTGCTTTATACGTTTTTTCTAATTAAGTTATATTGTCAATCATCAACTATAATAATTGACAGAGATGGTGTTTACGACCCCAAACCTCTCAACTGCACAGGAGCCCCATGTCTACATCAGAAGTGCTAATTTCAGTAACACTTATTTTTTAAATTTTAATTTTCTTTTAGAGATGAATGATTTTCCAAAAAAACTGAAATATAGTTTTTAAAAGAAATTTTTAAGACGATCCCGTTTGTGTTGTCTTAGAATCTTTGTAAAACCTTTTTGGTCAGTGGAGATGAATTGGTGATTAATCTTTATGGAAATTTTCAGTTTAAACATTTTTTTTTACAAGTAAAATTTAGTCATGAAAATATTGGTGATTATTACAAAAAGAATAACATTTTCTCAGATTTTTAAAAAAAAAAAAAAAAAAAAAAACTATTCATTATAAAAGTAAATTAATCAATATGTACTGAAATTTTCATTTAAATTTGATAATGCTCTGATTTTTGGTAATTTAAAAATGTGCTGCCCTTGTCTTCCAATTTTTCTCTAAGCGCATGTGGTCCCCAGGTTGGGAATCTTCCAAATCAAGAAGTAGTATAGAGGGGAGCCATGTATCAAAGTCTGAGAGGGCCTGAGACCCTAGCACCAGCTCTAAACAGTAGACTTATGTTTTTTTTGTTTTGTCTTTTTTTAACTGGAGAGCCATGTATCTGATCAAATGTATTTGATAAAAATGAAATTTTCTTAACTTTAAACTAAAAATATTATCTGAAGAGAAAATAAAATGACAAATCCATCCTGAGAAGGTAACAGGATCAAATAGAAAAGTTTTTGATGAAGAAATCTGATGCTAACCATCAAGAGAGCAAATCAGGCACCTTCTTGGCTTCACATTTCCCACTGGCATAAAGTGGAATGATTATATTGAAACAATTGCTAGAAAAGTTGGTTCACCAAGTTGTGCAAGACAATTTTTCTCACAAGAATCCATCTTGCACATTTATAAATCTATCATGTGTTTGTGCATTGAATATTGCTGCCACATCTGGTCTGGTACTACTGCTATATATCTAATGATTCTTGACAAAATACAAAGAAGGGTCTGCAATGTTATCAGTTTTGACCTGGCATCTCGATTTCAGTCACTTTCCAACTGCTGTGACATGGTTCTTGCTGCCTTTTCTATAAATATTTTCATGATAATTGTTCCCATAAGCTTTCCTCCTTGGTGCTTCGACCACATAAATAAGTGTAATAATAGACTAGTAACTAGGTCTCAGCATTTTACTGTAGAAATTGCTAACTGTAACCATGTAAATATTCTAGTAGTTCTTTTCTCACCTGTGGAACTGTCTTGCACTTGTGCCACCTATGATCTTCAAAAATGCAGCATCAATCACAATCTACTCTCTTTGTCCTTTTTCCTCACTAATGTTTCTCATTTTATTTCACTCTCAGTAACTCCCTGCATCTTATTGGCATTACTGACTTGAATTGGGGGGAATTATATATATATATATATATATATATATATATGCAATATATTATATATATTATCTATATATTATATGCGTGTTAATTATTGGAAAGTATTCAATATCAGAAATAGAGCTGGCATATTTAATTGGATTGATGTGAGTTTCAATCCAACTAAAAATATTATATATATATATATATATATATATATACACACACACATGCACACACCCACAAGTTACATTAAAGACCACTGACAAAGTACTGCAAAGTGTGTAAAAACTCCGAAAGTTCTGCATATCGAAGTGATTTTGGCTGTTTTTCATAAGAATAAAAAATAAAAATCTGTATCCAGAAAAGAAAGCTCTTGTACAAACACAAGAAAAATTAATTGCAGTACCTTGTCATTTGTCTTTAACAAAACTTGTATAAAAGAGTGATTTCTGCCCAAATCCACTATATATATAACTTTTTATTTCATTTCGAACAAATTTAGTACATCTGAAAATCTGACTGACCTGAGAGTTCTTTAAAAATTCATATAATGACTCACCTGAAAAGAAAAAAAAAATTATATATAGTTTTGAAAATAAAATAGAAAAAAATTCAATAAAAATCAGAAATAAAGGTAGGCAATTATTTAATCGATAGGAAATAAAGCATTCAGCCATTTGCAAAGGGCAGAGAACTCTGTTATAATTACAGTTCTCATGATGACCAGAATTGGTATTTATAATGTCAGCTAAAGCATACAATAAAGGGAAAATAGCATTTAAGAAGATAATAATTATAAACTTCAAAGAAATACCACTAATTTAGTATTTATTAGTATCTATTGATTTGTCTAATACATACTTGAATATAAATTTTGTTAGAGAAGCACAGAAAAGAGTACTGGATTGCTATGTGATATTCATCATCTTATATAGCAATGATTGTTGGACAATCTCCCCCACAGATTAGGAGAAAACCAGAGGCAACAGAAATGGGGTCTGACGGAAGGATACTGAGAATTCTATGGACAGAGTGAGTGAGCAATAAGGAAGTCTTAAAGAAAATTTAACAAAAAGAATGTTTATGCTCAGAATCAGAAAGAAAGAGCTAAAAAATTTTGGGCACATACTGAGGAAGGAGGAATTAGAAAACTTAACCCTCACAAGGCATATTGAAGGCAAGAGAGATAGGAGAAGACAGTGAGCTGCCTACATGATAAGCTTGTGTGAATGGCTGGTGGTGGGTTTGGGGGGTAGCAAAAATACAAAAACTGCTTAGGACCACAAGGAATGGGAAATTGTGGAAAGCCATTATTGCCCATTTCCTAAAGGTAAGTAACACAGAGAAGCAGGACATTGATTATGTGCTTGGATGTGCTGATGGTATAATGGATAATGGCACAGAATTGTTAATCAGAGATCAGAGTTCCAATTTCCATTGGGTTTTTTATATTCAGTTACACACATATAACCTTGGGCAAGATATGAATCAATCTCTTCTCCACCAACTATGGGTAAATAATAAGAGTGGTATCATTGATATTTCAAAAAAAAAAAAAAAAAAAAAAAAATTCTTCAATCCAAAATCATTTTCTGGCCATAAATAACCTGCTGATAAGCCATAAAAACAAATCAAATCAATCTATAACAAGGGTATATTAGATGCAGTGGCAAAGGGTGACTTGGTTCCAGGGCATGCAGTTGTAAATATTTTGTCATATACAGCCTACCATAATATTTCATCACTGTCAACAACTCTACAAGCTACTTCAAAGGCTGTCTAAGAAAATGAGTTATTTTTCACTGCTTTTTAAGAAAAAAAAGCAAGTAATTTTGGTTTAATCTTGTTCAGAATTCATCATATTAACAGTTTGCATTTTAATGAGATTTTTATTTTAATATTTAAAAAAAATGTTTGAATACGTTTCTTATCACTTGATGATCGTTGTCAGATAATGGCGCTAACTGATGACTGGAAAAGAGAAAATTCGTAATTTTGATGTAAAGTTTACTTCAAAATTATGAATTTTCACTTTTACAGCTAATCCATTGCTAACCCTTCATCCTGACGATATATCTGATCCCATTCCAAAGTCTGTTGTTTATGTCCAGTAAATCAGCATCTCCATCTATTGGCATACTGGTACATTCTCCTAGGGATGAGTCCGAGGCCAGTCTGTCCCTGACTACCGACAGTGCTTCCTCCATGGGTACATTGGTGAATAAAATCACCATGTCCAGGCTCACCATCCGGTTGGATTAGATGGGAGCTATTTCCAAAAAGTGAGTGGAGTTCCGGACATATGATGGCAACTTTCCTATTAATGGCTCAATTATATCCACAAGGAAGCAACTCAGAGGGTGGCACACAGAGTCTTGGCAGCTAACAATTGGCCTGAGTGGAATACTGTCTTTGTGAATTTTCAAGAGACTATATGTGAGGCAGCTTGGTGTAATATGACAACTGCCTGTATGTTTTCAGTTGAAAGTGGTCCTTGTTCTTGATTAGGATCTGCGACAGTTTTCATTCCGTTTTTCATTGTAGAGTCTTTCTTTACTATACTTACCATTTCTAATGAAGTCTTCCAGTTTTCCTGTATATTCTGTTTTGTCCATCCCTACAGTCGCATTGCATTTGTCAGTTGTTAGTATGATGATGTCATTCCTCTGTAGACTTTTAATTGCCAGTCTCTCCCATTCTGTGATGTTTGATTGGGTGGCTTGCCTTTCTCCAGTATCTTTCCCACTTTCCATCTTGGCTTATCTGCCTGAGCCTGAGGAATATTCAAGGCTATTTTCTCGATTCGGAAATTGATATCCAAGTATGGTATCTGCTTGATGGTTTTTGCGTAATCAAGACCCTTAATCAGTACTGACTCCTCAGAGGCGCTCAGCTGATGTTGACTGATATTGATTACTGCCTTCACTGGCAGGTGATGGACCTTGGGCGTCACCTTCTGATCTTTCAATCTGTTCAATTTCTGTATTTCGCAGACCTCGACTGCATCAAATCTGTAACTGAATGATTTATCCAGATCATGCTAGATCTTCTTTCAATTTTCTTCATCAGTAATTCTGTTGAAGAAAGCCTTGAGCATCTGGGAGATACCAGATTGCAATTTCTGTTTTATTGAACAGTTATACTGAATTATTTCTCAGACAAGGGGCTGTCCTGCTTTTTCTGCGGCCAGACATTGATGGGAAATCTTGGTGCCAAACTTGAAGGGATGCATCGTAAGTCTCTGATTCAGTGTAAGAGTGTCAGATGGTTCAATACTCATGCCAACTTCTGGTGGGACTTTTCTAGTTGTCTCCATATTTTTGATATATCGGATCCATACTGATCATTCAGTATCTGTCTATATTTCTAAGACAAAGTATTGTAATTATTTACACTATTTACATTGTTTGGACTGTTGTCCTCATCTTTGTCTGAATAATGTAAATAATTACATTACAATAGCTCATCTCATTATGTATGGCCTTATATAACATTACAACTAATATGATAATACCTATGATTAGATTTAACAGAAGAAAGCAGGCCAGTTATGTTTCTATATTTAATCAATATGCCAACATTGTATATTGAAAGGTCTTTATAGCTGGAGAAAATTTATTCATCTACTTTGGTTATAAATAAGTGATATGTTTTCTAAAATCTCATTTCAATTTTAAAATCAAACTTCAGATAAATTATCAACACATTCACATATACTAAGTTTAAATGAACTTAAGTGTATAAAATATCTGTAAACTATAATGATACTAGGAAGCGACAAGTATTGCTAATGATAAAACAAACTTGCTATTATGCGGTATCAGTTAGAAAACGGTACTCAATGAAGCAGACAGAACTACTATAATAGTAAATTAAGAAAAGGTAAGTATAACCACCAGTTTGAACTGCAATCATTAGGCACAAAATAAAATACCGTATATACTTGAGTATAGTGTAAGTTTTTATGATCAGTTTTTTATGCAAAAAGACAGTGGGGGTCGGGGGGGGGGGCACACTATACACAGGTAATTTTTTGAAAAGGTTAAAAATAATGCATTTTTGGTGACTGGATGCACTGTACACAGGTACATTTTTGCAGAGGGGTTAAAATTCATGCAAAAAATTCAGGGGTTATATTATTCATGATATCAGCCTATGCACAAGTATATATGGTACTCATCTTGGATTTTATTTTAAGACCAGTTTTTTATGCAAAATGATAGTGGGGGACGGGGGGGGCACACTATACACAGGTAATTTTTTGAAGAGGTTAAAAAATTATGCATTGTCAGTGACTGGTTGCACTATACACAAGTAAATCTTCTTGGAGGGGTTAAAATTCATGCAAAAAAATTCAGAGGTCACATTATTCATGATGTCAGCCTATGCACAAGTATATATGGTAGACATCTTGGATTTTATTTTAAGACACACAAATCTGAAAGAATCCACAATCATTTAGTCATGAGACAGTAGATAGCTGATAAGGTACTTGTTTGCACGTCTACACTTGGAAAGTAATTCAGACTTCATATTCAATTGCCTGTACCAAAGTAGGAATTCTAAAATGTTATTTACTCATATTTTGAGTAAATGGTAATGTTGAGTGTTAAACATCAATTAATCAACTGCATCTGCAATAAGGTAATCCTTTTGTTAGTCTGAATATTGACAACTTAACAAATGAAACATTTTCAATATGGCTGCCTGCATTTTATAGAAGCCACCATCTGGTGGCACTAAACAACAACCAAAAGACAAGGGCAATAACTACAACATTAACAGTGAGATTAGCCATTTCTATACAGAAAACTGTCAACATCCATTGACCAAAGAGTATTATTATCAGGCAGAATTTTTAACATCTTTTGAAACAGTTTTTCATGCAAATCAATTCAAGTTCACAAGCTGTTACCTCTCTTCCTAGTATTAATAGTAGTTTCCTTTCTAACCTTTTGTTTAAGGTTATGACCATTTTCATTATATTAATATTTCCAGTTCTCATCACATGTGCTATTCATTTAAGTTGTCGATGCTGTTAGAAGTTTTAAAGTGATGTGGTTTTTGTTATTTGGTAAAGTTCTTTGCGATTCTGTAGTATCTGTCTATGAAGGATTGTGTTAAGACACAGAAAGTTCATTCAGTTAAAACCATTTTTAATCTTTGACATGAGAAAACAGTTGTATACAGTTGACAGTTTAGACATTTCTGAATGAGCTGGATGACAACCAGGATATCTATTAGGTTGGTGCAAAAATAATGACGTAATAATATCGTTTTTTGACGTTAAAAATACGTCAAAAAACGATATTATTACGTCATTATTTTCGCACCAACCTAATATATAAGAGGCTGTTAGTTTGACTACAATCTTTTAAGTACTCCTTTGTGTATGTGACATTCTCGATTGATAATATTAGTGGTAAATATACACATACATATGCAATCATATATCTAAAATATACATACATACATACATACATACATACATACACATACATATATATATATATATATATATATATATATATGTATTTGTATAAAAAATAAATCCAAGAGGCTAGAATCCAGGTAGAACTCAATGTCCGGGACAGAGTAAGGATATAATAAAAAGGCCTAAGCACTAATATTCCATGGTCATAATTTATTCCATTGGAATCATAAATACGATCCAATTCATCAGACCTACAAATACAAAAAGAAAACAGAAAAAAACAACTCCGGGAATAAAAACTAAAATTTAGTCAGAGTGTATGTATCAAAGTGTGGGACGAATGTTAGAGTAAATGAAAGCTATAGGGAGGGGTAACAGACGAGAAAAGAACAGGAAGGTCTAAAGATGAAGTGGGGATTAAAATTTAACAGAGAGAAGTTTTAAAGAGGGGAGTCAAAGACGGTTTTAGTGAGAGAAATATGAATATACTCAGATGTTTAATACACTAAGGATACATTTTGTGGTGACATACACACACAAGAGACAATTTAAAATTAAAGATCAGAACATGAGAGAGGAAAAGAAAAGAAAAAGGGGTGGGAGGAGAGAGAGATGCGGTGGGGGGAACTAAAACTGAAGGGCATTTATAAAAGTGCTGCTGTGTAATCAAGAAAATTTGACAAAAGTAATATATATATATATATATATATATATATATATATATAACCTTGAAGATGATATATAAGTTTTTTTCACAAATCAAAAACAATTTTAGTGGAAAGAAGTATGACAAAGTGGAAAAAGCTTTTGGTGTACATGTGTAGCCATAAATTTAGTCCAATTAAGTCCTAATATCACACAGAAACTTCTTGCTATGTAATACTTCTTACACACACAGATATATATTTTACAGTAAGGTTCACCCTGTACAAGGCCTGGAGGGCACTCAAGAGAGAGGGGTAGTTAAGGGGTAGTTTATATGGATAGGAGGCGAAAGATAATAGTTAACTCTAGACAGGTTAAGATTGTAGTGATTGAATAAACATCCTCTTGAGAGTTTGTTCCACAGGGCAGTGGTTCACAAGAATCTGTTTGTGTGGAACTTACTTCTCATCAATTGTTAATTTCAATCTTACTGGGAATGACTGCAGAACACTTAACCCCTGCCCTTTTATAGTCCGAAGTACAGAAATGCATGCTGGGATATTTTTCTTAGCCAATAGACTGGTTTGCAGTTTGACATGACTCAGTCCAAAGCTGCCTTGTCTTGAAGACAGTTTGGACTTGCTTTTGTGTATCAATGCCAACTCTGAGTTGGTGAAATTTTTACCTTTGTACCATTAATTTGCCATGCATATATTGATGGCTTGCTTTATATTATTTAATTTTTGCTCTGTAATTTTTTTTTTTTTATAGCAAACTTTTTTAATTCTGTTTCTTGGACAGTTCATTTTTTTTATTTTGCATTTGACCATGGCTACTCACCCCATTTCAGCAGGAAGTACGAAGGAAAATATATTTTCATCAAAGCATTTAATTATATTTATAAATGTAAATACAGAAGAAGAAAAAGTCTTGGTTAAGAGAGGAGAAAATTATGTTTAATAATACAACTGTACTTTTACAAATGAAAAATACAACAGCTAGGATGTAGCAGAAAATATTTAACTCATTAATGTCCAACGTAAATTCCAGAATCCTATTATAATTATGCTTGTCCACCTCTTTGTTAGTTCACATGACTGTTATGCCCTGTAAATACCTCATAAATAATGGACTATTCCATTTTGATTGCATGGAAAGAGCATGAAAGACACTACTTGGTTACAGTGAGAAAATGAAAGGGGAGACAGAGAGAGTAAGATTAAGCTGAGAACAGATACTACACTTTGATCATAGCCAAAAGGCTGAGAATGGTGGCAACTACTATAAATCTGCCATTTTTCAGACGCTGTTGTGGAGGATTGTATTTGTACTGAGTCAGTCCTAAAATAGGTTTGACATACAAAACGTAAGGAACTTGGTATTATGCAGAGCAATCTGGTTGTGGTCGCTGATACTTTCGTATTCGACTAACTGTTGTCCAACATCGGCTGACTGACTGACCCCCTCGTTACTCTTACTACTCCTACTTATTATAGGTGGGAGAGTCTATTAACTATAGAATAGGTGTGTTCCACCATAACAGACGCCCAGTATTGAACAACAGAAATCAACTTTGTTAATTCTGTTTGTTGGACAGTTCTGTTCTTTATTTTGCATTTGACCATGGCTACTCATTCCACACTAATGGAATTCAGAGGGAACATGTGCCGTTTGCTATTATGTAAATGGTATGGAGGGTCATAGCTGTGAAGGTTAAATCTGACAGAAGTAAGGAATGTAGTGATAGAGCAGTGAAAAAGTTGCCACATCTCACCTGTGAGAGCGAGGTTGTAGAGTAAATAAAAATAATTCTCTAACAAGTAAAAACTTTACTCTAGGTTTAAAAATTAATTTTTAAACCTAGAGTAAAGTTTTTAAAAATTAATTTTTAAACCTGGAGTAAATTTTTTCATTTGGTTTACAAGTCTGAAGATCTGAAACTGTGACTTCAATGAAAAATATCACCTATGGTTTTTTAAGATTTGTTTGTTATTATATAATAATAATAAAATATATATATATATATATATATATATATATATATATATATATATATGTGTGTGTAATGAAATGGACTAAGTCCAATAATTATTTAATGTATTTTCTGTTTATACTTTATTTTATAGATACAGTTGATTTAAGTAAATGCTGTTTTTAATTTGACAGTATTAATTATATTTACCAGCCTAAAAGTTCGACAAATTTTGTAAAAAATTGTTTTAAATAAATTGTATCTATAAAAATAATTATAAACAGAATATATATATATATATATATATATATATATAGATAGATAGATAGATAGATAGTGCGCATGTGTGTGTGTGTGTGTGCATGTGTAACATGTACATACACGTTTCGACTATTTTAATAATTTTTGAAATTTATAAATGCTTTCTTCAGAAAGGAAACACCCTGTTCATTTATTTCTCTCTAATGACTACAGTTCAAAATATTTGTCTACTCAAAGGAAAGAAAAAAGAAAAGTAAAAAGGCTAACCACACAACTTTTTCATTTTGGAGGGAATATTAAAATTTTATTGTTGGCTTGTTTACAATTTCAAAGACAAAAAAAATTTTCAATACTCACTTTCATATATATATATATATATATATATATTTGGTAGATGCAAGCATCGGATATAATATGTTGTTTGCTGGTGCTATTTAATAAACTACGGATAGTTCTAGGAGGTAATATTGTAGTTTTAATTTTTAACGCATTTAAATTATTGGAGATACATTCGGTCAAATGGTTATTTGGTAGAAAGATGCGACCAAAAAAATTATTATCAGGGGCAGCTGAAAGTGTACCTTTCACTGTTCAGCAAAATATTTAGATGATGAATTCACATATATTGAGGATACCTTTTCAAATCTTTCATATCTGAGACAATTATTACTGAGAGCTAAAAATAAAGCGTCGAAAATTCACTCATCAGCGCAAAATGACACCTCGAAGGCCACTACAATTACATCAGTGAAAGGTACACTTTCAGCTGCCCCTGATAATAATTCTTTTGGTCGCATCTTTCTACCAAATAACCATTTGACCGAACGTATCTCCAATAATTTAAATGCGTTAAAAATTAAAACTACAATGTTACCTACTAGAACTATCCGTAGTTTATTAAATAGCACCAGCAAACAATATATATATATATATATATATATATATATATGTGTGTGTGTGTGTGTGTGAATGTCATTGTCACACTTTTTCAACTTTACTCCTAGAGGCTGTATCACAACATATCATACCATTTTGGAATCGGGCTGACTGTGAGCAAATTAAAAGCATTTTAGGCCAGATCTTAATCCACAATCCTGAAATTTTAGATTTCAATGTTTTCATTACTGCCATTGTTTTTTGGTGATTTTTTTGTTTTTTGTTTTTTGTGAAGTATTTTTACATACAATAACAATTTTTATAACTTGTAAATAAATTTGGGAATAATTGAAATTAATTGTAAAATCCAGTGAAAATCATCCATGAAATAAAAATAATAGTTTGTACAGAAAATAAGGACATCAAATTGCTTTAAAGCAGAAGAATTATCATTGAACTTTTAAAGGGTAAGCTTAAAAATTAATGCAATTCTTAAATGCATTGATCAATTTTGAGTTCTTCTGTAGTTTATTGTTGCCTACCACATCTACTCCTCCCTACCTATTGTGATGAAGGCTCAATCAAGAGACCTCTGCAAGAGCTAGCTTAAATGCCACCAGATAGAGCAGCTTTTAAGTATATATTTTACATTGTTTGCATTGTTGTCCTCATTTTTATTGCTATATTCACAACATTTTGGCCATTCAAGTTATTGGAATTTTGAACTGAACTCTTTAGTTTGTCCACTGGGGTAGATTGTTCTAGTTCCACGTGCCATGCCTCTTCCAGATGTCTCCATTATCTCCCTTTAAATCAACTCTTCAAGTTCTTTTTGTTCACCACTGCAGTAACCAATTATTGAACTCACAGCTTCTCCCAACCAACTTTTATCCACTTGGTCATGTGTCTTTGAGGAACGTCACAAATATGGCAATAAAAGAGAACAACTGTCCAAATGATGTAAATAATTACAATACCTCATCTCAGACATTTTACATACATACATTGTATGTATATATATCTATAAAAGAAAGGATGTGTGTGTGTAACGAATGCACGGCCGCAATTTTCGACGGATTTGCACCAAAATTTACATGCACATGCTCCAAGTTAGTGGGAAGGCCAAGACTAACTTTGCTTTTCCCAACTCCCATCGATAGTGGAAATAATCGATTTTTTCTTACTTCTACGGCAGTTTTCTTGTAGTTTGCAACCATTTTCTACTGGCCAGAGTGAGAGCCTATAGCTGGCTGTCACGAATAGGCAGGAAGATTCTATTGGCCAGCGTGAAAGCTAACAGCTGACTGACACGAATGTTAACTAGCATGCAAAAAAAAAAAAAAAATTGATAGCTGCATTCGTCACAAGTGGGAAAAATTTAAATCTGCATGGGACTTTACTCCCATTGGCTCATTTGCTTGCTTAAACTCAACGTTGATTCTGATTTTGCAGAACTGGGTTGGGTGTGAAAAAGTATGTTGTCAACATTCTTTTTTCATTTGGTTTTTCCAGTTATGAGTCCTTTTTTAAAGCTGATCGTTTTGTGTTCATTTTGTTTAGTTCTTTTTTCATAACAGATTTAATGTTTAGTATAGAGCTTAGAAAAAATTTGCAGTGTGAGATAGGCAAGAAGTAAGGCATGTAGCAGCATCAGCACGGCAAAGGGCACTCCTTTAAAGGCAAGGAAAAGCAAAAATATTTTAAGTCAAGTGATAGCGATTGCTTATGAGTCGTACGATTTTTTAATCAATGCCAGGCCATGCTGCTGATATATATATATATATATATATATATATATATATATATGCACACACCCTTCCTTAATTCATAATTCCTCTATTTACTTAATTTTTTTTTTTTTTTTTTTTTTTTTAAATGCCTTATTCTTTCTGCCTTTCACACCTTCCTTTTCTTTATTATTTCTTAATAACCACAAATTCTTGGGAAAGACACTGCTTTCCCACTGCCTACCCCATGGTTTTGAATTCAAAGTAGCCCTTCTCTGAAACCAGCTGCAATCCAAGGAGAGATAGCCCAGACTAGTATAGTATTTAACTCAAAGCTGAGGGCAGAAAGGAGTTCATGCTTCATAAGTGTATTTGTGCAAAAGTAAATACGACAGAATTTCAACTCAGCTCACTAATTATATATGATGAACTATTGTAATTGTTTGGGCTGTGTGGATGCATATATCTACAGGGTGTATTTAAAAAAAATGTATACACATTTTGAAGCTTTCACAAGAAATAATTAAAGGAAATAGAACTAACTCTAATTTAAACAATGTATATGAAGACAGTTTTTATTATAAATGCATGCCCTTAAGATTTTGTCATTGCATGTTTTCAAATTGATGCTCATTATGATCCAGACATTCCTGACAATAGGACACTATGGAATCTCATGGAGCAATCAACAGTTTTTTTTTTGTTTTTTTTGTTTTTTTACTTCTGTGAAAGCTTTCCATCACCCTTTCTTGCTTCACAGGGCGTGGTCGATACCAATGGTCTTCTGGAATGGTTATTATACACATTGTATACAATTCCATCAGCATCAAACTTATCTCTAATTCCTAAGATTGTAAGCGGTTTGAGTGGATCTGAATGAAATTCTTCAATACCATCTTTGAACTTCAACTGCATTTTCATACTTCCATTAGCATTTCAGGATAAACTTTCCTTGTTCAAAGCTAAGCCTAGATGACATTAGTAATACTAATGTGTAAATCTGAAAAGAAAGCAAATTGACTTGAGCTACACACAGTAAAAGTGTGTATATATAAATGTTTGAGACACCCTGTGTGTGTCTATGCATATACATATATTGAGTATATATACACTGAGCGCTGGTGTTAATAAAATAGTGTTCGATGCAATATAAGAAAGCTATAAACTATTTGTTTTTTTGACATACAATGTTTGTTAGCACGTGCGATACCCTGTCTTCATCAACCACTGACGAGGGGTGATATCATGGTTTTGGTGGCTATGGTGGGACCGCCACCTCTGGCGCCACCAGCTGCGTTTGCCACCAGTCAGGGTATCAAGATAAGCTAATTGATCATTCCTTTAAGTAAATTCTATCCGTAATGAAAGTTTCCTGAATGCGTTTGCCGTTATTGACATGCTCGTAAATATCATTATAGACGACCACGCAAATATCTCACTTGCGCATGTTAGTTCGTGATGTTGCGCGCATTTTATTTACTTGTTTTGATTTCAACCAAATCCAACTTGACGCATGTTGAACAGTTTTTTGAATGCGATGCGAAACGCATTTCAACCAACGGCCAGTGATGCCTATTTTTGAAAGGAAGGAAATGACCGAATGTCCCAGGAACCCACGACACCCAATCTCAATAGGCATCACGTTACACGTCCAACCATTTTCCATACATTCAGCACACAGTACCAGTTTTTCTTTAGTTCGTGTGCCTCCACCCTGTTCTCTTCCCAAGAGACTGTTAACTCTATTAGGAAGACAGTCTTTTTTGAGTCGGACCACAACACAATGTCGGGACACTTGTCTGTCTGTGCGATGTGTATTGGAAATTTTAAGGATGTCATTAGATCCACTGAAACCTTCCAATCACTGGCACCACTCAGCAGCTTTATATTGGGGGCTGTTTGTTTTTTCTTTGCAGGGCATTCCCTTTCTTTATGGAATTTGATCTTAGTTTCATAAATATACATATTTTCTCACCAGTTGCATGACTCAGTGTTTCATGCACAATGCAATTTTCAGGTTAAGACTGGCTGTTACATAATTTACATTTTGTTAAATATGTCTGCTTGTTGCAGGAGTTGAGGAGTCCATATTTTATATGAGGGTTGTTTTTTTCTTTTCTTTCTTTTTTTTTCCTCTGCCTTTTTAATTTTGTATTTAAAATAAATATAACAATAAAAAAAATATTAAATTTACAAATCAGTTATATGCCATGAATGATAAACACTTAGGTGATCATGTATTTTTCAATACATGACTGACAAGGCAAATTTTTTCCGGCAGTAGGTTGTCATTTCTTTCTGTGGTAGACCA
>OZ010613.1:36709572-36749572 GCA_963932145.1 Acanthosepion lycidas
TTCTATACATAAACAACTGACTTTGGAATTGGATCAGACATACATCAACAGGATGAAGGCTTAGAAATTGGCTTGCCATTATCACCAGCAATGGCAAACACATACATGGAATACTTTGAAGAAATGGTATTAGAATCCACATCACTATGGCTGTGATGAGTAGATGACAACTTCATATTCTGGCCACACCAGGAAGAGGTCTAGCTACTACTGGACCATGCAAACTCAATAAGATCATCAATACATTTCACAATAGAGAGAGAAAACAACAATAACACTTTAATTCCTGGATGTACTAATATCTTGAACAGAGCATGGGTTCAAGGTATCTGTAGAGCACAAGCCAACATTCACCTAAAAATACCTCAACTTCAACCCCCCATCCACCCATACAGTGTAAAGACAGGGATTGTTAGCTGCTTATAACACCGAGCAAATATCATAAGTGTTGACCCAGAGACATATGAAGAAAAAATGGTCAGTATAAACAGTACCCAACATCGTAACAACTACCCTTGGCAGCAGCTCTGGTAAACTGGGATAGAAGGGTACAATAGGATAACAATGCTCAAAAAACAGCTTCAGTCTGCCTAGCCTTTATGAAGGGATTATCAGAAAAAATACAAAAGATCTGTGATCCATATAACATCAAGACAACCTTTAAAAGTGGTTCAACATTTCGCAGACACTTCTTCTGAGTAAGTTCCCCCCCTACCCATAGAGTAGAACATGACTAAGAACTGTGTATACACCATCCCATGCAGCTGTGATAAAAAAAATATAAAGGAGAAACAGGCCCCACCTCCTTAAGGTAAGACTGCAAGAACATCATAAAGCAGTAACACGAGAGGAAATAAAAAAAAACAAAAAAACTGGTGTAGCTGGCCACGCATGGAGGATAAAGGGAGATCACCATCCCCAGTGGGATGAGGTTGAAATAATAGACAGAGAACATCAATGGAAAATACAAAAATCTAAAGGAATTGGCACATATTTAGCCACAAAAATTTCTTAAGTCGGCCAAGCACAGAAATGAATACAACATGGGAACCAGTAATACAAAGCGCTAGAGAAAAGCAATAATAACAAAATTACAATATGAGCTCTGGTAAAAAAAATATTTTACTAAGTCCCCAAAATTCACACACTGATGTCCTCAAGGACACATGGCCCAGTGAATAAAAGTGTTGGTGGGAACCAATGACTTGACCCAAAGACATGTGAGCTCAATACCTACAATTTTTTAATAAAAAAAAACTTGGAGAGTGGAGTTAAAGGGAGATGACAGAGACATTCGGAAGAGGCATGGCACATGCAACTAGAACAATCTACCCTGGAGGACAAAATAAAGGGTCCAGTTTGAAATTACAATCACCTGAAGAAGGTCAGATCGTACAATGACCGAAATATGTGAATATGGAAATAAAGACGAGAACAAAAGTCTGAACAATGTAGATAATAAAATAATTTTTATTCATTTACTGCCTGAGAACAGCAAGGATTTTAAACAATGAGTTCCACATGTGTGTCAGCTTGTCACCATGTTGAATTTAGATATGCCATGATCCAATTAGCAGACAAGGGACACAACTTAATTGTAACTTGAGTTATCATTCTTTAGACGGGAAAATAAGTTTGCCCGCCTAACAAGATTGTAAGAATTCTTTTGAAATAATGATTTACTGATACAAGAATTACTAATTAACCCACACCTGGAGAGAGACAGGGTGGATTCATACATTTTCCAAGGTTATTTGAAAGTCAGTGAATATAACAAACCAGACTGGAACTCTAATTTGGTTATCCAATTTCAAATCGTTATCTAAGAGAACACCTGTATATTCAAGCTTACATCATCTGGTATTCCTAAGTGGTCACCCATCTAGTTGCTGTTGCTTAACTTCAATGATCAATGTGATAAGGTTGTAAGCTTATTTTCAATTGAATCAATGACAATGGCATGAGAGAAATAAAATAACCAACTTTTCTTTTATTTTAAAATAGTCTTTCCTTTTCAACCAGAAATACAAAATATAAACATTTCAATTGCTAATTCTCAATGGCCAGAATATGAAATGGTCATTTTTTCTGCCATTTCATATATTTTTGGCTACACATCTTTTTCCACCAGGTTATTTATTTCAAGCAAATCAGCCCTGTAGATCTTAAAGGCAATCCTTCATCAGATCTCATAGACTGGTGCTACAGAATCACAAATAGCTTTACCAAATAACAAAAACCACATCACTTGAAAATTTCCAACAGTTTGAGTGATTTATATTTTTACAGCTTATCAACCCTTTGTGGGTTGTTTAAAGTCAAAACCTGCATCTTTGGCCACAATTTCCTGTCCTTTGCAGATCTTAATAAATTTTGTCTTTTTGTTATCTCTTCTGAACCCTGTTCCACCATCCATTTACTCAAGCTAAGTATGTTATGCGTTGTTTTCTTCTGTCCCTCTTGTCATCAATCTGTCCTCTGGGTATCAGATTTTCCAAGTCATCCTTCCTCATTATGTGCCCCAGAAATTTCAGCTATCTCTTCCTGATGTTAAATATAAGTTTCCTTTTCGTTTCCATTTTCTTTAAAACTTCATTGTTGCTCACATGTTCAGTCTATGGTATCCTCATCATCCTTCTGTAGGAGAACTGTTGCTTGAATTCTCATCATCTTTGAGAAGACTGTCCAGCATTCACTGCCATATATAAGAGGAAAGATATTACATAAAGAAAAGAATACAGAACTGTTGTTTCTAAGTGGTTTTTGTATCTCTTAATACTTGGCTTGGCTTAGCTTTTGGCATGCACCTTTGGCCATTTCAACCTGTCTTTGGATTTCAGTGTCACACCTTTTGTCCTCTGTTAAAACACTTCCCAGATATTTAAATTATTGTACTTGTTTGATTTTTGGCATCTCTGATTTGAAATTTGCATTTTGGGCTCATCCTTTTTGTTGTGGCCTTGTTAGGGCCAGAAATAAAGACACAAAGAGAGGAATTGAGTTAAACAAATATATTAACAGAAACAGTAATGCAAACATATACAAACAAGAGTATTACAGCAAGAATATTTGGTCTGGCTGTTCGAGCCGATTACTGGAAACTTCCCTCTCTAAAATGCAGTACCTGCTCCTATTTATAGTTGGGAGATTCCATGCATGCATGGGTAAATTACCATAACACTTTTGTTAACAGCAATGAAGTAGTCATATAGCAATTTCTAGTGGTAACTAACAAAAACAAATGGCATTATGTAAGGGTTCAAATATCCAAGATAGCAATGAATAAAGTTAATTTTATTTACCAAAATAAAGCCTAAGTAGTCTAATATAGCAATTTCTAGTGCTAACAAAAACAAATGATATTATGGAAGTGTTCAAATATCCAAACTAGTAATGATAATGTGAAGAAATTTAATTTTATTGACCAAAATGAAGCAATTTCTAAGAAAAACAGATGGTATTATCTCAGGGTTCAACATTGTAGTTACTGTACAAATTAAAAATCAATATTGCCTTTGTGTTGCACTTATAATGTAATATCACAATTAACAGTGTACTATTAACCAGCATAGCCTGGCCTCATAAGATGCATAAATTTGCTTCAATTAACCTGAAGCACCTTGTTGGGTCGTCTGATATCAATATATATATATATATATATATATATATATATATATTTAATCATTTCATCCCAAGCAAGGCAATGAAACGACTAAGACATAAGGGGGTACTGAGTGTTAGAGAATATAAGAAAAAGAAAACCTTTTGAAGGAACAAGAACAATAAAAGAACAGGAATTAAGAATACAGAAGATAATGATTGAAATTGCATTTAAAGTTTTGACGATCAAACTTAAGCAAGAAGCCAGAAAACAGGTCAACATGTGAGAAAAGAAACTGTTAGCACAGAACTTATGGATACATCTTGCCGTTTCAGGAGTAAAATGACAAGCCCTCGCTGCCAATTAGTAGTACTCTTAAATTCATTAAGTCTAAAGAGGAAAGCTCAACATAACAATTACCATAAAAATATTCATATTAAAAGGCACAAAAAAGCTATGTTATGGCAGTGGGAAAGAGTTGTACCATACCTACGGACAATAATGGGTATGCCCCCATTCACATAAATACAGTAGTAAATACTGTATGTTGGTCTGCAGTTGGAGATTTATTGTGGAATTCACTTGACTCACTTCTAGCAGTTTACTTCTTCTATGCCCCACTGGCAAATCTTATATGTGTTGTTCTTGACCTAAGTATTATCCTTTGTTACCAACCTTCATTTGATTATTCAGTAACCTTCCCTAGGTTACAACAGAAATTGAGCAGTTATTTTTTGGCATTAATTTTACCCCCACCCCCGCAAAAAAATCACCTCTGCATAAACTGGTCACCAAAAATGTTTTGTTGTCTGTTCATAGTGTGACTATTTTTTGTGTAAAAAAAAAAAAATACTGATCTTAAAAACTTGTATTATACTTGAGTATATATAATATGCAACAGTAGGAACAATGAATTCTGACCAAGTGCTGAAAATGGATACACCATGGATAGGTTGGCATTAATAATTATACTCATAGTGAGTGATAAAAACAACCTCAAAATAAAAGTCCAAATAACTCTTGGAGAAAAACCTGAATGTCTAGCTAAAAATAGATGACTTCCTGTTGACAGTTTAAGATGAATTCAGATGATAATGCAAGTCAAATGATGGTCCGAACTTTCTAAGAAATGTTGATCGAATGATAAAATCCTGAGCAATCATTTTGTTAATAACATAAAAATTCCCTTTCTTCAAAAAAAAAAAAAATATTAAAATTTTCTGTGTTATGTCTTTTCAGGTCATGGAAAATCATGGCTCTTCACAGCTTCTTAAAATTTATAGCTGTTAGTAAGGTCCGTCTTCTTGCTATCTCCAAATCACCATTTAGCCGTCCATTTACGCAATCTTATTGAGGTAGTTTACTCACTGCTTTCCTTTGTCCCTCTTGCCTTCAGCATATCCTGTGAGTGTCAAATTATCCAAGCCCTCTTTCCTCGTTATGTGTCCTAGAAATTTCAACTGTCTCTTTCTACTTCTAAAAGTATGTGTCCTTTTTGTTTCCATTTTCCTTAACATTCTCTTGTTGCTCAAATGCTCTATTCATGGAATTCTCAGTATCCTTCTCTTGGACCCAATCTCTTGCTTTAATTCTCATCTACTGGGAGAATGTCCAGGAAATTGTCTACTATTTAATTTTTCTCTCAATAGGAGTAGATAGGTTTGTCTATGATCCGGTTCATACTCTTCCCTGGTTTTTTGAACAGAAGTAGAGGTTTATCCCTTATTTCCTATTTAGGATTTGGTTTCTAGTTTTTTCTGAAGTCTTTTCATTCTCCTTCACTCTCAGTAGCCCATTGCATCTTAGAGACATGGCATTATCACCTTGTCAAGAATGAACTGATGAAAAAATTTATATATAGCAGTTCAGCACTATTTCCAAGAAAATTTCCTGTTTCTTGATACAATGTTTAGCGTTTTGAAAGGATTTTCTTCTAACTGGTTGTGTATCTCCCAAAGAAGAGGGACAGAAAACTCAGCAGCACCAGAATTAAACACTGAATCATAATGAGCAGGACACAGACAAGACTTCCATATGGGAACACCACATGCACAGGATGAACACAGATAAGACACTGGAATTTGAAACAATGCTGGGTAACACGAACATGAATCCTTGGTAATGTATAGCAATCCCATTGTACGGTCAACATTGTACCACAAAGCTCTCCCATCTTTCCAGAAAATGTGAATGCTATTATAGAGCCTAAAACTTTAGCAGTTGGCTAGTAAAGGAATCATTTGCATAGCTAACACTGCTCAGCTCACCATCTCATGAGGAAGCTGGTAAACACTTTCTTACTCCATAACCAGATATTTCAGAGTTTGCACCAGCTTTGTTCTGGCATGACAGCCATGTGCTGTCTTTCTTCAGAAACAGCACATTAAATGTTGTCTCTTTGACTGATAGGGCTGGGTACCATTATCAATAGCAAATGGCTGCTGTCATTGCATTTTGTTTCCACTACATATTTGGAAAGCAGTTATTCCAATGCATCTTTATGGTTCAATGTCACATTTTACATCCTCTCTTAAAATTCTTCACAAATATCTAAATTTTCATATTTGATTGATTTTGACATCAATTTGTAGCTCACATCTTGGGCTGATTCTCTTGCTTACAACCATAGTTAGTCCTTCCTTCCTCCTTTCTTTTATTACCTTGTATAAGAGTTCCTAGTTCTAAAAGTAAGGGACATTTTTTTATCATTTCTTTCTAAGCAAGGCAATAAAGCCACTAAGACACAAGGTGTTACTAACTTTGAAAGAATCTAAGAAAAAAAATGGAGAGATGCTAATAAACGAACAGGAATTAAGGAGACAGAAGATAATGATTGAAATTGCATTTAAATTTTTGAACATCAAATTTGACTGGTAAGTTTGGTTTGGTTGATTTTGTTTAGCAGCATATCAGACTATGGGTTATTTAATGCCAAAATCTAAATATTTTGAACAGTTTTATGGATTTAACTACAGATAAATTTTATTGTTGGTCATTTTGCTATAAAATTTGTTGTTGGTCATTCTGCTTTAAAAATGTATTGCTGGTATTTTTTCTATAAAAATGTATTTTTATACTTTCATAGTTTTGGGGGGTTCACTATTTGGCCATAGATGGGATCCTAACAGGTGCTGACACCCCAGGTCAGGATGGACCTGGGAACAACAGCAATTAAGAGGTGGTTCCATGCTCCTCAAAACCTCCAATCTCCTGATCAGAGACCTTGCCGCCAAATGTAGTTTTGACTGGAAAACATGCAGCCAAAAGAGAGTTCCACAATTGAGAAGTGTGAAGAAAGAAATTGTTAGCATAGAACTTCTGATTGCATCAAGCAATTTCAACTGTAAAATGATGAGACCTAGCTGCCAATTGAATACTGTACTTAAAGTTGTAAAATCAAGGGAACAAAGAGACCAATTACTATGAAAATATTTATAGAAAAATATATAAATTATAATTTCTCATCTTAAAAATCCACAGTTCTATCTTATCACTTACTTGTTCTGCAAATATTGATTATTTACAAGTAATTTTAAAGGTTATAAAATATCTGTTAAGTATTTAAATAAGTAGAAAACAAAATTTCAAGAAAATCAACTGCTTTGTTTTCCAAACATCAAAAGTTTGTGAATGTACTTTTTCTTTTCTTTTTTTAACTTTTTTGGGGTTTTTTTTGGCTTTCCTTCCAGGAAAAGAAAGCAAATTTGAGAAAAAAAAATCCTTGCAAGACAATAAGGCAAACTGTTTCTTTCCAGATGAAGAAGAAAAAGTGCAAAGAGGATAAACATCTCATCTTTCTACAACACAAGATTTCTGATGGATTCCTTAACACTGTGTTCACTGATAAAAGAAACACATTAACAACACAAAACACTAAAATACAAGAGAGAATTATGTAAAGACAAGCTGACACATGAACACAAATGCATGTAATAATGCACATGCACAAACAGACCAACATCCTTATCACACAACTAATCAAACAGAACACTGGAACAAAAGAAAAAAATATCTAGGATAAACACTTTGCATTTGATTGTTAAGAACAAAAAAAAAATTCCTTTCACAAACAAAATAAAAGATGGTGGGTGAAGTTAAAATTCAAAATAAATAAAAAAAGGTCAAAGAGTTCATCTAATTACAAGAACTGATTACTCTTTTCACAGATAAGCATACATAAAATATTTTCTTCTATGTGTCCTTTCAGGATGTCTGCAATCAAGGCTCTCCACAATTTCCTCTCCTTTGTAGATTTTTTTTTTATCTTTTTGCTATATTGCCTAATCCTTGTCCTGCTAACAATGAATACACACTTGCGTTTCTCACCTGCAGAACTCCCTTCCAGCTCCATGCTTACCAGCCAACTTCAATCTGCAGAAATTTAAATGTCAATTGCTATCTACTGTCCTCCTGATTACTCTTCCTCGCCCCCTAGCAATGTACCTGTTTCTAATTCTTCCACACCTACTAACCCATTGTATCTCAGTGGCTTTACTGCCTTGCTTGGAGTGAGCACAATTTTATATACATATATATATATATATATATATACACACACACAGGGTGCAATGGATAAATTGTCAGCTAAATTACACAAACATGAAAATAACACTGACGTCTCATTTTAACAGATATATTTACCAAAAATACACAAAATATCTTAAAATACTAAAGATAAATTTATTCAATAAAATCACCATTGGCTTCAACAACGGCCTTTGGACAACTTCGTAATTTCCTGCAACTCTTCTGGACGGTTTCTATGTTTAAGTTGGTGAATGCTGCCATAATCCTAGCTTTCAGTTCATCTTGGGTGTGACAAGGAGTTTTGTTGGTCTCTCATTCAACTACACTCCTTGTATAATAATCAAAGGGATTGCAGTCTGGAAAGTTAAGTGGCCAGATGTAATAGGTGATGTGGTTGAAGAAATTGTCCGACAGCCATGACTGTTCTCCTGCTTATGTGGTATAGTGCAGAGTTCTGTTTTCAGACATAGGGTCTTCCAGCAGCCACCCTCTTGACCCAGGGCAGCACTACCTCCTCAAGGCACTTGATGTAGGTCTTCCTGTTGAGTCTCAAGGCTCTGTGGGAAGATGAATAGAGGCATAGTGTTGTCATCACTTGTGATCGCTCCAACTCTTTCCAAATGCTCTGCACTGTCCTCAGATTGACACCCAAACACTGGAATGCTTGTATTGGAGCTTCCGGTATGAATGCCAAGCAATACAGTATGCCCTTTCCAAATTTCCGGTTGAGTAAATTCTGTCATGGTACTCTTTTTCTCACAAATGGTGCCCAGTTGAACCTACTATACTGCGCAGTTAACAAAATCAAAAGCAAGCAACATTCATGGGCTAAATTAAAATATAAAATGGCAACAATTTATCCATCGCACCATATATATATATATATATATATATATATATATATATATATATATAAAAACACTTAGTTGTATGGATATGAGTTTCTAACCCTGGGTTTCACATGTGAAACCCAGGGTTACAAACTCACATCCATACAAATAGGTATGTTAGCTCTATCACTGATATTGAACACTTTCCAGTAATTACCGTACATATATAATATATTACTGTTCGGCTACTGTCACTCTTGTAGTCCAACAGATTATTAGAATGTCTCTTATTATTTTTATTTTCAATACATCATTATCAATGAGTACCTATTTTCATTCAGTTCTCTATATTTCTGACTTTGAGAAAACAAAACTGACTTTGCAAAGTTACATGATGAGGGTGCTATGCCAAAGACACAGGTATTCATAGTTGGGATAAGAATGAAAAAAAATTTTCATCATTCTTTACTAAATATTTCCAAAAAAATGTTGACACTCTATACTTCAAACAGAAGGTTAGGAAGGAAAGTGCAGGAACAGTTACTGGACTTGAGAAATGTATTTTCCTGAAAAACTGTCTTAAGAGAAATATTTATAAATCTCAAATCAAAATACTACTGACTGCTCAATCAATGAACACTGTTTCCTTATAAGGAAACTACTAATATTACCATTAGTAAGGTTAATTTTTATCTGCAATAACAATTTTTAGGATTAAAATAAGTAAAAGATTGTCACTAAGCTGATTGATGTTACTTTCAGCATCCTGATGCCATAGTTTTGTAGGTGGACCTGTCCCCCACCCACTCATCAGGAGATATCAGCAATTTACTGCTTATATTTTTTTGATTTTTTTCCTTTTTATACATTTAACATTGGTATAAGTTTTTCCTGTATTTTTTGTGTTTCTGTGCGGGTTTGTGTGTGTGCAGACATGCGCACGTCTCTGAGAATATGTATGCCATCCATTTGCACAGATGTGCGTACGTGTAGGAGGGGTGTAGGGGTGTCATGACCTATTCACGTTTTTCTTTTTTTTCACCTCACACTTGCTCCTTAGCTTTTTCTATTTTTTCCTTTTCTTTCAACGGTTGCCATTTTTGTTGCGAGTTTTTCCAACTCTAGACATGTTACCAATTTTAATTTTTGAGCATTCTAGTTTTTTTTTTCTTGACAGCAAAGTAATGTTCTTTGGTTCCTTTCATTAATTATTAATTATCAAAAGTAAACCTATGTAATTACACGTTTTGAAGAAGGTTCAGCAATGTTTAACCTTCATGGATGCAAGATAGTATCATGTCAAAAAGACGATTATTTCATTTTTATTTTTTAATTTTACTCTTGACAATGTTAGTCTTAAAAAGCGGCCATTAGAATTTTAGTGCCACTTTAGTGTGTGTCCTACTCATCAGTGTATCGTACTACAATATTCGTATCCTACATTATCTAACATAAGGGGAAAGAAAAAATGGATGTGGGGATGCCATTTACTGCTGTATTATAAAATATAAAATCAAAAAAATTACAGGAAATTTGACTAAAAAAAATCATAAAAAAAGATATTTGAATCTGTTAAATGAAAACATTCTGAATATCTGTTGACATATCAAGAAAAAAGCCAGTATAATGTCTTAATACAAATGTGATGGTAGGATACACACTAAAGAAGCTGATCAGTAGGATACACACAAAAGCAGAAACAGATCAGTAGGATACACACTAAAGAAGAAACTGATCAGTAGGATACACACCAAAGAAGAAACTGATCTGTAGGATACACACTAAAGAAGAAACTGATCAGTAGGATACACACTAAAGAAGAAACTGATCAGTAGGATACACACTAAAGAAGAAACTGATCAGTAGGATACACACTAAAGAAGAAACTGATCTGTAGGATACACACTAAAGAAGAAACAGATCAGTAGGATACACACTAAAGAAGAAACTGATCAGTAGGATACACACTAAAGAAGAAACTGATCTGTAGGATACACACTAAAGAAGAAACTGATCAGTAGGATACACACTAAAGAAGAAACTGATCTGTAGGATACACATTAAAGAAGAAACTGATCTGTAGGATACACACTAAAGAAGAAACTGATCAGTAGGATACACACTAAAGAAGAAACTGATCAGTAGGATACACACTAAAGAAGAAACTGATCAGTAGGATACACACTAAAGAAGAAACTGATCTGTAGGATACACACTAAAGAAGAAACTGATCAGTAGGATACACACTAAAGAAGAAACTGATCAGTAGGATACACACTAAAGAAGAAACTGATCTGTAGGATACACACTAAAGAAGAAACTGATCTGTAGGATACACACTAAAGAAGAAACTGATCTGTAGGATACACACTAAAGAAGAAACTGATCTGTAGGATACACACTGAAGTGACACTCGGATTTTAATAAAACCAAAACAAATCAAAGTGGTTTTATACATTATCTTTATACTTGAGAATTGACAAAGATATTAAACACTATTTATGAGATTGCTTTTTTATAAAAATAATTTTATGAAAAAAAAAAAATTCTTTATCCATAAATTTATAAAAATGTCTGAACAAGAAAATTTAAACAAACCTATAACAATGAGTAACTGTAATTATAAATTCTGAAAAATGCATTTTCTGGGCTTTTCTTTTAATTTGCTCTTGCCACATAAATTCACTAAAATAGGTTGAGAGAGTTTCTGTCTCTGAACCAAACAAACATTCTTGTAATTTTAGATTTTAGGCAAGATCACACTCAATATTTTGAGTGCCTATTACCCTACTCATTGAATGGACAAAGTTTTCCTTGTTTTTAATTACAGAATGTCTTTCTTTTTATTTATTTTTTTTACACTGCAAATACCGCATTGTCACTGGTCAACATATTTTACAATATATTTTAATAAAAAGATATTTTTAAATTTGTTTCTTTATCAAATGGTAAATAAACTTGTCTTCTGTAGTTTTATTACATTGCACTATTTACTGTAATTAGTATGATATTTTCCTGATTAACACTTGCAGATTCTTACCTATGGGGGACCCTAAAGGATGTTTTGCATTGAAGAAAACTGACTACATTAGGAACCCTTAGACAAGAAATGGAAATGCATCTGCAGTGATCCCACTGGACACAACACTGTTTATTGTAGTATTTTCTTGACAAATGGCATTACTGTCATTGTTGTAGCCTGAAGTCCTAAAGGATGTTGTGTATCATAGAAAACCGACTACATTGGTGACCCTTAGATGAGAAATTGAAAATGCATGTGCAGCAACCCCACTGGACAATTTGGCCAATATTGCTCAAGCAGTAGTTTGCCATACAAATAAATGCCTGGAAGCTAAAGCCCACCATTAAGAGCATCTCTTGTGATTATAGTGTTCAAAATTAATTTGTATTAATCTTGTGTTGTCTGAATAGATTTAGTATTACAAAATCTATACAAGTTTTTTCTTTTCTGAAGTATGTATACAGTTTTTTGGTGAACTCTGTATTTATAAAAGGTAAATAATAAATATCGTATTGTGCTTGGTTCATATATTTTTATAATCTTCTAAATAAACATTTACAGAGAGTAATAAAAATAAATACTGTGTAATTGTGATGTCATGGGAATAACTGTCCATATATCATTTTTTTTTTTTGTGGGTATAAAGGTTAGATATTACCAAAAGTTAATTTCATAAAGCTGGTAATTGTATTAGTTACTGATTAATATTAAAGAATTTTTACCAGATTTAAAAAAATAACCTTTCTTGATATGGCTACATCTGAACACGCCCTACACTGTGCCATAGTAAAGAATACTTGCTACCCACTTTTTTTAGTGACATGATGACTTTGAATACCATAGGGAAATGATAGCAGCTTCCGCAAAGATATTGAACTGTGTGCAAAGTACTAACAGAGCAAATTTCTGATCAATATTATTGATTTTGTGGAATTAGCTTTCAGAGAGCCAACATTGCATAATTTTCTTACTGAACAATGACACAATAATAGCAGAAAGATTCACATGTGAAACAGAGGCTATTTGGTGTTGGTTACCTTTTATTCAACATTTAAAGCAGTCCTCACTCTATGGGTTATGTCCCATAAGGACATGATTGAACGTAGCCCTCCACAACTTCCTATCTTATGTAGTTCTTACCAATGTTTGTCTTTAGTATCCCTCCCACACCCTGTTGTGTCATTCATTTACACAAATTTGTTAGGTAGATTACTGTTTTCCTCTGTATTGCTTGCCTTCAATAAGTCCTGTGAGTGTCAAATTCTCCAACCACTTTCCTCATTATTTGTCCTGTAAATTTGAGCTCTGATTCTAAGTGTCTTTTTAGTTTAAATTTTCCTTAATACTTCCTCATTATTCATATGTTCAGTCAATGGTATTCTCAGCTTCCTTATATATATATATATATATATATATATATATATATATATATATATATATATAAATAAAAAGAAAGAACAGTAAGATATATAATCTAGTGTTCTTATAGATATTTTTATTTTTACAAAATAGTGCTCAATGTAAATTTACAGAGCATTAATAAAAAAAAAAATTTAAAAGTTACTCCAAAATTCGCTTGAGTATGAAATGGAACTAATGTCTTTAATTTAATTACAAAATTAAATTTGGACCTTCCATTTTTGTAACATGGTTAGAACTGTGTAGCAGAAAAACCATATTTTAGATCAATTAATTTATAATATATATATATATATATATATATATATATATATATATATATATATATGATTAATACAAATATAAAATTTGTCACTTCATTTTTTTTTTTTTAAGTATTTCACCCCAAGCAAGATGGAAGTGTCACTAGTGCGCAAGGGCTTACAGAGAGTGAAGATAAGAAATAAAACTGGATATGGGGGGGATTGAGAAAAAAAGAATGGGAATCAAGACATCAGAAGATGATGCTTGACATTACATTTAAATTTTTGAAGATTGTAGTTATTGGGGAAGCAAGTAAGAGGAAAGTAGTTCCATTGTCGGGAAGTGCGAGAGAAGAAGCCATTGGAATAGAAGAGGTGGTTACATTTAACTGTTTCAACAGCAAAAGGGTGGGACCTAGATGAAAACTTAGTATGACATTTAAATTTATGCAGTCAGTTCACCAGGGAAAATTGCTCGTCAGAGCATTTGCCATGAAAATATTTGTAGAAAAGACAGAGGGAAACCACATCACATTTGTGAGAAAGTGACTGGAGTCAAGGTGCCAAGTCAGGAATAATCCGATTGATGTTTATTCAGCACCTCTACTCCAGTTTCATAGACAAACCTTTGTGTAATTGTTCAATACACACACACGTGTGTGTGTGTGTGTGGAGGGGAGAACTGCTCCACTATCATTACATTACAGTATAAAGATCAATATTTAAATTATGCAATGGTCAGTTTTTATTCAGCATCCTGATGATTACATTGTGCATAAAACTCAGTTTTGCTACAGGTAAGGAGAAAAAAAAAAAAAAAAAAAAGCAAAACCTTTCATTTAAACATCTTTCATTAAATGTGACAGACAAGGAAAATTTCATTAATTTTATTTAGTTTATATATTAGTCTGCCTCTCAATTGGAAAATCAATATTAAATAACCATATAAAACTCATCCCCCACTTTAGATCCACCACATTCCACTTATTTTTGTCTCGAGAAACCTACTGTTGAAATAGAAGGATCAGTATTTCACTTTATTGAAACACAATTAATCCTCCGTTTTATATGCACATGATGATCTCTGGTTTGTCAATTTAATATTGATTACCAATATGTTCTTTGAAGTGAGTTTTAACTCCTATTTTTTATTTTCAAAATTAATGGGCAAACTTTGTCAATTAGGAATTTTCCTTATTTTTTGGTTCTATTTCTTTCAGCACATTTTGATCAAACCAAGAATTGCCAAACATTTTTTTTTAAACTGCAATTATTCTTCATTAATTACTGCAGATTGCTACCAGTATGGATACCAAAATTCATAGATACTCACAGTAACATGCAAAAGTGGGAGCAGAGGGTGTCTCCAACATTTATATCAGGAGGGCATCCAAAGAGTGGAATAAAATTTGGTTTATATTTAATTTGAATGAAGTGTTCATGTTTCATCAGTTATTTGAGTCAGTTATGTGCCAAGCGTGATACACACTTAGGCGATCATGTATCTTTCAATACATGACTACCAAGGCAAATTTTTTCCCACAGTAGGTTACCATTTCTTTCTGCGGTACACCAGTTGCCATCCAAGGCTATAGAACCCAGTCTGCCCTACTATTTACCCATAGCTGGGGAGAGAAGAAGAGGATTCATACCTTTCCCAAGTGACATAAGTGAATATAATGAATCTGACTAGAATTCGAACTCTACTCTCCGATTTCGCAACCCAAGCTGCTATCTATTACTCCACTGTGCCGCCATCCGTTTTCACATATTTAAAATGTCTTCTCACATTTCTCAGTACTAGGCCCTATAGGCCCCTCTAGTTGAGTTTTAGGGCCATAAAATCAAGGAGTTGGCCCTGGGCATCACCAAACCTCTGTACATCACTGAATACTCAAGCCTTTTATATAAAATAGTATTTGTGTATACATTCTTGTTAAGGCAATTTATCCATGCATGCATGGACGCTCCCAGCTATAAATAGGAGCAGGTACTGCCTTTTAGAGAGGAAAGTTTCCAGCAGTCAGCTCTGAAAGTCGAACCAGACATTCTTACTGTAACACTTGTTTGTATCTGTTTGTATTATTGTTCCTGTTAATATATTTGTTTAACTCAATTCCTCTCTTACGTCTTTATTTCTGGCCCTAACAAGGCTATAACAATTCTCTCATATCATTTCTATATTACTTGGAAATTTTTACAGGTGTGCTACAGAGTAACACTTTGGCACCCTATATCTTCATTTGCTTGGATTACATTCTCAGAACTTTTGTCAATGCCATTAAAAGACAATGGAATCACACTACATCAACAAAGGAGTAATAGATATACTGCCACAAAACTCACAAATGCAGTTTACACATATGATTTAATGCTACTCTCCAATCTAATAAGCTAAGCAGAAACTCTTCTCCATAATTTTGAACATTCAGCCAAAGGTATTGGTCCCAATGTTAATTCAGACAAAACAGAATACATTAGCTTGCTTGATTGATTGTTTCTACGGCTTATCAACCCTTTACAGGTTATTAAAAGTCAGACAATATTTTTAGATTGTAAGATATTTTTTTTTGCCATTTTTGTAATGCCAACGAATACTTGCTGTCACTTTCGTAAATGCCCATTGTAGTAGAGACTTTGTAATCTTAGATACAACTATAGTACACCACTGAACAATACTGGTGTCAAACGCCTTCAAATAAACTCACACTAATAGTACTTGCTCGATAATACTCACTCGAATAGTAATCCGTATAGTGATCCAAAAAGAGAAATAGTATAGTAAATAGAGTAGAGAATAGCGGTCTGTATGGTATAGAGGATAGACTAGAAATAATGATCTGAATAGTAATAGAGGATAGACTAGAAATGCAGATCGTTAGATGTCAGCTACTTCCTACATATGTGTTTCCTCTATGGCCATGTATTCTACTTAATTCAATAATGGGATCACCTATGTTTTCTCAATGGCGATCTATGTTCATACTCAAGTGTTGGCAGTGACACTTTATTCCTATATAACAGTGATATAATTCTTACAAATTAACCCATATGTGATGGGGGAGAAGAGATGGATTCATAGCTTCCCCAATGGTATTTGCACATAAGTGAATATAACAAACTCAAATTGAATTGGAATTCAGCTTTCCAATTAACAGTTCTGATCATTATCCATTACACCACCCTGGTATTCCCAAATGGTCAAAGAGCATAGAGTCAGATTCATTGCTGGAGAGCTAAAGACGAAACTGTTAGCAAAGTTCTTTTGTGGGAGCCTACAAAAGGAAGATCTAGCAGAGGATGACAAAGACCTATATCAATCAGATTTGTGACAATATAAACTATAATCCCTCTGACGTGCCGAATGTCATGAACAATAAAATTAGATGGAACAGACACTCACTAGAATGGTACAAGCAGTATTATTACTACTTATAATATTTAATGTAAGTGCAATGTTAATAGTTGCTATATGTTGATTATCTGTCTATATCTCTGAGATGAGGTATTATGATTATTTACATTATTCAAACTGTTATCCTCATCTTCATTGCCACATTCATAACATTTCGTCCGTTGCATGTTCCGGCCTTCTAACTGAACCCTTTATTTCATCCATTGGGCCCAGTGAATAAAGGCATTGGTTAGATCCAGTGACTAAACTCAAAGAGTAGGGAGTTCAATACCAGGCTACAGCAGTGGTGAACCAAAAAACTTGGAGAGTAGAGTTAAAGGGAAATAACTGAGACATCTGGAAGAGGCATGGCACGTGGAACTAGAACAATTTACCCCTGTGAACAAAATAAAGGGTTCAGTTGAAAATTCCAATCAGCTGGAGAAGGCCAGAGAATACAACAGTCGAAACGTGAATCTGGCAATAAAGATGAGGATAACAGTCTGAATGATGTAAATAATTGTTATATGTTGATATCAGTAAAATAATTCACCAGGAACTTGATACCTGACAGAGGAAAAATCAAAATGAAATTTTCTGTAACATTAATAAGAATATTGGAGAATATTATTAAAAAATAAAATAAAATCAACTAATATTATTATAAGAGTAAACTATATTAAATAAATCAATGTGCTTATCTAACTGACCTATTTCAGAGTTTCACATAACACCACATATCAAGGTCAGACAGTATGTTAATCTCACCTTGATGAGCAGTATTACATGTGGGACTGGAGTTGGTCAATGAGATAAGTCCATTGAATATTTATCAATTCATTGAATATTGTTGCTTTAGTTATCTATTAATCATTAAGCTTAATATTATGCACTTCTTTGGCAAAAATTCTATTATCCTTACAATGATGTTAATTCTAGTAATTTTTACATATTTTGATAGGTGATTTAAGTTTTATTAATATTATTATTATTAGTAGTAGTAGTAAATGAACAGGCAATATTTGCTAGAAGTCGTTTTTTTACTAAAAAAAAAAACTTTTTACTTTTCAACAAAATACAAAATGAAAAAAAAATTTTTTTTTGTAAATTCAACAAAAAATTAAAAGACACTGAAAAAAATATAATAAAAATAAAACGACTGAAACTCAAATAATCATTGGAGACTTCAGTACTTCTATAAATGTATTTCTTCTACCTATCTGAATAAATAAATGCCAAATTCTGTCTGTCTGTCTGTCTGTCCGTTCATGTGTCTGAAACCCCTCTAACTCAAGCTACACTTGCTCTACATAGAAATATACCTTCTTGGAATCAAGATGATCCTGGAATTGAAGATTTGCCCTTCATTTAGTCCTTGAACATCCAGCATTGGGATTTGTATCCAGATGAGAAAAGAACAGTTAAAAATTCAAATTTTAAAATAATTTTTTAGTTTTTAATTCAGTTTTGAAGTTCCACAGAGTTTTGTGATTTGAAGAACTCAATTTTTGGCCTGAATTGGAATTTCGGCCCAAATCAGAGTTTCAAATCAGTCTTTTGGCAAAAATTGAACTTATAGCTCAAATCAGTGTTAAAGTGAGGTTTTGTAGAACCATGGAGTAACTTAAGGAATTCAAAGTTACTTCTTCAAAATTCTCATTGCTGTTTTCTAAGCTAGACCAGAGGTTCTTTTAGTTTGGGGCCAGAAGCTCAATTAGCCCCCATGGGAGCTAACTTAAAAGTCCACACCGATTTCAACCTCTAAGCTTGTATTTAATAAAGGACTCTATTCTTTGTTTCTATATGTAGATTCCATATTAAATTAAAGAAAAATCTTTTACACAACTCAATGATGGTAATTTACCCATTGGACCCAATATATTACACACAATCTTTAATTTCAACAATTATTTAGTCTTGGGTATAACGATAAAATACATCTGGCATCAAAACCTCTGATCCAGAAATTGGAAGTTTTGAGGCATGTGAAACCATTTCTTAATTGCTGTTGCTTCCAGGCTCACTCTTATCTGGGGTGGTAGCACCTGTTAGGATTCCAGTTATGGGTAATTAGTGAACCCCCAAACAAAAACAAAACACTATGAAAGTATAAAAATACATTTTCATAGTAATAATACCAGCAATATATTTTTATATAAAAAAAATTACCAACAATACATATTTCTAGTGAAATTACCAACAATACATTTTATCTGTTGTTGAAGACAATTGTGTTCAAAATATTTAGATTTCGACATTAAATAACCCATAGAGGTTGATATGCTGCTAAATTAATCAACAATCATTGGAAAGCAAATTTAAATTTACTTAAATAATCTAAAACAATAAATTAAAAATTAAAGAAATTTGGTGGGGCGAAAGAACTGGAGTTAGAGAGAAGGAGAATAAATAGAAGCCAAGTGAAAGAAGAGAGGCTGGGGCAGATCGGAAAAATGGCAGCCAAATGAAGCAATCATAGGAGGAGGGAGAAGGAACCTCAGTAAAGTAAAGGAAGAGTGGATGCAGAATGCTAGCCTAGTAAAGTAACCAGGAAAAATGACGCTAACCAAGTAAAGGAACCAGGAAAAATGACGCTAACCAAGTAAAGGAACCAGAAAAAATAACGCTAACCAAGTAAAGGAACCAGTAAAAATAACGCTAACCAAGTAAAGAAACCAGGAAAAATGACGCTAACCAAGTAAAGGAACCAGGAAAAATGACGCTAACCAAGTAAAGGAACCAGTAAAAATGACGCTAACCAAGTAAAGAAACCAGGAAAAATGACGCTAACCAAGTAAAGAAACCAGTAAAAATGACGCTAACCAAGTAAAGGAACCAGGAAAAATTACGCTAACCAAGTAAAGGAACCAGTAAAAATGACGCTAACCAAGTAAAGGAACCAGGAAAAATGACGCTAACCAAGTAAAGGAACCAGGAAAAATGACGCTAACCAAGTAAAGGAACCAGTAAAAATGACGCTAACCAAGTAAAGGAACCAGTAAAAATGACGCTAACCAAGTAAAGAAACCAGTAAAAATGACGCTAACCAAGTAAAGAAACCAGGAAAAATGACGCTAACCAAGTAAAGAAACCAGGAAAAATGACGCTAACCAAGTAAAGGAACCAGGAAAAATGACGCTAACCAAGTAAAGGAACAAGGAAAAATGACGCTAACCAAGTAAAGGAACCAGGAAAAATGACGCTAACCAAGTAAAGGAACCAGGAAAAATAACGCTAACCAAGTAAAGGAACCAGGAAAAATAACGCTAACCAAGTAAAGAAACCAGGAAAAATGACGCTAACCAAGTAAAGGAACCAGGAAAAATGACGCTAACCAAGTAAAGGAACCAGTAAAAATGACGCTAACCAAGTAAAGGAACCAGGAAAAATGACGCTAACCAAGTAAATGAACCAGGAAAAATGACGCTAACCAAGTAAAGGAACCAGGAAAAATGACGCTAACCAAGTAAAGAAACCAGGAAAAATGACGCTAACCAAGTAAAGGAACCAGTAAAAATGACGCTAACCAAGTAAAGGAACCAGGATAAATGACGCTAACCAAGTAAATGAACCAGGAAAAATGACGCTAACCAAGTAAAGGAACCAGGAAAAATAACGCTAACCAAGTAAAGGAACCAGGAAAAATAACGCTAACCAAGTAAAGGAACCAGAAAAAATAACGCTAACCAAGTAAAGGAACCAGGAAAAATAACGCTAACCAAGTAAAGGAACCAGGAAAAATAACGCTAACCAAGTAAAGGAACCAGGAAAAATAACGCTAACCAAGTAAAGGAACCAGGAAAAATAACGCTAACCAAGTAAAGGAACCAGGAAAAATAACGCTAACCAAGTAAAGGAACCAGGAAAAATAACGCTAACCAAGTAAAGGAACCAGTAAAAATAACGCTAACCAAGTAAAGAAACCAGGAAAAATAACGCTAACTAAGTAAAGGAACCAGGAAAAATAACGCTAACCAAGTAAAGAAACCAGGAAAAATAACGCTAACCAAGTAAAGGAACCAGGAAAAATAACGCTAACCAAGTAAAGGAACCAGGAAAAATAACGCTAACCAAGTAAAGGAACCAGAAAAAATAACCCTAACCAAGTAAAGGAACCAGGAAAAATAACGCTAACCAAGTAAAGGGACCAGGAAAAATAACACTAACCAAGTAAAGGAACCAGTAAAAATGACGCTAACCAAGTAAAGAAACCAGGAAAAATAACGCTAACCAAGTAAAGGAACCAGGAAAAATAACACTAACCAAGTAAAGCTATGGAAGTAAAGCAATAGGAGGAAAGGAACATCAGCAAAGTGAGGAATGTGATAGAACATAAGAGACATTTAGGTTGGGTAGAGAAGTTGCAGGACTGGGATAGGTAAAAGAGTTACCATCCTTCATTGTAAAGAGCTCTTGTCATATCACCTTTACCAAAAAGAAGCACATCACTGCAACTGGGAAAGTAGACAGAAGAGAAGTAGAGGGCCATCAAGTATGTTGGGGGTAGGGAGCCACTGAAATATGGAATTAGTATACATTCACACACTTAAGTGCATGAGTACATTTTAAGCAGTTTCTTCTACAGCAGATTCAAACATTCCCAACACTATTTTTTCAAAACATGTTGTTATAAGTAGATATATTCATCTAATACCTGTATCACACTCTTCCCTGGTCTTTTGAACTGGGGTAGAGGTTTTTCACTTGTTTTCTGTTTAGGATTAGATTTCCAGTTCCATCTAAATTCTACTTCAACTCTATACCCCTAACATCTATCTTAACTCTGAAATTTATTTATTTTTATTTCTTAATAGGGTTAGACAGGTTCACCTATCATCTGGATCACACTCCTCCCTAGTTTTTTGAACAGGAGAAGAGGTATATCCCTTGATTCCTGTTTAGGATTTGGTTTCCAGTTCCTTCTCAAGTAGATAGGTGTACCTGTCATCTGGTTCACACTCCTCCCCAGGCTTTTGAACAGGAGTAGAAGTTCATCTGTTGTTTCTTGTTTAAGATTGAGCTTCCAGTTGCTTCTAAAGTCTACTTCAAATCTATACATCTAATGTCTCTGCATGAACTCTGAAATTTTATTTGCTAATTAAATCTTGACCTCTTCAAGTTTGGAATTAAGTTAGGCAACTTTCCTATTATCTTTCCATTTCTCACACTAATACAATTCCACACAGTAACCCTCTACCTTGAGTGGTTCTTGGGCCTTGTATTGGGTGAACATTAGTTTAAAAAAAAAAAAATCTTTCTATCACTCCCAGTTAAGTAGTCTCTTGCATCTTAATGGCATTATCGCCTTGCTGGAGGGTGAACTGAATAAAAAAAACATTCAATTCCATAGAGAGATGTTCCCTTCAAAATGTAAATGATTTTGTTTTTATATATACTTTATTTTTTGCCTGTTGAGTGTTAAGGGAGAGATTTATTTATCAATGTTATTTCGGACATTTTTTTATATGGATTTTTTTTTTTTTTGCACTATGTACATTATTCCGACTGTGGTCCTCATCTTTATTGCCATATTCACAACATTTCAGCCATTGTATGATCTGAACTTCTTCAGGGGATATGCATTAGAAATTCAAACTAAACCTTTCGTTTCTTTCACCAGGGTAGATTGTTCTAGTTCCACATGCCATGCCTTTTCTGGATATTTCAGTTTCAGTTATTTCCCTTTAGTAACTCAACTTTCCAATTTTTTTTTTTTAACCACTACTGTGGCCAGGTATTGAACTTGCAACTCTTTGGGTCAAGTCACTGTATTACTTCAACCAACGCTTTTATCCATGTTTTTCTTTTCAAAGTTTTTTTGATAATTTTTTTTTTTATTTATAGTTATTTTTCAAAGGTTTAATCACAGGAGCCTTAACAGAGGAAGAAAAGTTGCTATGGTTTACAAGGGACAAGTTGTGGAGAGCCATGATGCAGCATGCCAGTACCTGGCTTTCAGTGCACACCTGTGAGAGTGAGAATCAAAATGCAATGTTCTGTAGTCATTGGCCAGTGAATGGAAAGCTTGGGCAAGGGACGCATTGTGTTTACATTCCAACCTGGA
This sequence comes from Acanthosepion lycidas, assembly GCA_963932145.1. Taxonomy (NCBI): domain Eukaryota; kingdom Metazoa; phylum Mollusca; class Cephalopoda; order Sepiida; family Sepiidae; genus Acanthosepion; species Acanthosepion lycidas. The sequence continues at coordinate 36,732,672 of OZ010613.1, forward strand.
TGCCTGGACTCAAATCACACTATGGTCATTTTGTTAAAAAGTGTACTTCTTGATAATATCAGCCGGGGGGAGACGATGATGATGACAGAGAGGCAAAGAAGGACGACGACGATGATGATAGAGAGGCAAAGAAGGACGACGACGATGAAGACAGAGAGGCAAAGAAGGACGACGACGATGATGACAGAGAGGCAAAGAAGAACGACAACGATGACAGAGAGGCAAAGAAGGACGACGACGATGAAGACAGAGAGGCAAAGAAGGACGACGACGATGATGACAGAGAGGCAAAGAAGGACGACGACGATGATGACAGAGAGGCAAAGAAGGACGACGATGATGATGATAGAGAGGCAAAGATAGATGATAAAATCAGAGATTGAATCCAAGTCAAGTTTATTACATTCACTTACAGCTATATTTCTGAGATGAGGCATTATAAATATTTACATTATTTACACTGTTTGCACTGCTGTCCTCATCTTTATTGTTATATCCATGACATTTCAGCATTTGTACACTCCGACCTTCTTCTGGTTAGATGTGTTGAAATTAATAAAGGATCCAGTATGAAATTCCAACTTGTATCACCTGAAGAATGCTGGTGCATACAACAACCAAAATGTTGTAGATATGACAAAGATGAGGACAAAAGTCTTAACAATGTAGATAGTGTAAATATTTACTTAGGTGTTAAATCCCTTGGGAAAGGTATAAACTCATTTCTTCTATTCACAGCTATGGGTATTAGCAGGACAGATTGGGTACTATACTCTTGGGTGGTAACCAAACTAGAAGGAAAACTGAACCTAAAAATCAGTCTGAACGGGTTGGGCTCTGCCAGGCTACCTTTCCCCAGGAAAGGGCACTACTACTGCAGCTGCAGTACATGTGATACACCTATGACTCTGAGTTATGGGTTTTGTGATTTTCTTTTCTTTTTTTTTTTAAGATTGACATGCATATATGTTGTCAGTTTTTTATTGCATACCAGCACATGCAAAGTTTTCTCTTAGGGGGCTGAACAAAAAAGTAAAGAAAGAAAGAAAGAATGCTGTATTTAATTTGTTATATATTAATTCAAATTTATCTAATCTTGTTTCTTATAATTTGATACACTGGATGTGTGGCATGTCCACTGAGGATGAGTTCAGACTCGCTCCAAGAAGCCAGGCCTTGACGACCTCAAGTCACTGCTGCATAGCCAGATGGTTGAGGGCAGCAGAGGAAGAGGACAGCCCGAGATGACTTAGAAGGATGTTTTTTTGGAAGGAGAAAGAAAAATTGGGCCTTGAAAGAGAAGTATGTGTAGAGGTAAACGGAGATCCTCTGTCAGGCAGGATCAACTTTGTTTTGCGCAAGATTAATCCCGATCCTGTTTCAACAAAAACATGGATATGATAAGAAACTTATTTTAGTAAGTATTCTCCATTTTCTTCAGGTGCTTATCACTTTTTCACTGACAAAGGTCCTGCTGTTTGTTGGGATGATGCCTTTGTGGGTATAAGCATTGGTTTGAAAGTGTTGCAATTACCTAGTGTTCATAAGGTCAACTCCTTGATCAAATACTGAAAATTTAGATCCTGATTTGACAGAAATTAGTAAAAACAGTATCACAATAAAATAACAATGAATCCATTTATATATCTCCCCCAAGACTGAACAGCCAGAAAATAAGAACAATAGTCAACTGAAGAAGTCTATATGGTGCACAACCAAAAAGTTTGGCTAGATAAATAATACCAAAACAGTGTGTACTTCATTCAGATAAGTGAACATTACATCAGATTTTTCCCTATGAAATACTATCATTTGAAGATGGTTGCATCCAGTAACACAATGCCTCATGTTGAAAGAGTTCCTATAAAATACTATTTACTCATTAATACCCACCATCCCAAAAATGGGTCAATGGTAATTGATGGGTTTTAGGTAGAAATCTATAATTTATACACAAGCTTCATAATCAATGCTGGATTTTCATTTTGATCTTTATTAATTAAAAGTTGGATATTCATTTTCATAATCAATGCCAGATTTTCATTTTTATAATCAATGTTGGATTTTTATCTTGATTCTTGTAATTAATGCTGGATTTTCATTTCAATTTCTATAATTAAAAGTTGGATTTTCATTTTTATAATCAATGCCAGATTTTCATTTTATAATTAATGCTGGATTTTCATTTCAATTTCTATAATTAAAAGTTGGATTTTCATTTTTATAATCAATGCCAGATTTTCATTTTATAATTAATGCTGGATTTTCATTTCAATTTCTATAATTAAAAGTTGGATTTTCATTTTTATAATCAATGCCAGATTTTCATTTTATAATTAATGCTGTATTTCATCTTGATCTTTGTAATTAATATTGATTATTATGGATTTTTAATGAATTTAATCAGAATTTAATAACAGAACCTACTTCTGAAAGCTCAAAATAGATTAGACTTGTCTATTGCCAACCAATATTCAGTTTATGTTTTTAAAATCTACCCACATTCAGTGCTTTGAGATTAAATCCTGTCATCAATCTATGGATTCTTCTGACTTGTATCCTTCAATTTTTCCTTTTGATCATTACTGTTTGGCCAGTACATTCTCCAGCCTTCCTAAAATTTTCTCCAGTTCTGAGATGAAATATTATTACTTTATTTATTCTCAGATGAGGATGCTAGTACACATACATATACTCATTCTAAACCAGCCACAAAATTAGAAAAAAAAATTTTTTTTAAATCATACCAATGTTATCTGCATAAAAACTAGGGTAGATAAGAATTAAATTTTTTTTTCCTTTTTTTTCTGACTAAACTAGAAAGAATAACAAAGGAAGATAACAGAAAGATTATTTTTTTGGATTATCTCCAATCTGGACTCAGCTCCAAGAACATTTTATGAGTTAACAAGATGAAACTGAAGATGTGCAAGAAAACCCTATTTTTAATTTGGCTGATTCCCAAGATATGGTTAAACATTCAACATGCAATCCTGGGCATCCACAAAATACAGCATTCTTTCTTTCCTTTTTTGTTCAGCCCCCTAAGAGAAGACACAGCATGTGCCGGTATGCAATAAAAGACTGACAACATATATGCATGTAAATAGAAATGCCTTATTAAATGTGAGGGAACATATTAAGAATTTCTTCAGAATGGCAAGACAACTGCATTCATATTTCATGATAGTGTTCTTAACATTAGTAGGGTTATTTAGAATGGGTTCTGACAATATATATATGCATGTAAAGGTTCATAAACCTTTTGAAAGAGTTCTGACAATATATATTTTTATTTATGTATTTAGGCAGCATATCTTCATTCAAATATGTTTCATTGAACAATATAGACTTATTGTGTCTGCTTATTTTTATACTGATTCTTTCCAATCATCTAAATCCAAAAGTATTTGATTTAAAAACAAACAAAAAAATGCTATGGTCAATTCCTTGATGAATTTCATCTTAACATCAAGAAACTGATTAGACAAGGGAAAAGGATCAGTATAAAAATAAGTAGACATAATATGTCTATATTATTCAATGATATATATATATATATATATATATATATATATATATATATATATATACACACACACACACACATACACAGTGTGTGTGTATGTATGTGTGCACTGTGCATGTAAGGTTTCATGACAAACATTTCAAAAGAGTTCTGACAATATACAGAATGTCAAAAAAAAAAAAAAGGTACCTCACTTTGTAAATGACAATGTTTGACTTACAAACAAGATTAATGGTTAAAATTAAGATATCTTCATGTTTGTTGACTTACAGTACTAATAGAAAATATCAACAGTTAAAATTAGATATACATTTTATATGTACATATATATTTATTCGAAAATTATAACATAAATATGTTATAAAATCACTACAAAATGGCTATTTTTGTAGTGATTTCATAACATATTTGTTATAATTTTCAAATAAATAATTATATTTGCTCTACTCTGTATTGAGCACTTTTTTAAGAATAGTATTTTTTGGTTATTGGAATTTATTCCGTATACACCAATCCTATACTTGGAGATACACACACACATATATATATATATATATATGTGTGTATATATGTATAATTAGGGTGTAAATAAGTTTAATGTTAGTATGTATATAAATATATAGATCTATTAAGACCGGCTACTCTTTTTCAAGCACAACTGTTCAGTTCAGTCCCTGTTGATGACACCATTGTGTTTGTGGTTCATAATATATCTATGCCAAGAAGTCTCTAGAAAAGGCAAAGTAATGGTGAATAGCACAAACATAAAAACAATGAGCTTATATGGAAAATGGTTGAATATTTTGTAGGCCATCCGGAAACTCTTCAAGACATGGCAGACTGTGCAAGACCATTATGTAAGATACCATTGAAGGTGGACATAGGAGAGGATGCCAATGCAAAAACTAGTTGGACAATGTCAAGTATGACTATACCAGAATTACTGATGACTGGCATTGATAGACTATTACGGAGGTGATTCAATATGGCTTCTGCATTCAGATCCCCCCCCATATGATTACAAATGTCAAGGGAATGATGATGATGATAGGTGTATGTATGTATGGCTACAACTATATATATATATATATATATATATATATATGTGTGTGTGTGTGTGTGTATGTATGTGTGTAAGTCTGAGTTGTTAGAATGTTCACTGTTTGACCATGAGACCCAGGTTCAAATCTCACCATTTGTCAGAAAGTTAAGTTCTTGATGCTATCGGCCTGTAAAGCCAATCGCAGCATGTGGCACCTTTGTAAAATGCTGGCAAAGCATACCACGGGTTGACCCAAACCTTGTGAGTGAAATTGGATTGACGGTACTATTTGGGAGATGTTGATCGTTAAGCTAGCACAAAGTTGTAGGTCATCATGACTGAGGTTGCGCACCGGACTTATTCAGATTGTTGATCACGGCAAATAATGCACTCTCTCCAAGAAACTTAGCATAGTTGCAGTATAAACCAGAAATGTGTTCTGTGGGTGTTGAACAAACAGAAAAGTGCCTGAGCATGCACCCACAATAAGGATTTGTGAGGCACCCTAGCAGACAGGCATACTCCGATATGAACAGTCAGTCATTATTGCATTTAAGGCTTCATGACAAACCTTTTCAAATGGGTTCTGACAATAAGTAAAACATATTTTGGTCATTATAATTTGAATTATATTTTCTAATTATATTTTAGATATATAGGAAAGAGATGTTAGTTTAAACTGATGCCAGGAGGAAATGGGTTTATAGCCAGTAAAAACATCCATTTTATTGTTATTGTCAAACATGCTTAAAGACTGATATCTTTTTCTTAAGATACTATTTTAAATGTATTTTAATAAGATATAGAAGATGTGTAAAAACTAATTTAAAATTCCTTTTTAATAGGGAAACAAATACGTACATAAATATTTAAAAAAAAAAAAATCTACCTTGCTATTTTTTTTTTTTTTTTGGCTATTGTTTAATTTTCTTGGAATTCCTCAATTATGAATAATCAAAGATTAAAACCATATTAATATTTCTTCTTTGATGCCATAGGATTAAATTCCACTAAAATTCCGTAAATTGTATTAACAAGGAATTAAAAATGCTTTTAGCAAAATTGCTACACAATAATGTGTTTTCTCAATCTACCAATACAATATCTCTTTAATAAACTAGGAAAAAATAGGAAAAACTGAAAAATAAGCCTATGCATTTTTTCTTTTAGTTTTTTTTAGTTTTTTTTTTAAATCAAGCAATGTAAGAAATTTAAGAATTGCAGTATTAGCAAAAGAAAATTGAAGAAAAAACAGAGAGAGAGAGAGAGAGAAAAAAAAAGAACTTATGGCTAAATTTCTTATTTACATGGATTATTTTCCACTGAGTCCAAATACACACTGCCTATATTGTAACAATATTTAACATGACATATGGACGAAAGGGGTTAAAGAAAATGATTTTATTTTTTATCAGAAAGAGACTTATTTTCCTATGGCATTGGGAACAGATGTACAAATTTTGTTGAAAAAAAAATATACACAATGCTATTGTCACTGCCTGGCAAGATACAGTGAACAGGTACAGGAATCAGAGGCCAGAGGTTAAGATCCTCTGTTGACCTTTCAACAGACGACCTTAACCTCTTAAGATCAAAAATCTTAACCTTGACAAAAAAAAAAAAAAAAAAAACCTTAACCCTCTTAAAATCAAAAATCACAACGTGGGTAAGAGAGGTCATAGTTGAAGAGATCAACTTAAAAGACCAGCTGCTGTGTCAAACACCATCAACAACTAACCAGTGTGGGCTGATGGCTTATTCTCCAATACCAGGATCAATCCTGTCCAAAGACAGCAGGCCGTGCCCTGACTACGCTGCCATCATATGACATCAGCAGTGTTCTAGATGCATTCCTAATATTCTTTGATCACACTCAGTCACAATGACAAAAGCCAATTCTATCACAAGAAACACTAAAAAACACTATTCTATCACAAGTTCCATATCAAATGTTCAAACAAGTTCCATTCTTCCATGCCACCAGTTCCAACATTTACAGCTCCAATATATAATGCTTTGTCTACAAAGTCAACTCACACTCATTTCCTCTGTATTCCAATTGTAAGGAGGATGCTCCACTCAGACATCTTTTTCCCCAAGAACTGATACTTTATGGAAAAACTCTTGTATGTTTCTCTGAATGTTAATTACTTGAAGTCAAAGGTCACTTATTATCTATGCTCCTTATCTTCATAATCTTCACTTCCTACTAATTCTTCTTACATTCATATCACACATCTCACCCAGACACTTTTTACTTTGAATTGTTCTCAAGCCTTGTATTGTGTGAACTCTCGTATAAAAACAGACTAACAAAGAAATTCTTGTTGTTTTAACTGTAACTCCAGTTTACTATGTGTTGCTCATAAACATTTTGCATATTGTGTCACACTGGCAAAGTTTAACAAATGTACCAGCTAAAACCCTGTATAAAAGGATGGTTTTTCTCTTGGCACTTATTATTTACACTATTTATATTTGGACTATTACTCCTTATGTTTGTTGTTTTTAAAAACAAAAAACATTAGGACAATAGTCCAAATATAAATAACTATTTATTTATTATAAATTTAAAAAGAATAATTTTATATTTACAGGATTATAAAAATATGGGAACCAATTAAAATGCAATAATCATTATTTACCATTTTATGAAGAAATAAATATGGAAATTGTTATAATGGAATGTCCCACTCTCCCTATTGCCTTTTATGGACCAACTATATCAGTAGACATATATAGTGTGCACAGGATATACTTGGCAGACTTGCTTTAGGAATTAGTCCAGAGTTGGAGATTCGTCTCCAGCTGGAGGCAGAGAGGATCCATAGATGAGGCTATGCCAAAGGGCAGAGTCTCATCTCGGGAAACAGCTACCCTACCCAGTTTTATACAGGGGATTTTTGGCCTACGGGCTCGGATACCCCACATTAAATTCAGCCTTGTACCATATCTGACCATGTGGGGCGGCTGGTAGATATCCTTGCTTCAGGAATTGCTAGCTGTATTCTCTTTTACAATAAACCTCTTTCTTTCCTGTTCCTTTCACTCAAGCATCACCTTCGTTTGTAAGCTTCTTTAAAGGATACATCAGAAACGATTTTTTTATTTATAAAAATGTTTGAAGAGAACAAGAATATTTAAATAAATACAGAAGTAATTTTAGAAATTTTGAGAAAAAAAAAAAAACTTTACAGGCATTTCTTTTGCTCTTGTCATCTAAATTCATGGACATAGGTTGACAGTATCTGAATTTGCAGATTTCATTTCTTCTAAATTGAAAATAAAAATCTTGAAAGCTCATTTTTTTTTCTTTCTCCATATCACCCCATGCAAGGCAGTGAAGCCACTAAGACACAAGGAGTTACTAAGTGTAGAAGAAAAAGAAAAAAAATTAATGAGAAACATGAGCAAACAAGAAGAATAGAAGAATAATCAAGCCTGTAGATAATGAATGAGATTACATTTAAAATTTTGAAGATTAAAGTAAGCTGGAAAGCATGAAGCTGGAAGAGACATGTCATCACTTCCCTCTGTCTTTTCTACAAATACTTTCATGGTAACTGCTCCAATGAGCTTCTTTTGCTGGTTCCCAAACTGTATGAATTTAATTGTGCTACAAGGTTGGCATCTCAGTCCTACCCTTTCACTGCCAAAACAGTTAAATGTAGCCATCTCAAGACTTAAGCAAGTGGATGACAGAACATGGTCTGGGGAGGAAGCAGAAGGAAGGAACTTGTTGAGAGATGCAAGGGAGGTGGAGAGCCATGATTGCCTATGTCCTGATGGGACATGGCACATAAAAAGAAAGAAGCTGTTTATATTTTTGTAATCTACAGTAAACATATTGTAACCCAAATTTCAAATCTGTACATGCAATATCCTTAGAGTCATAAATATCAAAAGTCATTGAAAGCCTTTACTTTTAAAGCTATTAAAAAGATACAGATCTAATAATTGGAATTTATCAATAATTTTTTTACCTGTGAAATTTCACAGACTTTTTTTGAGAGGGTCACTTGTGGCCATTGGTTAAGATGGAATGGCCCACAAGAATATTCCTGCCAATGAATAATTGAAAAAAAACAAAAAAAAAACTCAAATCTAAATCAAGAATAACAGAGGAGAATGATGTAAACAGTATTTCCCTTATTTTTCATCAATAAGGATCACTTCAGAGATCATTTTCCATCATTACTAATATTATTGATATCCTATATGGTTCTTGCTAAGAAATACCGGATGGTCTACATTAAATTTAATATCAATAAGAAACTTTTATCCTTAGTGGAGTTGATTGGCGGTGGCTTACAATCTTGAAGAGTAGCACAAATTTTGAACTACAGTTATTTATTTGTACTATTGTTTGTATCTTGATTACCATATTATCTGTCCAAGTACATTCTGGCCACCTTCAGGTGCCAGGTTTTGTTTTGCTGACCCAGTGTCAAAAGCACATCAGTTGTGTATTTTTGGAGCCTTTATATTCAATGCCAGATGGTTTTGAAGTTGGTTACCATGGCAAATTCATACTGATTTTGATAAAGTTTGCATTTCATTTTTGAGATGATGAATTGTCAACTTACTTTAATTTATTCAAACTATTCTTCTCACTTTGATTATTATAGATGTTATTATAGACAAAACATTTCAGCCAAGTACCCTCCGGCCATCTTCAGGTTCCCACTGTTTTAAGCTGATATTGGTTATCTGTCTATTATTGTATTTATTTGTCCCTGTGAGACAGCTTAATTTCATATTAAAAAAAGATCTCATCTTCAGCATTATCACTAAAAGAAGTGTATAAGCATTTGTCTATTCAGAATATAAAATATTACAAAGTAAAGGCTGAAATAAATATCTTGAATTTACATATATCTATGATGTTAGATTGAGATTTGTTTTGGTTCACAAGTCCAACGAACCCTGTCAATCTGGCATACTTCCAAAAATGCTTGGCAAAGTCAAGCTCTATACAACCTAAATGAAATCAACCAGCAAATTATAAACATAATGAAAACAAAATGTTGCAGCTTAAAATGCTGAGCATTACTTGAGTTATTTTGATAGAGTTAATACTCACTAATTGTCTTCGTTAAACCAAATGGCTTGATAAACAATGCAAGACATTCAAGAGAGAAATAGAAAGGCTTCTCTGCAAGTCACTCTATGCTTGATTTCATTTCATTATCGTAACCAAAAAAGAATCCAAGTTCAGCTATGAAATGGATGAAGCAATGGTGCCTTTGAATGCTTGACGTAGGAACACACATGAAGGAAGTAAGATCAAATCAGCTAAGATTTAAGAGAAACTTCAAAGTAATTTTAATCTCACCACTGCTGTCAATTTATACATTAAGCTACTTAGCATGACAAATAGCACTCACACTTGGAAATAATTTTGTTTCTAAATAGGCCTGGAAATTTTTCTTTCATTGACAAAAAGGAAAAAAAAAAAAAAAAACCTATCTGGAAGTAACTAAATTTGGGGTTCAAATTGCACCAGAAGTAACAGTGCATACAAGTTTAAAAATGTGTCAGGGTGAAGAAACATGTAAAGTGATAGAATTTATGCGCAAACTATTTCAAGCTGCTGCTGCTGTTTATCCAAGATGTAATTCAAGGTTACTGATTAGATTTCAAGGGAGAGAATTACTCAGGCTTAAAACTGCATTAAGAAAAAATTTCTCATGTTACAAATCGATCATCAATTTATATCTTGGGATAAAGCATTTAATCTTATTCAAAAAAGGTTTTTATTTTATGATATAAAAAACAAAAAGAAAACAGCATGTTCAATCATTTTTGAAAATTTAATTTTGAACCACATTCTTGATTTTCATCGTCCGGCAAAAATACCCTCTACATAATGGTAAGACATTACTGGCAATGTGTAAGTGATCTGGGATTGCAAAGGAAATGTTTGTCGCAGATTATTTCCACGTCGCTGAGAATAAATCACTAAGTTCAGACTCAAACATCAGGGACAGAAAGAAAATGCCAAAAACTTGATTCGCAAGTACTATTTCACAAATCACAATGCACGCAACCAGTCAGAAAAATAACTCCCTCACCAACCAACATGGCAGCCAAAATCGCCGACTTTTTTCCCCTGATTCGAGAACACCAACTGCTTTTATCGGCCGAACATTTTTTTTCCATTTGTCGACAGCTGAGAGAGGAGGTTCAGTAATTTGCATATCAACATACTTTTATAGCGACTCCTGCGACGGACTTGTTTTTTAATTCAAATATTCCATTTTCAGCATGTCATGCGGAATACGTGCCCTTTTGTTTGGTAAAATAATTTTCTTTTTCGCCACATTTTCTGTCGTAGAATACACGCGATGCGCTGTCACTTGGTTTGAGGAGGTAAGTCGCCATTTTCTTCGCTATACAATGATGTCAATCTAGCGGTCTTACCATTATGTGGGAGGTATTTCTGTTGCACCCTGTATAAGCACATAATCTAAAAAACCCGTGATATAATTTCTAATATTTTAATAAAATATTAATAAATATCCTTATACAAAGACACACTGCTGATATATTTTGCTAATTTTTTTTTTGCAGGGACAGGATTTTAACTACAATTTTTCATTACATGTTATGTGATTTTATATATTTGAGACCTTGCTTTGCAGAATTATTCATTTGGGACTTCATACATCAGGCCTTATGGCAAATAATCTTTATAGAAAATTATAAACACAGCTGCTACAACCAAAATGAGTACACATTTATTAATATAAATTTTAGTTCTTTTATTATACATCAAGCACCATTTTATCATCACCACCACCACCACTCACTGTGCATATCTGATAACCCCTGATGAGTGGACTAAATAATTACAAAAAGGTTCATCTACAAAACTCTGGGGTCAGGATGCTGAATAACTACAATCAGTAGCTAAGTGACAAATTTTATATTTGTATTAATCATATATATATATATATATATATATATATATATATATATATACATACACACACAGAGGGTGTTCTAATCACTTGGACCAATTTTAAATGTGAATTAAGCTTAAGTGTCTAATGATTTTTTTCTTTTTCTTTCAGATTTAACAACTTAAGTGTTTGGCAATTTCAACCATGGAAAGAATAACAATCAAACAACGTGTTAAAGTTTCATGAGTGCAATTTGAAAAATTGTTCATAAATTCAAACAAACTTGGTTGGTGGCAGATGTGAAAACACCATTGTGTGTTTGTTTACGCTGTTCAGCTGAAAACATTGAGAATGTGGCCGAAAATCCAGACATTTCTATTCGTCATCCCACACAGGAATTGAACCATTCCACAACAACGTTACATCATTTCCAATTGCACTCTCAGTTGGTCGATTATGTTGACCCAAAATAAAAATAAAAAATAAAAAAATCGTGACATGCGCAAAATGCATTTCTGTTTGAACATCCATTGTCATAATAGGATTCATGGTTGAAATTGCAAGACTTTAAACAAAAAATATCATTAGATGCTTAAAGTTAATTCACATTTAAAATTGATCCAAGTTACTGGAACATTCTTTATTTATGGAACATACGGAAGATCTAAAAACAAGGATCGCATCATTCAACGAGTGGTTAGTGGGTTAATACTTTTTAAATTTGTTAGTGAAGTGAAATTGCCATTTATTGCATTAACCTTACTAATTTATTCTTTGTATGTATGACTGCTTCATATATATATATATATATATATATATATATATAATAATAATAATAATAATAATAATATATATAATAATAATATATATAATAATATTAGGTTGGTGCAAAAATAATGACGTAATAATGCCGTTTTTTGAGGTTAAAAAATACATCAAAAAATGACATTATGTCATTATTTTTGCACCAACCTAATAATAATAATATATATATATATATATATTATAATTATAATAATAATATTATATATATATATATATATATACACACACACACACACACTGGGTAAGAAACTTAAGCAGATATAGATTCATAGAAGTCCCAAAGAGAGAAATGTACATTCCATAAATTGCTAATTCAAACCTTGCTCTATCAATGTAGCCTCATGGCAGAATTAGTAAAAGTACATTTCAACGATAGAAACAAGTTCCTGATATAAAAGGGGATACAAGTTCAATTCATGTTGGGGGCACTATCTTTAACATGAACACTCAGTCTAGGTCTGTTCTTATTAATTTCACTGTTTAAGAAAAAAAAATCAAGAATAGCAGCTCAAATATGTGTATATGCTAAAAAAATGTTTACAGTAAGAAAGAAATAGTATACATAAAGTCAGATTTCTAGTTCTAACATTGGTCCAGTAGTCACTTTTGCCTTCAATATGTTCTGTGAATGTCAAATTCAAATTTACACTATTTACATTATTCAGACTGTTGTTCAGATCATTTATTGCGATATTTGTAAAAGTGGATGTGCCGTTGTATGCTCTGGCCTTCTTCAGGTGATTGGTATTTTGAACTGAAACCTTTTATTCCATCCACCATCTAGTTCCACATGTCATACCAGATGTCTCAGTTATCTCCCTTTTAACTCAACTCTCCAAGTTTTTGATCACCTCTATACTAGCCAGGTACCGAGCTCACAACTCGAGTCACTGGCTCCAACCAACGCTTTTATCCACTTGAGGACATCAGCGTATGAATTTTTGGAACTCAAACTTAATGTCTCAGTAGACATTTTTATATTTTTACTAGAGCTCATATTGCAATTTTTTGTTGTTATTATTGCTTTTCAAAAAGAACTATCTAGATGCTGATACATCAAACAGAAACACTTAAGATAGAGATAAAACCGTCTCTTCCCTTTTTACATGGATGTCCATAGTATCACATATTGCAGGTGAAATCATTTTGCCCCAATTAAGGTGATAATGCCACTAAGGATTCATCTGTTCATTGAATATTTCTGCATATCTTGTTATGGTTACTACAATGTCAATATCAAGGTTTTAACATATTGGCTTTGTTCAAACTTCTGATCACACCAGATTGTGTGCTCTCTTCCAGAAACTCAAATGTTCACTCAGAACAGATGCAGTATAATTCACAAGTGTGCTCACAAATGTAACTGAGCAGGCATATGCAACAGGGATTTGCTAACCACCCTCTGAGAAGAGGGTGCTCAGAATTAAGTTGCCAGCCATTATACTGGGATTTGTAAGCATGCTAATAAAGCAAATCTTCGTTTCACATTAATATGAATGGCTTTCAATAGATTTCCCAATATCATTATCTTGGGTTTTTTTTATTTTTTTTCCCACAGAGATCAATTCAGATATTTTCTTAACAAAAAAGGCAGGAATCTTTTGTTTGTCATACAATAAACATTAAACATCTGTTGAAGTTCTTTGTTTGCAATTTTCCTCTCAGGAAGGTGATAGAATCTCAAGAGATATTATCCAGGAATTGAAAAAAATTTCTGTAACATTTGAGAAGCCTTACCTTGACCTTAATTATCTTTAAAATATGTCTTCAAGTGCAACATTTCCCAAGAGATATTTCCAATCTGTTCGACATGACACAAATTCTGAATGCTTTTGTATTATGTCTCCCAACAGAACCAAAGAAGCAGGAATCAAAGAAGATACCACTGTTTCAATCAATGGAAATGGTAACAGTACAATAGTACATTCTTTCGCACAGAAAATTCTATTGTAGAAGTTTTCTATCCTCAAGGTATGCTCACAGTACAAGATGAAAAACATTTTATACAAACCAGATGCAGAGAAGAAAGATTTTGATTGTTTTAAAAGATGAAATCAATTTATTACAACTTATACTTTGTATTAAACACTGAATATTTCTATTTGAATTTTTTTTTTTTTTTGCAGCGTAGAAGAAAATTAGTTGGAATAAATTACATTTAACAAAATATCTAACAAAAGACAACTAACCAGAAAAACATTCCATGCTAAGAGTGCAAAACTCTTCATCTCTGCAAGGACTTTCCACTTAAACGTCCTAACAAGTCCTATCTTTCAGAGACTGAACAATATAATCTTTGGCCTCCTATGGTTTCATAATACAGTAAGATGTACTTTCAGAACACCATCGGACAAGAGCCTGCAAAACCAAAACAGAATTGCCAATGAAAACAGTCGATTACCAAAAAAACAAAAGTCCAGATCCATTAATACTGGTTTCCAGGCAAACTATTTGCCAGGAATAAATAAAAGAGAAAAAAAAAAAAATGTCAAAAGAAAACAATAAGAAATTAAGTGAAAACAAACAGGGTTATTTTTAAAATAAAAATAAAAAAAAACCGGAAAAGAATTCTATTATAACCAGAGAACAAGCATGAAGATTCAGGAATGGGATTGAGGCATAGAACTAATTATCAACTGAACAACACGTAAGATTCATTCTTTTCTTTAAATCTATTCATTTCAGTTTTTCATTAATAAAAAAAAAAAAAAAATTCTTTTGAACCTTTCCCACCTGATAAAGTTTACACTTTTCTTTATATTTTATATTATCATTTAAACGAACTTGTATAGAATCAACATTTGATTTACAATTGATCGCTTTGTTTTTTTTTTTTACTGTTTACCAACCCTTTTTAGGTTATATAAAGCAAAAATATATTTTGGATTCTAATAACACTGTGTATACTCATGTATAGAGCAACAACTGAAATTTTTGTGAAAAACCAGATTCTTTCCATATAGCTCATGTATAAGGCAACCCCAGCTTCTGAGTAATACTAGTAGGCATACTGTAGTCAAATATTGCAGTACTAGGCATCATCCTGGACATATTTTATAACAAATAAATGATCTTCATTCTTTTTTTCTACGAAGCTACTTCAAAATGGTCAGAAAAACCATTTACCGTAAAATACCCAATTTAGATACCATACTTTTGTTTTCATTCATGTCTGACTAAGTAGGTGATGGTCACTAAAAATACATGAATTTTAACCCCTTCAGAAAAAAAATTTACCTGTGTATAGTGCAATCAGTCACTGAAAATGCATTTTTAACCTCTTCAAAAAATTACCCGTGTAACCCCCTAGTTTGTTTGTTTTTTTTTTACATAAAAAACAGATAATCAACACTTTCACTATACTCAAGTATATATGCTAATTCCTTTTACCCATTTTTTTGCCATTGAATATTGCATTAACAAATTTTTGAGAGTAACAATATTTTTTCTTTTTAAATATAGGGTCCTATTTAACCCATAACAGAGAGAAGAGATGGATTCATTCCTTTCCCAAGGGTACTGAAGTGAAAAGATATGGCATTAAAAGAAAAAAAACGGGTTCTATTTAAAAACTAATATTGTTCTTTTAGGAGGATAAACAATGATTTTTCCAGATACAAGTCCTATTTAACCCATATCTGGAGCAGGAAATGGATTTATTATGTTATTTCATTTTCAAGATAATTTAATAAATTTTTGTTAACATTTCATATTTACTCTTATCCACTATGATACATTAACTGCAAATTCGTGTTTTACTTTTTTTTTTTTGTGAATTTACTTTTAGTTGCTGAATTTCACTCGAAGACTGAATCAAACAGCAGTTTTCTGAAGACACAGTATGCTTAATCATATTTTTCATCATAAAAACTGGCATATTTTTTTGCATTATATCTTTTTTTTTTTTAACTATTTAATTTAAACTGAATTTAGGTAAAATGAAATACTTCATTTTGAAACAATTTTACAAATGCCAAGAATTAATATTCTTTTTTTTTTTTTTTTTGTCATTTTATATTTTACAAATGAAATTTATTACGACTGCAATTAATTTCAGAAAAACTGATTCTAAAAACTGATTATGTGATATCGAGAATTCATTTTCAGAGTTTACATTGTTGGGTCTATTTTCACATTGTTTGCCACAAGATATCTGTGGGTAATGAAGTAATAGTTAGCAAGCTTTTCTGGTTGACCATAACTGCATAGTCAATAGTTTGATCTTCATTAGGTACTCTGTACTTATGGCCTTGTACCAAAACTAAGCTAAGCTCATCCACACATACTACACAATAGATTTACATGTTTCCCGTAAGTGATCATCACAATCATGAGTCCCATAACACATAGGGTTATAGGGGCACTACACACACTGCAAGGAGGCACAGTGGAGTAATGGATAGCGGCTTGGATTCAGGAATCGGAGAGCCGAGTTCAAATTCTAGTTGAATCCATTACATTCACTTACATGCTAATACCCTTGGGAAAGGTGTAAATCCTCTTCTTCTCTCTTCAGCTATGGGTAAATATTAAAACAGACTGGGTTCTATAGCCTTGGATGTCAACTGGTCTAGGAGAAGGACAACTCTGAATTCAAACC
>OZ010613.1:36754572-36767072 GCA_963932145.1 Acanthosepion lycidas
GACTTCACTTGGAGTCCATTTCCCATAGTTTTATTCCCTCATCAAGAAGTAACTAAAATGTACAAAACCTCAACAGGAGTCCAATTCCAGGAATTACTTCCAGTCATATCAAGATGTATGACTAATTTAATGAGAAATTAGTCTGAACAATATTAAGTGTTACATAAATATAACATTAGTGAATATGACACAAAGAAAATAAGTCAACAATCTTATTAGTACTTGTAAATATTCAATCTGTTTTAGACACCAAGATTTTGAGAAATGATACAAATAAATTTGGGTAGATATCTTCATATTTACATCAAAGCACAGACTGGTACAATTGTTGAAGAGTTTAAAAATGAAATCAAAGGATCAATTCCTGACAATGGAATATCACTTTCATGCTATTTTAACAAACATTATTTCATCCAATCTAGACATGTAGCATAGTTGTTAGAATGTTAGCATTCTGACCATAAGATCCAGGTTCAAAATCTTACCATGGTTCAATTTTCAAGGAAGTTGATTCTTTATAATATTGGCCTGGTGAGACAATGTCACCATGACACAGCATTGGGAAGTGCCTAAAACCATACTACAAGTTGATCCACGTCTTGTGATTAAAAATGGCTAAACAGAACAATTGAAAAGCTGTCGATGATTGTCCCAGCACAAAACAACAAGTCATCTTGACCAAGGATTTGAGCATACTGTCCTTGTTCAACATTGTTATCAAACCAGATTATAGGATCTCTCCCAGAAACTGTAACTAAGGTCTGCTCAGCATCATTGCAGCATAAATCACTGATTGGCTCTGTAGGTATTGAACAAATACAAATATGCCAGAGTAGGCATTTGCAACAAGGATTAGCTAGCCACCAGAGAAGACTGGTGTACTCAGATATATATAAACAGCCAGCCATATCAAACCTCAGCCATAATTGAAGTATGTCCCATCAATAATTATCTCAGTCAGATGATGACAAATGCAAGAAATGTAGTAATGGAAGACAAAGTGAGAATGATGCTGCACAAGCATCCCTCAATGTAACCACTACCAACGTCCAAATGAACCTGTTGGTAAAGGCATGAAATCAATCCTCCCTGTATCTTGACCCATTAGAATGGTGAATTGTTTCAAGTAATATAAAAAACGTAGTCTTGGTTCTGGAGATTCTTTCTCCAAACAGCACCTCACCATTTTATTATAAGTAATAGTCTTACTGATGGATGTGGTGAAAAGCAAGAGACTAAAGTATTTTTGGAAAAAAAATTTTAAATTTATTCATATTTTATACTTGAAAAATAAACAAATTCTGTTTTTCTTTTTCTGCTAATTTCCAATGTTCAAATCTGAAATCATTTACAAGCAGAGAAAAAGAAAAAAAATGAAAAAAAACAAAAAAAAATTCTTCATACAGATGACTTATGCATCTGAGGAAGCCTTGAGAACATACTGGCCAAATGTTCAGATAAAAATAACAAGGATCATGAAGATCAAGAAGAGATAGATCCATACTTTTCCAAGGATATTTATGCAAAAACAATGAGCTAGGTTGGAATTTGAATTTGGTATGTCAATCCCACTTGCTGTACCAATAACCACTATGCTACACATACATCAATCTATGATGAATTGTTAGGCTTTCAAGCAAATGCACACCAACTCCGAGCTTTTTATATTAGATGTAACACCATTTGAGGAAACACCAAAATTACAAAATAGTACAAACCTGAAATTGAAGTATGTGCATCTTCATTGCTTAGACAACTAATAACCTCTTTCAGTCATCTCTCACTAACTTTTAACTAATTAAGAAGAGGAAATAAGGAAAACTGGTCTGAAGATAAGTGAGAGGAAGTATTAATTCAGTGCAATTCAAACTGATCCAAACCTTGATGTACTTTTTTTTCTATCAGCCTATGTATACAATGATTTGTAAACCCAAACCGCAAAATGCCGTAAGAGGACTCTTCTAAGTTACCTCTCTATTTCTATGTCAATAATTCTCGTCAAAAAAAATAGTCCAGATACTGAACTTCTGACTATGCAAAATAATAACGCCTAGTCTCAGAAATTCAGACAGATTGTTTTGTTTGTAAATCTAAATCTACTTCTGTCCCATTTATCCCTTGTAGTTGTTAGCAAGGTTTCTCATTTCAACTCTTATTCTACCATCCATTTACACTAGCTTATCAGGCAGGTAATCAGCTACCTCTCTGTCCCTTTTGCCTTTTATATGGCCTGTGAGTCTCAAATTCCCCCAGCCCGCCTTCCTTCCTCATTATGTGTCCAAAAACTTTCATCTCTCTAATTCTGAGTATAAATGTCCTTTAGATTCCATTTTTCTTAAGATTTCTTTGTTACTTACACACTCCATTCACGGTCCTTCTCAACATCCTTCTATAGAACCATGTTTCCGTTGTCTCCATTATTCTCTTTATTGGCAAAGCATTTACTGCCATATTGTATATAGCTGGCCACTCATATTTGAGGATACCTGTCTACTAGGGCAGTTAGCCAATCACTATTGCAGATGCTTGCTCAGGCACATTTGTGTTTATTCAACACCCACAGAGCCCACCTGTGGTTTATACAGCAACTATGCTGAGCAGACCTTAGTTACAGTTTCTGGGGGAAAAGCATGTTATCTAGTGTGATTAACAATTTGAACAAGGCCAGCAAGCTTAAGCCCTCAGCTACAATGACTTGTGACTTCATGCTAGCACAGCTATCGATGACACCCAAGGCTTCCATCTACATTTCACTCACAAGGCTTAAGTCAACCCGTAGTAAGATTTTCAGGCACTTTCCAAAGGTACCGCATACTGGGATCGACCCCTCCAGTCTGATAACATCAGGAAGTCTCCTAGCTAACAAATGGGGAGATTCGAACCTGGGTCACATTGTCAGAATGTAAATTTTGTAACCACTCAGCCACTGCAATATAAGAGAACTGACATTATGTAGCAGTTCAGCACTCTTTTCTTTTTTTCTAATAAAATTTTCCTGTTTCTTAGTACTTTGCTTAGGTTCTGCAATGTATCTTTTGCTATTCCAATACCTTTGGATTTCAGTATTGCCATTTTTTGTTTAAACATTTCCCAGATGTTTAAGCTTCTGCACTTAGCAAAGCAAAATACATATTATTAGGTTGGTGCAAAAATAATTACGTAATAACGTCATTTTTTGACGTTAAAAAATACATCAAAAAACAACATTATTACATCATTATTTTTGCACCAACCTAATACTAATTATATATTAAAAAATAAAACAATTTAATAGAAAATTTACCTAAATTTAAATAATTCTAGATTAAATGAGTAATTAATGTTAAAATGCTAAAACATGCCAATTTCTAAATATCTGCTTTAGGCACACAATCAGCTGAACATTTTATTGTATTCAATGCTGCTTTTGTTTTTTTTTTGTTTTTTGCTAACAGTAAAAAAATAATAAACATGATAGGAGCAATATAAATACACAAATTATTCAAAATATTTTCTATTTTTTTTAATCCATTTTTGTAATGTTATTTCTTCTGTTTTCACCAAATAAGAGAATACAATTTTTTTTTTTCTCTCAGCAATAGATTAGACCAGAATTTTTCTATTGTCAACATATTTTTGAAAACTAAAGTTTCCTTGGGACACCTTAAGTTTGTTAACCAAAACAAATACACAATTCAAAATATATCTAGAGTAAAAGAAAAAAATGAAAAATTTAAGTAACAATTAAAGATAGAATGAGTAATTAACTGTTAAGACACCAATTTGGAAAGGTTTGCTATAAGAAAACAACCACAAGCTTAAATCTTTGCCACTTTTTTTTTTTTTCAATAACAGCAAAATGACCAACAGATTTTGACCAATTACTTGAGTGTCTCAAAATATTTTGTATTTTAATTAATTTTTAACATGACACTTTCTTTTCCTTCTTTTTCAATGAACAAAAGAATATTAAGTTTTGTCTTTTGACTGATTCAAACCAGAGATTTCTAAATTTTTGCATGCGTAATACACTTTTTAAAAATAAAGTTTTTGCCAACACCTAACTTTTGTTAACCAAGCCAATTATACAATTTAAACTTTACATAAAAAGAAATAGCTCAATGAAAAATTTAAACAAAAAACAGGTAATTAATTAAATTAGTTTCAAGACACACCTGTTCAGAAATGTCTGCTCAGGATACACAACCATGAGATGAACATTTCATTCTTTTTTGTTACTATTATTGTTGTTTTTTATTGTTTGTTTTTGTTAACAGAAAAGTGGTTCACAGTGACCAACATAAAAAGTGATTTAAAATGTTATGTACTAGTTAATTTGACTTTGTGATGATGTTTATTTTTTTTTGTAGTGTAGAAGAGAACATAAATTTTGTCGTCTAACCTTTTTGTTTTCATTTTTTTTTATCAATTCCCCACAAGCAAGGCAATAATGTCACTAAGATGCAAGGGGGTAGTGAGAGTGAAAGCTAATAACAGACTTTAAATAGAACCAGAAAGCAAATCCTGAACAGTGAAACAAAGGATAAACTTCTACTCTTGTTTAAAAGACTGGGGAGTGGTGTGAATCAGATATTAGGTGAACCTAACTACTCTTATTGAGGAAAAATAAATAAATAGTAGATAAAATTTCAGAGGTTAAGCAGAGACGTTTTGTTATCTATTCAATTTTTTAAAAATCAATCCCCCCCCCCAGCAAGGTGTTAATGCCACTAAGATGCAAGCAGCTACTGGGAGTGAAAGAGAATAAGAAGACTTTAGAAAGAACTGGAAACCCAATCCTACACAGAAAACAAGGGATAAACCTCTACTTGTATTCAAAAGAGTAGGGAGGGGTGTGAACAAGACAATAGGTGAACTTATTTATATCTATTTAGGAAAATAATAAATAGTAAATTAAAATTTCAGAGTTTAGGTGGAGGTGTTAGAAGTATAGACTTGAAGTAGATTTTAGCAGGAACTGGAAACCCAATCCTAAACAGGAAAGAAGAAATAAATCTCTACTCCTGTTTAAAAAATAGATTAAACAGATCTTTCCAATACTTTTGCATGGGTTATATAATTTTGAAAATCAAATTTTATTTACAAAGTCAAATATATTAATTCAAAATTAATATAAAAGAAATAATTTAATAAAAAATTCAGTTAATAATTAAAGAATGAATGGGTAATTAATTGTCATGACATATCTGTTTAGAAATTGCTGCTTGAGGCACACAATGAGTTGAATGTGTTATTGCATTTGTTATAATAATTTCCAGCCTTTTTTTTTTTTGTTTTGTTTTTGGATAACAGCAAAAGTGATCAACAGACTGTTACTAATATAATTACCAAAGTGGTTGATACCGTTTCAGATGTCATCTGAAAACCATTTTCATTCAAGCAGAACGAATTTCTTTGCTAAATACAAAAGAGAATTCTGTTTTGTATTAATAAATAAGAACAAAAAAAATATTCACACTTCCTGGACAAGGATGGTAGATTTATGAATGCACTTTTAGCAAAACCGAGTGCAATTCGAATTTTTTTCAGGCTACATGCCAAGATTCACATAAGTGGAACTATTAACCGACATGCTATTATCTCTACTCCACTCTCCAGCGACATCATCCAAGGTTTAATTTCCTTTAGCAAGCAAAGATGGTGCTCTTTATCTGCTGCCAGGAACTGGATGAGTATAGATAAGTAAAACTAATTTGTCTGATAAATATCACTGTTGATCAGCCTGCCACTAGCAAGAAAAAAGCCAAGACAGGTTAATACCAAATGCAGCCAAGACAATCAAAGTGATCCTAGTCAAAATGAAAATAATTAAGGGACTTAAATGAAAGGGTAAAAAATAATTAAAAGTAATTTTAGATATTAATCATGTAAGGGGGAATGAGGAATGATTTTGTGACATTAAGCAAGTCTTCTTTTCTAAGTTAAATCAGTTTCTTTTCAAGTTACTGAGTTCTATCTTGTCCTGTCTTCTGTATCAATATGATAGATAGATAGATATGCAGATATATATGCAGGTAGGTAGATATGTAGGTAAGTAGGTAGGTAGATATGCAGATAGATAGGTAGGTAGGTAGATATGTAGGTAGGTCGGTCGGTAGATATGCAGATAGATATGTAGGTAGGTAGGTCGGTAGATATGCAGATAGATAGATAGGTAGGTAGGTCGGTAGATATGCAGATAGATAGATAGGTAGGTAGGTCGGTAGATATGCAGATAGATAGATAGGTAGGTAGGTCGGTAGATATGCAGATAGATAGATAGGTAGGTAGGTCGGTAGATATGCAGATAGATAGATAGATAGGTAGGTCGGTAGATATGCAGATAGATAGATAGGTAGGTCGGTAGATATGCAGATAGATAGATAGATAGGTAGGTCGGTAGATATGCAGATAGATAGATAGGTAGGTCGGTAGATACGCAGATAGATTGATAGGTAGGTAGATTTTTTAAGAGTTCACCCCAAGCAAGGCAGTAAAGCCACAGAGACGCAAGGGCTACTGGGTGTGGAAGAGTTAAAAATGGGAACATTGCTAACGAGTGAAAAAAGAGGAAGAGTAATCAGGAGGATTGACATTGCATTTAAATTTTTGCAGATTAAAGTTAATTGGAAAGTATGGAGATGGGAGAGAGTTCCACAAGTGAGAAATACGAGAAAAGAAACTGTTAGCATAGAATTTACAGTTACATCTAACCAACTCAACTGTAAATTGGTGAGACCTCATCGCCAGTCTAACACCACACTTAAATTTGAAGAGTCTAATCAAAGAGATCATCTGAATAATTACCATGAAAGTATTTATAGAAAAGGCAAAAGGAGGTAACCTTATGATGATGGGAAAGTAACCGAAGCTGATACACGAGATCGGGGCCAATAATATTGCTGATTCTTCAGACTAAATCTAGGTACTCTATATAGATAGCAGGAGCACTGGATCATATGTGGTGGCAATATTCTAAGCATGGACATACACACATCTGTTACATTTGCTGATTGGAAGTATACTCTTGTGGAGAACTCTCATTTATGAACAGACTGACAGAGACATCAATGAATGTTGACATGCACATGTCACTAACAAAAAGTAAAAAAAAAAAAATGTAAATAAAAAATACCCCCCAAAAAAATAAATAAATAAAAAAATAAAACAGACATTAAAGAAAAAAAAAACAAAAAAACAACCACCTTTAAAAGTGGACATGAACCACAAAACAAGCTTGCGGTAACATTAGAAAATGTTAGAAAACCAGAGTATGGGTTTTTCACCTAAAAACTGTATTTTTATCACACACACACACACATATATATATATATATATATATATATATATATATATTGATTATAGGTGCTGTTCAACTTATAATTACATGAATCATTCATACAAAAAACAAATATAGAGGTTAATGATTTAAATGGCGAGAATACATCTTCACAAACAATTTCAATAAGTTACACTAACCCTGAACCTGTATATGAATGATATGATCCCTGTTTATAAATTCCAGTTTCATAAGGTCTTTTTTAGTTTTTACAAGCTTTCATCTGTTCCTACAGACATCCTCAGGTATGGAAATAGATTTGTTCTTGTTTTTTACTTCTCGGTAATAAGAGGACAACGAAAATAGAGATGTAATCCGAAAAATGCTATGAGAAATGTGTTATTATTTTGGAACGTGCAGTCGCAATGCTGAGTTTGAATTATAAATTTTAAGGTTGTGCGTTTTTGTACAAATATAGTAATAAGAGAATTCTTTTGTACTGGTAGGTTTTCTGTCAATGTGGCATGAACTATATTGTTCAATAATTACAGAAATGTCACACTTATCCGAAAGTTGCACGTTGAATCAGTTATTTTAATTTCTATTATAGGTGCTGTTCAACTTATAATTACATGAAGATGTATTCTCGCCATTTAAATCATTAACCTCTATATTTGTTTTTTGTATGAATGATTCATGTAATTATAATATATATACGTGAGAAAAATGAATATTCAAATATTCATCCTCCGACATAGGATACAGGTTCGATTCCTGTTGGAAGACGCATATTTTATATGACAATTTCTTGGGCATTAAAGGCTGTAAATGTTGTTTAATACTGTTTATTATAAACAGAGCATTTACTTAAATATTTGTATCTATAAAAAGAATGTATAAACATAAAAATGTCTTAAAATAATTGCTGGACTTTGTCCATTTCATAATTATATATATATATATGTATATATATGTATGTGTGTGTGTGTGTGTGATAAAAATACAGTTTTTAGGTGAGAAACTCGAGTTATGATGATTTGTGGCATTTGCTAACACAACCATCAATACCTATCAAACAATTTCTTCTACCCAATTTCACTAACAAGTCATGGGTCAACTCATACTCTGGTTTTCTAACATTTTCTAAAGTTGCTTGCCCCATCCCAATTAAAAATACTATTAATATTGACTATTAATACTGTGAAAATTGTTCAATTTTTCATACTGTACGAATAATCTTGTCTTTTCCTATTTTGCCTAATTCGCCTGTCAAATTTGTTGTACCTATTGTTCTGAAAACTGAGTTTTATATTCCTTTTAACATATAAAAAACCTGGCATCATATAGGCATTAGATTCCGAGAAATGGATAAAAATATTCAAAATTGATGGGTGTACAAATAATTTTGTTGTTAAATGTGTTATATATATATATATACACAAATATACATATTATCCCTCACCAATAGTGTGACTCAGAGTTTCATGCACAATGCCATCTTCAAGTGCTGAATAAAGACTGACCATGACATAATTTAAATTTTTATCACAATGTTGGTGCTCTTTTATATATATATATATATATATATATATATATATATATATATATAAAACAAAAAAAATAACTAATTTACCTTAAGAATAAACTAATTTATATTCAAAATTAATCTGGGTCAACATATTTAAGCAGATATTTATTTTTATGCCTACATGTAACCATTAATTTATTTCTCTTGTTTAATAAGCTAGGATTATTTAATTGTTTTAAGATAAATTTTTTAACAAATATAAGTTTCCTTTCCATTATAAAATTTGGCATTTGCTATATTATCCCAGTTGATGGAAGATGAGTTGCCATCATTCTTTAATTGCTAGAAATATTTGTAAATTGCAGTGCTGTTTTTGTATTTTATATTACCTAGAGTCATTTGATGATGGAAAATTCAATTATAATAAACAGTACAAAAGGTAGAATATTTTTATTTATCATATGTAAACTATGCCTCTGTTATAGTAATATTAGTACACATTATTATCAACTGTAAGACAAGATGAATATCCACGGATATATTTATTTATTTTTTTTTAAATCAAATTTAGAATATTTTGGCAAAATATGAGAAAAAAAACAACAGATGAGCATATTAGTCTAATTTTATGGAATGACCATTGGTTAATGAAAAATTTATGATTCTTCAGTGTAAGACCTACAAGTCCAAAAAACACTTAAATTATTTTTTTATTATTATTAATTTAATTCCAACTAAAATATTAGATTGGTGCAAAAATAATGTCGTTTTCTCACATAGTAACATATGTGAGAAAACGACATTATTTTTGCACCAACCTAATAGTTTTCTATTTCTAAAATCTTTCAGCATTTTCATGATACAAAAAAAGTACAACCAAAAAACCGCTTGCCTGAAACTGAATTCTTTATAAAAAAGCAGAAATGCAAAATCTGAATAAAAACATTTGAATTGCGAATTCTTTTTCTTTTATAAATTTGCATGAGGCTACATTTGGTTTGCATGTCCCTCACCTTACATCTGTAGAACAAAACAGCCCAGCCCACATCACCAACATATATAAAGTGTTTACAATAACAGTATATATAATTTTTTTTTTTAATTATTAATCTGACAGATTTTTATTGCTTAAACATTATTTTAGTGGATACTCATAAATGCTCTGTTTATTAAACAGTATATTTATTTTCATCTACCAGCCTGAATATTCAAGAATTCTTATTAGAGAAAAATATGCCAGTAAGCGTCATAAGTAAGATGAACCTCTATTCAAATACAAGTATCCACTAAAAATAATAATAATATATATTTTTAAACAAAAAAATATTATAATATAAGCTGTACTTCTGTATGGAGCACTGTCTTCTTAAAAATAAAAATACTAAGGATCTCTGGATTATGCACCCAACATGTTCTTTTCTATTTTCTGCATACTTGCACACTTATATATATATACTAGCTGGCCACTTGTATTCAAGAATACCCACCTATTAGGGCGGCTAGCCAATCTCTATTGCAGACACTCGCTCAGGCACATTTGTGTTTGTTTAACACCCACAGAGCCCACGTGTGGTTTATACTGCAAATATACTGAGCAAACTTTAGTTACAGTTTCTGAGAGAGAGTTTGTTATCTAGCATGATCAACAATCTGAACAAGGCCAGCATGCTCAAGACCTCGGTCACCATGACTTATGACTTCATGCTAGCACAGCTATCGACACCCCCCACCCAAGTGTTCTGTCTACTCAATTTCACTCATAAGTCTTGGGTCAACCCATGGTATGGTTTTTCAAGCACTTTCCAAAAGATGCTACATGCAGGGATTGAACCCCTCCAGTCCAATAACATCAAGAAGTTTCGATGGATAACTGAGGAGGTAATCTTAATATTCCTAAATCTTACCCTATTTCCTTAAGTATTTTAAGGTTTAATTATTTGCCATTTTTATTTTATTTGTACTTTTTTCTTTTCTTTGGCGGGGATACTTGAACTCAACCCTATTATCACGTTTTATCGTTTAGCCTGTTTCTTAATACAAATAATATACAAAAATGGGAAATGTTCGTATAAATTTTTAAAAAATAAAAATAAATTAGACAAATGTCTTACGTTCGAATAAAAAAAATAATTTTTTAAATTATATTTATATATATGTATCGCTAAAAACCAATGACAAACTAATAAAAAAAAATGATATATACAAACAATATATGGCAATGATCAAGAGGAAGAACACTATAAATATACTATATACGCGTTATGATTCTGATTTAAAATATAAAAAAAAATAACATCAAGAAGTCTCCTTTCTGACAAATTGACCATGGTGAAATTTGAACCATGGGCTCATGGTCAGAAAGCAATCTTTCTAACCACTCAGCCACGTGCCTATATATATATATATATATATATATATATATACACATACACACACGTGTGTGTGTGTTCACCTATTGCCTGGTTTGCAAAACCTTCCCTATCTTTTCAACAGGAGTAGAGCTTTATCCTTTATTTCCTATTTAGGATGTAGTTTCCAGTTTTGTCTAAAAAATTCTCATTTCATTTTCACTCATAGTAACCCCTTGCATTTTAGTGGCATTATCACTTTGCTTGATGTGAAATGGTTTTTAAAATACATACTGTATACACTTGTATATCATACAACCCACAAATTTTCACCTATGAAAATTGATTTTATCATGTATCTTATGCATCATGCAAGTTCCTTTTTTGAGAGACCAAATTACAATAGACTAACCTCTTTACCTCATTTTCTAGTTAAATAAGTTAAAGTAAAAGAGAATGATAAAAGTATTGTTAGTAATGCTATACTAGTTGCATAAATGCGTACAGCCATAAACAACTGAATGAGAAACAGCTAAACATCTTATAAATGTGAACAATGGAAAAGATGCTTATTTGCTGTTTGTTTTTCATACTACAATACTAATATTTGAATATTACATACATTATTATTGGATACAGTTAAAAACATCAGGTTTATCAAAGTCATGTTTATTTTAAATACAGCTGTACTTTTTGACTACAGTAAATGGATATATAGTTTGTTCAACAGCATAGCCTGGGCCAGCAGTACATACGCTAATTTTAAATCTTATATATGATGCAACCCTCTCAAAATTAACTTCAAAATTAGGTCTTCAAAAGTCACATGAGACACAAGTGTATATAACTAGCATATGATTGACTGATTGTCCAGTTTTAACGGCATATCAACAGTCAGTTATTTAATTCCGAAAGTTTGTGTTTTTTTATTAGGTTGGTGCAAAAATAATGACGTAATAATGTCGTTTTTTGACATTAAAAAATACATCAAAAAACGACATTATTACGTCATTATTTTTGCCCCAACCTAATATTAATTATATGGCTTGTAAACAACCCATTGGGGTCATTGGTTCCATCACTACCCAGTTAAACCTTTAAAATGGATTTATAGTTAGTGCTATAACTTGTGGTATAGACCAACCTCCTACAAGTAGGATAAGATAGTCTCTACTTTTATTTTCTTGAAGTTCTCTCGGCTAGTCATGTCATAAAATTATTAACATATAGAGGCAAGGTCACTACGATCAGAATATGTTTTATTGTATATGCTTCCTAACATGCCTGGCTTTTATTTTATTTATTTATTTTTTTTTTTATTTTTTTTTTTTTTGGAAGAAACTAGTGAATAAATAGGTATGTCCTA
>OZ010613.1:36772072-36824572 GCA_963932145.1 Acanthosepion lycidas
CGATCTACAGCTGATGTGCTTACAGCCATCACTGAAACTGTCTACCAAGCCCTTCAAAATAATAGGGAAGGTCGTGCCATGGCCCTAGACATCTCCAAAGCATTTGATAGGGTTTGGCATGCCGGCCTTCTTCGCAAGCCCCAGGGTTATGGCATTACGGGTCGATTGTTTGACCTAATACAATCATTCCTGTCGAACCGTGAATTGAAGAATTACCACTATCCCAAGCAAAGAAACAAGACTACAAAAATGTTAAAAAATTGAAAGAAAATGGTTAAATCCTTAACCTCATGTTATTCAAAATATATAACAAAGCCAAACTAAAATAATTTAAATACTAATTTGCTGAGAAAACAAAAAAAAAAAAAGAAATTGCAAAATATTACTCATTCACTTTCATTTATTATACATTTCTAATTGTGTCACTTCATGTCCACCATAGTTTGCCTGACTTTTCAGCTAATCTGATGAATATTTATGAGCCTTCCTAAATTTAAAAATTTTGAAAAACCAATAACATTTTTGCTCTTGTATATGAATACTTGTCACAAAATAAAATCTTTGCCTTAATAAAGTCCGTCAAAGAACAAAATGCATCGGCAAAGATAAGTTATTTGATATAATATACACATATGTATGTATGTATGCATCTATAGATGTACATACATATATATGTAAAAGTTTGTCACTTAGCTAAGTGATATTAGCTTCAGTATCCCGACTCTAGAGTTTCATAGACGAACATGTCCATCTGCTCTTCAGGAGATATAAGCAATTTACTGCTTATATTTTTCAATTTTTTCTTCTTTATGCTTAGATGTGTGCATATATATATATATATATATATATATATATATATATATATATATATATATATATAATGTCATCCACAGAGACTGTTTCGCTGTATCACAGCTCATCAGTGCGGCTAGACATCCGGTTGCCTCTAGCTAGGATCGAAACCCGACTGAATTGGTATCAGGCGGATATTCTACCACGAAGCTGTCAGCGCACGGTTGGGATGAAGGTGGATTTATGGCGTATTTATTTTAGGAAACACTGGGCGTGTTTCCTAAAATAAATACGCCAAAATATATATATATATATGGAAAGAAATAATGGATTTTTTTTCTTTATAAATCTGATATTTTTATCACTGTAAACACTATTTTTAATGGATATTTGAGTAGAAATATATATCTGTATATATCCATTAAAAATAATATTTGCAGTGATAAATGAGTATGTGTGTATTTTTCATTTCCCAAAATTTATGAAGACACTAAATAAATAGTAAAATTTATAAAGATATCCAAACGTTTCAGAATACCAGACACTGTATGTTTGAAAGTGCAGGTCATATAATGGATAATAACTTCAAATGAGGAACCAATGGTTTTCTTATCTGACACAATTTCCTTCTACTCCAAATGTTATTTTGTGGATACCCATGTATGAGTAGACTCCCTGTTTTTATAAAGAAAGCACTTTTGAATACATAGGCCAGTAGACATAATTTACAATATTTATAAAAAATACAGGGAGTTTACTCAAATATGACTATCCATAATGTTTTGGAGTAATAAGAAATTATATATATACTAGTGAACTTATGCCATCAAAAGTGACAGCAAGAAGGAATGTATTATAAGTAACATGTATTATATTTTAAGTAATTTTCATTTAACCCAAGTACAATTTCGTAATTTAAAATAGTTTGTTGTATATCTGTATTTCATCCTCATAAATGTTACATATTTACAACCAAACTTTTTTTTCACTGTAAAAGTTCCCAAAGGAAAAATATTTTCTGTGTAAACTTTGGAAGATCTGAGTAATCCTTGACAGTCCGTAGATTCAATCTGTAATTTCAAAGTCTGGGAAAGAATTGGATTGTTATACACAAAAAAAGAAATTGTTAGAATTTACTTCTTACTATGAATTGTGTCACAATTGTTTGGGGCGGTCTCTTTTTGTAGTTTGCCAGCATGGTAGCTTTTTGCATGTGGCCATGAATGGGGTCTTGACTTCTGTCTATCTTATGTCAAAATTTTGTACACTGACCCTCAATTGTTACACACAAAAAAATCTTACGTGTGTGTGTGTGTGTGTGCACGCGTGTGCATGTATATATACATGTGTGGCATATTATATAGATAGAGAGATAGATAGAGAGATAGAGATATATATATATATATATATATATATATATATAGAGAGAGAGAGATAGAGAGAGATTTTTCTTTTAATACTCTATAGAAAAAAAATGTATATGTAGGTGTAACGGAAAAGTTCTTAACCCAACTAAGAAGCCCCTAATAAATAAATAAAAATAATATTTCTGATGTTTGGCCATTTTATCAGATATTAGAAAATGAGTCAGACCCAGAATTTTGTGTGGGCCTGTCATTTTATACAATATGCTGTTTGAAAATTTTTACATTCATTAAAGGAAAAGTAGTAAAGAAGACACTTGTATATATATACAAAGAAAATATAAAAAAAACTTAAAATTACCTTATCAGTCTTGTTCAATGAAACATATATTAAAAAGGGATTGCTGCCCAAATACACACACACATACACACATATATACGAGTGGATTATTTTGCCTATCGTCTGGTTCACACTCCTCCTCAGTGTTTCAAACAGGAATAGAAATTTATCCCTTATCCCTACCATTTAGGATTGTGCTTCCAGTTCCTTCTAAAATCTTTTCATTCTCTTTCCTTCCTTGTACACCCTTGCATCTTAGTGGCATTATCACCTTGCTTGTGGTGGATTAAAAAAAAAAAAAAAATGATGTAAATACACACATAAACATACATACACACTTGTATTCTCAAATTAAAAAGAGAATTATTTTTTTCATAGAATATCAAAAACAAAAATATGTGGATGTATGTATATATTACACATACAATATACATGCATTATAAAATGCAGAAGTTTTAGCTTAAGTATGCATATAGACACATGGCAACATTTATATACATATATACATAAAAGGATCATAGACATTACATCTACCTCCAGGCATGTTGGTATATTGGGCACTAAACTACACCCCCATACACAGAGACATACACATCCATGTATGCGCATCTCAGCCTGAGATGACATTTCCTCAATCAGAAGCAGAAATATGTCAGCCTTGACGTCATGGGATTCTGTGCTCTTTAACAATGCTGGGAACGTCTGCAGAGCAGGACATTTAGGTCTGCCACAGTGCATTTAATATATGCAATAAACATTGGAGAATAAACAGGAGACTTGTAGCCTCCTCCATCATCGCTCTCCTACAAGCCAGTGAAATTTAAGGATTTCACTATTTATCGCTTGCTTATTAATGCCAAACATCATGGCAGGACCTAATTTCTAATTTCCAGACTTTTAAAATGATTTCTCTGGGCATGATCAACTATCACCATGAAAGATACCTTCACCTTCAAAGTGAAGAGTGAGGGATGTCTTTATGTCTTGCAGTTCTGAGGATCCACAAGCATTTTTCTCAAGAGATGTTATTAAAACTAATCATTTCACTTAGCCACCTAAGAAGAGGGGGTATATATATATATATTTTTTTTTTGTGAGGAAATTTTCTAACACTCTGGGAGCCATCTTGTTTATAAATTTCACACTTCTTGATCTTTTAAATGATTTTCTCACGCCTTACTTTTATTATGAACCTCCCACCATTTATTGCATATAAAAAAAATTCTAACCTCTACTGTAACACTAGACCCACCCTTCCTTGCACTAGGCACCTAAATTCTCTTTCCCGTTATCTCAAATCAAAATAATTTTAATCACGTAATGTGCCGTCTTTCCTCATGTTCTTAAAAGATGATCTTAAGCAACCATTTGAAAAGATTTGGTCGAGAAAATAATTTGCTCTATTGTTACATTTCATTCTATCATTCAAATACACTAAACTCTACACCTGGGGTCATCAAACAAGGTCAAAGCGACCCCCTTGAAGTCAGTTAGGAGTTCCAGGTTGATTGGGGTGTGGGTTGATTTTGTTTAGCAGCACATCAATAGGTTATTTAATGCTGAAATCTACATATTTTGTATGTAATTTTATGCTTTGAACTACA
The DNA here is from genome assembly GCA_963932145.1 of Acanthosepion lycidas. Taxonomy (NCBI): domain Eukaryota; kingdom Metazoa; phylum Mollusca; class Cephalopoda; order Sepiida; family Sepiidae; genus Acanthosepion; species Acanthosepion lycidas. The sequence continues at coordinate 36,776,173 of OZ010613.1, forward strand.
AATAATTTTTGTACATAATTTTATATTTTCAAGGTAAACTTACGTTTCTTTTTTTTTTCTTTTTTAGATATATAGTTTGTTGATCTATTGTATAGATGTATTGTTGGTAATTTTACTATAAAAATGTATTTTTATATTTTTTTTAGTGTTGCACTGATTGTCATTTTGCTATAAAAATGTATTGTTGCTCATTTTATTATAAAAATCTTCTGTTCATTATTTTTTTGAGGGTAGTCACTATTTGCCGACAGCTGGGAGCCTAACAGGTGGCACTATCCTGGGTCAGGGAAGACCTGAGAAGAACAACAATGAAAATGTGGTTCTACACTCCCCAAAACCTCCAGTCTCCCAATTAGAGGCCTGACATGCCCAAGACAAAGAAGTTCCAGGGGTCAATGATAGTCAAGAGGTTCAATATGGGTTGGGGTGTGAATGACACTAAGCTAATTTTAGTTAGTGTACATCTATGTTGTACTCTTCGGTGCATATGAAAGAAAGTTTTAAGCATCTTTGCATACAATACCTTATTAATTGGATATTAATAGCAGTTATGCATTTCTGTTCAATGGCATTGGCTGTATTTAGGCTACAGTACAAATAAATAGAAAAGTTTTATTCAAAGACTCACATGTGAAAACCTAATAATAGTAAGATATTAACAAAATATGCCATCATTTTTGACAGCCCAGACAACTAATATTAACCTTTACTATGCTAATTTCTATCTAGAATTGTTTCCACTGCATTTTTTTAGGGTGCAAAAACACGAACACCTACTGTTTTAAAATTGTTATAACTAACTTTGTATTTTGCATATAGATTTTAACTTTTGTACACTTCAACCACGTCACTGTCAATATCCACTCATGTAATCATTGGAGTCCTAATCAAAGAAAAACTCCTAAATAAAGGCTTTGTTGGATATTGACACTGCCATTTTTGTTTACAAAAAATCATGAATTAACGTGGGTTTAATCAGTTCTACACCTTGTGTAGAGTCTAGAAGAATTCAAATGGCATTGGAAAACAGAAGTTTAACCTTGTTCCAAAGTAGTAGTAGGTGATTTCCAGTTTAAAATACCAGAAATAATAGTTGACAAGTGTTTATTTATAGCAACCATCTCAAGGCGACAGAATATGCCTTGAGTAGCAAAGGGAGAGAATTCTACAGCAACAATTTTCACCTGCAGCTTGGTAAAGGTTAATATAGGATGTGACAGTTTAAAACATGAGGTATTTCTGTCACCTGTGTGGTGCTAGTGAACTTAGGTAAGTGGCAATGGTGTCTTCATCTAACTAATGCCGTAGTATTTTTTTTCCAGATACCATCAGTTACCATTGTCTTGGACCAATGTACACCATTTGTTTGCTGTTGAAACATTGCAACATGGAGCTTTTTGTGATCATGTTATATCAGAACGATGCTGTTCCAGATAGAAAATTAATACTGCTATGTGTTGAACATTTCAGGGCCATAGGTTTGATGATTAAAAGAAAGCCTCATGGAAGTTCTGGATGATGGGAATCTTCAGAAATCACCTACAACAGTATATGGCATATAGAGACTACCATTTGGAGGATGTAATTTTAAAAACAAAATCAATGAAAACTGTAGCTCGTTTTTGTAAAGCCAGTAGAAATCCTCCAGAGGTCATCTGTTAAAAATTCAGCCATTGCACTATCATCTGAAAATACAAAAATATGCTTTTTAACTATGTGCCACTTCCATTGTCTTAAATGCTTTTTCAATGTTATAGTTATTCCTGATTTCTACATGGCTGCTGGATTAATACAGGATGTGGCCAAAATACTTCCCACATTTTAAACTATCACCTTTTGGAGTGCTACTGAGCTTCAGCAAGTGGCAATGGTGTCTTCATCTTAGCATTTTTTTCCAGATACCATCAGCTACCATTATGTCTTGGACCAATGCACACCATTCATTTGCTGTTGAAATGTTTTTTTTAAAAACTGGTGAATCTGTCATTGCAACACAGGGAGCTTTTTATGTTATGTCGGAAAAAAAATGTGATGCTATGGGTTGAAATTTTCAAGGCCATATGTTCAGTACTCAAAAGAAAGCCACCTAGAAGATGTTGAACTTCTGGGTGATAGAAAAAATTTTAAATTATCCACAAGAGTGTATATTGAATTTGGAGGATATTTTAAAAACCAAATTAATAAAAATTGTAGCCCTTTGTTTAAACAACAGGGAAATGAAGTTTTTAATAGCAGTTATCTTGATCTTTTTGTCTGCTTTTAAAAATGTTGGTAGTATTTCTGCTCCACTGTGTAAGATTCTACTAGACATCAAATTTCTCTAAAAGGACTTCAGTCTAAAGTAATGCATTTATTGATGAAATTATATATTGTATATAAGAAATTTAAGCTATTTGAGCATGTATCATCTGATTTTTTCAGAGAAAGCAGGCACTGCATTGGGCTCTTGCTTAAACTTTTTAATTTTAAATATATTTTTGGTACATTTCCATTTGTAGGAAAACAGCTGTGTTTGTTTTTCATCCAAAACCAATCAAAAGGTTTCCCTTCAAATTCCAAGAAGTGAATTTGGAGCCTACCTGAATGAATAAATAGGGGGCCTGGGACTGAATCCAAGGAGTCAATGAACAGCTGCTGTATGAATCCAGGTTGCCCCAGTCCAGGAAGAAACAATAACATAGAAGAAATTTAATGACCACCAGATGAAAATTGAAAGGAACATCAAAGTCATTCCCACATCAATGAAAATGTTTGACTTGTGTGACTATTCTATTCTTCACTGTTACCACAAACTTTGCTTCAAAAATTGTACCTATTCCAGAAAAGTATTTTCTCCTTTCTTCATTTTATTTTTATGTTGTTTACTTTTTCTGAGGACCTTATGCAGCATTGTAATTTTACAGACATATTATTGGCCATTATTTTACACACAAAGCACTAAGTTTGTGTAATTCTTTCATTTTTGTGTGTTAAAGTTATCCTTTTTTTTAAACCTAGTCATGTCATCTGTCTTTGTTTTGTGTCCTTATAAATTAAATATTACCTGAAACGTTTATTTGAACTATTTTTTAACGTAAGATTTCCGAACTAAAAATCCTTTACTAATATATATATATATATATATATGATATTGATAATATTAGTGGTTAATATACACATACATATGCAATCATATATCTAAACTATATAAATATATATATATATATATATATATATATATATGTATAAAAAATAATTCCTAGAGGAGAGAATCCAGGTAGAACTCAATGTCCAGGACAGAGTAAGGATATAATAAAAAGGCTTAAACACTAATATTCCATGGTCATAATTTATTCCATTGGAATCATAAATACGATCCAATTCATCAGACCTACAAATTCAAAAAGAAAACAGAAAAAAAACTTTTTCTGTTTACAATTCCAATGGAATAAAATTAGTGTTTAATCCTTTTTATTATATATTATTTTATTATATATATATATATATATATATATATATATATGTGTGTGTGTGTGTGTGTGAAAAGTGTGTGTGTATATATATATATATATATATATATGTGTGTGTGTGTGTGTGTGAAAAGTGTGTGTGTGTATATATTATATATATATATATAATTATTTATATATTATATGCACGGTACTTATTAGAAAGCGCTCAATATCAGAGATAGAGCTAACATATTTGGTTGGATAGATGCGAGTTTGTGACCCTGGGTTTCACGTTTTTGCGATCGTCAGACAAACTGATTAATTTAAAAAAAAAAAAAAAAAAAATATATATATATATATATATATATATATATATATATATGGGGAGTGTAGAGGGAAATACATAAACATCTGTTATAATTATATATGTTATACCAAGAGGAAGTGCTGAAGATGTAAGGATACTAAATTTCAAGATTTCTGGCATTCGATCCTGATGTGTCTAGTTGCACAGTTTAACCGATCTCATTCAGTTTCTAAGAATTTTTTTTTTTATTTAAAAAAAAAAAAAAAAAAAAAAAAAAAAAATCACCATTGCTTTTAAATATCTCACACTGTGACAAAACGACAACAGAAGATTTATAGTGAAATGTAATAAGAATGTTAATTTATCACAGAAATCAGTGCAATTTCCCAACATCATTGTAATAAATTTTATTTAGCGTTAAGTCTTTTATTGTTTTAAAAGATCTAAGAGTATAATCCATTCTAGTTCATAGTGTAAACTTGAGAAAGCACAATAACAAAGTTTTTAGATAACTATTTATTACTCTTATTTAAAATAATGATACGCTAAAATTAAGCCCCATTTCATAAAGATTTATTTTGAAGCCAATGTTTAATTATTGTAAAGAAAAAAATTGACCTAAATAGCCTTACAAAAATGACTAAGGATAAGGTTAGAGTGAGGGAGATTAAGCAATTAGGATTGTTAGGATAACGAGATGAATTATCCGGTTAGGATTAGGAAACGAAATTGCTTATTAAGATTATCAAAACTATTTATGCTAATACTTATTATACTAATGACATCAAAATGGCTTTAATAAAGTTAGTGTGAATACCCATGCCTTCACAGATTTGGTTATTTGGCAAAGTGTGCTTGCTTGAGATTATAAAAAAAAAATGAATGAAATAGTATCAGACATAAAAACATCCAAATTTCTCAATTTGATTATTTTATGAACTCCCTGCTAATAAAACAACAGGTTTTCATGGATGTCTGAAGTCATTTGATAGTTTATATACAAGATGTGACCAAAAGGTTTAGCAAAGAGCATCTTGGGGAGGTAGTGCTGCTGGAAGACCCTATGTCTGACAACAGGACTCTACACCATGCTACACAAGTAGGAGAACCCAGTCATGGCTGTTAGACAATTTCTTCAACCATATCACCTCTTACATCTGGCCACGTAACTCCCCAGACTGCAAACCCTTGATTATTATGTGTGGGGCACAGTTGAGCAAGTGACAGAAAAAAAACAAACCCTTGTAACACCAAAGATGAACTGAAGGCAAAAATTATGGCAGCATTCACCATCCAGAAGAGTTGCAGGAGATTTCAAAGTCATCTGGAGGCTGTGGTTGAAGCCAATGGCAATTTTGTTGAATAAATTTACTCTTTAGTATTTAAAGATATTTTTCTGTAATTTTGGTAAAGATATCTGTTAAAATGAGATGTCAGTATTATTTTCATTTTTATGTAATTTAGGTGAAAATTTTTCCATCACACACTGTATATATAAATACATTTGGCCAAAAAGGTTTTTAGCTTAAGTCGAAAATTTACTTAAACCAAACATTTTGGCCAACCCAATATATATAAAGGTAGATAGAAACAGCTATATTTGGTGTTTTGAGCACCCTTCTCCCATAAATATAGCAAATTTCAAACCATATATATGAAATATTATAATTTACTTAACTGTAAATATCTAGTCCTTTTTAGCTGTTTTATCCCCGAGTCCGAAGTTTCTTGGTGCCAACCATTCTTCAGGGGGTTCTGTAATTAAATGGGGGTATTTCAAATTTTTATGATTTTTTTCTACATCTTTTTTAATCATTTTCGTACATGCACTCACAAATTTTATTTCTTTTTTTATTATATACACACACACACACACACATTCATCGATTTGTGCTTTTGTTTACATCTTATTTGCAATCGTCATAATTTTCTCTGGTTGTAAATTTTTCTTCGAAATTAGATTTTTTTTTTCATATGTATTATATTGAAATTGTCGTGGTATATTATATTATTAATTAAATTTTATATTATTTATTAATTTGTAATATTAATTAAATTATAATATTTATCCTACATTTGATGTATAACATTATTATTAAAATTAATAAAAATTTTTAATATTAAAACTATTTTTAATATTAATATTTTTAATATTGAGCACTATATATATAAAATATCTGCTTACATTTTTAATTCTTAAATTCATATATTCAAGGTTCTGTCACTCCTCCTACTCCAATATAAAACATACTTAAGAGAGATATAAAATTAACCCCTCCCTATACTTTATATTGTCTTTTTAACTACCACTCTCAACCCCCTCTATTAAATTACAAAAATTACACTACCCACCAATTTCTAATCCCATTTTTTCTCTCAATTCGTTGTTGGAAGTTTTACCTGATGATCCTGAATCCTTAAAAAAGGATTTAGGTGAAATAAATTATCGTAATGGTACCTTAAAGTGGTTTGTTTTTCATTACATATATATATATATATATATATATATATATATATATCGGGAAAGGGGGTTTTAAAAAAACAGTGGCTCCTACTGCTATTAAGAATTATTCTTCAAGTATGAATGGAGTTCTCCAAGCTGCTGGCATATTTCATATTGAGAAAAACATTAAAATTCCCTTCCTTTCTTCTGTGCGATGATGGCCTAGATGTAAGATATGTGACTGATGTCAAATCAGTCAGGCTTCGATCACTGCTTGAAACAATTGAACGTCTAGCCACACTGAGGAGCTGTGATGCAGCCAGTGAAATAGTCTGTCTGTGGATTATATATATATATATATATATATATATATAGGATCATGATATAATTTTGGACTTCATTGGATTACGTTTAGGTTTATCTTGATGCAAATACACACATGTGCATGAATAAGAGATGCTGAGAATTTTAAATTTTAAATTTCAAATTTTTGGGGGTTTGTTTAATATGTCTTTTGGGTATATGATGTAGCTGATTTCATTTCGAAAGTGCTTTAATTGCTAGATCATCCTCAGTAAACTTGCGTCCAGGTTCTTGCATTTCACCTTTTTTGGAAGATCTATTATCACAATTTAGGCTATTTAATAACAAAAGTGATGGAAATGCAAACAAAAATTTCTATTAGTCTAAATAGGTTAATTAGTTATAACTTTATCACTAAAACATTATCTCTCAAAAAAAAAAAAAATCTCACAATTAAAACATTTTTGTTTTAAATAATTTGCAATGGGTTGATAAGTCATAGAAAATGAATGAATTAATCAATGAAATACTGATTAAATACATGGGCATGTCTTTTAGAATTATTTACATTCTCTGGAATATAGAAACTACCGTGGCCACAAAGTGAGGGATCAGTTTATATATTGATTGTAATATAGAATTGGTTCCCCACTTTATATCTACATTATAATTTCTTGTTTGTTAATAAGCCATAGAAAATGAATGAATGAATTAATCAATCAATGAAATACTGATTAACTACACAAGCATGTCTTTTAGAGTTATTTACATTCTCTGGAATATAGAAACTACTGTGGCTACAAAGTGATGGATCAGTTTATACATCGATTACAATATAGAATTGGTCCCCCACTTTATATCCACATAATTTCTTGAAAACATGCCTTTTAGATTTATTTACATTTTCTGGAATATAAGAAACTATATAGAGTATAGAAACTACAGGGACCAGTTTATATATTAATTGTAATATAGAATTGATCCCCCATTTTATATCTACATTACAATTTGTTTGTTTATCGAATTCTGATAAGGTAAGAATCCACTTCTCACCCCTCTTCCCCAGCTATGGATTAGTAATACTTGTAACATTAATAATCTTCAAAAAAGGTTGAATCTCCAGTTCAAGGCTACAACAATTAAGCTATTTCCATCTTTGCAATTGGAAAGAAAAATTCTTCCCTTTTTCTATGTCTGGCTAAAGAAACTTCTCTGCACTGCTTCCTCAAACCCATTTTCGCATAACAATCTCCATCCTCTCCATAGATTACTGTTTCCTATTTCCTCCCATGAGAGACACTTCCTTGTGAAAACAGACATTGGGGGGAAAAAATGAAAGGCTACCTCCTACACTTTCATTCAAGAAACAGGAAAGAAAAAAAAAAGCTTCATTCACTCTTTATACATAAATACCAAAAGCAAAGTATAATTAACTTATTTAACATCTCAAGCAGGAAGATCCTTACGACAGAATGTGGAAATGAATTAAATCTGTTTTGTATTTTTTAAATGAAAGTTTATGGAACTTTTTACACTGAAAAACAGAAAACATTTTACAAGATTTCATGGTCTCACGTCTTGAATATATATATATATTAATCAATTCATAAACAGTTACACTGGCCTGCTTGTGACACCCACGGTTACACCATGTAATAAAGTTGATGTTTGAATATCACATACATAGAATCAAGTAAATTTTCATGGTCTCGCATCATGAATAAAAGGGGAGATCGGAATAAGTGGGGGTGCTGGAAATTTTTTCAAAATCTAATAAGCAGTTGGGATCCAAATAAGGACTAGGATTAGGCTTGATTTATTTGATCAAAGGAATGGTATCTAAATATGTGATGCATAATAATGCACCAATGAGAATAAAGACAATTTTCTATCAAAACTGGTAACATAATAGCTGGCCACTCATATTTGAGGATACCCATCTCCATAGCTGGCCACACATATTTGAGGATACCCATCTCCTAGGGCAACTAGCCAATCCCTATTGCAGATGCTTGCTCAGGCACATTTGTATTTGCTCAACACACATAGAGCCCACCTGTGGTTTATACTGCAACTATGCTGAGCAGACTTTAGTTACAGTTTCTGAGAGGGCATGTTATCTAGCATGATAAACAATCGGAACAAGACCAGCACACTCAAACCCTTGGTCACAATGGCTTGTGACTTTGTGCTAGCATAGCTTTCGATTGTCCCCAAGTGTTCTGTCAACCAAATTTCACTCACAAGGCTTGGGTCAACCTGTCGTAAGGTTTTCAGGCACTTTCCAAAGGTGCCACAACTTTATGTTCTCGGCCTGAAGGGCCGAGAACATAAAGTTTCCTTTCTGATAAATCAACCATGGTGAGATTCGAACTCAGGTCTCATGGTCAGAAAGCAAATGTTCTAACCACTTGGCTACACGCATATATACATAAAAAGATAGGAGATAATAATATATATTTTTACATATCAAGAACAATATTGAGGAAAAATGTATGACAAAGTGGAAAATGTTATCTTGTCATGTGTTTTGTCATTTAGAACTTCACTGGACTAAATTTGTTATGTTGGTACGATTACACTTGCACACAAACAAGGACGTTGGTACTTTTTTTTTTTTTTTAATCTAACCAATTTCATTTAAATTCTTTTTCTTTCCATCACTTTTGTTAGTAGGTATCCCACCCTGTGATAACAGATCTGCCAGGAATAGTGAAGTGTTGCAAACACTAGAGTAAAAACTGACTGTAGATAACCTTGTGATCAACACACTCTCTAGTCACACCAACATATAAATTTAGTCCGATGAAGTCCTAAAGGACAAAACACATCACAAAAAAACTTTTCCAACACATTATATATATATATGTGTTTATTCAAAAATTATAACATAAATATGTTATAAAATCACTACAAAAATAGCCATTTTGTTTCAACACTTCTGGTGTCTTATCAAGTGATGGTGTTGAATGTGCACACACACAGGTAAGATGAGAATGAATAGAGTATAATTCCAATGTTTGTAACATTTAATTGTTTAATTTTAAAGAGGGCTCAATACAAAGTAGAGCAATATTCTTTATTTTAGGATATTACATCAAAAACCTGTGAATGTTGTGATTTTGACATGTTTTCGATGGAATATCCTAAAATAAAGTATACATATATATATATTTTAATCAATTCATGCATAGTTACATAGCCTGCCTACAACACCCACAGTTACACCCGCCTGTCCGTAACACCCACAATTGCACTATATAATGTATCAAAGTGGGTGTTCAAACATCACATAAAAAGATTCAGTAAATTTTCACAAAAAAAACTTATCATGCTATGAAGCAACTATTTGTGGGGCTAAAATGTTTTGTTTTTATGGCTACATATAATTAAGTGAATATAGTTTTTAAATAACTTAATTCCAAAAGATCACATTTGATTGATATGACAGCTGTTACAATACAGTGTGCATTTCTGAAAAGAAAAAATAAATTTAGTCAAAATAGATGTTTTTATTTATTGATTCTAACACAGACGACTTAAGTAAATGACAAACATTTGGAGCAATACTACAACACCAACAAATGCTCTTTGCAGAGGCAGTACGATGAATAATTGAATATGTCAACTATAGCTGCATATTTTTACAAGTCTTTCCCAAAACAATGCTCCACAATTCAGTAGACCAATTGAGGTCCGAAGCAATCAAATAAAGACATTACTTGAAAATAATCTCCATTACATGACACAGGATACAGTTTATATACTCAATATATCTAATTGCTAAAAAAAATTGCGCTGGATGGTTTATGTTAGTCACTTTGATGTGCGATGTCCACTTGAAACTGGATGAAATATCCACAAGATATGGCATAGAGATTAATGTTGAAAAAAAAAAAAAAAAAAAGAAAAAAGTCATGGTATGAGGTATCTTTCAACAAACTGCTATTAGGGAAGTTGGTTCCAGAATCCATCTGTGAAGACTCCCCTATGTGTTACACTTTGTTACTGTCAAATTGGCAGCTGATCTCACAAATGACCTACAATCTGTTGTTAACTTTGGCAAGAAATGACTTATTTTTAACACCTCCAAAAACAAAATTGCTCGCCTAATCATCTGAAAGAACTCTTTCTGTCTTGTATCAGCATGGCTGATGCTAACCTCCATGAGAGTAATGCATTGCATCTTATCAGGCTAACATTTTCCGCTGACATGAAAAGGAAAGATTACATGAGATCAGTTACTTGATTTGCTGCTAGGAAAATTGGTTCACCATGTTATGCTAAGAATCTTGCCAGAATCTATCTTACACTCTTATAAGTCAAGCATTTATCCAAGCCTCTTGCTGCTCTGATCCTGGAAAGTGCTTGGGTGGACTACATTACTTGATTCTGTCAGGTCTAACTTTCATAGCTAGGACCTGCCATGCCACTTACATTGTAGCAAACCATCCACATGCCCTCTGTATTCCATTAGTGAGAACTTCCTGTGACCCACTGCTCTGTGGAACTGACTCCCAAGAGGGTGTTTCCTCGATTACTAAAATATTAACCTGTTCAAGTCTAAGGTTAACTGTTATCTCCCCCCTCCTACCTGTATAAACTGATTCTTAACATGACCCCCTAACACAAGTGCTCCCTGGGCCTTGTACAGGGGTAAACCATACTGAAAAAAAAAAAAAAAAAAAAAAATTAATATTATTGCCAAATCTGATCTGGTGCTTCTGTTATGTATTTAGAGATTCTTGGTAAAATACAAAGAAGAGTCTGCAATATTATCAGTCCTAATCTGGCATCTCAGCTTCAAAGAAGAAAATTGGAAAAATAGACACAAGGGATATACTTTTTCTGAAATTAATGTAAGAAAGAGTTTGGGAACCAATGAAGACAGATATGAAGAAATAAAGAGATATACAGAAGGAATATGCTTTTTTCTTTAATTGGAGGTGTGGTGGCCATCAAAGACAGACAGATGTGAAAAAAACAAGAAAAAAGAAAAATAGGAAAAGGATTTAATTTCTTCTTCTAGGCTGAACTCTTAAGAATCCACCATGAAAATGCTGTAGATCATGGAGAAAAATTATTGCTAACTTTTCTAAACTTTTGATCCATTAACATCCACTGTAAAACCTGGTATGAATTTAAAAATAAAAAATAAAAATATCAGGTATTAGAAGAAATAAATTGTTATATTAATTATAATTTTCTAAAAATCTTACATTAATTATAGGTTCCTACCTATGACAGCTGTTAAAAAAAAAAAAAAAAAGAACAGTGAGTATCAATGGTTTAATGTCTCCCTTATGATTTCAAAATCTACACAAGTTAATCCTGCGCAAAGATGCAATCCTAATGTGATATTTCTTCTTTACTTTGTGGTTTTATTGGACATCCTCATGTCAAGGTCATGACCTTTCTCACAACAGTGCCCACCCACCCTGGACAAATGAAAATGTTAGAGGAGGAGAGGTTTATTCTTTTACAAAGATAAAGCACATGATGGTAACAGTATAACATTATCGCAGTACACAGATGATTTGTGGGAATTATATATCATCTGAGAGATCAACCACAGAAATAACTTCACTCACTAAATTAAAAGATAAAAAAAAAACTGCATCAAGAACGATTATTTTGTTATGTGTTTCTTTATCAGACTCAGTTTTGTTCATTGCCAGAAAGCCATTTTTCTCCAAATTACAGCTATGTCCTTCCAATATAGCAACATTTTAATTCAGCATTTTTAACGCCTTTGTTCATAGAATTATATTTGTGACTTACCTGCTCATATAGTTAGGATTTTCTGTCTTATTTAGTGATGCTGATGTCATTAACATTGGGAATCAGTAAAAACAGCAAATATGGAATTTCCATAAGTCCATTTGCTTCCTACAAAACTTCTATACACCATGCCTCTTCACAACCTAAGTAATCATGGCTTGCCACAATTTCTTATCTCTCGTGACTCTTAGTGGTTTTTCTCCCTTTGCTAAGGACCACAACCCTGTTCTGCTATCTATTCACAGAAGCTTGCCATGTAAATGGCTCTCTGTCTCTCCCTGATAAGTATTAGTTCCCTTTTTATTTCCATTTTCTCCAAAACTGTTGTTACTCACATGTTCGGTTGATGGTATCCTTACCATCCTTCTGTCAAAAAGCCACATCTGTGTTGCTCTTATATCCAAGGATGGAGCAAGTGATTGCATCCCTCAAAATTGAGTTGCAGCCACCATATATGTAGATATAAAATTTAAGACTATTTTGCTAATAAGACAATCAACCAGTTTATTTCCAGAAGATAACACCTTTAAGGCAAATGGTCTTTGTAATTATAGTGCTTAATATCAGGAGATAAAGATTTAATAAGTTCTTGCCTTTCCCGGTCTCTCTTGCTCTCAGTATAACTTGTGTAGGTTAAGTTTTCCAAGCCCTCTTTCCTCATATGTCCAAAGAATTTCAGCTCTCTTTTCCTGATTCTGATGCCATTTTCTTTAAGACTTCCTTGTTATTTACTCACTTTGTCTATGGAATTTTCAGTCTTCTTCTGAAGAACTACATTTCTGTTGCTTTTATATTTTTTTTCTCGTCCTTAGGAGAGATTGTCCAACATTCATTGCCATTACAGAAGATGAATATTACATAACAAACCAGCACTCTTTTCTTTGTTTCTAATGACATTTTTCTATTTCTCAGCAACTTGTTTAGAATGCTGCTTTCACTAGTCCATAATATGTTCACATCTTGATGTCACTTCCTCTATTAAAATGCTTCCTAGATATTTAAACTTTTCTACCTGCTTGATGTTTATATCTCCAATTTGTAACTTGCTTTTTCTCTTGCTGATGACCATACTTTGTCTTTTTGCAGTTGGTTAGTTTTTTATTCTTGCTTTCTTCTACCAGGATGTTTTGTAAAGCTTTTTGGTATTGTTTGGTACCTATGACTCTTGGAGTCTAAAATTAATAAGGAAGCTCTTATTAAGAAAAAAAATTTGGCTTGTCTTGTTCAATGAAAATGGTTTGATTGAGAATTTTCTGTAACAAACACATTCCCATTACATATAGTTGTAAGGAAGATAGTATATAAGTTATAAAACTTTTAGATCAGGTGATGTCTCTTTCCTCATATATCCAAGGAATTTTCAGCTCTCTTTTCCTGATTCTGATTCTGATGCCATTTTCTTTAAGACTTCCTTGTTACTTACTCACTTTGTCTATGGAATTTTCAGTATTCCTCTGAAGAACCACATTCCTGTCGCTTTTAGTTTTTTTTTCCTCATCCTTGGAGAGATTGTCCAACATTCATTGCCATTACAGAAGATGAATATTACATAACAAGCCAGCACTCTTTTCTTTGTTTCTAATGACATTTTTCTGTTTCTCAGCAGCTTGTTTAGCTTTTGAATTGCTGCTTTCACCAGATCTCAGTGTCACATCCGTTATTAAAATGCTTTCCAGATATTATAACTTTTACACTTGCTTCATGATTATATCTCCAATATGTAACTCATATCTTCGGCTTTTTCTCTTGCCGATGACCATACTTTCATTACACATATTAATGTTTATACCATATGTCTGAGGAGTATCAACAGCAACTCAATTTTACATAGTCTCAACCCTTTATACACCAGCACAATTTTTTTAATTTACATTTATGCAAGACAAAAGCATGGATTCCTGAATTTGGTAACACAGCAATTCTGAGTTAAATCCCTGGGACATATGGTACAGACAAACTCAGTAGACACAGAGCGAACGATAACTGAGCAGTACTAAATATAAGAACAAGGTAGGATACCCTTAGACAAGTTTCTTTTTTCCAGGTTTTCAGATAAGATATTTAGCCATCTTGACACCATTTGTTGTAAGAATCACTGAAAAACCCTTTTAAGTTCTTCAGCTAGAAAGAGAATAGGTTAAAATCATTTTGTGTCAGCCCCAGTCTTCCCAAATGGGCAATGGTGAGAGGAAAAATATCATTCAGGCCTTCAGTAATGGTACTAACATACATACTCTGGCTTCCATCTTAAATGTCCAATCAAGAACCATCAAGAAAATGGTGAATAAGTTTAAAAAAGAGTGAACAGTAGAGAGGAAATCTGGACCAGGAGGTCGCAACAGGAAGAGGGATCATCATTTCAACTTAGAGCTTAAGAGATCAATTAAAAAAGACCTAACTCAATTCACACAACATTTGACATGTGAGTGGTATTTCAGCTATGACAGTCCAAAGAGCAGTGAAGAAACACTAGAAAAGTAAATTGTACGTAAAACATGTGAGGCACCTTGTTACTCTAGGATGGAAAGTTAGAAGGTTAGAGAGGGTAAGGATCATCTTGAATAAGTTGGAAAATGATCCTGGAATATATATATTTGAAATTTATTTTAATCCTTTATGAGCTTCCAATCCTTAGCTATGATTAATTATTTATTAACATGTCATTTTCATTTATGATCGATTTCATCAAGATTCTTCTGTTTAGCTTGGAGAATAATTATCCATTCTTATTGCTCAAAGTAGTGTCCAATAGTGTTATAAAACCTCTGAAAATTCCAGTAAGATATCTTTAATCATTTCAAACAGTTCAAAGCTTAATCTAACAAATGGGCTATTCTGCTTTTACCCATGGTATATGTGAGTACACACATATATACACACACACACACACACAGCCATGTTTGTTTTTTTTTTTGTTTTTTTTGTAAAGGTAAGACTAGGAGCAATTTCACACAATGCAAGGTGGGCCCTGCCAGACAGAGAATCTGTTTACCTATCCACATACACCTTACAACATACTGAAACTTATGATTTGAGGCGAGGGTTCAAAAGGATGGATGCTCTTTTTGACAGCCAACTCAAACACTCACAGTAGCCAAAGAGTTTTTATTGAGACATCTTCAGGAAGGTTGCCATTCAAAGTCTGAGACACCATCATATATCTATGATGAAAAATATAGTTTTAACCTTTATCACATATAATTTCATTTGCTGTACAAAAAGTTTATCCTGCTACTGAAGGTGAATTATCCCTGAACAATAGGGTGTTTTAATTTCATAGTTGTGTTGCCATATCCTTGCTATGGCAACAGAAAACAACTTTCAGTGATATTCACAATAAGGATACTACAACTGAGAGGCATTGAAAAATAATGCAGTAGAAAGGGAAGTAATATTAACAATGCAAAGTGCTAAAGGTAAAGGGTTGCTATATTTATAGGGTAAACTGGTCAATTTCAGAAATTAGTGAGTATGTAAATATAAAAGTGGACACTGAGGTCAGCACCAAGCTGCAACAGTGTTTTATGCTTGAATGCAACCTTCATGACCTGAAAATTGTGTTCAAGCATAAAACAGACCATTGCTGCTTGGGATTGATCTAATTTTTATTACTTAAATGTTATTTTTAATGGCTACTCATATTAATGTAGTTGCTCCATTTATTTATTAAACAGTAAATTTATTTATTTTCATCTGCCAGCCTGAATAATCCAGAAATCTTATTAGAGAAAAATATGTGCTCTCAGGCAATAAATAAATATACTGTTTAATAAATAAATGGAGCCTCTACTCAAATACAAGTATCCACTAAAAATAACATTTAAGTAATAAAAATCTGTCAGATTAATAAATAAAAAAAATCCATCCCTTTCCTCATCCACCCTTTGGATATACACATAGATTAAATAATGGGCTTTCTGAAGGTTACTTGAATCAAAAAGAAGGCTTAAGACAGATAAACCTGAATAAGGCCAAAGGGCAGAACAGACAAAATACTGCAATATTAAAAACAGAGATGAGGACAATAGTCCGATTGTAAATTATGATAACTCCTCATCCCAGAAAATTAGATATAAATTATCAGCTTCAGTTATTTGAAGCAAACATTCACTGCCTAAATCCCACAAAACCATCTTTTATGTATTAACTCAATTCTGACTAAGCAAAGGTCATTTTTTTTTTTTTTTTTTTTTTTTTTTTTTTAGCTGTGGAGTCACCAACATTTAAAAAAAAAAATTTCTTTTTCATGTTTGGTTTAATTAAATCAATATTCAATGGATGAAAACATGGAATTGAAAGTTCAAAAAATTAGATGAAAATTCCTGTAACTGCAAAGGCGTGTCCATTTATTGTTTTGGTGAAGGTGAAATTTTTACCTTGAATCGCGTTGCTTCTGCTTGTAGTATAGATTGGAAATTCTAGTCAGTTGTTTTATTTTGTGTTTTATCTATGATGAGGTGAGAATTGGGGAAAGAAACAAATCATTCTGAAAGAGAATGATTTGTAGTGTACATTCTCTTTGAAAATGTACACTCTAGGCCAAAAGTTTGGGATCAATATCTATAAGCCATCCTGGGTATGATGATAAGTTACATCCGCGGACTGGGTATGACGATAAACTGCATCCAACAACAAGGCCTCTGGTCAGGAGGTTTGGAACCACCTCTTAATTCCCAGGTCCACCCTGACCCGAGGTGGTAGCACCTGCTAGGGTCCTAGATATGAGCAAATAGTTAACTCCCCAAAAAGGGTCAAAACACTATAAAAGTATAAAAATATGTTTTAATACCAGCAATACTTTTTTGGAAAAATTTTTTACCAGCAATACATTTTTTGAAAAGAAAAAAAAAAATTACCAGCAATAAAAATCTTGTCAGCATTAAATAACCCATTGAAGTTGATATGCCGTAAACCAAAACAAACTAAACCAATATCTATAAGACTACGATTCATTCTTGCTTAGAATATTGCTGCCACATATGATCCAGTGCCCCTGCTATTTACCTTGACCTCCTTGGTAAGATCTCAAGAAGAATTTGCCTCTGTATGTCTTATCTATAAATAATTTCATAGTAATTGTTCAAATGTGCTCTTCGCTATGGTATCTAGAGTTTTTTAATTTAAGCACAGCACTAAACTGGTGTCGAGATCTCATCAATTTACAGTTGCGCTGGCTAGATGTACCGTAAATTCTATGCTAACAGTTTCTTCTCTTGCACTTCTCACTTGCGGAACTTTCTTCCAGCTCCATGCTTTCCAACCAACTTTAATCTGCAAAAATTTAAATGTAATGTCAATTGCTATCTACTGTCCACCTGGGTTACTCTCTTTTTTCTGCTAATCATTAATGTTTCTGTTCCTGATTCTTCCACACCCAGTAACCCATTACTGACTTGCTTGGGGTGATTCTGATTAAAAAAAGAAATCGCTTTCTGGATTTCTGTTTTTCAAACCCTATTTACCAGTTCACTTTGGACCAGAGAGACTTTCTGAAAAGGTTCTATCGTACATTCAATAATAATCATCTTAAGGAGATAGACATGGTTAAGCAGAATTGAAAAAAATTCAACAATAAAAGAAGAATGAACAGGTAAAATAATACAAAGAAAAGCAAAGCTACTATAAGACCATAACAAAGTAAAACATTCACAGAATAGTAATAGTAGTAGTATTGGAGATGCTGAAAACAAACAGGTGTAATAATTTAGATATTTGTGAAGCATTTTAACAGCAAAAGAAGCCTTCCAAAAGCTAAGCAAAGTATTAAGAAACAAGAAAATTTCATTAGAAACAAAGAAAAGAGTACTGAACCATTACATAATATCAATCCTACTCTGTGAGGAGATTGTCCAGCATCCACTGTCAAACGAGAGGACTGATATCACATAACAGTTCAGTACTCTTTACTTTGTTTCTAACAAAAGCTTCCAGTTTCTTAATACTTTCCTTAGCTTTTAGAAAGTATCTTTCACTATCTCAATGTGCCTTCAGATTTTAGTGCTGCATTAATAAGCACAAAAAAGGAATATAAAACTCAATTTTCAGAATGTGCAACCATTGAAGAATGGAAGAAAATCCCAGAAAAGACTTGTTCAAATATTCAAAACTCTAGAAAGCAAATGCAGCAAGTTATAAAGATGAGAGGCCATGCAATTGAGTATTAATATTGTGAAAATTGTTCAATTTTATCTATTTTTCATACTGTATGAATAATCTTGTCTTTTCCTATTTCACATAAATCACCTGTCAAATTTCTTGTATATAACCTATTGTTCCGAGTTTTATATTCCTTTTTTTGTTGCTTATTAACATATAAAAATTGATAGGTGTACAAATGATTTTGTCATTGACTGTATGTATACACACTGAGGAGCTGTGATACAGTGAAACTGTTTGTGGATGACATATATATATATATATATATATATTTTGAACAATAAAAAAATTAAAATCTTTAGACACACTGGGTTGTAGATTAATATTCTTTCGTTTTTTTTTTTTTTATTATTCAATTTAGATTCCTCGGCTAGCTTCGACCAAAATGGCCATCATCGGGAAGAGAAATATTTCTGCTTGCTGCTAGCAGTGAACTACAGAAATATATATATATATATATATATATATATATATATATATGCTCCTGGGAATCTGGTTGAGCTCTCTAAAGAAAGGAGGTTTTACAAAACAGCGGCTCCTACTGCTATTAAGCATTATTCTTCAAGAAAATTGAATTGAGTTCTGAGCCACTGACATATTTCATATAGAGAAAAACATTAAAATTCCCTTCCTCGAAATTGAACATGCAACGTGGCCTAGAGGTTAAGATATCTGACTGATATCAAATAAGTTGGGTTTTGATCCCAGTTTGAAGCAAGCGAACATCTAGATACAGTGAAACAGTCTGTGGCTATATATTAAAAAAAAAGAAAAACAATGGGGGGAACTGATGCCTTTACTCGAAGAAAAAAAACTTTAAAAGAGGGGTAGATTGCTATAAGAGAAAAAAACCAGTAAAAAGGAAAGTAACTCTTTGGTGGCTGATAGAAAATCAGTGGAGTTCAAATGGAGTGTAAAAATAACATACAGAATATTGTTGTTGTTTTGCTGACCAAGTTACGATTGAAGACTTACAAATCTAGATTATCTTGCCGAGAATAAAAGTAATTAAGTATCTTGAGTTTAATAATTTTGTAATTATTTCCCTGAACTCTTTATTTAATCTACGGTGTAGACTGTTCTTGTTCCACTGATCATGGCAAGGGATATATCATCTAGTTATTATTTAGTACCGCTCAATTATTACTTAGACAATTGCGAGTACCCTGAGTCCAAGTACACAGTGCCTGATCCAGGGATTGAACCATTGAATTTCCATGTCGCCAAATTCACAAATTAATGCTTTAATCCACTAGGCTATTATCCTGTAGAACAATCCTGAGCCGTAACACTAAATTATCTGCCTGCCAATGAGTGCTGCTGTCGTCACGCTTAACTGCACTCAACAAGGCTTCCCTTTTCTAATGCAGCTGTTGCTGGTAAGTCTGAACAAAAACAATCTACACCCGTAGATCAAATAAAGGGTTCAGTTTGACATTCCCTGAAAGTTACATTGATCGACAAGCACCAGATTAAGGCCAGACGGCAAAGCTGAAACGTTCAGTCACTTTCCCACTCGTGTAACATCTTTCGTGTGCTTTTTCTATAGATACTTTCATTGTAATTGTTCTGATGAGCTTTCCTCTACTTTATGAATTTAAGGGCAGTACTAGATTGGCAGTTAGATCCCATCATTTTACATTTGAAATGGCTTAATGTATCCATAAGTTCTATGCTAACAGTTTCTTTTTTTGCATTTCTCACTTGTGGAACTCCTCCGGCTTCTTGCTTTCCAGTCAACTTTGATCTTCAAAAATTTAAATGCAATGTCAAACATTATTTTTAGTCTTCTTAATTGCTGTTCTTTTCTTTTTCTCTCTCTCCTTAATCTTTTTTTTTTCTTATATCCTCACACTTAGTGGCTTTATTGCTTTGCTTTGTTGGGGATGATTAAAATAAAAATAACAACAAAATTGTTTAGTATCAATTCAATGTGATGGCATCCATTAGTCATGAGTATAGGTTTCAAGCTATATATAAAGTACTTATCACTTGTAAAATTTTTAGTATTAGATGGTTGCACACTAATTGAAATTCATAAACCCAAGAGAGCAATGAAACCTTGCAAACACTCAAACAATGCATCTGTACAATAAAGCCTGAAAGACAGATTTTCTTTTTTCTATCACAACACAAAACTCCAATGCAATCAACAAAATGCCTAAATGGTGAGAAGCCTGAAACTTACAGTTATTGCACACCATCCATATATCTCTAATTTGGTGCCATCTCACTTCTGGTTATTCCCCAAACTGAAACAGGCACTAAAAGGTCAAAACCGTATTTGATGCCAAAGTTGACATATGCAATTGGATCAAAAGTTAAACAGAAGCTTTCTTCATGATCCAAATGAAAAGTGGATAAAATGTTTGGAGAAAAAAAAAAAAAAAAGAACGAAAGAAAAATGAGTATTGTTTGTGTAGTGGCATATCAACTCCTTATGGGTCATTTACTGCCAAAGTTTAATTTTCTTAAGAGCATTAGTAATCTCTTTTACAAAAATGTATTGCTGATAATTTTAAAAATTTATTTTCATACTTTCATAGTGCTTTAACCTCAGTTTGAGAGTTAACTATTAGTCCATATTTGGGACCCTAACAGGTGCTACAACCTCAGGTCAAGGTCATCATGGTAACAACAGTAATTAAGAAGTGGTTATACACTCCTCAAAACCTCCTGATCAGAGGCCTTGCTGCCAGATGCCATCATACCCAGGACACAAATGAGTATTAAGAAATAGGAAAATGTCATTCAAAACAAAGAAAAGAGTACTAAACTCTAATGTAGTATCAGTCTTAATCTCTGACAGTGAATATTGGATAATCTCATAGCTGAAGAAAATCTTGAGGTAACAGAAATGTGGTTCTACAGAAGAATGCTAAGAATCCAGAAGACTAAACATGTCAGCAATGAGGATTTTTTGTTTCAGGGTTTTTTTTTCACAGTTTATCAATCATTTGTAGGTTATTTAAAGCAAAAACATATTTCAGATTGTAAAGGTTGCTTACAGTATCTTGTGTTCACAAGTGGTCCCCCATGTAAGTAGTGACCAAGTTTGATGATGTTTAACTTCAATAATTGAACAAGGAAGTTTTAAGCAAAATGGAAACGAAAAGGATACATGCTTAGAATCAGGAGAAATTGAAATTTACAGAGGATGTAATGAAGAAAGAGTGCTTAGAGAATATGACACTGACAGGATAATCAAGGCAAGAGAGACAGAGAAAAACAGTGAGTAACCTAGCTAACAAGCTTGGTTTGGTTTGTTTTACAGTATATCATCCTCAACGGGTTATTTAATGCTGACAAAATTTTTATTGCTGGTAATATTTTTCTTCAAAAATCTATTTCTGGGAATATTTTTCCTTCAAGAAATCTATAGCTGGTCATTTTTTTTTCAAAGAATGTGTAACTGTTTGTATTGCTGGTATTTTTTTTTTTAAGTTTTGCTGATAATAATTTTTCCTTCAAAAATTATTGCTGGTAATAATTTTTTTATTACAAAGTATTTCTGGTATTAAAACCTATTTTTACACAAGTTTGGGTGTTAACTATTTGTCCATAGCTGGGACCCCAACAGGTGCTACCACCCCGGGTCAGGGTGGAGCCAGGAACACCAGCAATCAAGAGGTGGTTCCATACTCCTTAAAACCTCATGACCAGAGGTTTTGCTGTTGAATGTAGTTTATTGTCTTACCCAGGATGCGGATGTAGTTTATCCCCATACCCAGGATGAGTTAACAAGCTTGTATGAATAGGTTGCCATAAAAGATATTGGGAGAGATAGCTAAAAGATAAATCTTACTCAAAGTTATAAAGGATAAGAAGTTGTGGAGAGCCATGATCACTAATGTCCTGAAGGGATACAGCACAGAGAAGAAACTTAAAACAATTATGCTGAAAAAGAAACATGCAATCGGAGATCAGAGTTTGAATTCCAGTTGAACCCATTACATTCACTTACATGCTAATAACCTTGAGAAAGATATGATTCCTCTTCTTCCGCCAGACATGGGTAAGTAGCAGGACAGACTGGGTTCTATAGCCTTGGATGGCAACTGGTCTACCACAGAAAGAAATGGCAATCTACTGCAAGGAAAAAACCTACCTCATCACTCATGTATTGAAAGATACATGATTGCCTCATCATGTATCACTCATGGCACGTAAATGACTGACTGTAATCTTGATGAGATATAATGTGGAGCGATAGAATAGGCACTACGACTAGAAATAATCATTTCTTTTTCAGAATTTTTTTCACATCACTATTTTAGGTAAAACCATGACAGAGTGGGAAACGTTTTCATATGAAGCATTTTGGTCCTTTTTGACTACATTGGACTAAAGTGATGTTTACGTTGAGGAAACTATGGATGCACACAAAGGAGAATAGATACTGAGAATTTAAAATAAATGTTTTGGGTATATAGTATAGGTTATTTCATTTAGATTCTTTCTTTTTGTTTATGTTGCTATCACTTTCATTATTAAATATCCCACGCTGGGATAAAAGATTTGCTGAGAAAAGTGAAGTCGTAAGAATTTGGACATAAATTTACTGTGGATGATCAAGCAATTAAAGCACTTTCTATAAATTTTCATCTTAGCAAATTGTTTTCTCTTTTAATTAAAAGTAGGAGGTTTTGAATCAAAATTATGGTCAGACCGATTGCAATGAGCAACTAATGCAGAGTGTCTTGTTTTGTAAAAAAAATCCCTTTTGTGTTCATATCTTTTATTTAAATTCCTTGACATTTCTCCTATGTATTCCTTGTGGCAATTATTACAGGTGATAGATTAAATTCCTCCTTTAATTTCCCCATCAGTAATGTGATTTTTTATATTCTTTTCGACCGTCAGAAATTTGCATGTTACCAGCAAAATCTTATATTTGTGAGAACATAACATTCTTAAATATTCACCTTATGTGCATCCATTCTTTCCCCCCTCCACCTTTGGATTTCTTTATATTCAATACACATGCAAAGTCTCTATGCTGGCAGTAAATCATTTTTTTTCTTTATTTGCTTTTTCCTTTAGTTCCCTTACCAGTTATTTCATATATAAAACCTTAAAAGATATTTCTTGAGTAATTTTTTCGAAAAAGTGTCTTATCCCTCATCAAATACATTAATTTTTTTTTTCTTTATTTGCTTTTTCTTCCAATTCACCAACATGTTTCATGCTTAAATGCAATCTTCAGGCCATAAAGATTGCATTTAACCATGAAACAGACCATTGCCACTAAGTGTTGACCTCAATTTCCCAATCCAGGCAACTTTCAGGGAATGTTCAACTGAACAATTTATTTAATCTCCAAAAGTAAGTTGTTCTTTTTATTCTGACCATGCACAAGAACATCTAGTCCAGTTTTTTATTAGGTTGGTGCAACAATAATGACGTTTTCTAACATATGTTGCTATGTGAGAAAACGTCATTATTTTTGCACCAACCTAATATTAGGTTGGTGCAAAAATAATGACGTAATAATGTTGTTTTTTGACGTATTTTTTAACGTCAAAAAATGACATTATTACGTCATTATTTTTGCACCAACCTAATATTTTAGTACTGCTTAGTTATTGCTTGCCTTGTTCGAGTCCAGGGACTGAACTTACAATTACTATGTCAAATTCCCAAACCAACACTTTAAACCACTAGATGATTATTCTGTGAGACAATCCTGAATATAGAACTTATAGAGGGAGTCTTAAACCTAAGCTGCCTGTTGCAGACATCATAGGTTCTCTTTTTATACTGCTACTGCTGTCAAATTCATAAATTCTTTGCTTCTATTTATTTTACTTCCTCTCCTTTTCTTATTTCTTTAAGGTTTAAGAAATCTGAGCTTATAATTTGCACCCCATAAACAAGTCAGCAAATTAACAAACATCTGAATATTAAGAGATTGTATTGCAAGATATTTTTTTCCTCTCTTAAGTATGTAACTATTAAGCATTTATATTCTAAGCTTTCATGTAATTTTGCAATTCACCATCCAGGAAATATTCTCTTACTCTTTCTCTCTCACTTATTTTGTTTGTTTGTTTTTTGTTTTTTTTTTTAAACAAAACAACCTTTTTCCTACTACTAAGAAAAAAAAAAGGAAATTTCATCATTAAATAGTCCACTACTGCGTGTATGCATCAAAACTTATTTTCTTTCTTCACAAGTGGATACCTTGCAAGAGCTCCTGTATGTTGATTTTTTTATGAATTATCAACGCTTTGTGGGTTATTTAAAACATTTTGTATTATAAAAATTATTTTTTGTGAGTGAATATTGCATTAACAGTTTTTTGAAAATAAGGATTTTTCCAAATACAATTCTTACTATTTAACCCATAGCTGACTAGATGAGATTGATTCATACCTTTTTTGTTTTTGTTTGATTTGTTGACTATTGCTTTCAGTCTTTTACAGGTTATTTAAATCCAGAAAATATTTTCAGACTATTGTAGAATATTGGTTAGCTTGCCAGTGGTCTAACACACAAGTAGGCAAGTGTAGCCAAAGCTAATAACTCTTGAGTCATTTCATAGAGAAATATATGGGTGAATAAAGACCACTCATGCAAATGTATTAGGCAGGTCCATTCTAGGAAACAGAACAAGGCAGCCATGTTGGCAGGTAAGTCACTTGACTTCTACAACTATAAGAAATTTTCTTTTTTTGATATAATAATGATATACAGTTTCACTAATAGCTAAAGGGAGAAATGAATTATTATCTTTCTCAAAAGGTATTTGCATGCAAGTGTATATAACAAAAACTAGAGTTGAAACAATGCTCCATCCATTAACAATTCCAAACCATTACTGACACCACTCACACAACCAAACTTACAGCACCTGGTATTCCCTAGTGGTCACCCATCAAGCTACTGACCAGGCTCAATACTGCTCAACTTTAGTGATCATATGGGAATTGAAGTTTCAATGTGAAGTGACTGTAAGCACCTTTCCCAAGGATATTTATTCATAAATGAATGTAATTAACCCGACTAGAATTTGAACTTGGCTCTCCAATTTCTCATTCTGAGCCGCTATCCATTACCCCACCCACACATTCAAGCCAGTGTATAGGCTTTGTTTTTCTTTAAGTTTATGTAATGTTCTACATATATCTTTTGATTTGATGACCTTAGTTTCTCTGAAAGTTTACAAATGCTGATCAAGTTCACCTTACCTCATATTTTTAACCATCATAATCAACAACTGATGGTCATCTATTTGTGGATTTATTTAAAACTAGGTTAAAAGCCACCCTATCTGGCTGCCGTTTAATCTGAGTTTTCATTTGCACGGGATGTTCTTTTCCTCACTGCAGCCTTGGCACTTGATTGCAATCTGGTCCTTTGTTTGTGGAGATTTCTTTTTGCAATGCATACTGCTGTCGTATGTGATAGGCAACAATAAACTATAGAAGAATTCAAAATTGATCACTGCATTTAAGTATTGCATTAATACATTAATATTTAAACTTACCTTTTAAAAGTTGAATGATAATTCTTCTGTTGTCACTTAATTTGAAGACAATTTTATGTGCGTAGGTCCTTACTTTCTGTACAAACAATTATTTTTATTTCATGGGTGACTTTTGCTGGATTTTGATTATTCCCAAATTTATTTCCAAGTTACTAAAATTATTGTAAAAAAAATTTGTCACAAAAAATAAAGTTAAAAAAATCAACAAAAAACAGTAGCAGTAATAAAAACTTGGGAATCCAAAATTTCTGTAATATGAGCTACTGAAAGTTAGAGTTGTGTTCCTTTAATTGAAAAAGGGGGGAGACAGTGCCATTCACATTTATTATATGGAAGACGTTACCATCCTTACAACACTGAAACAAGTGGCCAAATATAGTATAATTTCTTTACACTTCCAAAAATCTTTGAGTAGTATCAGCATCTTCCAGACTCAGATTAAAATTATGCCACAAAATTGACAGAATCTTAATATTTCAATCTGCCATCATAATATGTAAAGCAAAAAGAAAACCGATTCCTCAAAGGTTAATTCCTCGATCAGTACAATTTTAACTTCTTCGTGTCTAGGGTTAACAGTTATCTTCACATAAACTCTCTCTTACTCTGTAACCCTCTACCTCGAGTGGATTTTGGGCCTTGTACAGGTGAACATCACTGTAAAAAAAAAAAAAAAAAAAAAAAAAAAAAAAAAAAAAAAAAGAAAAAAAACTGTTTAGTATTAATACTAGACTCTCCCGTTGTTTTTTTGATGTAATAGGTTCAAGCAGCTCAGTTCTTAAATCCAACAGTCCAACTATCCATAGATATCATTTGATTATAGTGGTAAAGGCTTGTGTAGAACCAACCACACTTTTTAGGAGCACCAAATACAGAACTGGTGCACAGTTTACCACAAAGTCCCCAAATGACCCTCCACAGGTTCTGAATTCAGAGTTGTCTTTCTCTTAGACCAGTTGCCATCCAAGGATATAGAATCCAGTCTGTCCTGTTATTTACCCATAGCTGGGGGGAGAAGAGGTGGATTCATGTGTTTCCCAAGCATTTTAACACATAAGTGAATATAACAAATTCGATTGGAATTCAAACTCAGCTCTTCAATTCCTCTGCAATTCATTACTCTACCATGCCTATAATGATATTATAATTATAATAATTGAATGGCACCACAGTCTTAAATATGTTAAAAAAAAAATATATATATATATATATATATATAACTGTGGTCAACTCTTCTGGTTACATTATAGAAATGTTACATGTTTATATGAGAAATATTATATTAAAGGAATTTTTAAATTGCAAATGGCAGATAAATAAACTGTGAGAGTAAGATACAGTGACTACTCATAAATAAAACATTTTTTTCAAGATTTTTAAGCATAAATGTTAAGAGGTAAGTATAGCAAATGTGATACCAAACTCCTAACATGCATTTGACTAGAAAAAGAAACCTTCTACAAACTAAGCAAAGTACTAAAAAACAGGAAAATTTCATTATACAAACCATGAAAAGAGTACTGAACTTCTATGTAATATCAATCCACCTATATGGCAAATTACCTTTGAGAAAAGTATGTATCCACCTCTTCTTCCTCTAGCTATGGGTAAATAGCGGGGCAGACTGGATCTTATAGCCTTGCATGACAACCAGTCTAGAAGAAGGACAACTCTGAATTCAACAGCCTCACCAACCTGCAACTGGCCAAGCATGGTGAGTACATCTACACCCAATGTAAACATGGTCAATCAGGACAGACTGGGTCATATAGCCTTGGATGGAAACCAGTCTAAGAGAAAGACAACACTGAATTCAAACCTTTCAACTGAGTTAAATCGCCTCACCAACCCAATGCAAGCAAGAGTATGGCTATATATGGTACATTATGGAGGGGTTTCTCAGTAGGAGTGAGAAGGTCTTAGATTTGAATCTGGTGCACTTTCAGCAGTCCTGGGAAGATATATATGGCAGTGAATGCTGCACATAGAAGAGAAAACTACAAAAGAGAAATGCAGCCCGACTGAAGGATGCTGAGACAGAGTGTGTAAGCAAAAAAAAGAAGTCTTCAGAAAAATTGAAACAAGAAGTCAGAATCAGAAAGAGATAACTAAAATTTCTTTAAGGAAGGAAGGAAAGAATGACTGACAGACAGACATATCAAAGTCAAAAGGGACAAGAAAGCAGCAGGCCACCTATGTGATAGTGTTGTGTTCGTAGGTGGCAGAACTGGGTGGGTGGAAGTGGTGGCAAAAAGACATATTACTAAGAGCTACAAGGCATAGGAAGTTGCGGAGAGCCATGATTACCCACATCTTGAAGGGACATAACATATAAAAGAAACAAATTCTATGTTTATTTGAGAAAAATAAATCGCATATGTCGTCAGAATTCACATTTTTGCATCATCCATTTTTGCAACAACATTTTCCTGTTTCTTAATACTTTGCTTAGCTTTAATATCAGAGTTTGAATAAAATGAATAGAACTGAAAAAGCTTATTGAAGACACACACACACACACATATATATATATATATATATATATATATATATATATATATATATGTGTGTGTGTGTGTGTGTTTGCCTGTCATCCAGTTCACACTCCTCCCTGGTCAGGAGTGGAGATTTATCCCTTGTTTCCTGTTTAGACTTGGGTTTCTGGTTCCTCCTAAAGTCAGCTCAATTGTCCTAATGCTTGTTCTTTCGTATGCTAACATAAATCCATCCAGTAACCCTCTACCTTGGGTCTTGTATTGTATTGGGTGAAAATTTAAAAAAGAAAAAAATTAATTTTTTATATATATATATATATATATATATATATATATATATATATATAACATTAGTTATCCGAACAAGTCAGGCAATATATTTTGTTTGAGTAACTGATCTGATCATAAAAAAGCAGGTTTCAAAATTGGATTTCATTCACTCAAGAACTGCTCAATCTTCTCTTTCCAATACTGACAGAATTCAAAATCATTGACTAATTTTCCATCCTGAAGCTTCTTTTAGCCAAGACACAACATTGCTAGCCTATCACTCCTATCACCATTTCCACAGAAAGCGTTTAGATTAACTCCATTCTTTTGTTCCACCAGTTCAGACCTTTATACCTAGAATACCCCACGTTACTTACACACAGCTGAATCACCTATATTTCCTCCATGTTTGAAATGTAAGAAGGAAATTCTACTGATACATTTTTTTCCTTACCAAACTACCAATTTGGTGAAGTTCTATATGCACATCTTCAGAAAGGACACAAGATATAAAAGAAACAAGCACTATTTTTTATTAAGCACATTTTAATCTATGTTGTCAGCATAATTTTTTGCAACAAAATTTGCTTGTTTCTTAATACTTTGCTTAGCTTTAGTGTCAAAGCTTGAATAAAATGTAGGTGCTTCCCTAACACTACAATCTCTTCAAGTCAAGGGTCAATCATTATCTACCCACCTTAACCTTATAATCTTCACTTTCTGTCATCTCTTTCAGTCATATCACGCACCTTATTTGTCATAACCATTTTAACAGTAACCCTCTACCTCGAGTGGCTCTCGAACCTTGCGCTGGGTGAATTATAGTATTTAAAAGTAAATAAAAATATGAAAAGAAGAAAAAAAGTGATCAAAAACACTCCTAACATGATTTTATTTGTCCGTCATCCAAATCCTGAAGATATGGATCTGAAAATTCAAGGACTCATGATGCAATACAATCTTCTTACAGGCACAGTTGATTACTCCACAGATTTCTTTTCATGATTTGAATAATATATATATATATATATATATATATATATATATATATATATATATATATATATATATAGCTTAAATTACATCAACAATGTTTAAAATGGCTGACTGTCATCAAACTGACTGCTTTTCCTTCATTATCACAAAATAACAGATTTGTATTGCAGGCAAGTCATAAAATTAAATATTTAAAGAACCTTGAAATTTCATTCAGAAAACCACAGGACTTGACTTTTTAGTGTTGGACAAACAACAAATATTGATATCTAGTAAAATTACAT
Organism: Acanthosepion lycidas; assembly: GCA_963932145.1. Taxonomy (NCBI): domain Eukaryota; kingdom Metazoa; phylum Mollusca; class Cephalopoda; order Sepiida; family Sepiidae; genus Acanthosepion; species Acanthosepion lycidas. The sequence continues at coordinate 36,806,128 of OZ010613.1, forward strand.
AACATTCATATATTTTAATCTGTACCATAAAAGAAGAGCTGATTCTGTCAGTTGCACACTGCTTTTGTTTCGTTTGGTTTATTTTGTTTTACGGCATGTCAACCTCAATGGGTTATTTTATGCCAACAAGATTTTTATTGCTGGTAATATTATTTTTCAAAAACGTATTGCTGGTAATAAAACCTATTTTCATAGTGTTTTGAACCCAGTTTGGTGGTTTAACTATTTACCCATAGCTGGAACCCTAACAGGTGCTACCACCCTGGGTCAGGGTTAACCGATGAATACCAGCAATTAAGAGGTGGTTCCATGCTCCTCAAAGCCTCCTGATCAGAGGCCTTCCTGTTAGATGTAGTTTATTGTCTTACCCAGGCTGCAGATATAGTTTATCATCAAACCCAGAATGGCACTGATTTTGTGTGTGCAGGTGACTTACATGCACTTGTGTTATTTAATATCTACACAAATGTGCACATGCATTTTGACTGTGTTGGAAATATAACATTAGATTAAGATATTCTTCTTTCAGACAGTGTGGATACCCTCTACCATGGGCTGAGTAATAAAATCCAAGCTGGAACAAGCAAAAATAATAACTTTTTTTTATCCCTCCACACATACACACACAAAAAAAAAAAAATTTTTTTAAATTACTCAGTAATAAATAAAATTATTTTTTAGCTTTTTTTTTATTGTTATCTTCTCTTAAATTTTGCAAAAGTATTTTTAGGGCTGTCTTTCAATTAAAATATACATGTGCAAAAGCAAGCAAATATACATAGACAATTTAAATTAAACTGAAAGGGATATCTGTCTCACAACAACTCCTGGGTAACAGGAAAAGATTATAAGCTGAAATGTGCAGCCCTTTGAAATAATTTTTATGATTTCTTTTGAATTTAAACTGAATATATTTCCTAATAAATGTATTTTAAATGAATAATTTAGATTTTAAATTTGATCATGTTGCTGTCAAGCAAAGTGACAAGTACCAAATTAGTAACATATAAAAAAAAACAAATCAGATCTCCGTCTTTAACGACTGGCTTATCCATTTACAAATGTAAATGACTGGACTGACAAGGTTAAAAATAGAAGTAACAGTTTCTTACTGTTATCGGTCAACTAAGATGATGATAGGTGGAAAGCTTTTCTCAAGTGTTGATTCCTCCAATCTTTTTCTATCACTGAAGCATGCCAGTGCGCTAAGACATTTTAGTAAACAAGTTTTACTGAAATTTCCAGTTTAATTAATGATTCTGATATTTTTCTCCCCAACTTTCTAACATCATTCCAGCCCCAACATCCAATTTCCAACCTCTTCATGAAACCATTATTCCCCCACCCCTTCTCCTGAACAAGTAATTCTATCTGCAGCTGCTGATTGTCCGACATTATATCTTTGGTCTTGGGAATCTTGACAATTTTTTTTTTGTTTTTGTAAAATGTTATGTCGCTTCAGGTCATAGACAATTAGTGTTCACCACAATTTTTTTTTTCTTAATGATCTGTGAGCTTTGTCTATATTTCTGAGATGAGGTATTATGTACACTATTTACATTATTCGGACTATTGTCCTCATCTTTGTCGCCATATTTATTACAACGTTTCGGCCCTTCAGGCTCTGTCTATATTTATGAGATGAGGTATTATGTACACTATTTACATTATTTGGACTATTGTCCTCATCTTTTTCACCATATTTATTACATTTCAGCCGTTGTACACTCCGGCCTTCTTCACGTGGTTGGAATGTCGAACTGAACCCTTTATTTCACTCACTGTTCTAGTTCCATGTGCCATGTCTAATGGATGTCAGCTATCAGTTATATCCTGTTAATTCTCCTCACATGAAGAGGCAGCTAGTTTACTGTCAACAGCCATTGAAAGAAGCTTGGAAGTGTTTACAATCTACAGTGGACTATACATTCCAGAATTTATGGTTAATTTTCTTTCCTTGGTGGCAAACCAATTTCAGAGTTTGTACCACAAAATCAATCTGTTACTCAGAACACCAGTCTGCCAAGTTATTTAACCCATACCTGGGAGTGGGTAGGGACAGAAGAAAAGGATTCATGATTCTCCCAAGGATATTAGTGAGTAAATGAATATAACAGATAAGGCTAGAATTTGAATGGGCTCACCATTCCATTTATGGTGCTGATAACCATTTTGTTGATTAAATTTCCCTCCCCTCCAAAAGAGAAAAAAAAAAAAAAAAAAAAAGTCAAGATTTCTAGTTTTATTAATCTTCTCTTCTTACATCACTATTTTGTTTCTGTTTTTTTTTTTTATAAATTTTTATTATTTTACAAGCATAATTTTATATTTACAACATTCTAAAAACCAAAATTAGAAATAATGCAATGCCATATTTATCATTTACCAATTTATAAAGAAATAAATATGAATTTTTTTTTTATTTATAAACATTTACTAAATTATTAAAATACACAAACCAACTATAAGGAAATCCTCATTTACCTTTCAATAAAGTTTGAATCGACTGGCAATTAGCTTATGTTTTGCTAACCATTCCAATAAATAGTGTAAATAAACAATCAAATAAATAAAAAATGTTTATTATTTTTGTTGCTAATTCTCAAGAACAAAGAAAATGTACAAATTCACTTTCATGAGTTTTATTCCAATACTTAGCTTCATTTTTAAAACAAAAAATATTGCCAAAGCCTGAAGGAAGTTAAAAAAAAAAAGTGATGTCATGGGAAAAAAGTGTCCTTTTGAACGTGTCTTATTGCAAGCACATTTGTCCATGTTTGCTGATTGATTTAACTCTTACAATCATAATTAACTTAATTACAATTTTTTAGTTTAATTATTAAGAAAATATTATTGCCTGAAGTAAAAAAAAAAAAAAAAAAAAATAGAAAAATTTATGATTTTTTTAAACTGTAAAATAAATGAAAATTTTTCGATAAAAAGAAAAATTCTCAACTTCGATGATTAAACAAAAATAGTTTTGCTAAAATGAACAGATTAACATAAATTTCAAGGATTAAAAAAATTCAGTTAATCCTCTTTTGACGGATCTGACAATAATTCCTCAAATGTTTTTCTAACCATCATTTCATAACTCAAGGACAAATCGAGGTATGCCCACCAAAGTTTCTAGGGTTTCTAATGAGACAAAAGAGCCTATTTGCAAAATTTCCCCAACAGGTCCAATTCACAATATAATTGGAAACCGGTCCCTTACTTTGTGTCCACAGGTTAGCTAAATCAATTTTTTAACCTTTTGTTTAACCATATAATATAGACATGTAAATTAAATATTTTCCTTGCAGAAACTAAAATTAGAGACATTTTTCCAGGTCTTTCTTTCCAGTCAATTAAAAAAAAAAAAAAAAAAATAATCAAGGGTTACACCTAAATTCACAACTGATATAGAAAGTGGCTGGTTAAATTTATAGCAAAATTATTATTTGAAATCTTGTGTGATACCCCTAGCCCTAGATATTAAAACATGGTTCAAAAGTTCATGTGGAATTACAAATAAGATCTGATTCAATATTTACTTTTTTTTAGTCCTTTCATGACAGATGATCATGACTTTCTAGTTTCTTTATTGTTTGAATTGCTAGGTACTCCCGATATATGTCACACGACCCACATATCAAATTCAATAAATACATAGGTCAAATCCATGATTGCTTAAGTAACATAAACTGTTTGGTCAATGAATATCAAATGTTTCTTGTATGGAAATGGCTAATTTCATCATTCAATCAGTTAAGTCTCATATGTGATACACACCTGTGCAATCATGTCTCTTGACTAGGCAAAAGATTTCCTGCAGTAGGCTGCCATTTCTTTCTGCAGTAGAATGGCTGCCAACCAAGGCTATAGGGCCAAGTCTCACTCTGCTATTCAATCCATAGCTGTTGGGGAAAGATATAGATTCATACTTTTCACTAGGGTATTTGCATACATGTAAAAAAAAAAAAAAAAAAAAAATCAGCTGTACAATTTCTCATACTGGACCTCAACATTATTTGTCTTCTGTAGGAAAAATCTTAAAATTAAATTAATTTAGCTGGGCAACTTCATGCAAAAAACCAGGAATTACAAATAATATTAATTCATCAGCTTTTGGCATTCTTGCTTCCCCTATCATAATTTACAGTACCTATATGCAGACTGTTGTCTTCATTTTTGTTGATACTATTACAACGTTTCAGCCATTGTGTCTTCCAGCCTTCATCAGATTTATATCAATCCAGGTCACCTACAGGTAATTTTGAACTGAATCTTTTATCAAATCTACAGGAGTAGATTGCTCACCTCTTGTTCGTTCTTTTTTTTTTTTTTTTTTGTAATGTTCAGCCTGTACACAGCCCAGCGGACACTAGAGGTAGAAGGTTACAGAGAAAGAGGAACAGTTTATGCAGATAGGTGGGGAAAATAACAGTTAACCTTAGAATTGAACAGTTTAAGAGGATGTTTCCCTGATCACTTTATAGTGATCAGGGAAACATCCTCTTGGGAGTCTGTTCTACAGGAAGAGACTGTTCAAGTGGAACATACCTCTCACCAAAAGAATACAGAGGGAATGAGGGTGGTTTGCTATAATGTAAGTTGCATGGCAGGTCTGAAGGTTAGAACTAGTGGAACCAAGGAATGCAGTTTGTCTGAGCACTTTCCATGTAATTCGCAATAGAGCAATGAGAGGTTTGCCATGTCTGTGTAGCGGGGGACGGTTGAAAAGTGGAAAATAATTTGTTACCCACAAGAACACACAGACTAATTTATGCCTACGGATATCCTGGCTAGTTCATATGTAGTACTGCTCAGTTACTGCTCACCCTGTTTCCACCGACTCCCAGTGTACTGCCTAGCCTGGAGATTGAACTCACAATTGCTACATCAAATTCATGAACCAATTTAATCTACTAGACTAGGACAACAGGCTAGTGGAATAAGTGTTGATCTATGAATTTGGTGATATGTCCCATAGAGCATGTTTAAAAGAAAGAAAAAAACCACTGTGTTTAAAAGAAGTGCATGTAAATATATATATATATATATATATATGTATATGTACAATAAAATGTAGTTTTAAGGTGTTATATTTATAGAGTGAAAGTTTGTTTTGTTTTATGGCATACTAACCTCAATGGATTATTTAATGCTGACAAGATTTTTATTGCTGGTAATATTTTCTTTTTCAAATATTTATTACCGATACTATTTTTTTTTTTTTTTTTTTTACAAAGTATTTCTGGTATTAAAATCTGCTTTTAAACTTTCATAGTATTTTGAGTCAGGTTGGGGAGGGGTATTCAACTATTAGCCCATAGCTGGAACCCTAACAGGTGCTACTACCCCAAGTTAGGGTGGACCTGTGAACACCAGCAATTAAGAGGTGATTCCACACTCATCAAAACCTCCTGATCAGAGACCTTGCTGTTGGACGTAATTTATCGTCTTACCCAGGACACGGATGTAGTTTATCATCATACCCAGGACAGGTAGAGTGAAAGTAATTAATATACCAGACAGAGAGTATGTAAATATAAGCAGTATGGACAGAGACTTCAACACCAAATGGAAACAGTCGGCTTCATGCTTGAACACAGTCTTCAAGGCTTGAGGCTGATTTTCATAAAACAGACCGTCACTATTCAGTGTTAGACTGTGTCCACACTTCTCGTTTCTGTTTTTTGGCACCTGTATTTTGTTTCTTTGTATGTTTTAGCAAATGTAAAACAAGCAACCATACTGTACTATACAGTAAACATGACAAATATCAAAAATAAAGAAACTAAACCATGTATAGAGTGAGGATACAAATGGCAGAGGTTTATCTCCCCCGCCCTTTAGGATTAGGGTTTCCAGCTCTTTCTAAAGTCTTCTTCAGCTCTCCCAACACTTGTCCTTTCCTGTGCTAATATAATTCCACCCAGTAATCCTCTACCTTGAATGGCTCTTTGGCCTTGTATTGGGTGCACATTAGTAAAATAAAAAATAAACACAAATTCATATTTCCTAATATTCCAATATATATATATATATATATATATATATATATATGTATGTGTGTGTGTGTGTGTGTGTGTGTGTGTATCTAGGCAGCAATCCTTCTTTCATGCACATCACATTGAATATGACAGACAAGGTACTTTTAGTTTTTTTTTATACAATTTCTTATATGATCTAATAATTATTTTTTCCAGATGAAAAATTACATAAAAACTGTCTGAATGTTCTTTTTTTCTGAGTGCTTTTGGCTACACATTTAGCCATTTTCAAGGATTAAATATTTTAGGTGTTAAATAAGAAATAATTTGTTGCATGTATATATTTATGTTTCCATTTTTCAAAACACAGTCAAGATATTGTGTCCATGCTCATATTATTCAGTGTTGGATTTTTTGTTTTTATTAATAAAGCTTCCATTATTTTTAACCTATTTTTTGCATGTAGATGATGCTATTATATTCGTGTTGCTAACAAGTATGTTACAAATATATATATATAAGCCTATTTTGCTGTATCACAGCACATCAGTGTGGCTAGACATCAGACTGCTTCAAGCTGGGATTGAAACAACCAATTTGGTGTCAGAGACTCTACCCCTAAGCTATCAGCTTGTGTGTGTGTGTGTGTGCTTGGATACTTATTTATAATATAATAACCTCATCCCTATGTAAAAATGTAAAAAAAAAAAAAAAAAAAAAATGAAAATAATGAAAGTATTATTAATAAAAAAAGAAAAAGCCAATGCTCAATAATCACAACTACGAACAGTTACAATGTGCTGGATGTGTCTGAAAAATAAAACATTCCTATGTCTGTATACACATGAGTCTAGATACATAAATAAAACAATCTATACATTCAGTTAAAAGGAAAAATAAAATTCATCCTTGATAATGGCTAAAATTATATCCAAAAGCACTCAAATATACAAAACATTTGGACAATTTCTATATAATTAATGTCCAAAAAAGTAAATTATAAGACATGAAAAATTAAATAGAAAACTTAACCACAGTATCTTATCGGTTGTTTTAATGAAACGTGTGTGTGTTGTTCATTAGTGTAAGTATTTGTGTATTTAGGTAGCAAATTCTCTTTTAGACATGTCTGACTGAATAAATTACAGACATTATGTCTGCTAATTTTTAATAAAATCCATTCATACTCACAAATAACCTTCCATGTATTGATGTTAAAGGATGAGAGAAATGTGCTATAGCTGTTTAAATTTCTTTTATTTTCATTTCCCAAGTACTTTTGATCTTTTTCCAAGATCATCTTTGGGGATGCAAGTGGTACAAAATGAAAGTTGGGAACACAGTCTATTGGAATAAAAGTTAAATCGTGAACTTCACCTCAGTTCTGTTCAACTCCCACTCTCTCAGTCAGAGAGCGTGCTATTTGTCTTTTTAGATCAGTCCATTTTGTGGGGGTACTCCAGTACTCCACAACAAAATCAGGCATTCAAACTCAATGAAATTTAATAACCATCTGGCAGAGAGAATGGATCCCTGGGTGAACTTAAAGGTCACATTTGTATGGCACACTAGTGAAACTGAAAATAAAACAATATCAAGCAATGATCTTACTCAATGAAATAGTCATCATGTGTGTGCGTTTTAATTGATTGATTTTTTTTTTTTTTTTTACAGTTTATCAACCTTTTGCAAATTATTTAAAAGCCAGAAAATATCTTTAAATTCTAAGAATTTGTGGGGGTGAGGAATAAGGATTTACTGATACCAATCCTATTATAATTAACCCATAGCTGAGGGTAGAAGAGGTAGATTTGTACCTTTCCAAATGATTCTTGCACATAAGTAAATATAACAAACCCAACTGGAATCTGAATTCATCTCTCTGACTTCCAATTCTGAACCATTACACCAACCAGACATCCAAGCTTGCAGCACAAGGTGTTCTCAAGGCGTCACTCATCTAGGTACAGACTAAGCTTGATGCTGTTTAACTTCAGGATTATACAAGAAGCAGTATTTCAACATGACATGCCCATAAGCTGTGTGTGTGTGTATATATATATATATATATATATATATATATATATGTATGTATATGTAGATCAGTATACATATGTGATAAATTAACGAAATAGGAATTTTGTAAAATATTACACACACTTGAGATGTTATGCTGAAATTTGGCAAAATCCTGAAATGGCTTCCTCAAATTTCAAGAAATGCGAAACAGGAAATGCTGGATAATTTGACAAATGAACAAGTTCATCAATCAGACGGATGTCACAGTGCACACACAAATACAAGGGCCCGGAAATAACATTAAGAATTATAATGATAAAAATTAATGCTATTTGCAAGACATTGTTTTCTATTAGCAATGCTATTCTCAAAGCATTTGAAACTTAATCCTAAATGCTTGAAGTCTCTAAGTCTTCACAAATTTAACCATGGCTAAATTCAGGACAATTAAATTTTCCTGCATCTATAAACATTCTTTAAAATAATCAATCCTGACCAGGAATTGCTACTTCAGTCACTTTCTCACCAACATGACGGGGCTTCAAACTGTCTTTTCTACAAATATTGTAGAAATATTTGTGATGAGATTTTTTCACTGTTGACTCTACATGAATTTAAACATGCTATTAGATTTACAACTAGGTCTCACCGTTTTATTGTTGAACTAGATGCAACTGCCACTTCTCACAGTTTCTTTTCTCATACTCCTTGCCTGTGAAACTCCCTTTAGATTACTTGCTTCTCTGCTACCTACAAACTTAAATTTAAATGCAATGTCAATTGCAATCTTTGGTCTTAATGAACCCTGTTCTTATATATCGTCTTTTCCTCAGTCCTCCTCACTAAAATCTTCTCATTCACTTTCACGCCCTAAGTTCTGTTGGCATTATTGCCTTGCTTGGGGTGAAATAATAATAATAATAATAATAATAATAATAATAATAATAATAATAAAAAAAAAAAAAAAAAAAAGAAAACTAATCTTGTCCAAAGCATATAACTCCTTGCCTCAATATGTTGTCATATTTTGATCACATGACCTTCCTGAAATTGAGCCCAAGCCAACAAAACATAATTGGTCCATGTGACTATATTTCTGAGATGAGGTTTGGTTTGTTTTGTTTTACAACATATCAAATGCAATGGGTTTTTTAATGCTGACAAAATTTTTAGTGTTGGTAATATTTTTTTCCAAAAATCTATTTCTGGTAATATTTTTCCCTTCAAAAAATTTACTTTTGGTAATATTTTTTTTCTACAAGAAAATTTTTTTTTCTTCAAAAATCTATTTCAGGCAATAATGTTCTTTCAAATATGTATTGCTGGTAATTTTTTTTTTATGAAAAAAAAAAAAAAAAAAAAAAAAATGGATTGCTGATAATAATTTTTTTTACAAAGTATTTCTGGTATTAAAACATATTTTTACATTTTCATAGTGTTTTAACCAGAATTTGGGGGTTAAATATTTGCCCATAGCTGAGGCCCTAACAGGTGCTACCACCCCGGGTTAGGGTGAACCTGGGAACACCAGCAATTAAGTAGTGGTCCCACACTCCTCAAAACCACCTGATCAGAGGCCTTGCTGTTGGACGTAGTTTATTGTCTTACCCATGACACGGATGTAGTTTAACATCATACCCAGGACAGTTCTGAGATGAGGTATTGTAACTATTTATTTACATTATTTATATTGTTCAGACTGTTATGAGTTGCAAGTTCAATCCCTGCCCACAGCAGAGAGAACAAAAACTTGGAGAGTTGAGTTATCAAGAAGAATTAACTAAAACTAAGATAACCAAAGGAATGGAATTAGAACAATCTGCCCCTGTGGACATAAAGGGTTCTGTTTGAAATTCCAACAATATGGCGTCCATATGATCCAAATATGGGTTATGGAATTAGTGATACCATTCATCTTGATATTTATAGTTGTCATGAGACAGTAGTTGTCATTCTTGCCACATGTAACTCACCATATTTTTGGCTCATCAGGGTATATACATACATATACAATATGTTTTTGATAAATTATAAATAATATATATATATATATATATATATATATATATTTATAGATATATATATATATATATATATATATATATATATATATATATATATTTCTTTTGCTTTTGATCTGGAGTTCAAGAAATTCCTTAGTAAACTTAATGTTCACTTTTTCTCTTTTATTCTCTGCCATCACATTTAAAATAAAGGATTATTTTCTTACTTTAAGTCATACATGAGACACCTCTATAACCTAAAAATAGGTTTTAGAACCTGTGATACTATGACTCTTAACATGCGCATCTGTCATGAGACAGTAGCTGTTATTCTTGCTGCATGTAACTGATCATAATGTTTTGGTTCATCAGTGTATATACACAACAATTTGTTTTTGATAAAATTATGAAAATGTTAAAATATATTTTCTCTCTTTCTGTCTATCTAAAACCAGACAAGTTCTTAGGATATCACCTGTAAACTAGGAATTGTTATATTTGTGCTTTTGATCTTTTTTTTTTTTCACATTTAAGATATGGATTTTTTTTCTATAAGCAGTATATTTGGAACACCTGTGACCCAAATATGGATTAAAGAACTAGTGATACCTCTGATCTTGACACGTGTAACTAACTTTAACTTAAGTGCCATGCGTGATACATGCTTATGCAATCATGTATCTTTCGATATATGACTGACGAGGCAGATTTTTTCCTGCAGTAAGTTGCCATTTCTTTCTGCGGTAGACCAGTTGCCATCCAAGGCTATAGAACCTGGTATGACCTGCTATTTACCCATAGCTGGAGGGGTAAAGAAGAGAATTCATACCTTTCCCAAGGGTATTAGCATGTAAGTGAATGCAATGGATTTGACTGGAATTCAAACCCTGATCTCCGAATCCTCAATCTGAGCCGCTATCCATTACTCCATGTTGTCTTTTATTGATTGATCGATTCATTCAATCATTTTCTAAGGCTTATCAACACTTTGCAGGTTATTTAAAGTCAGGAAATATTTTTAGATCATAAGAACTTTTTTCTTTTGAGATAATAATTCTTGAGTGATACAAGTCTTACTAATTAACCCATAGCAGGTGGGAGAAAAGGTGTATTCATACCTTTTCTCCAAGGGTAATTGTGTGTAAGTAAATATAACAATAACTTGTCTCTCCGAAACAAGACAAGCAATGACTGATTAGTACTAAACATAAAAGAGATATCTCTAGACATGAACAAAAACAATCTATTTACATTGTTTACATCTTTATTGCTATATTCATGATGTTTCAGCCACCATATGCTCTGGCCTCCTTCAAATCATTGGAATTTTGAACTAAACCCTTTATTTCATCTACCAGGGTAGACTGTTCTAGTTCCCTGTGTCATGCCTCTTCCTGAGTCTCAGTTATCTTCCTTTAACTCAACTCTCCAAGTTTCTGTTCACCACTTCTGTATTGAACTTCCAACACTTTAGGTCAAGTCACTGGATCCAACCAACACTTTTATTCACTAAGCCATCTGTCCTAGAGGACATCAGTGTATGAATTTTTGGGACTTATAAACTTAATGTCTTAATAACCTTTTTTACCAGAGCTGATATTACAATTTATTTATTCCCGTAGATTAAAATACAGGGTTCAGTTTGAAATTACCTGAAGGTTACTTGGACTAACAGGCACCTGAAGAAGGCCAAAGGGCACAACTGCTGAATTGTTATGAAAACATATCTTATTAATTAACCTATAGCTAGAGGGAGAAAAGTTGGATTCATTCTCAGTTTAACAATTCTGAGCCATTATCCATTACATTATCTGCACATCCAAGCTTACAGTGCCTGGTATACCCAAATGGTCACCCATCTAAGTACTGACAAGGCTTGACATTGCTTAACTTTGGTGATCATATGGGAACTACTGTTTCAAGGGGATAAGACATAGTTGCCATGTGACAGTAGCTGTAATTCTTGCCACATGTGACTGGCCATATTTTAGGGCCCATGCACATAATTTACTTTTGATAAATTATAAATAATGTTTAAATATATATTTTCTCTCTCTTCCCTTCTATGAAGAGCACAAACATTTAAGCCATTACCTGTAAACTAGGAAATTGTGTTTTGTTTGTTTTTTTATTTTATTAAGAGCTTTCTAAGTTATTAGAACAATCATGAAATTTAAAACATGGGGTTATGTTTTTCTTTTTTGCAGTGGTACATGTAGTGCCTCTATAAATCCAGAAAAATGTTACGAAACTTCTAATACTTTAGATCTTGACATACAGAATTGTGGTTCTTGCCATATCACAGAACATTTTGTTTTTGATAAATTATAAAACATGTTTAATTGTATTTTTCCCCTTTTCTTCTATCTAGAGCCCAAATTCTTGGGCCATTACCTGCAAGTGAGGGAATTATGTTTACATTTCTTTTTTTTTTATCCCGTGACTTACAAGGTATTATCACATCTAAAATATGAGATTATTTTTTTTTTTATTTTCTCCGAGCTGGCAATTGGATCAAAGATAACATTTGTTAAATGATTAGAGGTTAAACTAATGTTGGCACGGTTGCAGCCCAAAGGTTAGGAGAGGCAAGACAACTTGCATTTGTTTGGCACTTCCTGGGGAAATTTTTATTACGTATCTCTCAACTCAGTCATTCACTTGTACTTTCATGTTTATTATGAACTAATATTGTTTCTTTTTGCCAAAGAGGAACTCAGTAGTTGTTCGGGCCATCCTGTTTTTAACCTCCTGTCAGCAAAAAATATTAACGCTTCTGCTTACATACACTTTAACCTCTCCAACTTGTAGGAAATTTTAGATTTATGTGGAAAATAAACAGATTTAAAAGAAGTTCTTTATTTCATCACTTCTCAAGGAGGGGCAAATGGTGTAAGTGTTATCAGCACAGGAAGTAAATTCAGCATACAGAGTTCAATTCTAACTAATTCCAATACTCTTGGAAAAGGTATGAATTCATTTTCTCTCGGCTCTGAGGTAAATAGCAGGGCAGAATGGGCTTTGAGGTGGCAACCAACCGAGAAGAAAGAACTGAATTCAAAACCAACCTGAAAAAGGATAAGCTTTATCAGGTTATCTTACACTAGACACACCACTGTTGCTATGGCTACAGTACATGTGCTGTCATTAAAACCCTAATAACTTATAGGATTCTTGATATTGCATGATGATTTTTTTAAAAGTGCTTCAGTGTACTATATCACTTGATAGACCCACCAACATTCTTGCATCAACATGCACACATTATATATATAATATATATAATATAATATATATAATATAATATAATATATATAATATATATATATATATTATATAGGAAAGATGAAAAATGTATGACAAAATGGAAAAGTTTTTATGTGATGTGTTTCAACCTTTCCAAGTTCATCGGATAGCTGAACAGTTAAAGCACACTGGATCATTATATATATATATATATATATATAAGGCAGGATATATGTGTGTGTAATGAAGGCACGGGTGCAATTTTCAACAGATTTGCACCAAAATTTACATGCACATGCTCCAAGTTAGCGGGAAGGCCAAGACCAACTTTGCATTTCCCAACTCCGATCGATAGTGGAAATAATTGATTCTTTCATGCTTCTACAGCAGTTTTCATGTAGTTTGTGGCCATTTTGTACTGGCCAGAGTGAAAGCCAATACCTGGCTGCTACGAATAGGCAGGAAGATTCTATTGGCCAGTGTGAGAGCCAACAGCTGACTGATATGAATGTTAACTAGCATGCAAAAAAACATCTATAGCTGCATTCGTCACAAGTGGGAAAAATTTAAATCTGCATGGCACTTTACTCCAATTGGCTCATTTGCTTGCTTAAACTCAACGTTGATTCTGATTCCGCAGAACTGGGTTGGGTGTGAAAAAGTATTTATTTAACATTTTTTTTCATTCGTTTTTTACAGTTACGAGTCCTTTTTTAAAGCTGATCGTTTTGTGTTCATTTTGTTTAGTTCTTTTTTTCATAACAAATTTAGTGTTTAGCATAGAGCTTAGAAAAAATTTGCAGTGTGAGATAGGCAAGAAGTAAGGCATGTAGCAATATATATTTATATTTGTGTGTAATATAACGTATTTACATTTGCATGTAAGAGTCGGTCTGAAGAGTTGGGACTGAATCTTCAATTCTAACAAAATAAATATCACCATGGTCTTTTAAGTGTTCATTTTCATATATATATATATATATATATATATATATATATATATATATATATAAAATTTATTGGTCAGAGTAAAATAAGACTAGAAAATGGTAGAATTATAAAGAAAACAAAAAATTTAACATGCAGAGCTTTTAAATTTAAAAATTTAGGAGATCAGCCAATCACACTACTTTGGTTTCAACCTTTTGGTATCTTCCGGCAAAGCCCACCTGAAGATACTGAAATAAAAAATTCACTGAGGTCACTGAAAAAAAAAAAAAAAAAAAAAAAATAATTCTCTGAGGTCACTGAAATTTATTATTCTTGGAAACACAGTGTGTGTGTGTGTGTGTGCGTTCCATGTGCGGCCTGCTTACAAACAAAATTGTTCATAACCATTTTGGTTCTCACCAGTCAAGGTGCAATTAAATGCACTGAAACAAAGTTGCATCTTTGTTGTGAGTAAATTGTTTCTGTCTATATAAAAAAATTATAATAAATAATATTTAAATAATATATATAAGTTTATCTTTGTAATTTGCCCTTGAAGATGAGCTCAGAAAAGACAAAGTATTTGGGTTGACAAAAACTACAGTGCCTTTGATGAATTTCATTCTAACATCAAGAAACTGATTAAACAATTGGAAAGGATCAGTATAAAAATAAGTAGACGCAAAATATCTATATTATTCAATGAAACATGTCTGAATAAAGATATGCTGTCCAAATATACACACACTATATATATATATATATGTATGATATGATATGATAGAGATGGGAGAGAGATATTTACTTCGTGTAACTTAGATGTGACAAGACTGAAAGTATGGTGCACACAGTAAGGATCAAACTCACTATTCAGTTGTAATTGATCTAGCAAGACAAACTTGCTAACCATTACACTCCATCAAAGTTCCCCAACCACTAAGAAATCTGCTAAAACATTCTCTCTTGTGCATGTACAGAAGCAATACATTTAACTTGTATCTGACTCGATATATGAATCTTGTTTACATTTGCCCTCAGGACACTAACACTGACGATCTTCACCCCCATCCTGCTGACCTAAATTTATAAGTATTCAAGCCTCTCAACATTAACAAATGAAAAAGCCTATTTTGGGAGTTCATCTGTCAAGAGTTCACCTCATTTGGCCTCTATTCAACATTAGCAAGGGATGAAAATACATTGGGGGAAAATCCACTGAGAAATTAAGTGATATTTTTGGGATTTCCTTTTCATATTTTTTTTTAAATTTATTCTCTCCATCTCTGAGACATGCCAGGTAAACAATTTGACTAAACTAACCAGAGTCAAGGAAATAAAAGATCGTACCAACGTTAAAAAAGACAATTGATATTCAGAAATCATTGATCTTTAACTGGGCTTGTACACAGCCCATTGATGCCAATTGAAAATATACACAACTATCTATGGCTTACAACCATATCTTGAAATACTGGTTCCCAAACAATCACTGAAGTTAAGCAATGTCATGTCTGGTCACTACCTAGTCCACTTTGGTATACTAAATACTGTAAGCTTGGATGTGCAAGTGATGTAATGGGTAATGTCTTGGAATTGTTAATCAGAGAGCTGAGTTCCAATTCCAGTTGAATTCATTATATTCACTTACATGTAAATATCATTGGAAAAAGTCTGAATCCATGTCTTCCCACCCCACTTATGAGTTGCAAAACTTGTATCACTAAATCCTTATTATCACAAATCCAAATAAAAAATATTAAAATCTAGAAATATTTTATGGCTTTAAATAACCTGCAAAGAGTTGATAAGCCATAGAAAACCAATCAAGCAACCAACAACTACCAAAGTAAAGCCTTGTCAGTACCTAGATGGCTGACCACTTGAGTATACCAGATGCTTTAAGCTTGGATTTGTGGGTGGTGTAATGCAGATAATGACTGAATTGTTAATTGGAAAACAGAGATTCAGTCCCTGTTGTATTAGTCGCTAATACCCCTGGGAAAGTTATGGGTAAATAGCAGGACAGACAAGGTTATATAGCCTTGGATGCCAACTGGTCTACCGCAGAAAGAAATGGCAACCTACTGCAGGAAAAAAATCTGCCTTGTCAGTCATGTATCAAAAGATACATGATTGCCTAAGCATGTATCATGCATGGCACATAACTGTTTTTTTAAATTTCATTATTGTTGTGAGGGAGAATATTTGCCTACAAGTTTGGACTCGGCCATCAGATGAAAGACAAAAATACTCCTACATCAAGAGGAGTAGCAACAGCAGCAGTAGCCTTTGCTGAAAAGTCAGTCACGGCTAAACATTCTCTTCCCTAGTTTCTATACTATACTCTGTTTCGCTGTACCAAAAGATAATAAACTTGTTAAACCAATTTCAGTTTTCTACTGTTGTTTTTGATAACTCAGTTATAACAATTATGGATTTGAAAACAGACATTTGAAAGTGTATATTGACATGATATATACAAATAGAGGTCGCCATTAACTTACAACCATGATTGATTATAACCATCAGATCATAAATTGTTCTGGTTGTAAGTCTGCCTGTAATTAATTTTGTAATAATTGTTTAGACATTACTATACAAGGTGCAATAGAAATATTTCCCACAATGGTAAGACATTAGCCAGATGAAGACACCATTGTCACTCATATCTTACCATTATCTGTTAGGTATAGATAATTCTGCCACACCTGGTATTTTTATAATTTTTACGGTTTCTTTCCATTTGATACCATTTGTATGATCTCTCTACACATTGCTTTGGTTCATATTTTTATGTCCCTCAGGTTTAAGCCAAACACTGCATACTACAGTACCGTTGTTTTAATATTTGCAAAAAAAAATACAAAATAAAAAAAAAAATAAAGAGCAGGAAACAGTTACAAAACATACCAAAATACATACAAATATAAAACATCTTCTTAGCCACAACTGTTTGTGGATCAGCAAGCTGAGAAACACTCAAGCTTCCAGACGTGGAGCAGTTGTGGCCAGACATACCAATTTATAGTCATAGTCATAAAATTGAACAGTCATAAGTCGCATGGGTTTTAAGATGACAACATGTATAATATGTATTAAAAGCCCTTGTCACATATATTGTTATGTGACAGAACTATTTGGTGTCTTTCATTATTTTCTGTTCTGTTACCTTTTATACGTTTGTCAGTATAAATGGTAAAATCCTAAATAATGACATCCAGGTTTTCTTAAAACAAAAGTGGAAAGAAGAAAAAGGATAAAGAAAAAATTACCAGGAAACAATGAATCAAAAATATATAGCAAAAAAAAAAAAAAAAAAAAAAAAAAAATGAGAAAGCTATTAGGTTGGTGCAAAAATAATGACGTAATATTGACGTTTTTTGACGTTAAAAATATGTCAAAAAACGACATTAGTACGTCATTATTTTTGCACCAACCTAATAGATAGATATTGCTCCTCGCTCTTTAGAGCCCAATCAAGGATAAAATAAGTACCATATTTGACAACATATAAAGTGCACATTTTTTTTTTTTTTACTAAAAATATCTTTTAAAATTTCCCTGCATCTTATATGCCCTATGTAGGTTTAAAATTCATGATAGTCGGACGAAATTAGCTACCTGGCAACTCCTATTAGCTTAGACTTTAGAGTAACTTTCATATAACTATTGTCATTATTTAAAAGGCTATTTGGGCACCTTTGGGTAATGGTTAGCAAGCTTGTCTTGCTAGATCAATTACTGAGTCCTGAATTCTATCCTCACTGGGTGCCCCCATACTTTCGGCCTTGTGCCCATCTAAGCTACACATGGAAAATAACTTGTTTAAAAGGCTATTATGCAGATTAAAAGTGTTATCATTGATCATTACATTAATTTCATCACATTTAATATTAGCACTTTGTTTCACTAAAAATATATGCAATAAATTCAAATTATATACGGCCCTGTCGGCTGGGGCTTTAGAATACGCCGACTGCACCTCTGTAGAGGGGTAAGACCCCACCCCCAATGAGGCGTCCTGGGTATGACGTTAAATTGCATCCAACAGCAAGGCCTCTGATCTGGAGGTTTTGAGGAGCGTGGAACCACCTCTTAATTGCTGGTGTTCCCAGGTCCACCTTGACCCGGGGTGGTAGCACCTGTTAGGGTCCTGGCTATGGGTAAATAGTGAACTGCTAGTTTTCCAGGTTTTGCTCACGTCCTGGGTATGACGGTAAACTACATCCGCGTCCTGGGTATGGCGATAAACTGCATCCAACAGCAAGG
>OZ010613.1:36829572-36884572 GCA_963932145.1 Acanthosepion lycidas
TGTGCGTGCGCATGTGTTTGTGTGTGTGTGTGTGTATATATATGTATACGTATGTATATATATGCGAAAAATATATAGAAAATAGGAAAGAACTCGTTAGGTAAATAATCAAAAGTTCTTTAGTAATTTTGTTATTATTTTTTTAAAATAGTGCTCGATACAAAAGTAGAGCATAAATATAATTATTTATTTAAAAATATGCTACATAAGAGTTCTCATGTTTCAAAACAAGAGCCAAAAACTTCAATATAATTATTTGAATTAAATTGAATTAAAGTACTAAGCTCTGTTCCATCTTCAAGCAAAAATCTTTTTTTTTGAATAACTTATTTCTGAAGTTTACGCGTTTTATAAGAATATTCATTATTGAAATCAAAATTTTTTATGGTAACGGCTAGAGCAATTGTTTTAAGAACAGGGGCGTAATGTGTTAATGATTTGTATCAATATCTCAGTTACATTCACAGATGTCAAGTCAGGGTAAGGTTAGGGTGTCTTAAATTAAAACCATTTTGTAATTCCAGTCTTAAGAGGTAGGTAGTAAAAACTTACCTGTTGAAATAAATTATGGGATTTTTCAAGATGTGTTAAATTTTTTTTCCTTTGGATTTTTATTTTTATATATGTTGTGGCCTTGTTAGGGCCACAAATAAAGACACTGTTAAGGGGTCCACCCCTTTTTATACAAGTGGACTCACCCAGTGTGTACTTGTACTGCTGCCGGTGAATACCCGAGAGTGAGAGAGTGAGGTAACCGCTTTGTAGGAGTCACATTTGCGAGCACATAGAAGGAAGTCCTACTTCGATACTGAATTTCCTAGACTGTATATATATTATTATTGCTGCTAATCGCATTTCTGGATCTACTAACCGTATTACCAATTTTATTATTATGTCAATACATTTATTTGTAATATTTCATTCCTGTGTTTGTCATTCACTGGAGACCGGATTTCATCCCGGAAACCACAATAGACACAAAAGCGGAGTTGAGTTAAACAAATATATTAACAGAAACAGTAATACAAACATATATAAACGAGAGTGTTACAGCAAGAATGTTTGGTCCAACAATCAGAGCTGACTGCTGGAAACTGCCCACTCCAAAAGACAGTACCCACTCCTATTTGTAACTGGAAATGTCCATGCATGCGTGGATAAATTATTGTTAAACATAACAGACAATGAATGTCTATTATGTCTGATCATGAACTGTTCTAATGTTCATATGTTTGCTTTAATTTTGGTTGAAAATAAAGACAAAAATTGTCCCACAATTGGCTATTTGTTTTTTTATTAACTTGGTCCTTGATCTAGGCTTTTGGCTCACATCAGCCATCTTCAAAGTGGTTGTACAGACATTTTAACAAAGATAATAACCATCGAAGATAATATTTTGTTATATTGACATAGAAGATTGCTAGGTGACAATAACGGTTGTGGAATAGGAGATGCAGTTCATAAGTTTTAAGATGCGGTTCTATGACATCATACCACGCAAGAGGCCGAAATATTAGCAACAGAACCATATGTCTAGATGCAATGTAATGTGTTGTCACTAGTTTGAGATGTAATTTTGTTGAGTGTGGGTTGCTTTGTTTTAATGTAAATAGCCTCCAATATCTGAACATTCTTTCTTCTGTGTCTATGTGTGAGTATTGTGCTATCAACTAATTTCTGCCTAATATTATGTACATGGCTATGTTTTTGTAATATATAACTCCATCCACAGGCTTGAAGAAAATACAATACAATACGAAAAAAAAAATCCTTGATAATAGCTCACAGAATAGCTGAAAGTTTTCAGGTACACAGATAATTTTGATCATTTTTTTTTTTTTTACACATTTTAGGTCCAGAAAAGAAAATACTTATAGGAAAATTGAATAGAAAGCTTAATTGCAGTACCTTATTAGTCATTTTTAAATATATATGTGTGCATGTATGTCTGCAGATGAGAGAGTGAGACACTGTGGACATAGGAATCAACACTGTATAGTACTGTCAATTTAGGTTTGGTTTTTCTTGTTTAACAGCACATCAACCTCTGTCAATTTTGTTTCAATGCAATCTTCAGACCTATATTTCTTTGAGGCATAAAACTGACAGTCATCATGCAATGTTCATTCCTATGGCCACACTATATTTATCAACACTATCTCAAATGCTTAGCCCAGTCAGTACCTAGATAGGGGACTGCTTGGAAAACCGCAAACAACCCTGTACATTCTGAAATAGCTTTCAGTTTTAAATAACCCACAGTAGGTTGATTTAAAAAAAAACAACAACAAGCAAATCAATTGGATACCGAGCCCTCTTCTCCTACAAATCTACCAAATTTATTTTTATATATTTATTATGAAAAAGTTATTTCACTTGACTCATGCTTACTTTGAAGTTTCTGGTGACAATTCATCGGAGTGGAGTTGAACTGCTCCAATGAGACATCACATCTATGAAACTTCAAAGTAAACCAAAGATAAGCGGAAAAACTTTTTCATATTAATTCTATTCACACTATCTCTGATATTGAGCACTCTACCACAAAGCCTGCTTGCCTTAAATGCCTCCCCCCAGAAACCACTGAAAAACAATCTTTCAAATTAACACTATATATATATATATATATATATATATATATATGACCAAGGGAATTCAGAGTAGCATGAATCCATCCAGCTCTTATCTTAAATAACTTAAAACAGACTGTTTGACCAATACAAGGACTGACTAAAATTCATGTTAAAAAAATAAATGAAAACTACAGACAAAAGTTCATTTTCTTCATCAAGTCATTCATTTCTGTAGTTCACTGTTACTAACAAGCAGAAAAAATTTTTTCCCCTGATGATGGTCATGTCGGCCGAAACGAAATAATATTAGTATACAACCCAGTGTGTCTGAAGATTTTAATTTTTTAATATTTTTTATTGTTCAATATATATATGATGTCATGCATTATGAAATGGACAAAGTCCGACAATTTTTATACGCCATGAGCAGATATGAATGTATGTGAGAGATTCATAGAAGATTGAAGTTTAAATACAGTAAATTCGACCTTGCTAATGAAACGCTGCTCTGTAGCCAAATCGGTTAAGGCATGTCAAGCTAAATGACGGTTCTGTATAGGATGCAGGTTCTAATCCTGTCAGAGGACGAATATTTTCTGTGAAAATTTCTCGAACATTCAGGCCGGTAAATGTTGTTTAATACTGTTTATTATAAACAGAGCATTTACTTAAATATTTGTATCTATAAAAAGAATGTATAAACATAAAAATGTCTTTATATATATATATATATATATATATATATATATATAAGGCACTTGTATACATTTTATTGGAACATGCTATATAATGCACAGAAAATAACAAAAATACATAGATGCATTTAGTTAAATATGTTAAGTGATTTCTGTTGGAATTTCTGGAATGAGGAATTGTCCTTTACATTCAGACTATTCTCCTCATTTTTGTTATCACAATGTTTCAGCCATTGCACCCATCAGCCTTCCTCAGGAATCCTGTTCATTTTCCAGAAATATATTTTCTTTTTTAATCAATTCACCCCAAGCAAGGCAATAATGCCACTAAGATGCATGGGGATACTGGGAGTGAAAGAGAAAGAACCAGAAGCCCAATCCTAAACAGGAAACAAGGGATAAACCTTTACTACTATTCAAAAGACTGGAAAGAAGTGCAAACTAGACAATAGGCAAACCTATCTACTCCTATTAATTAATAATAATAAAAATGAGAAGGACTATAGTCTGAATGTAAATAATGTCTGATGGTGTTGGCAAATTTGTCAACTTGATACTGCAGATGGAGGATATTTTTTATACTTCAAATAAATTGTCATTCAAATGTAAGTAATTAATGTTTTTATCAATTTTTTTTCATTCATTCTTCATTAGGTAAGTGTTAAAATTCATTTTCAATTAAGAACCACACCTTTTGCTAGACTAATTTAAACTAAGTAATTATCAGTAATTAATGTTACCATTAATAAAATATATCAGCATTTTTAAAATATGCTTTTTATCTTCTCCAGTGAAAGACTGATATTTTAACTAACTTCCCACTGTGACTTGTACCATTTTATTTTGACATGGCTTCACTTTATTCTGGGGGTTTTTTTTTTTTTTGGTCTTCAATTTCATTGCTAAAATTCATTTTTCTACTTAGAATAAAAACCAGATAACTGCCTTAGGAAAAAAAAAGAAAAAGAAAAAAAAGGAAATTCAAACTGTGTCACTATCCAAATAAGTACCATAACATGAGTATGAAAATAAATGAAAAATACAAACAACTTCAGAAGAAAAATTGTAACAAGCAGAGAATAGCTTTGTGCTCCTTTGCTGCAGAATCTAGACTTATTTAAAATTCGGTTCAGACTGTCACGCATTTATTAGTTTTAAACTCACAGTATCAGCTTACCAGCTGTAGAGTGAGCCTAAATGGCTGGGACATTTTCTACAGCAGTCAACAACATCTACGGTGACAAATTCTTATCGAAGCATATCAAAAATTCAAAAGATGACTAAATTGAGTTTTTAGCAAAGGATGTCAGGGAATAAGTCTATACTAGTCTCTGAAGATGAAAACTTATCTTCAGTTTTATGTGATTTTACAAGAATTACTTTAAATTTGCTGAAAATAATCATTTTTGCCCCCATCATCTTCCAGCATATAATAAAGTGATAAATTAAAAAAATAATTAAAGAAAAAAATAAATGGTTGGCAATGCTTCATATAGAAATGAAGATAACATACACACATATATAAAGAACAGTGCTCAATATAACATATTAAAAAAATATCCTTACAGGTTATTTAAACCAGAAAATATTTTTAGATTCTAAGAATATTTTATCTCTTTTTTTTTTGGGGGGGGGAGATAATAATGATCTAGTGATGAAGGTCCAATTTGTTAGCCATCAAAGATGAAGAGACTTGAGGTGACAGTAATGTGGCTCTACAGAAAGGATATCATGGATCGAGCATGTGAGCAACAATGAGGTATTAGAGAGGTTACAAACAGGGAGAAGGTTTATACTTAACATCAGAATGAGGTAGCTGAAGTTTCTAAGACATATAATGAGGAAGGAGGGCCTGGAGAATCTGATACTCACAGGTCAAATAAACGGAAAGAGAGACAAGGGAAAGCAGCGCGTGACCTACCTAATGAGCTTGAGCAGGTGGATGACAAAATGTGGTTTGAGGAAGAAAGCAGAAGGAAGGAGCTTGCTGAGTGAGAGCTGCAAGGGATAGAGGAAAAGGTGGAGAACCATGATCGCCTACGTCCTGAAAGGACATGGCACATAAAAAGAAAAGATAAAGGTCTCTGTAATTAACCCATAACTGGGAGAAGAGAAGTCATCTAACCTGGAGTATTTTACTGTGTGACAAATATTTATATCCTGTTAAAACTTGGAAGATTGTATTTTATTTCTATGACAAGTATTGATAGGATATCTTTCTCTTGATTTTGATAAATACTAAAGGATTTAAATACATTAATTATTGACAGTAAAACATTCATTCATGTTTTTGTTTTTTTTTGTTGTATATTTGACATTGTGGAAACAAAAAATTCAATCTTTTTTTTTTAACATTATGAATATTGTGGGGTTGAATATTTATAAACTGTTAGTTATATTGTGTTGTATTATTTATTATTTAAAACATTTATAGTGGTTAAAAATAAATTTGATAAAAAATTTCATTCTCTCAAAATTATATATATTTCAAAAAGGTCCGTCTACAAAACTCTGCAGTTGGGGTGCTAAAAATGACATCAATTAGCTAAGGCACAAATTTTATATTCATATTAATCACACACATAAGTAAACATTGAAGTCAACACCCAGCATCAAGTGTTTCCCGATTATGTGCAACTGTCAGGCCCGACAATTGTATATAAGCATGAAACAGACAGTTGACACTGGGCGTTGACTTCAATGTACACTTTTATATTTACATACGCTTTATCCCTGATATTGAGCACTTTAACACATATATATGGCATACCTCAAAACTGTTTCATCCTATATATATATATATATATATATATTGATTGCAAAATCAACATCGCCACTTGATAAGACACCAGAAGTGTTGAAACAAAATGGCTATTTTTGTAGTGATATTATAACATTTGTTATAATTTTTTAATAAATACTATTTGTTCTACTCTGCATCAAGCACTCTTAAGAATAGTGTTTTTGGTTATTGTAATTTTATTCTGTCTACACCAATCCTATACTTGAAGTTATATATATTTCTCTCTGCACGCTTATTCATTTTTTGTACTTATTTTGATCTTATTACATATTAACAATTTAAAAAAACAACAAACAAAAATTGTAGAAGTGCTCAAAAAAAAAAAAAAAAAAATTATTATTATATAATGGTAAAATTTTTTTCTGTATTAATTAAAACAATATGGTAAAAAAAAAAAACAAAAAAAATAATCTGACAGCCCAATACTAAAAAGACTTCCCTTGTATTATGGACTTTGGGGGTGCTCCCTGATATGTTGTAATAGTTAATAACCTTGTCTTGCTTCATCAATTATGACTGAATAGCGAGTTTGGTCCTCACTGAGTGCTCCATGCTTTCAGCCTTGTGCCACATCTAAGCTGCATTTAGAAAAATCACCATTATGGACTGCAGGTAACTGAATGACAAAAAATGGAAAAATCCTGTGTTTCAGCCTTCAAAAATTCTTCAGACAAAATATTTTTATTGATGAGATCATGTTCACACACACAGAGAATGGCAACAAAATATAAATGTCAGTTCTAATTATACATTGATTTGTTTTCTACAGCTTATCATCCCGCTGCAGGGGGAGATAAGGATTTAGTTATATATGTCTTACTAATTAACCCTCAGCTGGGGGGGGGTGAACATCAATTGATTGATTTGTTTTCTACAGCTTATCAACCTGTTGCAGCTTATTCCAACCCAGAAATATTTTTTTAGAATGTAATAATTTGGGGGGGAGAAAAGGATTTAATGATATGTCTTACTAATTAACCCTTAGCTGGGAGGGAGAAGTGGTAGATTCATACCTTTTCACAAACAATTCTAAGCTGTTATCCATTACACCACCTGGTATTCCCAAGCAGTCACCCATCTAGGTACTGACCAGGCTCAACATTGCTTAACTTCTAATTATACATGGAGAGAAACACTGAAAAATATAAGGACAATTAACTTAGAATTCTTAATATAAAAATTAAATTTCAGTGTTTTTTTTTTTTTTTACAATATAATTATTGTAGCCAACATTTATTTGTATTACATTTCTTTTCCCCATATATATATATATATATATATATATATTAGGTTGGTGCAAAAATAATTTCGTTTTCTAACATATGTTACTATGTGAAAAAACGAAATTATTTTTGCACCAACCTAATATATATATTATATATATCCTGTCAATAAAACATTAGTCTAATGAAGTCCTTTTGAAGGCAAAAAAATGTCACTGGTGTTTTTCATAGTGTCATTCAACTACACACAATCTGTCTAAAATATAGAGTTTATATATCATTCTCTTACAATGGACTGTCCATCTAAGACTGCAAAAGGCATTCACCAAAACACTGTGGTAGCGACACAAGGAATTAAAGATATCATTAAATGATAACTTATGAAAATTATCAACAGTATTAAAACTAATAAATTTTAATCTATACTTTCCAGCAAGCAAACATTAATGACATTCACGGAAGATAATTTTCTTATTGATAACCCAAATGACAAGGAAAAAGACTAATTGAAAAAAGAAAAAAAAAAATCTTCTAATGTTGCACAAAGTTTTAAAAATAGGGCCATTTGCAATATGATCCCAATTGAACAGAGAGTGAAGCATTGACTTCATTTTTTATCCAATCAGATGTCTTCATTGTTGTTTAAGAGTCACATGACTGATAAGACAGATTGACAGTTAACAACAGTAATTTCACTTCAATAAGATAATGGGGTGGACATCCAATCCGACATCCTTTCTCTTTATGCTCCCCACCTGCTCCCTGACCAAACTACAGTCTAGCCCTTGTCTATCCTCTCTGAAGCAGATGTTGCTTTTACAGGGTCTTTGTCACACTTAACTGACATTCAAATTGACAGAATTTAACCCATTTATTTGTTTATAGTTGTTGATGGGAGAGGGAAGCATTTTTTGATGCAGCTTTATTACTAAAAAAAGCTGTCAGAATATTTTGTTACCTTTTTTATTTTAATTTTTGATCAAATGAATTTTCTCATAACTTTAACAATGTGTCTTACCAACTTATGTATAGTGTTGACCCCCACCTGAGCTGGATATGAAGGTCAAACAGAGGTCAAGAAATTTAGTTTTTCATATTGGTGGTTGAAAAATAAAATATGAAGGTTATTCCAGTATTGTGACCCTATGCCAGACTATCTAGTCTGTCACAGGGTTATGGAATCTCTTCAGCTATCTCCTGTAGAAAATAGTTAGCAAGTAAATATTGCAAACCATTGTGAATTTGATACTTACCACCAGCTTCTATTATTGTGACCTTGTACAAAGCTAGGCTAAGTTTAATCAGTATGCATTAGTGCTTAGTTGAGAGCTCCATTATAGCGGACTGAGCTAATAAACATTTGAGTGCCTGATTTAAAACAATGGTCCAGAAACTAATACCTTTATATGTATTTCCAATTCCTCATTTGGGAAAGATATAGATCTCTTTGTACCTCCAACAATGGATTAAATATCAAGACAGATTGGGCTCTTTAGCCTTGGTTGGCAGCTAGTTTAGAAGGACAATGCTGAATTCAAATCTGGTTAGTATGCTACTAGGCAGAGAGAACATCTTTTGCCTGGGTTAGCAATTTATCTAAAGATGTAAAGTTGTTAAAAAAGCCATCCACTAGCAGTCTGGGCCACTTGTGAGTATGTGACAAGCCATAAAATTGAACAATTAAATTCCTAAGTCAAATAAATGGCACAACCTGCAACAGGTGAAGATAGCATTTTTTTTAGTGCTCTATTATATGAAAAATCAGATAACAGAGTTCAAATTCCAGTAGAGTTTCTTATATTCAATTACGAACAAATACCGTTGGGAAAGGTATGAATTCATCTCTTCTCCCCCAGCGATGGTTTGAACAGCAAGACAGACTGGTTTCTTTAGCCTTGGTTGGCGACCAGTCTACTGCAGGAAGAAATAGCAACCTACTGCAGGAAAAAAATCTGCCTATTCATTCATGTATTGAAAGATCAAGTATGGCACTTAATTGACTAATTATCATGATCTTATGTCAGATTTGACTAAAGCTCACTATCTACTTGTCTAATCATTGATAAAATTTATCACTGTTTTATATTCTTTTCTAACAGTGTTAAATGCTGTCAAATCTTTAATAAGTTAATATGAAATTGTTTCAAAAGAAAAATAACTAAAAATGTTCAGACCATGACAATAATTAACTTTTCATGCCATTCACTTACTTTTTTTAGCTGTATAATTTGTTTAGTTTCTATGCAAACACAAAAAAAAAAACATTAGAAAAAAATGTTTTAATGTGAACTGGGATTTTTAAGCATAATTTCTTTTTTTTTTTTAATTTATCCTAAGCTTATAAAAATAAAAAAATTAAAATTAAGAAATAAAAAAAAGTGCACATTTGTACAAAATTTTATTTTCCTTTTAAAAAAAAAAATTAAAAAAATAAAAGACCAAAAATAAAATTAGGGAATTGTATAGAATTTAATTCAGAGGAATTAGATCAAATTATAGCTATTACGACGGAGGCTTTAATTTTCAAAATAGAGAATAGTAACATACACAACTTCTGCAATTTTCTCAGCATTTCAGAAAACATTAAGCAGTCAGCTTTCCACCCAATCCTTTAAATTAGGTCCTGACATGAGGTTTCAAATCCAACAGCTGCCAACTTTTCAACTAAGCTCCATGTTTGCATGGATACAGACTTAAATCACTGATGAGTTAAAATAGTTCAATTCAAAAGACTTATTGATACTAATTCCACATCTGCTACAAAAACATGTAGCCTCAGAAAAAATATAGAACACCAAGAAACAATTAACAACACATCACAGGAAAAAAAAAACTTATTGTTGTAACCTAGGGAAGCTTACTGAATAGAATAATCACACAAAGGTTGGTAATGAACGATAATACTTAGGAAATGAACAACACATATAAGATTTGCCAGCAGCGTGTAGAAGAAATAGTCAACTGCTAGAAATGAGTCAAGTGAATTTCACAATGAACTGCAGACCAACATACTGTATTTATGTGAATGAGAACATACCCATTATCATCCGTAGGTATGCTACAACACTTATGAAGAGCAAAAAGATAAAGAGATTTTAATTCTCATGCAGAAGTCACTACATCTGATGAAGGCTGGAGAGCACAACAGCTGAAACATTGTGAAAGCAACAACAAAGATGAGAACAATAGTCCAAATATAAATGGTGTAAATAATGATAACTCCTCTTCCCAGAAATTCAGACAGAAATTCTCATTATTAATTCTGAACAGCCTCGATCAATGTTTCCCAGCATGGGTGGTAACAGTCCCCTTTGAATGTATTACAAACTCACAAGCAGTCACAAAGTATTCACATTGATTACAGTGGATGCTATGGTTTTAATAGATAATCCAAATGCTTTGAACACTGACTCGACCAAGTCAGAGCAGTTTATATACATATTTGCTTATATTCTTGGCTATATATTTATAGGTTTAATTGGTTGGTTGTTTTTGTTTAGCAGCATATCAATCTCTATGGGTTATTTAATGCCGAAATCTAAATATTTTGCATGCAATTTTTCTTGAGCACTGTGGAGATAATTGTTTTAATGATACAAATCTTACTAACTAACCCACAGCTGTGGGGGAGAAGAGGTGGATTCATACCTTTCCAAAGGTTAGTTGCATATAAGTGAATATAATGAATCTGACTGGAATTGAAACCGTGCTCTCTGATTTCCAGTTCTGAGCCATTATCCATTTCCCTACCTGCACATCCAAGCTTACAGCACTTGATATTCCCAAATGGTCACCCATCTAGGTACTGACCAGACTCGAGGTTGCTTACTTCAATGATCATATGGGAACCAGTGTTTCAATGTGATATGGCTGTAATACCTCATAAATGAAACCGAGTAAATGTTATTGTGTGTGTGTATATATATATATATATATATATATATATATATATATATATACACACACATATACATACACACAGGGTGTGACAGATAAATTGCCGCCCAAATCAAATAAAAATGAAAATGACACTGACATCTCATTTTAACAGATATATTTACCAAAATGACACAAAAATATCTTTAAATACTGAAGGGTAAATTTATTCAATAAAAAAAGAAAAATCACCATTGGCCTCAACCATCGCCTCCAGATGACTTTAGAATCTCCTGCAACTCTTTTCGATAGTCTCCATGCTTAAGTTGGTGAATGCTACCATAATCCTTGCCTTCAGTTTAATTTTGGTGTTACAAAGAGTTTTATTGGTCTCTTGCTCAACTCTGCCCCACACACAATCAAGCTACTGCACCTTTGTAATAAGCATTAGACTCAACCAACTCAAGAGAAATCTGGCAGTGAACTGAATTGTCCTGGGTATGGCAATAAACTATTATGTCGTTTTTTGACGTTAAAATATACGTCAAAAAACGACATTATTACGTCATTATTTTTGCACCAACCTAATACATCCTCTGATTGGGAAATTGAATGTTTTGAGGAGCATGGAACCACCTCTTAATTGCTGTTGTTCCCAAGTCCACACTGACCTGGGGGTGGTAGTACTTGTTAGGGTCCCAGCTATGGGTAAATATTGAACGCCTACCGATTTTCATGATGGCAGCTATTTATCATCAATTTATTAAATACATATTTTAATGAAACAATTAAATCTCCTAAACTTATTTCTAACAAAAAATAAATAAATAAAAATAATAATGATCTCTCTGAACTTTAATCATCAAATTCATTTTATTTCTCCTCTTCTTCCTCTTTATTTGGGTTGTGCACAGTTTCTAAAATTTCCAAAACTTTTGGAATTTATCATCTAGAAGTACTTTTTCTTGGATATATATTCTATGAAACAGCTTTTATAAAATTCTTTCCAAGTTTCGTTTTGACAGGGAACTCTTAATTATAAAAAGACAACCCATCTACAACCTTAGAGAGAGAAAAAAAATTCTTCCTTTCTCGATTTCTGAAAAAAAAAAAACAGCAATTTTACCTCCAGTTCCTGCTGTATTTTTTAATTTTGCAAAACCGTTTTAGTAGACCTTCTCCCCCAATTACCTCAGATCATCAAAAAATTGTGGGGATGAATTTTATGTCAAGAGTATGCACAAATCCCAAAGAGAGGATTAAGCATTGTGCTTGGTAAACAAGGGACAGCTAAGCAACCAATAACCATAATGGTGAGTTTATTTAATAAGGCCACAAACTTTGGAGAATACCTTGTGCTAAGTCAAGCAGTGATAGGCCAGGTAAATACTTTCATACTTAGCTGACACATGCCAGGTAGGTTTTATCATCTCTCAGTTGCATATCTGTCTTCGGGCAGAGTACGACTCAATTGTGGCTCTGTCAGATGACAGAAGCACAACTCGTGAAAATAATACTGTGAGGTGCCCAGCTGCACCCTCTCATGGCACTAGAGAGAGGGATCAGGGCTTGCAACACGGCCAGCGCAACCAATAGTTGCAGGGGGCCTAGGGAATTTTTGTCCTTGGATCAAGTGTACACACTCAGGTTCCCCACATTAAACTAGACCTTGTGTCACATCTTATCCCAGTAGCGGGGCCACGGGTAAATACCCATGGGTGACCATACAGCCAGCATGTAACTTCTTAAGCTTTGCATGCTCTGTCAAAAGTTTACGAGGTAGGATTTAATGAAGCAGCAGTTACTTATCTCTGGTTTGATATTGCTTGACTTGAGAATCGAACAAGGATTGATGATCTTAGCATTTACTATCTCCCACAAGGTGATATTGCCCTGATTTCCCCATATTGAAAGAAGGTTGCAATGGGGCTAGCTTAAAAAATTAACCTGTTCTTTTTTGAATGCTTCAGGCATTTGATATTATTAACCTTGACTTTAAGCAATGGTGGTGCTTGATAAAACGCCTCCATACTTCACTCAGAACTGGATTTTTTTTTCTGACTTGAACCATTTTTTGGAATATTTTTTAGTTTTAAGAAAAATATGTTAGAAAATGTCATAGGCTCTAGTTCCAATAAATTAAAAATATACATTTGTTTGACTTAAATGAAAGTATAAAGAACACTTATTTTGCATACTTGAAGAATTTAAGTAGGAAAAAAGTAGTTTTCGTTATTCAACGAAAAAATGCAAAAAAGAAAGTTTTTTTTTTTGTGGGTGTTCCATTTTATTTTATTTATTTTTTTTTTTTTTTTTTTTTGGTGGGGAGGGGGATTAGAGAAAGTAAATATTACAAGGCCGGAGAATAAGCATATTCAAAGTCAGCAAAGAAAGAACATAGAAATTGTCAACAAATGCCACATGACCTCAAACAGCGAACACTGGGAAATATACAATACATTTTGGCAATTTTGTTCCAACTAAAGGAAATACATTTTCAAAAATACATTTTTTTTTTAAGAGTAAGCGATGTTATCGTATTTATAATGTCGGTTGTTAAGTAGTTTAATATTATTTATTTAAAGTGGAAAAGAAAAACAGCCGTTTTGTTTGAGTTAAAAATAAAACAAAAAGGTCATAAGCACCTTACCGTGGAAAATATCACAGAGCATTTAATTGCGACAGCAGTGAGATTGATTCTTTTTAATGACCCATGCTTGATTATGTATCAAATGAAGATAAATAAAAAAAAAAAAAAAAGCAATTGATCAGTAATCTTGTCTTAGACAGTAATTGTTTCCAAGTCCCAATAAAATCGTAAATTAAAATTTAGTTTATAATTTTATAAAATACTACTTTTTAAAAAACTTATTTAATTTTAATAATTGCTCTTAGTCTTAAAAGACTTGAGTTATTGAATTTTTAAATTAAAACTTTTAGTTTTAAAAACATTTAAAAGACATCCAATGTAAATTATAAAATTACATTTTTTTTAATATTTTCTTTCATTAACAAGCTGTGTGTAGGAGACGTAAAATTAAAAACTAAAAACATAGGTAAAAAAACTAAAAAGCCAACAGGTGCGGAAATTTAACTATGGGGCAATAGAAACAAACAAAAGAAACTTTCTATTAGAAAGTAAAAAGTGTGGTGTGACATAAACCCGCAGTGGTGTATGAATAGCGATAAAGCCTTTCGAAAACCAAGCAAGGTATTAATTAAGACTAAGAGCTTGAAAAGTAAAACTGTCTTCAAAAACCGAAAAGACTAAGAGTGATGAATTGCTCTGCTACAGACAGGCTAATTTCCAGTTGCTGGACGATTTCATCACAGATAAAACTAAAAGATTCCACCAAACGACAGATGTGATTCTGCTGGTGAATGTTGGGAATATTATTAGGTTGGTGCAAAAATAATGTCGTTTTCTCACATAGTAACATATGTGAGAAAACGACATTATTTTTGCACCAACCTAATAGCAAAAGACAGAAGAAAGAAATTTCCTAATAATGTGAAATGAAATGTTTGGACAGAAAATGAGGGAAGAAGGCTTGGCGAATCTAACAATCAACGGGCCTATTGAGGACAAAAGAAACAGCGGCAAAGAGCGAGTAACCTACCCGATAAGTTTGAGTATGGCAGACAAGTACAGTGTAACCCGGATATAAGAGAGATTTTCTCTGGTCCCAAATTAGAGCCTGTGTTAATGTATATAAATTAGAGAAACCCGGGTATAAGAGACTTATCCGGTCCCGACAACTCTCTTATAGCCGGGTTACACTGTACCATGAAGACAAAAAAAAAAGTTTCTTTCTTGTGACAATTCATTTTTTTTTTTGCCTCCAAATTCTATACAAAACGCTTTCATCATCTTTCTTTGAAAAAAAAAACACCCTCCCAAAAAAACGGTAGTCATTTCAAAAGTATGCAATTATAACTCTTCTCCAATCACTCTGAAGAGAGTGCAGAGTAGTTTCTTGTGTTCTTAACAGTTTGAATCTAGAGTTGTTGCCCTAGACTGGCTGACACTCAAGGCATCTGAAGCATAATCCATAAGTGAAGGTAAAAAAATATGAATTAATGCATTTAAAAACGTGCTGTGCTTTCACCCAACACTGCCAATTGCTACAAAACCGAAATATTAACCTGAAAGTGAGAATCTGGTTCTTAAATAACCTAAAAAATTTAATGACTCCATAAAAAAAATGGTTTGGGAACAGTTAAATTTTTCGTTAATGAGATTGTGTTTGGCGTAAACACTGGATTTTATTTTCTTGTTCTAAGTGCATAAAAATCTAATAAAAAAATAAATCATAATTTTATGACACATTTTCTAACTGACAAGATCTAAATAATTTGCAAGGAAAATAATCACAGCTTTAGGTTGTATTTTTTTTTTTTTGTCAGTAATATCAATTTTGCAGATCAGTTCCTTGTTGATCATCTCTCAGCCAAAAACACAACAAATCTTTCACGGCAAAAGGTGAAGATTATTATTAATAATCAGGGGGAAAATTGTCATTTACATTAATAAATTTAAAAATAAACACTAGTATATACACACAATACAGTGACGATTTAAGTAGATGCTTCATATTTGAAATAGAGGCCCCAATTTAAAGTCAATAAAAATGTCAGATTAAAAATAAAAATCCGTTAATCAGAAATTGCTTTTCGTAATAAAAGCAATTTTTAAAGAATTAAATGGATTTTTTGTTTACATACATCCACACACACATATACACAGAGACATATATATATATATATATATATATAGATATATATATATATATATATGCAATACTCATATATAATGCAAGACTTTTCAGTAAAATGAATGGAGTTCTCTCAGTCACTGCCGTGTTTATCTAAAAATAAATATGCTTAAATTCACTTTCATCCCTGCCATGCACCATCGGATTAAGAGTAGAATCTCCAACAGACGCCAATTCAGCTGGGTTTCAATCCTCACTAGAGGCAACCAAACGTTTAGCCATACTGATGAGTTGTGATATGGCAAAACAGTCTGCTCTGTGGATGACATATATTAAAAATTATACACAATACCCAGCATTGGATGCACAACACAGAATTTTATGCTGATGCAATCTTCAGGTGCATATCATTTTGGGTTGACACTGGTTTTTAATATTTCTGGTTATCGCTAGATATTTTATTGTTAAATTCTGGGTTTGAATTTAAGCTCAGATTAATATTTAAGGTTGGAAATAAGAATTGTAAATTCTAATTTGAAATTTAAAACAGACGATGATGTTATCAAAAGTAAGAAACATTTGGAAATCAAATCAACATAAAATTTTCAAGATTTTACTAACTCCTCCTCTTCTATTTTTGAAATAATTTTATGTTTTATATATGAAAATAAAATCCGGTGAAATAACAACTTTGTTGAAACCTCTTTCTGTTTTTGTGTATTCCCTTAATTTGCTATTTGCACACAAGCTGCTTGTTTGGGGTACAGATTACAAACTACTTGAATATCCTTTCCAGGTAGATTAGGCTTTCCTAACATTTAACAAAAATTTTAGATTCATACTTCAGCAAATGCTTTTGTGTAATCTATAAAAGAAGTATAGGTCATCCTGTACTTCTGTAGCTCACTGTGATAGCATTCTGATCACAAAAATAGTATTTCTTGTTCCAGTGTCTTGAACAAAGCTACATTTTTCTTAACCCTTTTTAAGTTGAATTCTACTCAGAGTTCTTTTTCATTAGGTTTCTTCAGTAGCTGTATGAAGATTGATTGACTGATGTCCTCCAGTATTTCACTACAGTCATATTTGGTTTATCAGTTTGGAAATTTTATCAATCCCCAAATCACTGGAAGTTGTCACCATGTATATCACAAGGCCGTTCCTCTTCATCTTGGCCAGTGTTAACCTAACCTGGATTTTTAGTATTATGAGTCTTTCCATATCAATGTTTTTTTCTCCTGTTGTCATAAAAGTTCTCTCCAATAGATTCATTTCATTTTTGTAATACCTTATTCTTTATATGATAGTGTCCTTTATAGATGTCATATGTCCTTCCAAAGAGCATGTTTTTTGTAGTATGTAATTTATCTCAGATGATGCCAAAACAAACTGCATTCAGTGTCTTTCAGAGAAGTAGTGTGCATCAGCGGTTTAACCTGAGAGATGGCCTCCTAGCCACCAGACACAGATCCACACATCACCCGATGTCAATAGTTGCTCCTGACATGTAAACATGGGGTGAACTTGGCTGCACCAATGATGTGAATGAGTATGAAAACCATTTGACCAATAGATGTATAAACATCCACCCAAGAGGGAAAAGAGTCTCTTTGATATCCTGTCACATTTAAAGAGGAACCAAAAGTCACACATTGACTGCTCAACGGTAATTGACACAGTCCATAGTTGAATAAAATATAATGGGTGTTACTTTAGCAGGAGTCCTACTGATTAATCTAACTTACCACCACATTTGTATCCAACATTATCTAATATAAGAGGGGATGCCATTTATTGTTGTACTAGCAGTAGAGCCCGGCGTTGCCCGGGAATGTAACAGTAAGAGATAGATCAAGTATCGACCATCATAAAGACTGAAAAATAAAATTAACAAAGATTATTGTTTAAGGTTGACGGACACGCATGTCTTAATTAGTTTTTTTTTGTTTTTTACGAATTGGTCAAACCCAAACTCAAAGAAAAACATTGTTTTCAATCATTATGAGTCTACCAATTAAATAGAATTTTATTATAAACAATTGTCTTGTAAATGGAATTTTTAAAGCATTCTGAATGTAAAAATAAAGAAAAGAGTGTGCAAGACAATACGAAACACTACCTGCCAAAAAAAAGTGAAGTATTTTGAAATCGGTTGAAAAATGTAGGAAATCCAATCCCATATATAAACGAACACAGATACACACAAACAACCTGGGTTTTATAATAAGTATAACTCGATATGAGTTGTCCCCCTTTCATTCTGGTGACAGAATTGTGTTTTATCGTGTTTTCAAATTGATTTTGTGCAAAAACAATTGTGTTTTTCCAATTTTTGGCGCTGTCAGAACCACCGCAAGGTAATTTTACGTAGTCCTATGAAGTTTTGTTGAAATCAGTTGAAAAATGTAGGAAATCCGATCTGATATATAAACGTACAGACACACACACACACACACACACACACACACACACAACCTGAGTTTTATAATAAGCAAGATTATAAATTTAAAAATCAAAAAAATAAATTAGAAATTTAACAAAAAAAATCATAAAACAAGATATTTGCATCCTTTAAATAAAAATAGTCTGAAAATCTTAACATATCAAGAAAAAAAAAAAAAAAAAAAAAAAAATCAGGCTATGCTTTAATGCCTTATGATACAAATGTGGTCGTAGGATACACACTAAAGCAGAAACTGATCGGTAGGACACATGCTAAAGCGCCACCATATAATGTTACATATAAGAAATGTAGACTGTTCTTACTAGTTCTGTACACCAATAAAATTAAACTTGATAATTCTTTTATCTCTGCATATACCTGCTCAGCATTTTTTTTAAATCTCTGCCCATTTCCTTTTTGTTGGTTTACAATAAATTGAAGTTTTTGTTTCATCATGTATATTCTGTACCATTTTCTAGTGCTATCTTAATTTTTCCTGTCAGCCATCTACGTTTTTTTTTTTTTGGGGGGGGTCTTTCTTTCCTCAGGAAGGCTTCTTTTGCTATTATTATGAGTGATCCCATTATGGCGTTTTACTTTGAGCCCATGACCTGTTCCAAAGACTTATTACTTGCAACTTCATATGTTCAATTGCAAAAATGACTGCGGAGTTAGACATTTTGCAATCTAAGCTTGTTTAATTTATGTAGTTTTAGCCTATGTTTTCATATGAAAAGGCAGTCAATCCCACAGTCAGCGGGTGTAAAACTGAATTTTTAAATTGTCAGTTGATCGTTCTTCTTCATGTCATGTCCCCCTCAAGATACAGGTGTTCATGGCTCTCCACAATTTCCAGTTCCTTGTACTTCTGAATAAATTGTCTTTTCATTATTTCACCTAAGCCCTGTTTCACCATCCAATTTACTCAAGCTCATCAACTGTGTTATGCGCTGTTTTCCTTTGTCTGGTAATCTGTCCTGTGATTTTTCAAGCATCTCCCCCCTTCATCATATACCCCAGAAATTTTTACTGTCTCTTCCTGTTTCAATTTTCTTTAAAACCTTATCATTGCTCACATTTTTGGTCCCCCCCACTCTCGGTCTGCAAGCATTTTTAGGCTTTATTGGACACTAAGAGTACACCAATAAAACCACTTTTCTCCAGATTTGGTACATGGTTGAAGCCTATACTTACCAATTCACCATCATACTCCTTTTTTTTCAACTTCTACATTTTGGTCTCTATCATAATTTCTAGTAATATTCTCTAAGTCTAATATTTGCCACTTTGTGTTGTAAAAGTTATCTAGTTCTTTTTTTGGCAGTGGTACCATTCATTTGACGGGTGCATTTTCAACAATGATTGCCATATGGCTTCATTTTCTGATTTACCTTTAAAATTCTGCGTTTCCCGAACCTCAAAAACGCTCTTCCTCTTACCTTTATCCTTGTCCGATTCCCCTTTCATTTTTCTCACCCCCTGCGCATATTCTATGATCGTCACTTATAAAATTCACATTCTTTTTCAATAGACTCCCAGGATGCCAACACCCAGACTTAATATTTTCCGACTTGCCGCTTTGGTACACATACTTTTTAATAAAAAAAGTTATTTTTATGAATAGTTAGTAAAAGTTAACCGTTAACGACATTTAGACGCCACCGGAAAAATGTTTTTCCTGGTTTAAGACAAGAGACAAAAATTGTTTTGTCTTTCCTGAGTTTTCTTTTTAAAGAGACAGGCATAGATTTTATTTTTCATCCATGAATTTTTAAAGAACTGCTGAAACATTCCCAAAAATGCGACTCCAAGAATAAGAATAGGAAAAATGTTCTATTTGTAAGTTTCCTGTAATTTACGCCAAAATAATCAAATTCCCTGTTTGTAAAATATTTGTAAAAAATAAACATTTTATTAATGGTCAGTGTATTTACTCTAAAATAATCCCTATTGAAGGTCTTTTTAGTTTTAAAGAAAATAAAAGAGAAAGAAGTAATGAAGGGGTCTCTAAAAAAAAAAAATATGATTGATCGAATTCTTGGTGCTACTGACTACTTCAGATAGCAGTGCAGGTTTCCGGTGGACTTTTCAATGCGTAATTTTAAGAGAAGCCAAAAGTAAATGAACTATATAAGAATCCCTTATTAATTTTCTGATTCCGTTATCTCCACTTTAAATTCTTAGAGTCAATAACGTTCTTGACCAAATTCCTGGTGTAATACTTTTTCAAATTAAATTCCGGAATATATCATTATCAGAATAACGAAAAAGAGAGAGAGAAGAAACAACATCTGAGGAGATAATTTTTTAAAAATTTTAGCACAATATTATTCCTAAGTTTGAAAAGGCAAAAAAGGAAATCTGTAAAGTAAATGAACGATGTTAAATGAAATCCCTCGTGAACTAAACCACACTGTTAGTTTTTATTTTCGATTCTAACAAAAATTCTTGTTCTTTGCAGAAGATTAAATAAAAAGAAAAAAAAAAATCTGAGTTAGCCAGATTTTTTTTTTTTATAAAAAAAAAAAAAAAAAAAAAAAAATTGGGAATTTTTTTTAAAAAGTATTAAAATGTTTATTACGGTTCATCGTATTTTTCAATATGGCGAAATAAGTAGATATTTCACTTTCCAGCATAAACTTAAAACACGTGAAGTATCTCTCCCGGTCAAGTACCAGGAAAGAACTTTTGAAGTACTAGAAAATATAACACTGGGTTTTGTAAATTATTAAAAAATTGATAATATAAATTTAATAAAAGCTGAAGGAAGTGTAGCTGTTGCAGTCAACATTTTGGAAGGAGGAAGCAAGTAAATACAAAAAAATAAGAGAAAGGGCCAGTCTACCGGAACCACATATTTTGATACAAATCCAATTGTTTTTTTTGTTTTTTTGATATTCTGGGCTCATTTATTCACTTATTCATAAGAAGTAAATAATAGGTGAAAAAGCAAAAAATTAAGACCTAATTTATTTATATAACCCTGTTTCATTAGAGTTGTCAATCGTCAGAGGGTTTTAAAGCTGACCGGTTACTGTACTGATGAGGTTGAAAAGGAGTCTCAGGTGGCAAATCAGACAAGGAGATCAATTTCCTACTGCTACGGAAGCCTCCAAGTACAATAATTACCCCCCCCCTCCCAATAAAATTATATCACATTTTTTTTTATCAATTACTGAAGAAAACCATCAAATTTAATTTAATCAATCATCAATGTCCGATATTTGGCAGTCACATTTTTAAATCAATATTTTTAGGAGTACTTAATTCCAATCACTATCACATACTGAATTCGTTCAGAAAGGGATTATGACAATTATTTTATTATTACACAACAGAGCTACTAGCTGAGTAGTGTGTGCGTACATATACAATAGATAATTCATATTTCCAATCAGAAGAAAAACATCTGCAATGTTGCTAGGCGCCTAAAATTATTTTCAAAGACCGTCTCTGAACCAACAATGACAAGTTTTGATTCCCTTTTCTAATAAACGATTCAAAAGTTGTTGTTTTCATTCTGTTCATGCATGGTTAAAATAAAAATTTAATGAAAGTGAAAATTAAATAAATTATGAAAAAAATCGTGAATGTAATAGTATAGTAGTAATTAAAAAAAATTGTTATTTTTTATTAAGAATTCAAAACAAATTTTATTGAATTTCAGTTTTTAAAGTAGACTGAGTGAATTGATTTCAAATCGAAAACATACACACACAATGGTCCCAGGATACATCAACTGTGGACATGAAGGTTGAATATTTGACCGACAATAACGCAGAGATAATGATAGCAATATTATTAATGATAATTCAACCTATTGACCGACGATTCAATTAGTCTAACCCCCCACCACACACACAAACACCATTTTTAAGCCTCTTAGGTAAAACTAAACACACACACACAAGGCGGCATATGGGTCAGCACTACAATCTTACCAATGCACCTAACAATTATAAAGTACCCTTACCGGGAGAAAATTTGAGGTTTTTTCATCTTTTGTTTTTGTATTATTTTAAAGAGCAAACAACTGATGGGCCAATTGTGTAAAATAATTGATTATTACATGTTTAAGTCGATGAAAAAGACTTTAAATTAACCCTTTTTCTCCTCTCCAAAGATATGGACCCATTTTAAAAGGCCACCCTGAAATTCGATTCTTAAAGAGCTGACGACATTTCATAACAATACCATTTCATTTGTTCCTTTAGTAAACCTATCATTCGCTACACAGCTAAATTGTTATTTTAAAGAAATAAAATAAAAAGGCACCATTAAAATTGATGTTGGGGTCTTTTATCCCCACCCTCGCCATCGCTTTTTATAAAATTTTATTTTAATTTATTCAAATAAATTGATGGCTTCTCGAAAAAGTATAAACCTTTTTTTTTTTTTTCTGAATAAACGGTTTTTAAATCATATTTTTATTATTTTTTCCTACCATGTGTTTGGTAAACATCGGCTTCTTATTTAAAACTTTTGCAGTGTAAAACTAAGACATCAAAAATAAAATTAACTGTAAGATAGATGAATGAAACGGTTTCGAAAATAACCTAAAGTCTGGAGAAGTTGGATTTTTTTGCTTGTCAACAGTACGTTTTATGATAAGATGGTCACGTGTCTTAACACATTCTTGCACTGCTTCATGCAAATGTCTTTGTAATGCTGATACTGCCATGGAAAGTGATGCCGAAATAGTTTCTGCTCCGTTTGGAAATTTGGCAAAGTCATTTCTTCAGATTCTGCTTTTATGTAGAAATGTTCAAAGTTTTTAGATAAAAGTGAACCTTTGCTATATAGCACTGAAAGATACAAAAGTCTAATTAACCATGATCTTACCAGCTGAAAGAAAATATGTGACTTAAGAAAATCTAAAAAGAGAAAGAAAGGGGACTCTTTCTAAAAGGCAGACATCAAGTATTCTGAAAAATAAGAGAATAGTCCAGGTCTACACACACACACAAAAACACAAACCAAAAATAAATAAAGTAAAAAAATCTCTTTGATTCTTTTTCCAAATGCCAAAAAGAGTGTCAAGCATTATTTAAAAACTTACCCTCCCGACCCTAATACTTTAAAAACCAAAACTTTAAAATAACTTAGAATTTCCAAAATGAAAATTAAGATAAATAGAATTCCTTACCTTAAATAACGTTTTGAAAAACCTTCAAACTTCTAAGATAAAAATTGTTTCGTTTTTTTTGTGTTTTTTTTTTAATTATTCTCCTCAAATAACTGAGTTATTTTTTTTTTTCCTTAAGGTTCCTGACTGGTCTTTTTTTCTTTTCGTTATTTTGTTTTAAAAGAGAAATGCAGGTTCTCTTCTCCCAAAAGCGACGATGATGAGAATGATAAAAATACAGTGTAATCCGTTTTGCTGTGTCCTTTTTCTCCGCTTTCTTGTGGTACTAGCAAGCAATTCCGTCCTTAATTTTGGTGGTACCAATGTCTGCAACATTGAGTCTGGGATATTGAAACACTTTCTTTACTTACACATTACATACATGCGTACAATTACTATGTAACAATAAATGCAATTATTATATATATTTTTTCTCCTCTGAGAGAACTGGCCAATTTACTTAGTTTTACACACACTACCCACTACGGCTACACACGAATAACTGAAACACACCTCCGTCAGTGTTGTGTATTTTTCAATGGTGCCATTGGTTAGTTTTTACTATTACACAGGCGAAAGAATTGAACTCCTCTCACCGACTGTGACTACTTGTGCTACTACTTTCATTTAGCAAATCTCTTACACTGACTCCTCTATTTCATGAATGTTTGTTCGTTTCTTTGCCCTGCCAACAATATCTGTCGATGACTCTACGGTTACCCATTAAAACATTCCTTCTTTCCTTGCTTTCCCTCTCTCTATTTACTGATGAGGACTGAGGAAATACACACACTCATTTTCGAAACAATCTTTGACTACTGAAAATTCAAAGTTTTATAACGCGAAACTTTTTTCTTTCTTTTTTCTTTTTTTTTTTGTTAACAAGTAAATAAATCAATAGGATAAAATTTCATTTAAAAAAAAATTAAATTAAAAAATTACAGCTGATTTTTTTTTTAAACAAATTTTAAAAAATATTAATTATTTTCCTGAATGGACAAGTAGTTACATTAATAAATCGTCCCCTTAAAAAATTAATTGATAAAACTTAAAACAAAGTTAGTAGTACAAACAAGGCTGAAAGTGTGAAGCTTTTATTGAAAATTGGGCTAGAGAATAATAAAAAATTAAATAAATGGTCTTTCCTTTAAAAGATGAACTCGATTGTATCAGAAGCTCTCTAAAAATCGAGACAAAAGGTTTTCTATAATTTTATTGAAACTGTCTTTTGTTTGAATGAAAAAAGTTTTTAAAACTGAACAAAGAAATTACAAATAAATGGCTAAAAAATAAATTGTAACTTTAATTTACATTTTTTATTTTTAACATCATACATTTTAGCAAATTACTACAGCTTTTTATTGTTATTGATATTTTTTATATCGATTTATTAATTTTATTTATTTATTTTTTTATTATTTTATTAAATTTTCCCACCAGTGGTATTCTAGAGAACTATCACTCCCTGGATATCACTCTCCCAAATATTCCAGCTGCTCCTGTCTGGATGTCTCAGACTCTTCCGCCAATTTCCAAAAATTCCTCTTCACTCCGTTCATCAAAGCTATTCCAAGCATGCCAATAATGATGAGTACAACTGTCACCTTAACCATTTTTCCCCCAGTTTTCATGCAATATTTCAAATATATTATTTTCCAGTTTTTTTTACGTTCTTTTGGAACAACTGCATCAACTATTGGGCAAATCTTCTTTTCTTTGTTTACAATGACTCCTGGTCTGAATTATAATCAGCAGTAATAGTATTTGATAAGGAGGAAAGAGAGAAAAAAGAAAGCGGAGGAGGAGGAATAAGAATAAGAAGAACGTAGCAAAAATGTGTGTACCTTCTCTTCCCCATGAATAATAATGATAATAATAACACAGTAAAAGAAAAAGAATACAGTAGTAGTAGTAGTTGAAAGAGAGAAAAAGAAGAAAAAAGTTTGTAAGACATTGTAGAATATTTTACAATTGATCAAAAATCTATAATCAATAAAAAATAATTCTGAATGTTCATGTTTTTTTCATTCACAACTCAAAATCCATGAGGAGGCAGGAGAATGTTTAAATTTAAATAGCAGGGGAAATTTATATTTCAGCCTTTAAACTAAAACATAATGAACAACTGTGAGGTCTTAAAGGAGTTTCCAATTTTGCTTTTAAATAAATATATGAACAAACCTAGATTGATGTAAACAGACTAATATATATATGTGTGTGTGGAGAGAGAGAGAGAAATAGTGAATAGTGTTAGATGCAAACAAATTGTGATAGATGTGAACAGATTGAGAGAGATAATG
This sequence comes from Acanthosepion lycidas, assembly GCA_963932145.1. Classification (NCBI taxonomy): domain Eukaryota; kingdom Metazoa; phylum Mollusca; class Cephalopoda; order Sepiida; family Sepiidae; genus Acanthosepion; species Acanthosepion lycidas. The sequence continues at coordinate 36,855,326 of OZ010613.1, forward strand.
AACAGACTTAGAGAGATAGAGAGAGAGAGAGATGTAAACAGACTAAGATAAAAAATGAAAATAGATAGATATATAGATAGATAGACATAAACAGATTGAGATAAATAATGAAAATTGAACATAGATAGATAGATAGATGTAAACAGATTGAGATAAATAATGAATACAGATAGACAGATGTAAACAGACTGAGATAAATAACAAAGAGACTAGATAGAGTATGATAGATATGAACAGATAATAAGAGAGAGAGAGATTGAGATGAATATATGCAAACAGATTGACAAAAACAATGAACAGGGGTGGATAGATAGATGCAAACAGACTGAGATCGATACTGAGAGAGTGAGAGAGAGTGAGATAGGAATAGATGTGAATAGATTGAGATAAATAATGAACAAGGTTAGATAGATAGATAGATAGATAGATAGATGTGAACATATTGAGATAAATCGTAAATTGACTGAGATAGGCAGATAGATAATGTCTATATACTTACATAGACAGATAGATAGAAATTGTGATAGATAGATAGATGTGAACATATTGAGATAAATCGTAAATAGACTGAGATAGATAAATAGATAGATGTGAACATATTGAGATAAATCGTAAATAGACTGAGATAGATAGATAGATAGATAGATAGATAGATAAATAGATAGATAGAAATTGTGATAGATAAATAGATGTGAACATATTGAGATAAATCGTAAATAGACTGAGATAGGCAGATAAGATAGATAGATAGATAGATAGATAGATAGACAGATAGATAGATAGACAGATAGATAGAAACTGTGATAGATAGATAGATAGATGTAAACAGATTGAGACCAACTTTGTAGACATAAAATAAGGAGTTTAATTGTGAATTTCTTCCACAATGAAAAAATAAACTTTGAAGCAAATTTTTCTAGATACTTAAAATCTGCTGCATAAAAAATTATTTTTCCACAATACATTTTGTACTATGTATGTTTGCATTAATTTTTCTTCATAGAAAATGAGTTGCCTTGCCAGTTCATATGTATGGATTTTAGCAGCAGCAGCAGCTACAGCTGATTCACTCCTACACAAAAAGTAATGCAACAGCAAAAAGATCAAGCTCAGCTGGTAGATTGTTTCTTTTTTTCACAACAGCTGATTCTAATTGTCAGTAGACAAAAACACCACCATATTTGTGGTTGTTATTAAAGTAGACATTTGAACAAATTTAGAAGAATAATTTAATGAGGGTGAGTGAAATTAATGTCGAAAAATCATAGCTCTCCACAACTTACCATTTTTTTGTCACTCTAAGTAACCCTTTGTTATCCCTATTCACAGAGACTTAAGCTGGTGATTCACTGTTTCCCTTGCTTTTGATAAGTCCAGTGAGTGTTGAATTCTACAAACCCTCTTTCCTCATTATGTGTTCCAGAAATGTCTTTTGATTGTAAGTATCAGTTTCCTTGTATGAAACTTTTGTTATTAAACAATGAGATATAATGTAAATATAAAATAGGGTATTGGTTTTTTAATACAATAAAACCATAAACTGATCCCACATATCTATATATATATATATATATATATAATTATTTATTTAAAAATATGATTCCAACATGCTACATAAGAGTTCTCATGTTTCAAAACAAGAGCCGAAAACTTCAATATAATTATTTGAATTAAATTGAATTAAAGTACTAAGCTCTGTTCCATCTTCAAGCGATATTTTTAGCGTGTTGGAATCATATTTTTAAATAAATATTTATGCTCTACTTTTGTATTGAGCACTATTTTTTAAAAATAATAACAAAAATACTAAAGAACTTTGGATTATTTACCTAACAAGTTCTTTCCTATTTTCTATATATTTTTCACACACACACACACACACACACATATATATATATATATATAGGACCTACCCACATTTTTCACCCACACAAGACAGACATGCTTGTGGATGTGTTGAGGTCTCACACTTATACACACACCCATACTAATATATACATTTATATACATCATACACACTCCCATAGAACTAAAAGATAACATACACTTAACACACACACATCCCCTTCCCAACAACCAATAAAACCGTTAAAAAGAAGAAAAAGGGAATTCTGAGCAGTATGAATCTTACCATCTTAAAAACAACAAAAAAAGAGGCTGTTTGACCAACACAAGGACTGACCAAAATTAACAATAAAAAACAAATAAAAACTACAGATATAATTCATTTTCTTCAAAAAGTCATTCATTCCTGTAGTTCACTGATACTAACAAGCAGGAATTTTCTTTTTTCCTGATGATGGCCATGCTGGCCGAAACTAGCCAAGGAACCTAATTGAAATAATAAAACAAATAAACATAATTAATATACAACTCAGTGTGACTGAAAATTTTAACTTTTTAATATTTTTTATTGTGCCCTCTCACTACCATAAAACACCGATATACACAACCATATATAAATCCAAAATTTATATATATATATATATATATATATGTACATACACATTTTTATATATATATATATATATATATATATATACATATATATATATACATAGGGAAGAAGTTATAGTTGTTCCAACAAGAGAAAAGTGTATATTTTAAAAAGAAGAGAAAAACTACAAATGTTTTTGGTTGTATATATTATATATATATATATATATATATATATATATATATATATATATATATATATGTGTGTGTGTGTGTATTTTATATTTTAAAAAGAAGAGAGAAACTGCAATCATTTTTGGTTTTCATGTGGATTTTTTTAAAAATATATATTTTATTTATTGTGGAAAATAAAATATATACATTTTAAAAAAAAAATCCACATTACAACCAAAAATGATTGCAGTTTCTCTCTTCTTTTTAAAATATAAAATACATATATATATACATATATATATATATATATATATATATATATATAGATAAATAGATAAACCTAGTGAGCCAGACAAACTTACCCAGGTTTCACCTAAGCAAATCGCCAGGGAAAGCTGGCTAAAGAGGCAAAAGGGAAACAGCATATTTATAGGCAATAATCAAAATCATACCATGTGACCAAAGAAAAAGAAAAATATATATATATATATACATATATATATGTGAAAATATATAGAAAATAGGAAAGAACTGGTTAGGTAAATAATCCAAAGTTCTTTAGTATTTTTGTTATTATTTTTAAAAAATAGTGCTCGATACCAAAGTAGAGCATAAATATAATTATTTATTTAAAAATATGATTCCAACATGCTACATAAGAGGTCTCATGTTTCAAAACAAGAGCCGAAAACTTCAATATAATTATTTGAATTAAATTAAATTAAAGTAAGCTCTGTTCCATCTTCAAGCGAAATTTTTTTTGGAATAACTTATTTCTGAAATTTACGTTTTTTAATAGCATATTCATAATTGAAATCAAAATTTCCATGGTAACAGCCAGGGCGAATTGTTTAAATAGGTAGGGGTGTTGGGTGTTAATAATTTGTATCAGTATAGAGTTACTTTCATAGATGTCAAGTCAGGGTAAGGTGGGGGTGTCTAAATTTAAAACGGAAGATGTTTTCACCTAGTCTGGTTTACGTGTCTATGGAGATTTATTTATTTTTTTATTTTATTTCTTTATGAAAGGGTTTGTGTATATAAAAACTGCCGTAACATTTGTTTTTTGATGACTTCATAAAGGGTTATCTTTTTTTTGTAGGGTATTTAAACTATTTATTGGGACTATGGATTATAAAAGTTATTTTATTGTATGTTTGTTATTAAGCTAATTATTCAATGCATAAATTTGATGATATATATATATATATATATATATATATATATATATATATATATATATATATATATATGGGTGTGCATCCGAGTGGTTATAATGTTTGCTTTCTGATCATGAAACCCAGGTTGAAATCTCACCACAGTTGATTTGTCAGGAAGGAGATGTCCTGATGTTATCAGTCTGGAGAGGGACTATCCCAGCATGCAGCACCTTTGGAAAGTGCCTAAAAACCATACCACAGTTTGACCCAAGCCTTGTGAGTGAAATTGGGTAGATGGAACACGTGGTGGGGGGGGACCGTTGATAGCTGTGCTAGCACAAAGTCACAAGTCATTGTGACTGAGGGTTTGAGTGTGCTGGCCTTGTTCAGATTGTTGATCATTCTAGATAACATGCTCTCTCCCAGAAACTGTAACTAAGGTCTACTCAGCATAGTTGCAGTATAAACCACAGCTGGGCTCTGTGTTTGTTGAACCAACACAAATATGCCTGAGCGAGCATCTGAATCAGGGATTGGCTAGCTGCTCTAGTAGATGGGTATCCTCGAATACGAGTGGCCAGTTATTATATATATATATATATATATATATATAAACACACGTTTCATTAAAAAAAATTTTTGTGTTCTTATAATTTTTTTATTTTCTGGACATAAATATGTAGAAATTGTCAAAATGTTCTGTATTTCAGAGTGCTTTCAGCCATTGTCAAGGATGATTTTATTTTTAAATGTTAAAAGCAGAAATAAAATCATCCTTGATAATGGCTAAAATATAGCTGAAAACATTTGGATGTGCAGGACATTTGGACAATTTCTACATAATTTATGTCTAGAAAAGAAGAAAATTATAAGAATGCCAGAAAAATTAAATAAAAAAATTCACCACAGTACCTTGTCAGTCATTTTTAATGAAACTTGTATAAAAGAGAGATTACTGCCCAAATACACATCTATATATAATAATTGTCAAACTTTGTCCATTTCATAATGTGTGACATCATTTGTTTACATTTGGATACGCCATGAGCAGATATGAATGTACGTGAGAGAATCATGAAAGATTGTAGTTTAAAGACAGTAAAATCGACCTTGCTAACTCTGTGGCCCAAACGGTTAAGGCACATCAGGCTATATGACGGTTCCAATAAGGATACAGGTCCAATTCCTGTCGGAGGACGAATATTTTCTATATAAATTTCTCAGACATTCAGGCTGGTAAATGTTGTTTAATATTGTTTATTATAAACAGAGCATTTACTTAAATATTTGTATCTATAAAAAGAATGTATAAACATAAAAATGTCTTAAAATATATATATAAGCTGTATATATAAGCTAACTCCTGTGGAGGATTCCTAATTGGGTCTTTGGCTTGTTCAGGAGTTTGAGAGTTCCTAAGTCTTTGCATATTCTCAGCATTGGAAGCTCTCCTCCTGCCGTTTGTTCTGGATATTCATTTGCACAGGACTTTCTTTTCCTCACTGCATCCTAGGCTCTTTTGATTGCAATCTGGTTGCAGAGATTTCTTTTTGCAAGGCAAACTTCTGTCATATGAAATGGGCAACAATAAACTACAGAAGAACACAAAATTGAGCGATGCATTTAAGTACTGCATCAATATTTAAGATGACCTTTTAAAAGTTCAATGATAATTCTTATGCTGCCACTTAATTTAAGGACAATTTGATATGCATAGGTCCTTACTCTCTGTGTAAACAATTATTTTTCATCCATGAGCGACTTTTGCTGAATTTCACAATTTATTTTGATTATTCGTAAATTTATTTCCAAGTTATAAAAATTGTTATTGCACAAAAAATTGTGTGAAAAATCGCAGAAAACAATAGAAGTAATGAAAACTTGGGAATCAAAAATTTCTGTAACATGAGCTATTGAAAGTTATAGAGTTGTGTCCATTTAATTGAAAAAGTGTGACACAGTGACATTCACATTTATTATATAGATATATATAAAGATAGATATAGATTGTTTGTTTCTTTGGGTTTTATGGCATATCAACCACTGTGGGTTATTTAATGCCAAACCAGTTTATATATATATAAACCAAATATATGAATTTTAAATGCCTATTTTGTATGGAACATCTTTAGGAAGCTAGAGCTCATTTGCTTGTACACTGCAAAATAATCCTAGGTATTTTTGTTTAAGTCAAGAATTTCCATTTGATAAGGACATTTTATTTGCAAAATGGTAAAAGGTAGGATATGTTGTTTACACAGTCTACATCTTTGATAAAAGACCAATTCTTATTAGAAAATCCAATATCTTTTTTGGTTCAGTTTTTGCAAATAATTTTATGTTCTTGATTGATTAATTGTTTTGTTTGACGGCATCTCAAACTTAGTGGTCACTTTATGTCGAAAATGATTTTGAGTGACTTTAAAAGTCAAAAACGTATAGCTGGCAACATTATGGTTTAAAAAAAACAAAAAAAAAACATACCTGGCAACATTGTTTCAAAAACGTACAGCTGGCAACATTATGGTTTCAAAAACGCATAGCTGACAACATTGTTTCAAAAACGTATAGTTGGCAACATTATTTTTCCAAAAACATTATCTGAGGCCTTACTGTTGGATGTAGTTTATCGCCATACCCAGGACGCGGATGTAGTTTAACGTCATACCCAGGACATAGATAGATATAGAGGTTGTGTATGTATATATATATATATATTGTGTATATTTAGGAAGCAATTTTTCATTGATGCATGTTTCATTAAATAATATAGACAAGTTTTGTTTACTTATTTTAAGTAAGTTCCTTTCATATTGTCTGATAAGTTTAATAACATTATCATTGAAGGACAAAAGGAAATCACCATATTGATACATGTTTAAATCCAATCTAAGCTTTCGGCTTACATAAGCCATTATCAAAGATGACAATTACTTTTCAATATATCAACAAATACACCAAACAATAATGAAAGTCTGTTTTTGCTGCATGAAAAATTTCAAAGCAATGACTAACACATGTATATGAGACACGGAAAAAAGGGGAAATCACATTACAGCTCATGACGTCACAAATGACCACGCGAGAGTGAAAATGAGAAGTATTAAGTATGGGAAGCCATTGGTATATATAAACCAATGGCTTCGGTTATCAATTATAGGCATTTAAGAATGTTTGTGAAGATTTCATAGTTTATTTTGTTCAAGTTAAGTTTCAACTGTTTTATGTATATAGCTTCAAAAATTTTTAGTTTTTGTTTATTGTTTTCATGTTTAAGTATAGTTGTGTTTTCAACAAGGATTTTCTGGAATTGTGTACATGGCCAGGCATGTTGTTTTAAATGCCTAAAAATGTTAGAGTTATCATTCAAATGTAGAGTTAAGCATCGTGAAAGTGAGTTTGTGGTGTGACCAACATAAATATTATTTAATCCATTGGAGATACAATCTCCCAAAGGGCACTTGAATTTGTAAACTATGTTGGTTTTTTGCAAATTACTACTGGGGAGGGGGAAAGAATCATTGCAAACAATTAAGTTGGATATACTGGATTTAGTGTAGTATATGATTAACCTAATTTTTTTGCTAGGATCTATTGTAGATATATTAGTATTTACTAATTTTTTTAGTATATTTTCATCCTGTTTATAATTAGTATGCATTTGACTACGATATAAGAGATTAATATGTTTGGGATTAGTTGAAGCAGTATTATGTTCTATTTGCTTAGTATTGAGACTTCTAAGAAAGCATTTTATCAACTATATAGTTTGGAAAGCTATTATTAACAAGTGCTTGTTTTATATTCTTTAGTTCACAGTAAAAAATCTGTTTTGTAGATGAATTAGTTTCTGCACAATGTATTAGATTTTTTATAATTGGTATTTTGTAGTAATATGGACAGTCGCTCTTATAGTTAAGTATACATGAATTTATGCTGGTAGATTTTTTGTATTGTGAATAGTAAATTTGTTGTTGTTTGTGTTTATCAATATGTCAAGGAAGGGAATTTTATTATTCGTATTGAGTTCATACGTGAATTTAAGGACAGTATTATTTTGGAAACATTTTTGAAGTTGAAGTATTTCATCTGTATTTTTAACTAACATAAAGATATCATCAACATATATATATATATATATATATATATATATATTAGGTTGGTGCAAAAATAATATCATTTTTTGATGTTAAAAAATACGTCAAAAAACGATATTATTTTTGCACTAACCTAATAGATAGATAGATAGATAGATCACTTAGCTGATTGATGTTACCTTCAGCATCTCAACTCCAGAGTTTCACAGACAGACCTCCTGGGAATCACTTCATCCACTCCTCAGGGGTTATATACATATATATTAATATACATTTTTTCCTCACCACTAGCATGACTCAGTGTTTCATGCACAATTATCAGACCTACAAATTCAAAAATCATCAGACCTACAAATTCAAAGTATAAAGTGAAATTGTATTCATTTTTGAATTTTTAAGTCTGATGATTTGGATCATGATTACAATTCCAATGTAATAAATTATAAGCATGCAATATTAGTGTTTGAGCCTTTTATATTATATATATATATATATATATATATATATATATATATATATATAGATAGATAGATAGATAGATAGATATAGTAAATATGCAAACAGCACAATGCTTTCCAAATATATCTGGGAGATTAAAAACAAAAAAAACATATAACACCAAAAATATTATGGAAAATAAGGAAAAGAAAATCAGCCTACAACAATCAATCCAAAAACTGTAATTTCTGCCTGGAGGAAAAATAACCATAATTACCTTCCTAGACCAAAACAAACTACTAAATAAATGATTGGAACTCATCTCAAAATGCAGACATGAAAACAAATTTTGACTACGCTACTTAAAAATCAAAAACTGAAAATGAAAAAAATAAATGAAAATAAATAAATAAAAACAAGTAAAAGAAATTAAAAGAAATAAATAATAAACTAAGTAAATAATAAACAAATTACAAAACCATGCCCACCAAAATAACCATTAGAATAATACAAGAGACTAACCACAATGCATCACTGACTTGTAATATGAAGTCGAGCAAAAACACAACCCACATGGCCTGCCAGTTGTGTTTAGCATGAAACAGACTGTCACCTGTGGGTGTTTACTTCATTGTCCACTTATTTATATATATATATTATTTAAGTCTGGATTTAATCTTTTTAATGAACTTGACACATTTACTTAAAACAATATATACATACATACTTATATATATATATGTGTATATACATATATATATATATATATATATAGATATATATAGATATGTAAGTATGAATATATATATATATATATATATATAGTCTCAAGTAAATGTGTCAAGTTCATTAAAAAATTAAATCCAGACTTAAATAAAAATTAATGACAAATCAAAGAATATATTAATGTATTTTTCTATATGTCTTGAATGTATAAGTATTGAAGATTTTAACAAAAACCACAAAATTTTAGCAAGTAAATTGTTTAGAAAGAAATAAAGATCAAATTTTTTTGTTCAATTTACATATTTTATTGACAAATGCCACCCTCTTAAAGTGAAAAAAGCTGAAACATTTTTTTCTCATTGTGAAAAGGTTAAATCCCAAACAGAAATTGCCTCTACCCTAATAATATCACACTTTAGTATACAACGAATTTATAAACAGTATTCTGAAGGGTGATAGATTCAAATCTGGTTGTAAACACAAATTATCTCAATTGTCATTGGATAAAACAAACCCAAAGAAGTCAGTCAATCAAATTCAAAATAAATTGAACTCTAGAAATATTTTGAATGCAAATGTTATCAAATGTTTTTACATTCAGATTTGGTTGAATTTTAGTGTGAAAACTAAAGTTGGCAGTAAAGTTAATAAAATGTAGAAAAATGTAGTGTACTTCTAAAATGTGAATGTGCAGTCTTAATTTGACTGATTTGTGGGATTATTTAAAGCAGAAATTCCCAACATTTTTTAGCTCATGGCCCACTTTGAAACCAGAATTTTTCTGTGGCCCATGAAATTATTATAGTATAAAAAATTAATTCCATTTCAGATAGAATATATCCAATTATAACATTTTTGTGGCCCACTTGAAATTTGCATTGTGGCCATTGGTTGAGAAACACTGATTAAAGTCAAAATATATCTTCATCATGCCATCGTGTCTATTAACATCTTCTACTCCTCCCCCAGTAAAGAGCCTCCTACCAACAGAACATCTTTCTGTTATCAACAAGCAGATTGGGATTCGTTCCGTGATTTCCTTCACAATGTTCCCTGTTTTTAACCTTCCCATCCAAAAATGTGCATCTGAGGTCTCATCCTGGCTAAAAGCTGGAATCGAGACTTTCAAGAAAATATAAAGTGAAATTACGTTCATCCCTTTGATTCTCAGCTGCTTGATCAGCTGCTATTGCCCACAGGAATAACTACTTCCATCTGTACCGTAGAGACATGTCTGTTTGCAACAGATGTCCCTTTGTCACATCCCGTAATAAGTGCAAGCATGTCCTCAATGAAGCAAAATTACTCTTTGCCAAAAGAATGAAACAACATATTGCATCTCGCAAGTTTGGTTCCTTGCCAAAAGAATGAAAAATGAAACAACGTATTGCATCTCACAAGTTTGGTTCAAAAGATTATTGGCGGCTCTGCAAGAGTGTGCTGAACAACAGCAATCCTACAATACCACCTTTATTCAAACAATCTGAGGTCCTGACCTCCTCAGCTGATAAGGCTGAATGCTTTGCTCATAAATTCTCATCCAATTTAACGCTAGACTCATCTGGTGTACCTACACCTGATTTTCCCCTTAGAACTGAGGCTCTACTGACTGAGATGCACATAACCCCATCAATGGTATTGGGCATTGTCTCTAAATTAGACTTCCATAAGTCTAGTAGTGGGGACAGGATACTGGCCATAGTCCTGAATTTGCTCCTGTCCTCTCTAAACTTTACAACTACTGCCTCACCGACTCTTGCTTTCCAGCCTGTTGGAAGTCTTCATCTGTTGTGCCTGTCTTTAAGAACTCTGGTGACCCTTCTGATCCATCTAACTACCATCCTATCAGATTCTTACCACTCTTCGATAAAGTCTTCAAGGTTTTAATCAATGCCGAAGTGGTTAAGTACCTTATTTCACATAATCTACTCTCTGACAAGCAATATAGTTTCCACTTTGCTCAATCTACCACTGATGTACTCATGGCCATAACTGAATTTGTATACCAAGCACTTAATAATAATGTAGAAGCTTGAGCCATGGCTCTAAACATCTCTAAAGCATTTGATAGGATTTGGTATACTGGCCTTCTTCTTAAGCTTCAAGGATACGGTATTACAGGATGATTATTTGACTTAATACAATAATTCCTGTCAAACTGTGAAATGAAGGTTGTCCTAAACGGGTTCTGCTCTGGCTCCTTTTTCATGAACACTGACTATAATCTTCAAAATTTCAAGTGTAATGTCAATCGACATCTGACACCCTGAGCTTGTTCCCCCATCCTTCTCTGTCTCTTTTCCTCAAACACGCCTCTTTACTCTTGTTCTCAATCCTCTATAACCCTTTGTGTGCTAGTGGCACACCCAACTTAATTCTTTTCTTGTGAGTAAACATTAACAATTTTTGGGGAAAATAACAATGATATTTCCAGATCTAATTCCACTATTTAACCCATAAGTGGGGTAGGAAATGTGTTGTCTTGGACTTGAAAAACATTATTTTCTCCAGCAAATGCCAAACTGAGTTTTTTTCCATATTCCAGACAAGATATGTGAAGACTTCCTGATTCATGATATAGCAAAAAATAATGTGAAAATGGTAAAACCTTCAGTGGCAATTACAGTATGGAAAACAATTCAATGAGATGGAAAAAATATAGTAATTTTATGCAATGGAAATGGAAATTAGAAAGAATATTAATGTATACTTAATGAAGGCAAACCCAAAATATATGAAAATTCATAGATTTCCAACAGGATGACATGAATTGTTATACTTTGAAGTTCACCATAAATTATTTAAAAGAATTGTTCAAAGTTGGTTAAGCCAGTCTCCTGACTTGAATATTATAAAATAAAAATATTGGTAGAATGTACTAAAGAGGAAAGTGAAAATTAAATATCTAGAGATTGTCAGCCTTGAGAGACTGTAAGGACTGAGTAGGCAAATATTATTTGTTTATACATTATAAAAGCTTAGTGAACCAGATGTTAGATTATCCATAAATAATCTTATATATTAATAGCCAATGGTCTAGATAAAATGTTAGTTAAGCTATACTCACATATGTGCCTAGTGAAAATCTATTAGGCACACACCCAACTCAACACACATGAGATCTCTGTTAATGATTTCCATGATTATGGTGAAAACATAATGAGAAATAAGAATAAACATGTTGTACACAAAACTATCTAAAGAGTTAAAAATATAATGAATACCATTGCTGTAAGTTCTGCAGAGACTGAAAGAGGGTTTTCTGGGATGAACATAATTTATTCTGACAAAAGAAATCATCTTGAAGTTAAAAATATAGCAAATCTTCAAGTCATAAATTTCATAGGTCTTCCATTGGATCTTTGGGACTGCATTAATTCAGTTCAAATGTGGCCAAGAAACCATAACACAGCTGATGACACTATTGACAAAAAGCATTATACTTCTGAACAGAAAAATAATGAGAACAGAATTTCAATCTGGAAATATCTTAATAAATAAATGTTTTCTATTAAATTATCAAAGAGATTTGTTTCCATTCTCAGATTGAAAAGAAAATAAACAGAATAGGTATCTAAAGATTACCTGCATTTATAGAACCGGTTCCTGTAAATTTGGGATGCTGTTATTGTATACATACATACATAGGTATGTTTTGTGAAGTAGAACTGGTATTAATCTCACAGTGGACCGAGCCTGACAAAGGATTTGTTGTAATTATTTGAGGCAAGCTTTTACAAAGCTGGATGCCCTTCCTGATGCCTAATTCAGACACTCACAGTAGTCCAAGTAGACCAAGTCTTTTTATCGAGACAACTTCTCTAAGAATGTTGGCATTCATTTAGACACCAAGCACCCATCCATGTGGCAGCTTGTAATGGGTTACATGTTACCAGTAACAGGCTTAAGTCTGACCTGACACATCCAGTAAGGATGAAATTCACGACAGAAGCAAATTTGTTTACAAGATGTCCTTGATAATTTTAGCTCTATGGCAAGGATTACTGATACTGTCTGAGCTTGGCTTAGTCTAGAAAAATGCTTTTATTGGGTTTAAAAGCCCTCACTTTGTATTTAAGCTGGTGAGAGCTTAGTCAAGAAACCTGCTTCATATTTACATGCAGACTATTGTCCTCATCTTTGTTGTTATCACAATGTTTTGGCTGTTATGCACTTCAGCCTTCATCAGGTGCTGGTTGCTTCAGGTAACCTTCAGGGAATTTCAAACCAAACCCCTTATTTAATCTACAGAGGTAGATTGTTCTTGTTCCACTGAGTATGTCTAGAGATATATAATCTAGTTCTTATTGAGTACTACTCAGTTATTGCTTAGCCATTTTTCACCGGGTCCAAGTAAACACTGCCCATCCCAGTGACCAAACTCAGAATTACTATATGATATAGCATTTTTTTAGATATTTCACTCCAAACAAGGCAAAAGACTGGGTATAGGGGGAGTTGAGGAAAGGATAAAAAGAAGAATGGAGATTAAAGCAACAGAAAAAGTCGATTGACATTACATTTAAATTTTTGAAGATTATAGTTATCAGCAAAGCAAATAAAAGGAAGGGAGTTCCACTGTTGTGAAGTGCAAGAGAAGAAGCTGTTGGAGTAGAATTGGAAGTTACATTTAACTGTTTTGACAGTAAAAAGGTGGAACTAAGATGCCAAACTAGTAGCATGCTTAAATTCATGCAGTCAGGACACCCGTGAAAAAAAGCTTGTCAGAGCAGATACCATGACAGTATTTCTAGAAAAGACAGAGAGAAGCCATCGGTGAGAAAGTGACTGGAGTCGAGAACCCAAGTGAGGACTGATCACATTGCATATCTGTCTTGGGATTTTATCGAGAACTTGAGATGAACAGTGGGGACACCAGACCTTATATGGCAACAGTATTCTATGCATGGACGAATGGTAGATTTTTAGATGTGAAGGATGGACTCAGATGAGAAAAATCTGGCACAATACAGAGAACTAACTTTCCTTGCAGAAGATGCAGTTATTGATTCAATGTAGTTGTTCCACCTCAGGTGAGTGTAAAACATGACCAAGAAGGTGCAATGAGGTGCTCTTGTGGAGTTGAGCATCAACCATGCTGATAGGGATGGACATTTCTCTATGGTGAAGAAATAATTTGGAACAAATTTGCTGAATATATTGCCATTTGGGATACAAGTTCAAGTCATATACAAAGTTACATTTCTAATCATATTTTATGCAATTTAGTTTAATGGCTGAAAAATTGATTGCCTTCCAGCAAAAAAAAAATGATGAAAGAAGAAAAACAGGTGAAGATAAATTAGTAAAGATTTTGTAGTTGTAAAAGTGTCTCCTATCAAAAACGATTTAAATATCTTCAGTCAGATCAGAAAAAAATGGAGCATAATGTAATTAAGATACTTGGCTTCAATTTCTTGAAATTGGATTTTTGAAAATAATTCATCTATTTACAAATAGCGCATGTGAAATTAGTTAAGAGAGTCAGTTTTTCATTTATTTTTCCTATTTCAGTCTTTGAAATTTATTTGAAACAAACAGGATGGCGCCATGAACTCAAGCAAACTTGACATAATAATAATAATGATGATATATGCACATAAAGTGGCCTCTTTGAATTTCTGGAATGAGGAGTTATTATTTTAATTCATGACATCAACCATTGCAGTCATCTATGGAAATTCAGTATAGATAAAGTCTCAATAATCCATGACAATTCAGTATTGAAAAAGTGACTTTAAACCAGTGGTTCTCAACTGATTTTGAGCTATGCCCCACTTTGGTATTTCTGAAATTCTGTTGCCCTCCTTTAATATTTAATTCTTACATGTATACCAATCACACATGTATGTACATAAACACAAAATATTTTTGTTTGCATACTGTATATGCATTGTATGTATTAACATGCATTAACATTAACACTCTCACTCAGACTCACTAGAAAACAATTCACTGTTAATAACTCATTCTCAAATTGCCCCCTTATTCTGTTGGTATAGTGCTGTAACCTAGGAAAGGTTACTGAATAGAAAAATCACAAGAAGGTTGGTAATGAATGATAATACTTAGGACAAGAACAACACATATAAGATTTTCCAACAGTGTGTAGAAGTAGTTGTCAACTGCTAGAAGTGAGTCAAGTGAATTCCACAATGAATCTCCAACTGCAGACCAACATACAGTATTTACTACTGTATTTATATGAATGGGGACATACCAATTATCGTCCATAGGTATGTTCAACATATAGTAAGTCAAAGGTGCACATCCTACACATGCCCCACCAAAATATTACCATGCCCCATTGATGGGGCATGTGCCCCACATTGGGAATCATTGCTGTAAACAGTGACTTTAACAAGACACAATCAGTTATCAATGGCAATTCCTCTGTTGATAAAGTCATAAAAGTGTTGGTAAAGTCAAAAAAGGTCACCATCCTGGGTATGACAATAAACTACATCCACGTCCTGAGTAAAATGATGAACTACATCTGACAGCAAGACCTCTGTTCAAGAGGTTTTGAGGAGTGTTGAAACAACTCTTAATTATTGGTGTTCCCAGGTTCACCTTGACCCAAAGTGGTAGCACCTGTTAGGGTCTCAGCTATAGGCAAATAGTTAACCCCACTAAACTGGGGTCAAAACAATATAAAAGTGTTAAACTAGATTTTATTATCAGCAATAGTTTTTTGTAAAATATTATTACTAACAATGAACTTTTGAAGGAAAAAATTTATTACCAGCAATACATTTTTAAGGAAAAATATTACCAGCAATACAAATCTTATCAGCATTAAATAACACATTGAGATTGATATGCCGTAAAACAAAACAAACCAAACTAAAAAGGGTCATCCATTATCAAATAAGTCATGATAAAGTGACAGTCATTCATAGCAATTTAGTGTTAATAAAGTCACTGTCATCCATGGTAATTCTCTGTTACTAAAGTCACAAAAAAATTCATCTAAGGCAATTCAGTGTTGATAAACTTATAAAGGGTTGCTCAGGGCAATTCAGTGTTGATAAAGTTGTGCAGTCATCCGTGGCAACTCAGAGTTAATAAAGTCGCAAACAGTTATCTATTACAGGTCAGTATTGATCAAGTCATGAACAGTTTTCTATCCCAAGCACCCATAGTTGATAAAGACACAGCCATTCATACTGACTTATTATTGATAATGTCTCAATTTTTTCATGGAAATTCAGTTTTAATAAAGTTACAGTCACTCATAGTAATTCAGTATTGAAAAACACAAAACAATGATCCATGGAAATTCAATATTAATGAAATCACAAAGTCATCCATGGAAATTCAGTATTGATAAGGTCACAGTCATCCATGGTAACTCAGTATTAATAAAGTCACAGTCATCCATGGCAATTCAGTATTGATAAAGTCACAGTCATCTATGGCAATTCAGTATTAATAAAGTCACACTTATACATGGCAGTTCAGTATTAATAAAGTCACAGTCGTCTATGGCAATTCAGTATTAATAAAGTCACAGTCATGCATGACAATTCAGTATTACTAAAGTCACACTTATACATAGCAGTTCAGTATTGATAAAGTCACAGTCATCTATGGCAATTCAGTATTAATAAAGTCACAGTTATCCATGGCAATTCAGTATTAATAAAGTCACAAACATGCATGACAATTCAGTATTACTAAAGTCACAGTCATCCATGGCAATTTAGTGTTGATAAAATCTCAAAGCCATAACAAATCTGATGATAATCACAAGTGGCACGATTTTGAATTACCATCCACTGATGATTATTACAAGCAGCACAAGATTTGAAAGAATCGATCCCTTTCTCTGTGACTTTTCATAGTGAGAGGACGTATTCATTTTGCTCCCACAAAAATGTAAATACCTCAACTATGGACATTGAAGGTTGCTTGGAACTCTTCACAATTCATTTCATTTCTCATTTTTCCTTTTGTCAAATATCTTATCATTATATTTGTTAATATTTCTTTGATCAAATTCTGTGTCTTGTTTTTCCTTTGGACTTACACAAGTCCACCAAAAATTATTTGCAGGTCAAATGTACCAGGAGAATATAAAATCTCATCAAAAGTGTTGGAATCTGCAACAGATGAAAATTTTTCTGCCAATATTTTAGTCATAGCTGTAATTTACTTTGGGAACCATGTGGACCTAGAAATTTACACATTTCCAGCATCACTGTTAGTTCTAAATTGATACTCAAATTGACTTTTCCATTGTATCAGCTCAACCACTATGTTACATCACATGACTTTTTGTGATTCTCATTATTCTGATCCAGCTTGGTTGAATCTACCAAGAGTAATACCTTTGCCAGTATAATTCTTTGGGTTGCTGGGATGTACAAGCGCCACCACCACAATCAATGCAAGAATCATATTATGTACCAGAATTTCATATTACATCCATTTGAAAAGATCTTTTCTTACCAGCATACTTGTAAAATATGTTATTTCACTAAATCTAAATCTCATTCAGTTGAGCAAGAAATTGACCTCATGCCATTAAGAGATTTGCAATTAAATTAGTTTAATTATACCTGAGTATCTGTTTGTCCCAAATAATATTCAGAGATTGAATAAAAAAAAGTGTGTGACTCTTAATGAATTTAGCATGGACTATTTCTAAATAGATGAGTTTTTTTTTAAAATCCAATTTAAAGAAATTAAAGCCAAGTATTTTAATTACATTATGCTGATTTTTTGTTTGTTTTTTTTTCAATCAAACTAAAGATATTTAAATAAATTTTGATAGGAGACATTTTGCAGCTATAAAAATTCTAACTTCTTTAACTGTTTTTTTCTTTACATTAATCATTTTTTTTGGTGGGAGGCAATCAATTCTGCAGCCATTAAACTAAATTGTATAAAATAGGAATAAATATGGAGTTTTGGATAGCTTTGCATCCCATACAGCAATATCGTCATCAAAGCATTGCGACAAAAAGAGAATTCTGGATGAGATAATTAAAGGACACATCACTCATATTCACTGATATAATACAATTGAATGAAGGCACTACATGTTACTTATCACACGGTAAACTAAGTACATGTACATGTTACTATGCTCTGATATGAATTTGGTCTGGGAATAAATATATAAAACAACTAGTAAACATTCCAAAAGAAGGCATTCAGATTGAAGAACATTCACAATTATTTGTCTCTGCCTTTGAAATGCTCAGTACTTTAGGTATATATGAAGTAACACTCTAACCAGCATTGTTTGAAATGCTCAAATGACTCCCATATATATATATATATATATTTCTTATAAAAATAAAAAGCGGACCAGAACACTATTGCAGCTTCGACTAACAAGGTCTCATCAGGTGGTTTACTCAGCAAATTAATCAGAGTCAACACAAGAACTTAAATGGCTTAATGCAGCACCAAAAGTAATGGGGGAGTGGGAGTGGAAGAAATGAAGTGGAGGGAAATAAAAGAAAAATTTATTTTTACAACTTCATTCAGGTTCATATAACCTCAAAGTTAACTTCCTGATGTGCCTACATTTTGCCACAATCTCAGATCTCCCATTAAAAAACTTACCATCAGCTTTGTATGTAGCAATAGCTAGCTTCTCTTCCTGACACAGCCTACATGAGTTGCCATTCACTTTGTTAGCTATTACATTCCATAAAATACTCCACTTAATGACAGGGCTTCTTTTATTTTTTTCCTCTAAATTTCCAATAGTAGTTCGCCAGCTTTGTATTCAACATATATTCTGGTATTCTAAATGACATATGGATTATATATCAACGGACTACTACCTGTATATCTATCTATCTATATATATATATATATATATATATATATATATATATAGATAATATTAGTGGTAAATATACATATATATGCAAAATCCACAGGTGCATATACACACATGTATATTTTTTGAATAAAAAATTCCGAGAGGATAGAATCCAGGTAGAACTCAATGTCCAGGACAGAGTAAGGATATAATAAAAAGGCTTAAACACTAATATTCCATGGTCATAATTTATTCCATTGGAATTGTAAATACGATCCAATTCATCAGACCTACAAATTCAAAAAGAAAACTGAAAAAAACTACTCCAGAAATAAAAATAGAATTTAGAGAGAGTGTAAGTATGAGAGTGTGGGACGAATGTTAGTTCTAAAGAGAGGGGTAATAAACGAGTGAATTTAACAGAGAGGGTTTTTTTTAAAACTAGGTGTGAGTGGAAGGGGGAAAATGATTGTTGTTGGATGTCTAATACATTAAAGATACATTTTGTGGTGACATACACACACCATGGCCGATCTAATGTTAAAGACCAGAATAAGAAGGAGGGAGAGGTAAGGAAAGAAGTGGTGGGGAAGAAAGATAGGGCAGGTGAAATTAAAATTGAAAGGGATGCTGTGTAATTGAGAAAATTTGACAAAAATAATATCGACTACAGGTTACAAATCAAATATAAACATATAAAGAATAAATATGACGATTATCTAATCTAGCAAGGACCATATATAAGGACCTAGATTTTATATATATATATATATATATATATATATATATATATATATATATATATATGACAAGGTTTGGCTATAATGGTTAAACCACCTCTTTTTAAATTGGCAATTTAAAAAGAGGTGGTATTAAAAGTGGTGCAATTAAAAAAATTTTTAAAAAGAAGTGATATAACAATACCTTGTCATATATATATATATATATATATATATATATATATATATATATATATATGTATATATCATTCAGTTGGAATTAAGATACCATTATGTAAATGATCATTTTCACCTTCTGATTTGCAATTAAATTAGTTTAATTATACCTGAGTATCTGTTTGTCCCAAATAATATTCAGATATTGAATAAAAAAAAGCCTGATTCTTAATGAATTAGGCATGAACTATTTCTAAATAGATGAGTTTTTGTTTTTTTAAATCCAGTTTGAAGAAATTGAAGCCAAGTATTTTAATGATCATTTTCACCTTCTGAAGGTGAAAATGATCATTTACATAATGGTATCTTAATTCCGATTGTATGAAATATATTGCTCTGTTTATTATAGAAAAAAATTGAGCTATATGTGTGAATCAGTTTTAATAATTTATATTGTGATAATAGGATTCGCTTGGATTATATACCAAAGGACGACTACCTGTGTATATATATATATATATATATAGGTTACTCCTCATAGTGCAACTGAATATGGCTATTTTGTCAGGCCAATGACTCATATTGTTTTTAACAAGTCCTAAATGTATGAGTTGCATGCATTTGCATTAGTAACAGCATCTAGTAATTAATCTGAAATAGTTCCAGAGTATTATCACCTGTAATAATATTGTTTGTCATCATTGAATTGGTTACTCTTTTAGATTACAGCCATCCTGTGCATCACCAAGTAAGATCTTACAATATCAAGCAATGCCAGTGCATGAAATTTTTTATAATGGAGAAAAATGGTGTACTGGGCCAAACCCACTCTCCAAGCAACAAAAGCATTAATCCAAAAAGAAGCCTACATTATTGGTAGCTAGTGAGCTGCAGGTGTTACATCACCTGTATTCCTTTCCATAGTCGAATACTTTAATGAGGACTAAGGGGTTCAAAACTCCTATTAGGCTATATGTTAAATAGCCATTTATGCCACAAGAAAGTTCATCCACAATTGAACAGATTTTGTTTTAAATTGTGCTGTGTGAGTAGCCACCCTCCTCACCAGGAAAACCTGGTGGATGAACCAGTTTAGCCACCAAAGATCTGATTATGCAGTAGGCAGTACATGGTACCAGTAATGCTCATAGAGTAACCTGACCTATATATATATATATATATATATATATATATATATATATATATGAAGAAAAATATACAGAAAAAACAAACAAAAATCCTTATATGCAATTATGCTGTTTTAATGTTAATATAATGTCAACGTCAGACATTTCGGTCTAATAAACCATCTTCAGGACATATTCATAAAATATAATTAACATTATCAATTTAACATGACAAAGACGATGGACATAAGAACATAGATATAAGACATAAGACATAAGAACGTCCGACATTGACATTATATTAACATTAAAATTTTTGTTTGTTTTTTCCGTATATTTTTCTTCATACTGTCGGATCTATATCCATATATTTGCTTACATATATATATATATATATATATATATATATATAGGGTGGGCCAAAGGTAGGTACAGTGAGTCCCCCATATTTATGGGGTTTAGGGACCAGAACCAGACGTGAATAGTTAGAATCCATGGATAGTTGTAACCCTGCTAAAAGTGCTTATAAGTACCTATTTTAATTGTTAAAACCCCATATGCCTTAAACTTTCCTCCTAAGCATTTTAGAAACATCTCAGACCCTTTTTAAAACATTTCTGAAAAATAGTATTGGTGACCATATGCTTAGCATAAATTTTCTTTCATACATACAATAACCATCTTTAATTATGCATAGATCGATACAACCATTGAAAATAGTGTATAAAATATGTGTAACAAAACATAAAATATAAAATTTAAAACATTTTCTAAAATTAGAACTGTGATGATGCCCCCAAACTTAGCATAAACCACTTTTAAGATACCAGGCACAGAACAAAGCCCAAGCACTACACATGTTTTTTTATAATGAAGGTGTAAAATTCTGCTAATTTTTGCTATAAAAATGAGCAGTCATATGTTTTAAGTCACTTAACAGGAAAATAATACAAGAATATTTTAAATATGTTCTATTGAAAAAATATATGAATCAAGGGAGTGAATAAGTGAATGATGAATAATGAATCTCAGTGAATAAGTGTACATATG
Organism: Acanthosepion lycidas; assembly: GCA_963932145.1. Taxonomy (NCBI): domain Eukaryota; kingdom Metazoa; phylum Mollusca; class Cephalopoda; order Sepiida; family Sepiidae; genus Acanthosepion; species Acanthosepion lycidas. The sequence goes on from OZ010613.1 coordinate 36,877,214, forward strand.
TTCTCCAGAAAAACACAAATATTTGGGATTTCTGCAAATTATAAGTACATATGTTCTAAAGAAAAATCCATGAATGTGTGAAGCTGTGAATGCTGAAATACAAATAGATGGGGGCTCACTGTATACAATGTTTTTGTTTGAGTTTGGGTTTGACCAATTCATAAAAAAAAAAAAAAAAAAAAATTGAAACTAATTAAGACATGCATGTCCATCAACCTTAAACAATAATCTTTGTCAATTTTATTTTTCAGTCTTTATGATGGTCGATACTTGATCTATCTCTTACTGTTACATCCCCGGGCAACGCCGGGCTCTACTGCTAGTATGTTCTAAAGAAAAATCTGTGAAGCCATGAATGCTGAAATACGAATATGTGGGGGCTCACTGTATACTGTAGCCATGGTCAAATACAAAATAAGTAACAGAACTGTTGAATGAACAGAATTTACAAAATTTGCAATAAGCAACATCAAGAAAAAGAAAAGAACAAGGCCAAAAAATAATATAAAGCAAGTAGAGAATATATGCAAGGCAAATTAGCCTTGATAAGGCAAAGCAACAGTAATACGGCAAATAGTTTGTATCAAATTCTCAAGCCTGGTCAATAGGATATAAATCGACACCTCTGGATGGCAAGTGCTATTTACCCATATCTGGGGGGAAGATGAAAAGGATTCATACATTTCCCAGGGGTATTAGCACATAAGTACATGTAATGGATTCAATGGGAATTCGAACTCGGCTCTCTGATTCCTCAAACCGAGCCACTATCCATTACTCCCGTACCATTTCAATATATCACACAAAAAATGACAAAGAGGTGATTAGAAAAACATTCAATGAACATTAAAAATTCATCTCAATATTTTAAGAAAATAACAAAAATACAGATTAAGAGTGTCAAAATACTGAATATTTACAACTCAAAGATGAATATTTAAAACTATCAATGTTTAAAATGAAGATAACAGCAACAGCAAGGATAATTGAAAACTCATCTCAAACTCAGAGGCAAAAACAATAACAAAGACATGTTAATATGTTGAAATCAATATTTACAATATCTCATCTTAAAGTCCCAAAGGAAAATTCTCTCACATTTTTGTCTATAACAAAAATGTCACTTGAAACTGCCTTTTAATCTCTTTATCTTGGACTTGACCTTTCTGTGATCAGATAATGTTAATCCAGTAATGACGGATAATCCTAATCTGATAACAACTGACATTATTTTTACTTCTTCGCTGTTAAATATAATTTAGTCAACACAGAATCCTTTGATGATTACAAATACCCCTAAAAAAATTTTTGTTATTCCTAGAGCAAGCGTGTCGTCATGATGTCATACACAAACGATTGAATCTATTTTCTGATTGCAACACAATACCAGTTGATTAGCACATCAAGCAACTGTTATTTTGTCATGTGGAAGCAGGATTTTATAATGCTTTTATTAACATAACAAAATAGATATTTAGGTGTGAGATGCTGCTGACCGCAATGGGCTCTGTGAAATAGCACCATAGTGTAGGGATGTAGAAGTCAATTATCTCCCTTCTAATGATGCCTTAAGAGGCCAAATGAGAGCCACATGACAGCCTGCTGGTGAGAATAGTCAGTTGCTGCTTAGATCACAACAGAAACAGATCTGTTTATATTTCTCAGATGAGGTATTATGTACACTATTTACATTATTCAGAATATTGTTCTCATCTTTGTCGCCATATTTATCGTCAAGGACAAAAGCGTTGGTTAGATCCAGTGACAAGATCCAAAGAGTGTGAGTTCAATACCTGGTTAAGGCAGTGGAGAACTTGGAGAGGGGAATTAACAGGAGATAACTGATAACTGACATCCATTGAACATGGCACATGGAACTAAAACAGTCTACCCCAGTGAGCGAAATAAAGGGTTCAGTTTGACATTCCAATCACCTGAAAAGGGCCGGAGTGTACAACAGCCAAAACATTGTGATAAATATGGCGACAAAGATGAGGACAATAGTCTGAATAATGTAAATAGAAACAGATTTGGTAGTTAGCCATAGTTTGATTAAACACAGCCATGGCACAATTTTTATAAAGCCTGATTAGGAACATAAAGCATATTACCAGGGCTGTAACATGTCACTCTTAGAAATGTTACATATAAGACTATTCATTCCCTTTCACTTACTGCTTGCCATTTATACTTTTTTCTGTTTGGGGCAATTTATGTCATATATATATATATATATATATATATATATATATATATATATATATATATTTATGTATTGTATGTATATATGTATTTCTTCTTAGTACGACTTTTATTTTGTACTTAAATGTTGCATATATAAAGTTTTTATAATTTGGGGAATGAATTTCTTTGAGTTATTCAAGTCCTTCCGTCCTTTGTGTTAAGTTGTTAATATATCATGGAAACATTAATGCTTAATATGGACATTGGAGAGTGGAGAAAAGCAAGCATCCTATTAATAGCCCTCAGTTAGTCTCTCTTGAGTACATTTTTATTTCCTCCTTTTTTATTTTTACAGACAATTTGTTATTCCCTTGACTTGCAGTAACTTGAAGCTAATCCAAATTCAGATATAATAAACAATTATTTTAGAGCCATAATAAAAGATCCTTTCATATTAAAAGCTTCAAAACCAGACTTCAAAGGATTCAACTGGCAAAATTCAGAGAAGTTCCTCTATTTTGATAAGTAATGCCTTTCTTAGTTTTATGGACCAATCAGAATTAATCTCTAAAAGTAAACAGCTCAACTGTTCTGATTAAACTTTATATAAGGCACATTGTCCAACAGCAGGACCAAAGTTGAGTCCATGAGTTCATTTGTTGTACTCTTTTCACACACACAGGCACACACAATATATATATATATATATATATATATATATATATATATATATATATATATATATATATATATTCTCTCACTGACTATATAGATGATCAACTTAAAGAGAGTTAACTGTCCATTTTGTAACCTACACATACATACACTGATAGCATTTGTATGATATATTTTTGCAAGGGACTGTTATTTCTTGTTCAATAAAAAATATCCATTTCACATCATTCAAAAAATATCATTCACATCTTCAAAGACAAAGATTTTGTATCATTTGTTAAAAATAATTATTTCAATTGTTATTGTAACCACAAATTTTTCTTTTCTTGTTCTTTTGTTTACATGTTGTTTGAGTTTAATTTCCCCCTTTTGTTTTCATTCAGTTAACACAAAACTGTAAAGATAATTTCTCTGGAGTCAGAATTAAGTGATCGTCAACTCCTGCTACAAAATACTGCCATAAAAAAAAGCTTGTGGGATTACACCAAACACAGGTTGTGTTGAAAGAGGTGTCTTCTCTTCATCAATGTAAATGTTTTCAATAGGACTTTACACACATTGTATGTCTAAATAAGGATATCACAATATACACAGTTCTATTTATCTCTTTTTATCTTTTTCCATTTTAGTTTGCTAAGGCAATAAAATGTTTTTTTAAATGTACAATTTATCTTCTTCTCTTTGCCAGGTCCCTTCAGGACAATGGTGAACATGTCTCTCCACAATTTCCTGTCCTTTGTAGTTCTTAATGAATTCTGTCTTTTTGTTATCTCTCCTAAACACTGTTCTATCATCCATTTACTTAAGTTCATTCTGCTTTTTCTATGTGCCATGTTTGTTGAGGATGTTAGCAATCATGGCTCTCCACAATTTCCTGTCCTTTGTAGTTCTTAATGAAATTTGTCTTTTTGTTATCTCTCCTAAACACTGTTCTATCATCCATTTACTTAAGCTCATTCTGCTTTTTCTATGTGCCATGATTGTTCAGGATGTTAGCGATCATGGCTCTCCACAATTTCCTGTCCTTTGTAGCTTTTAATGAAGTTTGTCTTTTTGTTATCTCTTCTAAACACTGTTTTGCCATTTGTTTACTCAAGCTCATTCTGCTTCTTCTATGTTCTGTGTACCTTCAGGACATTGGTGATTATGGCTCTCCACTATTTCCGGTCCTTTGTAGCTCTTAATAAAGTTTGTCTTTTTGTTATTTCTCCTAAACACTGTTTTGCCATCTATTTACTCAAACTCATTCTGATTCTTCTATATGCCGTGATCATTTAGGATGTTAGCAATCAAACCTCTCTACAATTTCCTGACCTTTGTAACAGTTAATGAATTTTGTCTTTTTGTTGTCTCTCCTGAACACTGTTTTGCAATCCATTTACTCAAGTTGTGTTGTTTTCCTCTGTTCCTCTTGCCTTCAATCTGTCCTATGAGTATCAAATTTTACAAGCCCTCTTGCCTCATTTTGTGCCCTAGAAATTTCAACTGGTGGATTTGCTGGCATCAAACACACAGTTTTTTCCTGAAATAAGTCTTGAAAATACAGGAATTCAGCTTACTGCCTGGCATAGATAACCGTCCTCTTCAAAAGTTTGATATGCTGTTGATTGTTTGATTCAGTCATTCATTTTTTATGGCTTATCAACCCTTTTCAGATTATTTGAAGCCAGAAAATGTTTTTAAATTGTAAGAATTTAAAAAAAAATTATAATGATTTAGTAATACAAGTCTTACTAATTAACCCATAGCTGGGGGGAGTATAGGTGCATTCCTACCTTTCTCAGGGGTATTTGCTTGTAAGTAAAGATAAAGAACCTGATTGGAATTGTAACTTAACTCTCCAATTAACAATTCTGAAACACCTGTACATCAAAACTTAAAGCACCTGGTATTCCCATGTAGCTATCCATCTAGGTATTGACGAGGTTCAAAATTGCTTAATTTCAATCATTATAAAGGAACTGGTGTTTCAACATGATGTAGCCATAAGACATGATATGCCATAAAAAATTTAATCTCCTGTTTGAAAAACACCTTATACATCACAACCAATTATAGAATATCTTCTTTAAGTATTCATCAACAATTAATAATACTTCAACACACTGGCAATCCCACTATTGAGGGTACAAGGAAAGAGAGAATATTTCCAATTTGTATTTGCTTATTACAGATATATCCATGATATACTAACATTTCAATGCACAGATGGAACAGTATAGGTGAAAAAAACGGAATGAAAAATATGCATTATTCTCAAAGAGATTATTTATACCATTATATACATACTTGTCACTAATTTGTCCCACACAAAAACTATAACATATGTATACAACAAGTAGTGTGAAATAGGAAAAAAGAGAGAGAGGGTTTTACTTGTAATATTTCTTGAAAGGAAAATTGTCAAGCTGGTGGTGTCCTCTGTGTACCTGGTGAGACTGTGTGGTTTCCTCTGTATGCCCTACTGTTATGGTTTTGTCACATCTGTCTTCTCTGAGTAACTGGTGTGGGCAGACATGGCTTGCCTCTATATATGTTATATAGCAACTGGGGTTCATCACTCTATGAACTGGCATCATTCAGCTGGTTGTCAGAGAACCTTTGTGACTTTTATCGCCCTTTGAGATAATCACCTTTGCATTCCTATGCAACAACAAATGAAAAGAAAAGATCAGATAGAAAAAGGCTAAATATTATGCATAAATGTTTCTGTTCTCTGGACAACTGCAGATAATTGTAAAAGTATGATTGGTTTGGTTTGTTTTGATTTTATGGCATATCAACCTCAATGGGTCATTTAATGCCAACAAAATTTATTGTTGGTAATATTTTTTTTTTTAAATATATTTCCGGTAATATTTTTCCTTCAAAAAATCTATTTCTGGTAATAATTTTTCAATTATGTAACGCTGGTAATGTTTTCCTTTTTTTTAAAAAAAATGTATAGCTGGTAAAAAAAAGTATGATTTTGATGAAAACATGTTCATATTAAAAAAAAGAAAATGCCCAGTGCAAAACCAAACTAACATTAAATATAATTTGGTTCTCATGAACAATTGATGTAGATTCCTCATACTATCCTCTACCTTTATAAGAGCTAGATCAGACTGAAAATGGAGTACTGTTACCATATTTGGGCCTAGACCTCACATTCCAGTCTTGAAAAAAGTGTCTCAGAGTCTTTGTTAGAGAAGAATTATTTTCCACACTCCAACCTCTCTCTCACAGGTGAGATATGGTTCACCTGTCACTGCTCTATTGCTACTACCATTTAAAGTGCTTGGATAAACTGCATCTCCTGGTTCCACCTTGTGTGACCTTCATAGCTAGGACCTGCCATGCCACTTACATAGTAACAAACTATCTTCATTCCCTCCATATTTCATTATCTAACTATAACTCCTTTGTATAGGCAAGTCTTTGATTTCAGCCACATGCAATAAGAACATCATAACTTCAGTAGAGAGTGTCTGCTGGCTTAATACGACTGGAAAGCAAGCAAAAGAATTTCTGCTTTTCAGTGACCTTATTTTTCTGTCTCTCTTTTTCATGCACCCAGCTTGAAGGAAATAATAAAACAGGCAAGGCTAAAGCCATAGCCTTTTCTAACACAAATTTCTGTGTTCTATACATGGACCTTTTGCCCCTGAAATATACACTTTTCATGTCAGCTGAAAGCATTAGTCTGTGAAGACACAATGAGTTACTCTTCTGAAGGTTAGCATCAGTCATGCTGATGGAAGGCAAAAAATCTACTCTTGGATGATTAAAAGAGAGTAGTTTCATTTTTGAGGCATTAAAATTAACAAGACTCTCCTTGCCCCATTTAATAAAAGATTATATGTCATTTCTCATCTCCTATTGTGATGTTCTACTAACAAAACCAAATATTGTACTGTGTTGTTCTATGACATGTGATCAGTAATCAACTTCTTGCCTGTCTCTTAATTTACTATAAACTTTATAACTCTTCCACTTAATGTATGCAAATAGATACAATCCTATCTACCAATCCGCTACACCAAGTTTAAAATGACTCAAGATAGAACAGAGATTAGTTTCAAGCCTTTACTGAGTAACACACCCATCTTGATTTAAGTGGATTGAGACTTAGATGTGGCTTATGATGTAAGACTTTTGAAATATCATTTGTATTCTCTCTTCATTTTTGTACCACTCGAAGACAAGATCATGGCCAATATAACTGGTGATATGATAGAATATAAAGAGTGTAGGAGATATTTTAAGTTGAGATTACTACAGAAGAAAAAAACTATGGAAGGAGATAGTTGGCAAAAATTCATAACTAATATTACAATATCAAGACCAATGTTTTTCTTCAGTAAAAATCTTTTTCTTTTTTTTTTTTTGTTTTATTGTAAGGTTCATCCTGTATAAGGGTTGATTAAGGCAGAGGGTTACATTAAGGAGTAGTTAATATGAATAGGAGTGGAAGATAATGGTTGACTCTAGACTTGAACAGTCTAGAGTCAACCATTT
>OZ010613.1:36892072-36897072 GCA_963932145.1 Acanthosepion lycidas
GCATGTTTCTGCACCGTCAAAGCTTCCCATTGTAGTGTCAAATATCCCATCTCTCTTTATCCATGCTTCTTCATTGTGGAATAATAGTGATTTACGGGAGTGCTTAATGATGTTGATTTCGCTTGGTTGTATTATTACTTGTTCCTGAGCTAAGTTGATGGCCTTATCTAGCATATGTTCTGTTATGGATGGGTAAAATTCTTTTATGTCTAATTGTAAGAATTGGCAGTTTTGTTTGTTATTTATGCTGTGGAACCAGTCAATAGTTGTTTTCGTATTTTTCCACTGGTTTACTCCTAATTTCTTCCTAAGTTCAGAATTAATTCTTTCTAGTATTGTTTTACTTATTTTACCTAGTTCACTTTTGGCTGGGTTTATGAGTCGACATGCAGGATTGGTTTTGAAATTTTCTTTATGGTCTTTTAGTGTGATAAAGGCTCCTGCCTTGCTAATACAACTTATTCGGTCATCCAGGTCTAATTTTTGGGCGATTGTTTTAGCTTCCTTATTGATATCGTGTTCTGTTGTTTGGGGTGCCTTTTTGTATGTTTTGGTTATGTTGTTCTTGAGTAATTTATTGTGTGTAGGAGGACTTAGTTTGTATAAATTTCTCGTTTTGTCAGCAGCGATAAATACACTTGCTGAATTGTTTATTTTAGTTATATCTGCTTTTAGTTTTTTTTGGAATGCATCTTGTTTTTTGTGGAATTTTATGTTTCTAACTAGGTCAGTTAAGTCTTTCTCAAAATTGTCTAGTTCTTTTTGTTGTGGGGGACATTTTTTTGTTTTGAAGCCGTATTTTTCCTTAAGTGTGTTGTTATTGTAAAGGTCCCGGTTTAAAAAGTGGACTTTCCATCTCATTCTTTTTAGGAAACTTTCTATTTTTTCAATTAATTTTAGTTTATATATAGTGGGGGATGGGATGGGTATGTTTTTTAGGGAGTAGTCGAGGTTAAATTTTTCCATGTCCATACTGGGTTATAAATGTAGCGAAAGTGCTCTACTGTTTACCAGGAGCTGAATATAAAGAAATATAGTCTGTCTTAAGGTATGCTATATTTATGGAATAAAGTGCTCAATATCAGAGATAGAGCGTGTGTAAATATAAAAGTGAACATAGAAGTCAACACTTAGAGGCGACAGTCTGTTTCATGCTATATGCAATCGTCAGGCCACGTGTGCTGTTATTTTTCTCGGCTATTTATATATATACGGGATAGTGGTGCATATGTATATATATATATATATATATGTATGTATATATATATATATATATATATATATATATATATATATATATATATATATATATATGTATATATATATATATATATATGTATATATATATATATATGTATATATATATATATATATGTATATATATATATATATATGTATGTATGTATATATATGTATATATATATATATATGTATGTATATATATATATGTATATATATATATATATATATATATGTATGTATATATATATGTATATATATATATATATATATATATATATATGTATGTATATATATATGTATATATATATATATATATGTATGTATATATATATGTATGTATATATATATGTATATATTTATATATATATATATGTATGTATATATATATATATGTATGTATATATATATATATATATATATGTATGTATATATATATATGTATATATATATATATATATATATATGTATGTATATATATATATGTATATATATATATGTATATATATATATATATATGTATGTATATATATATATGTATATATATATATGTATATATATGTATATATGTATATATATATATATATGTATATATATATATGTATATATATGTATATATGTATATATATCGGCCTGGTTTGTTTGTCTTCCTTATCTTCAGTTGGACTTAATCCAATTCCAACATTCTATTATAGGTGGACCTTCATTTAGCAGGAAATATAAACACACATTTTTTTTCTTTACATCTATACTCCCAGTCCACTACACCATGTTGCGCTAGACAATTTTTCTCACCAGAATCTTTTTTACATATTTATAAGTCTACCATTTGTTCTTGCTCTGAATATTGCTGTCACATCTGGTCTGGTTCTCCTGCTCTATACCTAGTGATTCTTTATAAACTGTAAAGTATCTGCAATGTTATTGGTTCTGACCTGGAATCTCAGCTTCAGTCCTTTACCCATTGCTGTGATGTTGCTTCCTTGTGCCTTTTCTATAATTACTTTCATGGTAATTATTCTAATGAACTTTCTGCTATAGTAACTAGGATTTTATGAATTAAACTGCAGTACTAGATTGGCAGCTAGGTCTCAACATTTTACACTTGAAATGGCTAGATATAACCATAAGTTCTCTGCTAACAGTTTCTTCTATCGTACTTCTCACTTGTGGAACTGCCTTCCAGGTTCTTCCCAGTCAACTTTTGTCTTCAAAAATTTAAATACAATGTCAATTGTTATCTTCTGTCTTTTTAATGCATGTTATTGTCCTCTCTTCTTGATAGTAGTTTTTCTCATATTCTTTATCACTCAGTAACTCTCTTGCATCTTAGGGGTTTTATTGCCTTGCTTGGGGTGAAATTATTAAAAAAAAAAAAAAGAACTGAAATTAAATCTGAAAAACATGCTGCAAGGTAATATTTGATTTTATTTAAGAAATAAGCAAATTTGATGAGAGTAAAAAATGGGGGATCAAATTTGGGCAATCTTTAAACTTTATGCCTGCAAAAAAAACAGTGTGTCAAAAAAGGAAGGTTTTTCCCTTGAAATTATTTTAACTACCTTCACTCCTCAACAATGTTTATTGTTTTAAAAAGCACTGATTAGAATTTTAATAAGACCTATGATGAAAAACAATGATTAGAATTTTAATAAAACCTATGATAAAAGCAAATTTATATGTTATCTTTATATTGATTAGAATTTTAATAAAACCTATGATGAAAAGCAATTATTAGAATTTTAATAAATCCTAAGATAAAAGCAAATTTATACATTTTCTTTGTTCTTGAGAATTTACAACAAAAATAATAAACATTATTTATTAGATTGCTTATTTACTCTATTTATTATATTATTTATTGTAATGGTTGGCAAAACATCAGCTAATTACAAATAGATTCAAACTTTATAAAATGGTAAATAATAAGGATTTCCTTAGTTGGTTCATGTATTTGAATAATTTAGTAAATGTTTATAAATTTAAGAATAAAAATTGTTTTCATAATTATTTCTTTATAAATTGGTAAATGATAAATCTTGCATTGCATTATTTTTAATACAAATAGTTTTTAGAATGTTGTAAATATAAAATTTATTCTTGTAAATAATCAATTTTTTAATAAATAATATTTAATAATTTAATAATGTTTAATATTTTTGTTATAAATTCTCAGGAACAAAAAAATGTATAAATTCCCTTTCATCATGTTTATGTTTTATTATGATTCTAATCATTGCTTTTTAAAACAATAAACATTGCGAATGAATGAAGGTAGTTAAAATAATAGCAGTGTTAAGGAAAAAACGTCTTTTGACACATTTTTTGGCAAGCACAAAGGTTAAATATTGCCCAAATTTGTATTGTTTTTAGTATTAAACTGATCCCTCACTTTTGGACTATATTATACACATTTCTAATATACAGCAAACAAAAAGATAATTCTGGAAAACATGCTTGTAGGTAATAATTGATTTTGACTAAAAAAATAAGCAAAGTTTATGGTGACATAAAACAAGGAAACAAATTTGTATTGATTTTAGTATTAAACTGATCCCTCACTTTTAGGCCATAATATATTATATACATTTATAATGGCCAAGAAATATGAAAGTAAATCTGAAAATCATTGAGTCATTAATATTTGATGAAGAAATATGAACTGAAGATAATTTTGTTTTCAACACATCAATATTTACAAGATCAATATTTGTAAAATCAATCACTCTTCATGTTTCTTAATCCAATATTGACTATTCACAAGCATGGGGAAGTTACCTTTATCATTTATGCCCTGTGTACTGAACAAGTACTTAGCTTAGTCTGGCACAAGGCCATAATAGTAGAGCTCAAGTGAAGATTAATCACATACTACTTGGGAGGTAGTTTGAGCACTTGATCAAAAAAACTCAGCTGTAATGACCTGATCTGTCTGCACAGTAAGAACAAAAAACAACCCCCTTTTTGCTAATGGCTAATGATACAATTATTATTATATATGTGTGTGTGTGGTGAGGGGTATGTTTTTAAAAAGTTAACGCCTAATTGAGCCCAGCTGTTGTCAGTAATTTCAGGTGAGATAATAATGAATGATGCTTCTGAGGGAAAAAAATTGGAAAAGGCCTTTATTCAATAGGAATCTCTCATTGGGTGATAATGCTGCTACAGGTGATATGTGTGCATCTATGCATGTACATATGGAGACAAATTGTATTTATATACTTTTTTTATCATTTAACCCCAAGCAAGGTAATAAAACCACTAAGGCTCAAAGGGTTACTTAGTGTTAGAGAATATGAGAAAAAACCCTATTAAGAAGAGAGAAATTAAATTAAATGGGGAGGCATGGTGGAGTTGAGGAGGCGTGGTGGAGTAATGGATAGCGGCCTGGATTGAGGAATCGGAGAGCTGAGTTCGAATTCCAGTCGAATCCATTACATTCACTTACGTGCTAATACCCTTGGGAAAGGTGTGAATCCTCTTCTTCTCCCTCCAGCTATGGGTAAATAGCAGGACAGACTGGGTTCTATAGCCTTGGATGGCAACTGGTCTAGGAGAAGGAAAACTCTGAATTCAAAACCTGCGGAGGGTCATTTGGGGACCTTGTGACACATAGTGCACCAGGTCTCTGTAATCGGCCCTTCAAAAAGTGTGGATGGTCCTGCACAAAACCTTCACCACTATAATCAAATCTCATGTGCTATACCTGTGGGTAGGGACTGCTTGTGAATTCCAAATTCCCATGAAACTCCAATATTGGA
>OZ010613.1:36902072-36904572 GCA_963932145.1 Acanthosepion lycidas
ATAACCGAGACCCGCTCTATCTTTAGCGATAGTGCCAAGAATTACTTTATGCCGTAATCTATCCTCTGCTATCTCCAACTCCTTTTCTGCACTCCATTTTCTCCCCGTTCGAGATTGAATACATGCTACTACCACTTTTGGGTCTTTTGATTCTTTATATTGCAGCTGTTCTCTTACTCTTGTGACTTTAAACTCCTCAACAAGACTATTGAAAGGGAGCTGAAGAGCATTATTCCTGCCGTAGAGTGCTGCTGTGCTCAGACACTTTGGAACTCCCAACCATCTTCTCAGGCGCCTAGTTATTAATTTCTCCAGTGATTCTATACTGGTCATTGGGAATTCGTACATCAAAAGTGGCCATAATATTCTGGGTAAAACGGCATGCTGGAATAACCAGGCTTTAAATCGACCTGGTAAGCCTGATTTATCAATCTTATTGAGCCACTATGTAAGGTCTTTAGTTGTCTGTTCAATAGCAACAGTGTCTCTTAGACTGCCGTCAAAAAACTTACCTAGGCTCTTAACAGGTTTTTCGTTTAGGGTTGGGATAGTTACACCGGATATTTTGAAATGATATTTCTCCGTTATTTTTCCTTTTTTAATGACTAATGATAAGACTTAGCTGGCTTAAAATTCATTCGGGCCCATGTAATGTTTTTCTCTAAGCCCTTCAAGAGCCATCTTCCTCTTGTTACGGATGTGCATGTTACGGTTAGATCGTCCATATATGCTCTAATGGGGGGTTGGCGAATTCTTGATTTAGAGAGGGGACCTCTACACTCTACTTCAGATGCTTTGACCAGCATATTCATAGCCAGCGAGAACAGTACTGTGGACAGCGTGCACCCCGTGATAATGCCTTTCTCCAGGGTGTGCCATTCCGATACTATTCTTGCCGATACTCTAAGCTGAAAATTATTATAGTAGTCTGAAATTAGACCACTAATTGAAGAGGGAACGTGATGCCTTTTTAGAGCTTCTTCCACGAGCTTATGAGGTATGGAACCATACGCATTGGCGAGGTCCAACCATAGTACTGTCAGATCACTTTTCCTTTCTCTCACATCTCTTATCAGTTGCATAAGTACACCTGTGTGTTCCAGGCACCCTGGCATTCCTGGGATACCACCTTTCTGGACAGATTTATCGATGTAATTGTTCGCGAATATGTATTTAGTAATACGTCTTGATAATACACCAAAAAAGATCTTACCTTCAGTGTTCAAGAGGGATATTACTCTAAATTGGTCCAGTGTTGTGGACTTCTCTTCCTTGGGAATCCATACCCCTTCGGCGCGTCACCATTGATCGACTACCTTGCCTTTCCTCCAAATGATCCTTATTAATTTCCATAATTTCCGGAGAATCCCTCCACATCTTTTATAGACTCTGTATGGCACTCCGCTCGGCCCTGGTGCTGAAGCAGATCTTGATGCTCTCACCACTTCTTGGATTTCTTTCCAAGTGGGCATGCTTAAATCAAATGGACTTACTGGCGGTTTATGTATTATGAGACTATCGTTTTTATAAAGGTCTTGTTCCTTTAATGGATCTTTCATGGATTCCCTGAGGAAAGTATTAATTTCTTCTGCAGATGCCTCTAGTTTTCCGTTCCGATTCTCTCCTAATAACTTCTTAGCAAAACCGAATGGGTTAGACAAGAAGCTTGCTCGCTTTCTAGCTCTTTCCTTTCCCTTTCTTCTATGCCACTCGGCTCGTCGTGTATTCTTCAGCTTCTCCCTCAGTATTGCACGAAGTTCCTCCAGAGGCTGGCTATCCTCACTGTTCGCTTTCCTGTAAGCTTTTTTAAGGGATCTTAGCTCCTTTCTGAGCTCTTTAATTTTCTTTTCTCTTCGGTTAGGGGTGGTGTTTGGCTTTGCTATCTGTTTAGATTCAACATAGCCAAATCTTTCGGATCCCATGCTGGTTATTATTGTGGTCATATATTTTAACTGATTTTGGGCACTTCCTTGGCTGGCTAGTTGTAATAGTTCGCAGATGTCGTTATCAAAATTCTGCCAGGCCTCCTTGTTGTCAGCAGGCGGCCATTTGATTCTTCTCCTCGACTCCATGCATAGAGAAGATGAAACCTGAACTTGGAGGGATTGGACTCTGTGGTGAGAGTCCTGGTCCTTCCTCTCCTTCGTTTTACCAGGTCTTGTACCTGCACGTTGCTCAAGCCTCCCCCTCTCCAGGCATTTCATCCAGCCTTGGTGGATTCTTAGGCTTCATTGGTTTTTGCACAACTTTCCACAAATGCATTCTTCCGAGTGTGGTTGGGCGTCTCCGTTCGTTATCAAAGAATCAGTCCTGATAAAGATCTCTTCCACACCCCCACTCTCGGGATCTCTCGTGGGTATATTAAACTTTGAGTACTCGTAGCACATTGTAGGGTTGCTTCTAAAGAAGCTTGCATTTGGGGTAGCTAACCCTGCCTGCCCCTTTTACTCGTCTTTCCGAGATGTCAACTGTCTCTCCAGTTGTCACCAATTCTCTTCCC
>OZ010613.1:36917717-37083884 GCA_963932145.1 Acanthosepion lycidas
TTCTTAATTTCTGTTTTTTTTTTTTTTATTGTTTTCTAGTAATATTTTCTTTTTCTATATTCTCAAACACTCAGTAACCCCTTACATCTTCGTGGCTTTATTGCCTTGCTTGGAGTGAAATAAATAAAAAAAAACATATAGAAGGCAAAACACTTTTAGTCACTGATGTTTAAACTGTTTTTGCCACAAGTACATTTTGGCTTGTCAACTCTCCAGCCTTCTTCAGGAACCGCTCATATTTGGCAACCTTCTCAGCAAATAATAAAAGCTTTTATGACAGTATTGAAAGCTTGTGATGGATGTGTTGAGAAGTTTCAATATAAACAAATTCAATATTTCCAAAAGAAATGAATTCCATATGTAGAGAATTTTTATACATATATTTATATAAAGAACAAGATAACACACAAAAGAAGAAACAGGGAAAAATATATTTGTGTGCATCTGTGTTTGTAGCTAAAAAGGTAGAAAACATTTATGTGCTTAACTCTAGTGTGTGTGATATGCCACGTGTTTGTGTGAAATTCTGAAGTTGGTTTGCCCAGAAATCTATCTTGGCAGGGACTACTGAACATGTCTTCAACTTACCACATCCTGTGACTTAGTGAGCAAAAAGAGACAGAGAGAAGGTTTATGTCCCTTCCTGAATAGAATGCCATTTAGCAGGTGTTGAGCAAAGTCCAATAGCAGACAAGGTGGGGTAATCCTACAGGCTCATAAGTTATGTAATCTGCTCATAGGTGATGTGCAAAGTACTAAATTTAAAATAAATCTAATTGAACTGTGTTATATCTTCAAACTTTTATTGTTAGTAAATAATATCAGTGAATCAGAGTCACCTATATAGTGGCATACCTAGCATTCGTGAAGCTCAGGGCAGTCATTGAATTTAAAAAATGGCACAATTAATTTGGAATAAGTTAAATTCTTGAAGTTAATCTAAGATTAAATTTATTTTTTCTATATTGTTTCAAGTTGATATTAAGATTGGGAATTCAAACCAGTTTTTCTTTTGTCTGTTGTTAGATGAGCTGCATTAATTTTGATAAATAATACAAGTTTCATTCAAAATTTTAAATGTAAATCCTTTCTTTCTGCACTCATGAACAAAAGACCTTTGTTGTCTGTCATATTTCTGTATTTCTCAGCATGGAAGATGTACGTCTATTTTGTTTGGATAAATTCCAGAAGAAAAG
Organism: Acanthosepion lycidas; assembly: GCA_963932145.1. Lineage (NCBI taxonomy): Eukaryota > Metazoa > Mollusca > Cephalopoda > Sepiida > Sepiidae > Acanthosepion > Acanthosepion lycidas. The sequence continues at coordinate 36,918,914 of OZ010613.1, forward strand.
GATAACACAAAAAGAAGTTTGTAGCAATTTCACCCACATTAGCAAGATATTTTGAGAACTGCTTTCTGATGTAGACAAACTCAGAATTATTCATTTTTGTCCAGGTCATCTTCTAATTAATTAATGTTGCTGTTTAGATCATTTTACCAGGCCCAAATTAAGCTAGTGCTGGGCCTGTAGCATATATTACAAAAGATCCCTAAATTAAATATATATATATATATGTGTATATATATATATATATATATATATATATATATATATACATATATATATATTAAATCATATAATATTTACCAACATAAGAATAAAGCTTACAAAATGCGGAAATATTTATCTTTTATCAACATAATAAACAAAACTCCCAAAATATGAAGCAAAAGGATTTTAAAAAGTAAAAAAGATATTTGAGTAGATTTAATGACCTTAATACAATGTTCAATGACAGCCCTAGGGTTGCTGGCACCCCAGGCAAGCTGAACTTTAGTGTCTTTACAAGTATAATTTTTTTTAAATTTTCCCAAGGAGAAAAACTGAAAATATAGAATAACAAGTTTATTGCAATATACAACTTAATACAAGCTAAAAAAACATTCATTAGCCTACCTAAAACATTTTTTCTAGCCTTTAGATCTGCAAATCTTTTCATGGCACTTTCTACACCAACTGTTGAGATGTTGAGTGTTTCCGCGTGAGTGTATTGAAATAAGGACAAACACATACATAGGGAAAAATACTGGTATATTCGAAGAGGTATTTACAACAGAGAGATTAGTAGTCAAATGAACGCAGGTTAGTCAGTAACAATCAGAAAGAGTATAAAGTCCAACTGTATCTTCCAGTAGAGAGACGGAAGTGTCATGGTCACCTGATCTCTCCAGAACTCTATAGAACTGTCCTATTAGTAGTAGAGAGATCAGTCCATTCTGATGAGAAGGTGGGTGCGCCCCAACACCAACCTTCTTCACAAAATCATTTTCTGTTGACAAAATAGCCAAAGAATTTAATCTTTCTCGAGTCATGGGCAAGTATTTTTTTATAAGCTTTTGTCTTGAAAGATCCCAAACACATGGCATGGCAGTATGATGGCACCCTCAACCAGAATGGAGTCTAGGTGACTACCTGAATTGACAGTACCTTGAACCGGCCATGATAAGGTAATGATATACTAGCTGTTTCCTTATATGGAAATATTCAGTATTCATTGACCAGTCAGTGCTATTTTCAGTCAAAATTTATAAGTTCTTTCTGTTAAAACAATTTTTCAGAAAAATAAATTTCTCAAGTCCACTAACTGTTATTGCTCTTTCCAATATTGATGGGGGCTTTCTTCCTAAACTTGTGTGAAAGAATATAAGAAAAAGAAAAACATTATTAAAGAGGGGGAACAATAAAAGAACAGGAATTAAGAATATAGAAGATAATGATTAATATTGCATTTCAATTTTTGAAGTACAAATTTGACTGGAAAGTAAGAAGCTAGAAGGAAGTTCCCCAAATGAGAAGAAACTGTTAGCATGTATGGTTACATCTGTGGAGCAAAAACAGAAATAAACACCAAGACTGTCAAATACAAATGGACAAAAAATAGTTTCTGAGTTAGAGGATTGCACATTCTTCCAGTTAATAAATTAATGCTTTGAAAATAAATATTTAACATTTTTCAAACAATGGGTTGCATTCCTGCCAACAATGAAAAGCATGCTTCACAATCCTTTTGAAAAGTATTTAAGCAAAGTTTCTAAACAGATAAACCAGAAAGGAGAGACAAACAGCAACAATTCATGTCACTTGGCTTAAAAGAAATTCCTTTACTCATTCACTCATCTTCTTCACCAAGCTACATAACACTTACACTTTCTTCCTTGGTTCTTCTTTCTCCCACACAGAGTCAAAGACATTTCTTTTCAGTTTAACAAATATCTACAAACAAAGACTGTAAGAACTTTAACACTCATACATACTAAGAAAAATTTAGTTGTAAAAAAACATAATAAAAATATTTTATATTTTCATATTTAAACATCTTTTCACCTTTTTTTTTGGTTTGGGGGTGATTAATATCCACAACATATATAGCAATTTAAACTGCAAAATGATGAGACCTTGCCACCAATCTAGTACTGCATTTGAAATTTTAAAGTCTAGGTACCAAAGAGGAAAGCTCATGAGAACAATCGTAGAAAATGTTTTATATTGTTGTTGGGTTACGTATGATTAAAACACCCAAGTGAGTATCTCCAACAAATAACTCCACAGAAAATAGGGTCAATGAAAAATAATAATTAGTTTATATAATGGTAATAGTGATATTAGCTGTTTTCTTATAAGGAAACATTTGGCATTCATTAACCAAACATACAATGCTACTTTTAGTTGAAATTTATAAATCTATATATAAATATATATCTATATTATAAAATTTATATAATCTCTTAAAAACACTTTTTCAGGAAAATAGGTTTCTCAAGTCCAGTAGCTGTTATTGCTCTTTCCAATATTGATGCTGGTTTCCTTCCTGACCTTTTGTTTGAAGTAGTGTGGAATGTCAACATCTTGATAATGTCATTATTTTCTCTTCTCAAGTCCAGTAGCTGTTATTGCTCTTTCTAATATTGATGGTGGTTTCCTTCCTAACCTTTTGTTTCAAGTAATGTGGAATGTTAGCATCTTGATTATATCAGTATTCTTTCTTCAAGTTACTTGTAATATCTATTTTTGTTGTTGCTGCTGTTGGTAGTCCTCAAGTGATGTGGTTTCTGTTATTTGGTACATTTCTTTGTGATTCTGTAGTGCCAGTTCACAAGGTTCAAAGAAAGATAGTCTTCACTAATACCTACATGTTTCATTCACATGAAGCCAGTTTTAATCATTGATTTTAGAAAGCAGTTGTATACAACTGAATGTTTAGGCATTTCTGAAAGGGTTTGGTACCATGCATGACATCTATATCAGTCTTCATCTGACAAGGCTATTTAAGAACATGACTCAAGTTTTTTGGTTAATGATTTGGTTTTGTATCAGTTTGTGGTTTTGTACAAAACTACCCCGGCACAGCTTATTTTATGTTCAATTTAACGCTTCAAATACCTTGGTGTATACCAAGGTATTTAAGTGTTTAATATTTACTAATTCCACATCCTGAATGTTAAGATGGATTTAGAGTACATGCCATCATTGTTTTCATTTCAATTTTAGATCATAGTATCTGTTTTGGAAGGGTTTATCTTGATTCCTGTCCCTTAGAACACTTGGTAAAGGATGTTGACTTTTTGTCCAAAATCATTCTTATCCCAACTATGAATACCTATGTCATGAGCATAGCCCCAACACTATATATGGGAAGGAGCTACTCAGTCTACACTTTCCAATCTCAATAGAGTCCTAAAGCATCAGTGTTCTTTTCGACCCTGCAATCTCTTTCTCACAGATGTAACATTGCAAGACTCTCACTGTTCTAATGCTATTTCCACGAAATGTCTTTAATTCCACCAATTCTAATCTTCATGGCTAAGGCCCTTCCATGCCATGCACAACATAATGAACCACCCTCATTCCCTTCATATTCCATTGGTGAGGTGTAAGTTCCATTCAAGCAGTTTCTCCGCATTAACCGTTGCTTTGTGAAAGCAACTCCTAAGAGAATGCTTCCCCAATCACGACAATCTTAACCTGTTCAAGTCTAGGGTCAACTGTTACTGTCTCCACATATCCTCATAAGCTGTACTGTGTACTCTCTAACTCTCTACATCAAGTGGCTCTTGTGCCTTATACAGGGTGAACATCAATGTAAAAAAAAAAATATCCTCTGTATATTGACATTGTGAGGTGAAGTAGTAATACTGTTTTCTATGAGTTTATTTGTTAAGGATGTGGTATGGAATGCTTAAATGATAGGTGCCCATCTCTTCACATCCATGCAAGTAGATGCACAGAGCATGCATAAAATGAGGAATAATTATAGATGCAGCTCTCTGAACCTTACAGAGTAATTGGCCATGTAATTGGCAGAAATGTCCAACAAAAAGAAGTGACAAAATTTGCAATAAACAACAAGAAAAGAAAATAAAGAACAGGGCAAAAATAATACTAAGCAAACAATATATTCAAGACAAAAGTAGACAAAGCAACTGTCATGAGGCAGAAACATCACAAACTAAAAATGGTGTTAACACACAAAATGGGATGCAGACAAGTGATTACAGCATTCTGACTTCAAGACAAAAAAAAGGCCAGAAATATGGCAGATGAGACTGAGAAGTGGCCTATCTTATTGGCTAAGAAGAAATCCCAGCATGCATCTGTATAATTTGTTCTGTTTTTGCAGTCATGCCTTCTGGAGATTGGAACCAACAACCCTGACATATAAACATTAACATTGCTAGTTTAAGTGCAGATTTAACCAGACAGCATGAATATATCAGTCTATATCTCTGAGATGAGGTATTTACATTATTCAGACTGTTATCCTCAGCTTCATTGGCATATTCACAACATTTCAACCATTGTACACTCTGGCCTTCTTCAGGGACAGACTGGCAGTGGACTCATCTCTAAGAGAATGAACCAACAGATAACCTGATGGAGATGCTGAGCTGCATGCAAGCCACAAAATTTGGAATTGGATCAGACATATATTGACAGGATGAGAGCTTAGTAATCAGCTTGGCATTATCATCAGCGATGGCAAACTTATATATGGAAGACTTTGAGGAAATAGAATTAAAATCTACATCATTAAAGCTAATGCTATAGCTGAGATATACAGATGACACCTTCATACTCTGGCCATACCAGGAAGAGGTCTAACTACTATTGGACCATGGGAACTCAATAAGATCATCAATACAGTTCACAATGAAGAGAGAAAATAACAACAAACTCATCTTCCTGGATATACTAACATCCCAAACAGAGCATGTGTTCAAGACATCCATATACTGCAAGTGTACATTCACTGGACAAAACCTCAACTTCAACTCCCACCACCCATACTGTATAAAGAAATGGATTGCCTGCTGCTTAAAACATCGAGCAAAAGTTGTAAGTGGTGACCCAGAGACATATGAACAAGAAATGGTTAGTATAAGCAGTACCCTATAATGTAACAACTAACCTAGGTACATGGCAGCACCTCTGGCAAACTGGGATAGAAGGATACAAGTGACTAACAACACTCAAAAAACAGCTTCTGTCTGCCTACCCTATGTGAGGGATTATTGGAAAAAAATAGATCTGTGGTAGCATCAGGATAACCTTCAAAAGTGGTTCAACATTTTGCAGACACCTCTCTCAAGTAAGACCTCCATATAGAAAAACACTGTGTGTATGCCATTCCATGCAGTTGTAGCAAGAAATATAAAGGAGAAACAGGCCACCCTTTTAAGTTAAGACTGCAAGAATGTCATAAAGCACTAACATGAGGGGAAATAGAAAAATCAGGTGTAGCTGACCACATATAGAGGGAAAGGGGAGACCACCACCCACTGTGGGATGAGGTTAAAATAATAGACAGAGAACATCATTGGAAAATATTAAAACTTAAGCAATCAGCACATATGCTAGACTAGAATAATCTCCTGAGCCAACCAAGCATAGAAATGAACACAATATGGGAACCAGTAATAAGGAGTGCTAGAGAAAAGCAATGAATAACAGCAAAAAATTGCAATATATATTATAATATATATACTAATATAAGCTTTGGCAAAAAATATGCAATAATAATAACATAAAAATTCCTTATGAGCACTAGTAAAAAATGGTTGCTGTGACATTAGTTTATAAGTCCCAGAAATTCATACACAGAGGACAAATGGCTCAGACTCAAGCACTCTTCACAAAATACTCAATAAAAACACAGTAAAAATCAGCTACAGTTGCACTGAGAACATGACACAAATAATAAAAAAGCAGAACAGGAAAACTATCAACAAACCACCCAAACAAATTAAACCCATGTGTAACTGCAGAATAAAGAATTAATGTCCCTTAAACCGTAACTGCTGACAAAACAATGTAATATACGAAGCCACAGTAAAATCACCAGATAATGAAGAAAAAATATACATAGAAGTAACTGAAGGATCCTGGAAACATAGAAATTATGCACACAAAACATCTTTCAAAAATAGTAAATACACAAACAGCACAATGCTTTCTAAATATATCTGAGAAATTAGAAACAAAACGCAAATTACACCAAAAATATCATGGAAAATAAAGAACCTCAGCTTACAACAATCAATCTAAAAACTGCAAACTTTGCTTGGTGGAAAAAATAGCTATTATTACCTTCCTAGAACAAAACAAAATACTAGACAAATGATCAGAACTTATCTCAAAATGCAAACATGAAAACAAATTTTTACTACGTTACTTGAAAATCAAAAACTGAAAAGAATAAATAAAAATAAATAAAATAAAAAATAAAAAAAAGTAAAATAAATTAATCTAAGCAAATAATAAACAAATTAAGAAACCACTCCTGCCATAAAAACTGTTAGAATAAACTGAAAAGAATAAATAAAAATATATAAAATAAAAATGAATAAGAAAAAACAAGTAAAATAAATTAATCCAAAAAAAAAAAAAAAAAATGGGTTAAAATAATTGTCAGAATTTGTTCATTTCATAATATATACATATATATATATATATATATATATATATATATTAAATAAAAACAGACCACTTTAAGGTTCTCTGTAATAAATTATTTCACCACAGCCCTTTTAAAGGACTGCGGATCATCAGACTTTACTTCCAAACAAAAAATGAAAAGAAAATTTACACATTTTTGACGGGCCATATTAAACCTATGTAAATTAACGAAGTGAGGGGGAGAGAGAAGACATGAGTGAGTTCGCAGATATTGACATATGTCAATATCTGCTAACTCACTCATATATATATATATATATATATATATGTATAAAATACATATATATATATATATGTATAAATATGTCAAGAGAATTGAAACCTGTGTATGCACACTAGCATGCATATCCATAATATCTAGTTATTTTATTTACCTACCTATATATATATATATATATATATATATATATATATATATATATATAAATATAAAATGTGTGTGTATATATATATATATATATATATATATGCAATTATTTATATATTACTAGCAGTAGAGCCCGGCATTGCCCGGGGATGTAACAGTAAAAGAGATAGATGAAGTATCGGCCATCATAAAGACTGAAAAATAAAATTCACAAAGATTATTGTTTAAGGTTGATGGACACGCATGTCTTAATTATTTTTTTTTTTTAAGAATTGGTAAAACCCAAACTCAAACAAAAACATTGTTTTCAATCGTTATGAGTCTACCGATTGAAGAGAATTTTATTATAAACAATTGTCTTGTAAATGGAATTTTTAAAGCATTCTGAATGTAAAAATAAAGAAAAAAGTGTGCAAGACAATAAGAAACACTACCTGCCAAAAAAAAAAAAAAAAGTGAAGTTTTGTTGAAATCGGTTGAAAAATGTAGGAAATCTGATTCCATATATAAACGAACACAGACACACACTCACAAACAACCTGGGTTTTATAAGTATAACTCGATATGAGTTGTCCCCCTTTAATTAATGCCTCATGAATTTTTTTTTCAAATTGATTTTGTGCAAAAACAACTGTGTTTTTCCAATATTTGGTGCTGTCAGAACCACCGATGGTAATTTTACATATCCTGTGAAGTTTTGTTGAAATCGGTTGAAAAATGTAGGAAATCCAATCCAATATATAAATGCACACACACACACACACACACACACACACACATACATAACCTGGGTTTTATAATAAGTAAGATTTATTTGAAAATTATAACATAAATATGCTATAAAATCACTACAATGAAAACCATTTTGTTTCGACACTACTTGTGTCTTATCAAGTGATCACTTGATAAGACACCAGTAGTGTTGAAGCAAAATGGCTATTTTTGTAGTGATTTTATAACATTTATGTTATACTTTTCAAATAAATAATTATATTTACTTTACTCTTTATTGACCACTCTTTTGAGAATAGTATTTTTTGGTTATTGGAATTTATTCCAAATACACTAATCCTATACTTGATTATTTATATATTATATATGTACGGTGCTTATTGGAAAGTGCTCAATATCAGTGATAGAGCTAACATATTTAGGTGGATTGATGTGAGTTTGTGACCCTGCGTTTCCTGCTATTTGCTTTCATTAGACAAACTTATTAATTTTTAAATTTTGGATTTATATATGGTTGCATATATCAGTGTTTTTATGGTAGTGGAAGGAAACATTTTTGTTGGAATGCCACTCATATATATATAAGTGTGTGTAAACATACATACATGTACGTTCCCTCATTGATGTATGCAGACATACACGCATGCTCACTCATTGGAGCTCACACAGACATAAGCATATATGAACAGTGTGGGACTGGGCATATATATGCATTCATGTGTCATTGCGTACATACAATTGGTTGCTATATTCAATATTGGATTGTGTAGCGAACATCTTTCGTCATTTGCAGTATCAACGCACAGACCGTTCGTCTATTTTATTTGTCAAATAATGTTTTCTTGCACACACGTATATACGTATGCACACGTGTTTACATATCTTCTATCTGTCTGTTTACTTTACTTTTTTTTATGATGGGGGTCAGTGTAAGACTGTGGTAGGTAAAATTGATATTATTTAAAAAAATTTTTTAATGCTGTTTTGTTATTGTTTTAAAGCCGGTTATTTGCTTGTTTTTGGCAATTGCACATATATAAATGGTAGAAACTCCAATTTATAATACTTATTAGTATTTATGCGGTGGTATTAATTTTGCTGGGTGTGGGGAGTAAGTATAATTGTGGATGGATATGGTAATGGTAATTGTTCTGCGGTAGGAATTGTGGGCTAATGTGGCAATTGTGATGTGGTAGTAGTGGTATTTTTTTTATCCATTTTGCATAAATTATGATAATAGCTATTTGTTTTCATGTTTGCATTTGGAAATTATTTCTGATCTTATGTTTAGTAATTTCTTTTGCTGTGTATGAGAAATTATTTCTACCTTTTTGTATAGGTAAAGTAGGCATTTCTTTGTAATGTTGTTGTAGGCAGGTGAGTTTTTCAATATTTTCCAGCTTATTCTTGGCATAATATTTCTGTTTTTTAGATGCCATATGTATGTGGATAGTGTAGTGCTGTTTGAGTATTTTCTGTTCAAGTATGAAAGATTGTGGTTGTTTTTTCTTTTCTTGAATGGACCCTCAGTGTCACTGATGTAGTACATTGTGCTGTTGTGCAATCCAACTATATATATATATATATATATATATATATATATATATTATATATATATATATCTCATCAGCAAGTTATAAAAACAAACCAATAAAAGGCCAGCTATAATAGTAGTTACATGTAATATGAAAAAGGAAAATGGTAGTGATAGGTTTTAACAGATGCTGTATAATAGAAGGGAGATAACTCCACATTTTTTTTACTTCAGCGCACTAAAGGATAATTACATTGGAATTTTTTAATACCTTTTTTCCTTTTTTTAAATGTCATGTCCCTACTTTTTTAATTTCATGTCGTCAGCGATCATAGCTCTCCACATTTTCCTTTTCTTTATTACTTGTAAATGGTTTTCTTAGAAAAGACTGTCGTGTATCTTCCTGTTGCTTTATCAAGTTTTGAACCCTGATTTTTTCTTCTGCCAGACTGGATCCCACCAGATGTTTAACTTTAATCCGTAGATGAGGAAAGAAATGGATTTTTTTATTGGTATCTTTTGCCATTATTCTTTGCCCCATGTTCATTTATAGGAACTCATTTGATAGGCTATCTGGTGTTTCCTTTCTTCTCTTCATACCTTCAATATGTCCTCTCAGTGTTAAATTTTCTAAACCCTCTTTTCTCATTATATGTCCCATAAATGAGTGTCCTTTTATTTTATATTTTCTTTAAGACTTCTAGTTTGCTCAGATGTTCTGCCCATGGTATTCTTCGTATTTGTCAGTAGAACCATATCTCAATTGTTTCCATTCTCTTTTTCATCTGTGATAAGCAAGTAACATCACAATAATTGCATTAGTAAATGCTGAAACATTTATTCTGTGTATATGTAGCTGCACATTGGAGCAATGGATAGCAGTTTGAAATGAGTAATTGGAGAGCTTTGAATTCCAGTTGAGTTCATTACATTCACTTATATGCAAATACCTTTGGAAATGGTATGAATCCATCTCTTTTCCCCTGGCTATGGATAAATAACAAGACCAGCCTGCATAGTGAGTATTGCTACATCCCTGAAGACATTGCCAATCAGGGAAGTGAGAAGGAGCTGAATTTGGATTTGGTTATATGAGGTCTGGTAAAAAAGTATCAGTACTGGTGCTATAAAAGAAAACTACAATACATATCTAGCATTTAATCTCCTGAATCCATTCATATTATCCAACATATTTCCATTGATGGAAGCCTCCCTGGAACTCTTTTATTGGGATAACAAGCAGCTGCCTTGTCGCATTCTCTTGGATTTGCTTGATGTCTTGAAATTTGTTTCCTTTCAAATTAGATCTGATTTTTGAAGAGGCAAAAGTTGCAAAGGGAAATATGTTGGTTATTGGATCTGAGGAATGCCGTGCTTAGCCAAAAACTTCTTCACATGACTATTGATCAAACCTCTGTTGTATAGCAAGATGATCACACTCTACTCACTTCCCTTCCAAGCACTGATATAAACAATGGAAATGAGTAAGAAGGTTATAATTTAGCATGTATGTGTGACAGAGTTCAAGGTCAGTTTGTGCAAAGCAGCTTCACTCTGTGAATTATCAGTGTGGTAGTCGAGAGTTAGTCTCTACTACAGTTGCTCATTATTGTTGCTGGCCAAAGGTTTCATTGTTAATGGAAGTGCCTTGATGTCACTGCTGATGGCTGGGTTAAGCTTGCCTGTCATGAAGGTGCATTTAGCTTGATTACCACAGAAATAGTTCCTATACTTTTTGATCAGACCTTATAGTGAGAAAAATTGGCTGTTTAAGTTATAGTTAAGTATATATGTGCAATCCTTGTATAAAATGAACATGATTCAAGGGATCCATGATTATTAATCAGTAATGACAAATGTTTTACAAACTTTAAGTCAATTAATAATTTGGAACAAAGTTTTTAATTTTTAAAAATACTATTTTGTGCCAAATAAAAGTACTGTTTGGAATAATATATGTTCTGCTAGGAAATTTACACTTGTTTAATGAATGTGGTTTGGATAATTGTGCTGGAAAATGTGTAATGGTGACCTTTCTATTAACAAGGGAAAAAAATGGAAGAGACAAAACAATAAATATAGGATAAGATGTGGTTAGAATAAGTAAAAGAGTTTTTATTCTCCATGATTTACAAGATTATTTTGGGGTGTCATATATCAGTCATGGAACACTGAGATTTTGTTTGGGTTATATCCCAAGATAATAGTTGAGATAGACATGTGGAGAAATTCAACATGCATATATAGTTGAGTGAGAGAGACTCGTAAGAGAAATATTCCACAAATTATCAGTGTAGTAGCCGAGGGTTAGTCTCTGCTACAGTTACTCATTATAGTTGCTAGCCAAAGGTTTCATTGTTAATGGAAGTGCCTTGATGTCACTGCTGATGGCCGGGTTAAGTCTGCCTGCCATGAGGGTGCATTGCTAATACCAGCTTGGTCAGATCTGCCTTCATGAGTTAAATAAAACATTGGCTTTATAGTGAGTGAGTTAGTGGCTCAGAAATGGCTGCTGTGAAAACTGTGTAGGCCTTTTTCTGATTGGCCAGAAAAGATGTTTTATGACCCAGGTATTTTTTGGCCAGTATTCTAGAAGTGGGTGCATGGTGCCCGAACAAAATTAAGGTCTGTTTTTGTATTAGGTTGATGCAAAAACAATGACGTAATAATGTCGTTTTTGACATATTTTTTAACGTCAAAAAACGACATTATTACGTCATTATTTTTGCACCAACCTAATAATATCATCTGTGAATGTCAAAATGAGAACTTCTGTTTGAGTTAAAGATTTGTAGTTATAGGAGGGTGCCACAAATGTTTTGAAAAATAAGTGTGCTGTGTCAATATAAGCACTCAGCCAGTATGAAGGAGTTGAAAGGAATAATATAATTGTGCCAACCAGGATGGGATTTAGGCCTTAATAGGCCCCTTTGCTAATAAAATGCAGGAGGTGCTCATTAAGTATATTGGGACCCCTTCCCATTTAAAAAAAAAGCTATATTTTTTGTTGTAATGGAATGTCCCACTCTCCCTATCGTCTATTGTGGACTGACTATACCAGTAGATATATATAGTGTGCACAGGATATAACTGTTGAACTTGCTTTGGCAATTAGTTGGGGATTCGTCTCTAGCTGTGCTGGTCGAACTCTCTGCCTTTGGGTAGAGAGGAACCAAGACAAGGCTATGCCAAAGGGCAGAATCTTTTCTGGGGGTGATAGACAGCTACCCAACCCCATTTTTTATGGGGTCTACAGGGAATTTTTGCCCAAGCCTACAGGCTTGGTTTTGCTCCACATTAAAAATGGCCTTGTGCCACATCCTGCCATGCTGAGAGGTAAGGTAAATAACCTTGCTTTGGGAATTACTAGCTTGCTAATGGATTCCCTGTCTTTCTGTAGTGTATTCTCTTTTCCAATAAACTTCTCTTTCTTTCATCTACATCCGTGTTGCTGTTCCTTTCACTCAAGTACCACCTTTGTCTGTTTGTAACCTTTTTTAAGGATACAACATTTTTAGATGTTGCTGTAAAACATGAAGTTTATTACATTAGCCACTTCATGATATTTAACATCCTACAGAAATTTACACTGTTTACATTGTTCAGACTATCGTCTTCATCACAACATTTTGGCCATTGTACACTCCAGCCTTCTTCAGGTGGTTGAAAGAAGGATGGAGCATACAACAGCCGAAATGTTGTGATAAATATGGCAACAAAGATGAAGAAGATGGTCCAAATAATGTAAATACTGTACATAATACCTCATCTCAGAAATATAGATAGATACTACAGAAATGTATCTAGAGGAGCCCCAAATACACTATTTTTTTTTTCAAATTAATTCAAAGGAGCTCTATTAAATCTGAAAATAAACAAATCTTCTGTTTTTATAATTTTTTTTTTTTAGTTTTATCCGGCACCCAAAGCTTTCAGACACTTGGGGTCCCTGGGTTACAGCCTATACTAGCCCGTGTGTAAATCCAGTACTGATGCCAGCCTTGTATTTAGTACCAAGAATGAATGAAAAAATGAAACTGTAGATATGGTAAACAACAACAATAAACTTTTAAATGTATGAAAAGTTCTGGAGAAATATTATTTTGAAGTCACAGTTTATGTTGGACTTTAAGTCAAAAGTATTCTGTACATATTTGTGTATGAAGGAGAGAGTATATGCTGATGAGAAAGAAGAAGTTTGTTTATGTACATAGACTAAGACAGAAAGGTATGAAGACAGTCAAATTGTGGTCACTATTTTTTATGTCAGTATATCTGGTGGTTGCAAGTAGATAGCTGGCAATGTTTCTTTGAAGTTACTGCAGTATCAAGTGGGTCTTTTGAGGCAAGTAAATCTACTGACTCTTTTTATTTGTTTTCAAAATGATTATCAGATCACAGAATTAGGCAGTTTAAAAACTCAATAGAATCATTGATGTTTTCTCTCCTCAGTCTGCAGAGTTCATACTGATTTAAGTGAAACTGATTTTCTTTTATGTTTAAAAGCCAAGCATCAGTTTGATGTCTATTTTTTAGAGATCTGGTTGGTTACTAATTGTTTGTGAGGTTTCCTGTCCTTGATCAATTGTGTTGGGATATATGTGTATATATCCCACGATGTCTGTAGATTAACATCTGAATGTCATGGTTTTTTGTGCACTTGTTGAAACCTTAAAAAATCTCTCCTTGTATCTTCTAAAGATGACCCTTTTCTTTTAAACAATCCATGCATGCAAACATTGGAGTTTTTCTTCTGTCGTAACATACAGAGACTTGAACACAAAGAAATAATTTAATAGATATCATTAATTTTGTAGAAAGCTTTTGTCCCTTCAATTGTTTTCAATTACAGTGTAGGGAAAAGAATTTCTTGATGCCTTAAGAGACCCTTGAGAACATGTGACAGTCAGCTGATGAGGATAGTGTGTAGCTGCTCAGCTCACCACAGAGACAGAAGTGATGCTCAGTTGTGATTTGGTTGTCTATCAAGAACAGTGCAATTCTCATGCACCCTAAAGAGGAATCTGAAACATAAAACAGGCTCTACTGTGTTCCTCCTGGAGACATTACAAACAAAACCTTCTTTTTACTTTTTCCCCTTCACATACTACTTGCCATTCTATATGTCTCTTAATATTTCTGTGTGGGACAATTTGTGATTATATATATATATATATATATATATAAGAAATATACTCTTAAGGTGTGCTATATTTATGGGATAAAGTGCTCAATATCAGAGACAAAGCGTGTGTAAAGATAAAATTGAACATTGAAGTAAACACTTAGAGGCAGTAGGCTGTTTCATGCTAGATGCAATTGTCCGGCCTGATGATTGCATCTAGCATGAAACAGCCTGTCGCCTCTAAGTGTTGATTTCAATGTTCACTTTTATATATATATATGTGTGTGTGTGTGTGTGTGTGTGTGTGTGTGTGTGTGACATTGAGATCCTTGGAGATTAATTAAACAAGAAGAGAAAGAAAGAAGGAAGTGTGGAGAATCTTTTAACTGGGTGATAATTGTTGAAATTGCAGGAAAATAGATTGAAAAGTTAAGAAAATTAAAAACAAAATACATTGAAAAATTGTTTTGAGATAATTCCAAGAAGAACCAAACCCAAACTTAACTAGATGAAATTAAGTAAGACTGAGCAAACCTAAGACTACCTGTCCTTCCCTACTTTCCACCAAAAAATTAATTACTATTTTGAAGTGACAACTCTTTTCCTCCTCCTAGCTATGGGTAAATAGTAGGACAGACTGGGTTCTATAGCCTTGGATGGCAACCTATCTCAAAGAAGGAAAAACTTTGACTTTAAAATTGTATGTAGCCCTGGAGAAGCACATAATATGCAACTAAGAAAAGGATTGTTTACATTGACTCAATGATCTCAACTACAGTCTCCTCCTAACAGCATTTAGAATAATTTGAAATATAACTGTTGCTGCCTACCCAATAACCCTTAGGATAATACAATAAACTGGAAATACCTGGCCTTGCTACCCATAATGCCCCACTGACTAGCATATATAAATAGTTGAACAGCCACACAATACACATGGCCTGAAGATTGTGTTCAAGCACAAAACAGACTGTTGCCGCATGATGTTGACCTCATAGTACACTTTTATATTTGCGCACACTCTATCTCTGATATTGAGCACTTTTACTTGTAAATATAGCATAAAACTATATTTTTATCATATATATATATATGTGTGTGTGTGTGTGTGTATTCTTTTTTTTTTAAACAAATGTAGTGTTTGGGACACTACTTAAATTAGTCTGCACAAAGAAAGTGGGGAATATTTTTTGTAGCCTAGATTTCATTAGTTAATATTTACAAATGACAGGAAATTGTGTTGAGCCATAGTTGGCAATGTCCTAAAGCAACATGGCACATAGAAAAAAATAACCTTCCTCAAGCCACCACATTTTATCAGAATATTGATTGTTTTTATAATTTTAGAAGAGAGAGTTCTATTCATAACACAGATACAGTAACAAATTTATCTCTGAGTTATCTGTACTTTTTTTTTATTCACAAATGTCAAGTTTGAAATGAAACTTTCTGCCATTGATAATTGTGTATTACTAATGTTAACTCATTTATGTTTTGCATATTGAATGACTTGTATTTGTGTAATTCAATTCTGTATGTAAAATTTTTTCATATATAACTCATTTCCAGAATTCATTTCTTTGGGTTATTCTAGTCTTTCCTTCCATCTTGTTCAAGTGTTAGTGGAAACAAAATGCAGACAGAGCAGCCAGTTTCTACTGATGATGATACCCACTCCCACATTGGTCAAAGAGACGACCTTTAGTGTGCTGCCTCTGCAAAAAGACATCACATGTCTGCCTTACCAGAAGAGAGCTGGTGTGACCCATGGAACATCTGGTTAAAAAGAAAGAAAGTGTCTACCAGCTTCTCTATGAGATAATCAGAACAGTGAGCTGAGTGGTGTTAGCTATGCAAATGATTTCTTTGTTATCCATCTTTGCTTCCATCTTATACAGGTGTTAGTATATCATGAATATATTAAAGCATATAGTTGATGTTGGAGAATGGAGAAAACCAAGCACTTCTCTCTCTCTTTTCAAACACCCCATTAATGGCAAGAAAGTTTACCAGCATTGTACCTGCCAAAATTGAGGGATTATTAAAATCTGTACTAATACCTATGATCAGATTGTGTGTGCTCTGTCAAGAATCAAACCTTGGATCAATGTCTCAAAACTTGAGATCAATGTAATATCTGTACATTCTATAAAAGTCTCAAAATTTGCAATCAATGTAATATCTGTTCACTCTATAAAAATCTCAAAACTTTGGATCAATGTAATATATGTGCATTCTATAAAAAGCCTCAAACCTTAGGATCAATGTAATATCTGTGCATTCTATAAAATGTCTCAAAACTTGGGATAAATGGAATATCTGTGCACTCTATAAAAGTATCAAACCTGGGAATCAATGTAATATTTGTGCATTCTATAAAAAGTCTCAAAACTTGGGATCAGTGGCATATCTGTGCACTCTATAAAATGTGCTATACACTCAAGCAGAATGTAGCCATCCACTGGTTCATTTTTATAGAACAATGTTAATGATAACATTAACCATTTCCTTACAAGGAAACATTTGGAATTCATTGACTGAGCATCCAGTACTGCTTTCAGTTGAAATTTATAAAACCTTAAAAATTCAGGAAAATAGGTTTCTCAAGTTCAGTATTTGTTTCCGGTACTGATGGTGGGTTCCTCCCTAACTTTTTATTTGAAGTTGTGTGGATGTCAACATCTTGATTATATCATTATTTTTTCTTGGATTTACATGTGCTATTCATTTTAGTTATTGCTGCTGTTGAAAGTTCTAAAGTGATGTGGTTTCTGTTATTTGGTGCAGTTCTTTGTTTGTGATTCTGTAGTACCAGTCCAAAATGTTCAAAGAAGGATAGTATTTGCTAAGACTCATAGGTTACCCCCACTCAAAACCATTTTTAACCATTGATCTTAGAAAGGAGTTGTATACTGCTTACAGATACTTCTGAAAAGGATTTGGTGCCATGCATGGCATCTATATGAAAGCCTTGATCTGACAAGACTATTTAAGAACATGGCTTGAGTTTTTGGAAATTGTGCAAAGCAAGGATGAAGTGAAAGAAGGAAAAAAAAAGAATGAAATTGAGCAGGTAGTAGGCTAAGTGAAAAAAGCACAAAAAATAATGTCAAAAGTGAATGAAAGGTGCAGTGTGAGTGGCTGTGGTTAAATGCAAAATAAGAACTGCTCAAAAAACATTTGAAAAAGCTTGCAATAAACAATTATAAGAAAAAGAAAAGGGCAAAAAATAATATAAAGCAAGCAAACAATATATGTGCAAGGCAATTTAACAGTAATATGGTAAAAATTTCATAAATTAAAAATTGGGATTGATACACAAGAACAACTTTAGATAAGTGAACATCGCATTCTGATTTCAAAACAAGACAGACTGGGACTGAGTCAGATGAAACTGAGAACCAGTCTATTATATTGGCTAGGAAGAAATCCCAGTATGCATTTGTATACCTATAAATTAGGGAGGGGCCAGTGTTTCCTAGTATAGATTTAAACCAACATCCACCTCTATCTAATGGATGAGTGCACTCATTTTCCCTCCCCTTAAATCCCCACTTTTTATGGGACCAATAAAGATATATATAAACATTTACATATAAATTGCATATATATATATATATATATATATATATATATATATATATATATATATATATATTGAAATGAGAGATGAAAGACAAAAAGACATGTTTGCTGTGTTAAATTTTAGGATGCCTTTATCCTGCTAGCTGTTTAAAAAAAGTGGGTGAAGCTATTTACCCATGCCAAGAAGATTAATGAAGTAAGATAATGATGAATAAACATACAGGTAACTTTAAAAAACAAGATAAGGAATTTATTTTCAAATTTACATGCTTGAAGTAGTGTCAGGAGCTTGTTTCAGGAAAATAAATCAGAATTTTTAAAGTCTATAGTTTTAACATATTGCCATGAAAAGGAAATGTTCATACAACTGATGAAATCATTTGACACGAAATAATGTTAAAAAATGTCAAGATAAGACAAAGGTAAGATAATTTGTTGCTCACCAAAGTCGTATATAATTTGCATACATTCAAAAGTAGACAAAGAAAGATAGTTTGAAATACTTAGCTTGCTTGAACTGTTTAAGAAAAATTCTTTGAAGTGCTGTATGCTGGTTAGAGACTGATAATTGGTGAATAATTTTACACTGGCGAGTACTTCAACACTGGTCGCAAGGAACTGAAATAAAAAAATTTCACATTAGTTCATACACTCTTATTAATTTAATTTTTCTCTTCATTTTAAATCAAAAAGAATTTAACATAGACTTGCTACTTTCTTTTCTTTTATTAGGCTGACTGGCTAATTTCTGTGAAGACAAGGTTTTCATTGGTCCAAAAGCAATCTCACAAAGGCTTGCAAATTTCTTTCCTTCTTCTTCCTCAGTTGGCCAATTAATCTCTGTGAAAGGCAAAAATCTTACAAAGGCACAAGAATGTCTTTTCTTCTTCTTCCTTGGTCCTTCAAATTTTATGAGAGTGGGTAAAGAGGGCTATTATTTTGCACTCACTACAGATGAAGCTTTCTTTCTTTTGCTTTTTTACTTTTGGAGCATGTGGCACACCATATGTAGGAAAGTATGTAAATATGAACATATTAATATTATATTTTAATTCATTCTATCTAATTTCCTCGTTTTTGTTTTGTTGTTTTTATCCTAATGATGCAGACACTGGATTCCCATTGACCTTCAGACATCTGTAGTATTTTGTAAAGTTGAATGATAAGCTAGAGGATACAGCGTCTATAAGGTTAATATGAAAATAATAAAGACGAGGATATAAGTCTGAATTAACCAAAATATAATGATTATAGTACCTTGTTTAAAAAATATATATCTAGCAATTCTAACCAAGTTATCTAACCAAAGTTATCACATTGATTCTAACCGACTGCTCTATTAAGGGAAACAATTTCCATTTGCTAATTAGAGTTACTTCCCTTGATTTCAACCTTGTATACAGTTTGGTCGAATCCGGAAATGAGCGAATTTGAATCAAACTCGGGTTCAAGCAATAATCCTAAACATAAACTAACCTCGGCAGGGATCACGATATTAGGCGTGTCAGGCGCACTTGCTTTGGGTTTTTACGCTGTTGTCACGCCCTTTTTAACTCCAGCTTTAAGAAAAATATGTTTGCCTTTCGTACCGGCCACAAGTACACAGTTAAAGAATGTAAGACAAGCTCTAAAAAACAGAAATGGATCGTTGCTTGACATTGGAAGTGGAGACGGCAGAATTGTAAGTATAGAAACAGAAAAGTGTATGTGTAATTATTATTTTTATAATAAAAATTCTTAAGAATTAATGGATTTTATTTTTTAATCCGATATATTACTACTTCAACTCCAGAGGTTCGAATCCTCCGGAAGGTACATTTTTTTCTTTATATTGTCACGTGTGCAGTCCGGTAGACGAAAAATATAAATACTGTTTAAAAAAATAAAACAAAGTATCTACGCAAATACAGGTATCCACCAAAAATAACGTCTGTAAGTAATGTGTATTATTTCTTATGACCATTAAAAGTAAAACCTTTTAGTTTTAAACGTAATGTTTCGTGGGTACACGTGTTTGAGTAAACACTCTTGTTTACGATATGTCTCAGTTTCGGGGCCTTCCCAATTTGAAGAGTCTTGTCCCGGTGATGTAAGCTATCAGTTCACAATCGGTTTGTTTTTGTATGTGTGAATCGTGGAGCTTAACGCTGCTGTTGGGTTCTGAAAACACTTTTTATACAAATAAATAAATTTATAATTTTAAAAAATATCTCTATTTTTTTTACACTTACTTGGACATTAAGAAAAGCGAAGCTTTACTTACACACCAAGTAGTACTGATTGGAAACCAAATAAAATGTCAGATACCTCGGTAAAAGCAGTAGATTTTATTTTGAGAACCACTAAGTCACTATTACAATGTTTTACATACAAGTTCACATTCTGTCATCTTTTCTGAACTTTGCCCCGACTTTTAACACTGCTTTCAAAACCAGGCTTCCAAAGACTTGATCCGTATCAGAGATAAGAATATTTTTTCTGACAAATGAGCGGGCTGGCAAAGTGTAATTTTGGAGGGAAAAGTTTCTGAGACTTCTATTAGGTTGGTGCAAAAATAATGACGTAATAATGTCGTTTTTTTACCTATTTTTTAACGTCAAAAACGACATTATTACGTCATTATTTTTTCACCAACCTTAGAATTTCAATAAATACCGAGAATATGTGCCTCTTTGGCAGTGAGTATTATTATTTGACATCATCTGTGATAACATCAGGTTGGGGAAGGCGACACCAATCAGCGGAACCCATTTCAAAGAAGGAATCTACATGCTAGGCTCTAAAGACATGTCATATTAAGTGTTTAGTTGTGAGAGAAAAGAATAACGAAGATTAGAATTTGAACACCGTTTATTGTTAGTATGATACTCAGTGTTGTACAGATATTACAAAAATAGGTGGTGTAATGGTTAGCAAGCTTGTCTCGCTAGAAAAATTACAACTGATTAGTGAGTTCGATCCTCACTAGGAGCCCCATACTTTGGGCCTTGTGCCACATCTGAGCTACGCTTGGAAAATCATTATTACAAAATAGGTGGAATGTCTGTTTCTGGTGTATTGTCTGGATGGTGATCAGTTTTAAGAGGAAAGCCTGGAGTTGACTTATTCTTTTTGCTAGCCAAGGTCACAGTATGGCTGGTGTACGTGTTGATTATGCCGAGGTGTTGGGTTGGTGAGGTGTTGCCCCAGAGTGGTTAGAGAAGCTACGAATCTGACTATGAAGATATGATGGTGCGAGCATGAGTAGTCAGGTGAAGTCATGAATCTGACTTTGTCAATGGTGGGTTTATACTTAAGCCAGATAGCTGAGTTAGCCAGTCAAGCCTGGGAGTGGCAATGATCAGTGAGAGGAGCGGTCATATTGAGAGGTGACAATGATAGTGATGGCAGTGGTGGTGGCAGCAATACCCTTTGTGCCAGCCAGAGGCCCGCTGGGCTGCAACTGTCCTAGTCATTCTCAGAGACCTGCTTTTAAGCAGGTCTGGTAATCCCCAGAGGAATCTCATTTTCTAGCAGGAATGTTTGCGATTGGCCACTACCAGAGATCGCCTTATAGACTGGATGTGATGTGTGGAGTCTAATGCGCATGAGAAGACTATTTTTTTTCCTGTCTTCCTGGTGTTCACATCCGTCCAGCATGCAGAATGAATCAGAATGAGATTTAATTGCAATGGAATATAACAGACAGACCACTTGAGATTTGCTTCCTAGGACCTTGAAATTACTTTCGTCGGTCTACGAACTCATTCAACTTAAACTACAGATCTTCTGATTATTTCCCCCTTAATATGAGCTCTTAAGAAATCTTATGTGAGTGTTGACCCTTTAAGAACAATTTACTTGCTTAAAGAACTTTTAGGCACTTAGAAAAATATTTTGAGCTAGGCTTTTACTTCCTTTAAGTTAAAGAAATTTTCTTCTCCCTTTCTTTCTCTCATATTTTGTGTATATCCCTTTACTTTTCTTTTGTGTATGTATTTAAACAATTTTCTTTTTCTATTGTTACACCATAAGCAGGAGTTTGAGTTTTTATTTTTCCACCTAAAAGAGAGAATTGTCTGCTCTAAACTTTGAAGCTATTGTTGCTTTTATTGATTCTGTCACCTTAACTCTTTCATGTGGGAAAGCCGGAACAAATTTCCCACAATAGGCAAGACAGCTCCTTTTAGAATACTGACACAACGCTATCATATTACACTGACTTTGGCATTGTGACATACAACACTAAGTTTAGTAAATATTATCCAAGTTTTAATAAGAAAATCTGACGTCAGATAATTTCACTGGTTATGGTGGCAAAATCACTGAAAACTCCTTTCCTTTTCTTTAGCACAATTGCATGTATGTCTGCAGTTGACTTTATCTTTGTAATTATAAATATATTATTTTGCACATGAAAATGAAAAATCCTTAAAACCCAACAATTGTAACACAGAGAAAGACAGATTCTTAATAGGACTGCTGATAGATAAAAATTAAAACTTTGATAAATTAACCCAGACTCCAGATAATGCCAAGCAAGGACCAAGATTTATTTTTGTTGAGGCAAAGAATGTTATTGTCATTGTCTCCTGATGTGCAAACTTGGTAAATTTTTTAAAAAATACATATATATGCTTTTGAGGTTGAAATTAACTTAAGTTTATATATTTATTTATTTAATTCATCTGTAGGGTTAGTTAACAGTAACACCCTACTGCATTTATATTAACACAAATGTAATGAAATAAACAACAACAAAAGAATAACAAAGTTCAAGGCAAAATATGCATTAACAATGAATAGATTATATTTATATACAATAATGTTATAGACAAGCGTATGGTTGCAAGAAAGAAATACGACAACAGCAGAAATAGATTTCAATAGGAACGTGTGGGTTTGGGACAGCTACCTTGTGGTATAGTTCATAAGCCAGCTGCCGATCTGGGTTGATCTATCATAGTAGTTCTCACTGGTTGGCGTGGCACTCCTCCTGCTGCTGACTGCCCAGACTGACTGTGACAGATCTCTTCCCTGGCCTCCTGTTGACTGCTGTTGTACTTCCCCATGTGACCCCTTTTGTGGCGTTTTTTATGGCTTAACAGGCTCAAAAAACGACATGAGTATAATTAGGAGGAAAGCATTTTTATTTGTTGAAAAATAGAAACACTTTAAAATATTATTTTATTTTTCGACTGGAACTCGTGCGTTGGGCCTATGCGCAAACAACGATAATGGTCATTTTGCGATGGGGCCTTGTCCCGTTCACATCCGGCTCTTGCTCTTGAGTATGTTAGTTTATTTGCCTTCAAATCAGCTGAGATATATCTTATTTTATTTTATAACAATAACAAGTACAATATTTGTTGAGTAGTATTTTAAATTGTTTTAATGTTTTTGTGTTTGATGATTTGAATGTCAATAATATTTTGGATCAAAAGATTGTGTGTTGTTATAATGTATAATGTATATAAGAAAGTATACTTAAGTATTTAAGATGAATTTAAAACAGTTTATGTTTGCAAATAATTTGTGTAAATTTCAAGACTTACTCAGAGTTTGAAAGGGTTATCTTTCTTTGATTAGATATTTTATATTGAGTTTGGTTGTGTATTCAAGTTGTAAGTTTGTTTGAAATAATATATATTGCAAACTGAGTATTATGTTAAAAATAGGTTTTTAACATGAACCCTGAATATTGGAATAATGACATGCATGGACTAGTGTCTGTCACTTAAAAGGAATGATTTAAGTGTTGCTTAATTAAGAAAAGTTTGTCACGTGATAGGCTTACAATGACTTGGTGGGACTGTCTTTTCATTCAATTCAAATGTAGTTGAAAACAAACCATTTTTCACATTTAATAACCAATCAGAATGTGTCATTCCATATTTCTGCTTTGAGCCTATTTGAATGGGTTTTGAAAAAAGTGTATGATTTTAAATCTTACATATCTAACAAAGGTGTTCTCAGGACTGAAGTTGAACATGTTTATTGTTTAATTCTTAATGTTTGTGTGTGAGTATAAATCTATAAGGCAGACTGAGTTCTCTTATTTTGAGATGGCAACTAGTCTATGAGAAGGAAAACTCACAGTTCAAAAATCAGCTGAAAGGGAGATGGACTCTCTCGATGTATCTTGTCCACAACAGACCACTGCTGCTAGGACTGCAATGCAAGTGGTACCCACTATGATCCTAATAGATTATGGGACACACACAGACATGCACACATGTGAGTGTTTTGTGTGTATGCATAACAGCTGTCAGCACAGAAAGTGAGATTGCATTAACTTTTGTACAAATACCCTTGGAAAGGTATGAATTCTTCTCTTCCCCTCTCAGCCTATGGGTTAAATAGCAAGGCAGACTGGGCTCTCTGGCCATCTTAAGGCAGTCATTATTTTGGCTAATAGGGGATATCTTGTATATGTTGATCATTGTGTTATTTTTGTCCCAATGATACCATTTCTTGTTTGTTCCTGCTTAACTAGAGGGTATGAATTTAACTATCTGAGCCAGTGATTGAACTCACAACCACTTGGTGAAAGCAACACTTAATTAACTGATACCTATATCTATTATGCCACACTCCAAGAGACATCAGTTGTTTGTACATACATGTAAGATCAGTTGGTTTCAACATTTACCACCTTGATGATTTTTGGTTGCTTTTTGAGATAAGGAGTTGTCAATATACTTTTTTGTTCCATTCAAATTGTTGCCAAAGGTTTGTATCAATGATAACATCTATAACAATCTTTGATAATCATTAGCATAAAGAAAACTGAAGTAGTGCACCAACTTTGTCCTGCTCTGAAGCAATTCCGTGGTGTAAAACAAAAGACACCAGTCAACAAATTTCCAGAGAGACCACTGAAAATAGAAAACAAAGCCCTGAACTATGTAAAGTCTTTCACCTACCTTGGTAGCAAAGTCAACTACAGTAGATCTTTAGATGATGGAATCATGCAGAGGATTGCAAAGGTTACCAGTGCTTTCTGCAAACTTCACCATCGCTTGTGGGATGAGCAGGGTATTCAACCGGATACAAAAATTCGGGTTTACAGAGCTGTTGTACTTGCCATCCTTTTGTATGGCTCAGTCGTGGACTCCATACAGGTACCATATACACCAGCTGGATGTTTTCCATAAAAGCTGTCTGCGTGCCATCTTCAAGACAGGACATCGAATGAAGACCTGTTTAACAGGTGTAATATTGGAGAAATCAAGACTTTCCTCATGCAGTCTCAGTTGCGGTGGACTGATCAGGTCTTGAGAATGTCCGATGACAGGATACCCAAGATCCTAATGTACAGCTAGTTAGATTAAGGTTACAGGAATGTAGGACACCCATGGCTTTGATACAAAGACAAGCTGAAGAGCAACTTGTCAGCAGTCAATATACCTCATAACACCCTTGAGCACTTAGCCTTGGAGTGGCTAGAGTGGAGTCAACATGTTTTAGTGGACTTGGCAGTTTTCAATCTGCTAATCTGAATCGTCTTCAAGAAGCAAAAGCAAGATCTAAAAGGTCAGCCATTCTAACAGTGACCTCATCAAAAGTCGAAACTGACGGGAGAGTCTATATTATATATATATATATATATATATATATATATATATATATATATATATAGAGAGAGAGAGAGAGAGAGAGAGAGAGTGAGTGAGATAAATACACCTTAGCGCCATTAATCTTTACAGTCTGAGATGCATTAGGGGCATTAATTGGTTTGACCAAGTCACCAATGCCAAAGTTCTCACCCATGCTCAGTTACCCAGCTGCCCTTCTCCAATTGTGCTAGCTCTGCTGGCTTGGACATGTATGCCATATGCTGCATGGGAGTATTTTGAAGGTCCTTCTGTACAGTGAACTGGGCACCAATAAAAGTGCACAATGGTGACCTCGTCTTCACTTCAGGGATGTCTGCAAAAGGGACATGAGGGTGATGGACATTGAGAGGTGGGAAGATGTCACTAATGATTACTCATGCTGGAGCTGCAATTTACCATGAGAGTTAGAGTGAAGAGAGGAGAAACGAAGGCTTGCCACTAGTGAGAAGCGTGCTCAAGAGAAAGAAAATAACAAGGCAACATTGGAAGAAAGCATCTTCATATGCATTCATTGCAATCGAGACTCACTCTCATGTAGGCCTGTACAGCAATAACAGATGTTGTGTGACCATTAGCAGCTGAAGCATAACTCTTTAGGCACAGATTCAAAGTCTATCAAGACCAACCATATATATATATATATATATATATATATATATATTCATGCACGTTTCATTAAATAATATAGACGAGTGTTGTCTATTTTATGTATCATTAAATAATATAGACATATGTGTGTGTGTATATATATATATATATATATGCGTGTGTGTGTATATGCGTGGATATATATATATATATATATATATATATGTGTGTGTATGTATATATGTGTGTATATATATATATGTTTCACTAAATAATATAGACAAGTTTTGTCTATTTTTTTTAAGTAAACTTGTCTATATTATTTAATGAAACATGCATCAATGAAAAATTACTGCATAAATTTACACAATATATATCTAATGAGTGTGTGTTAACTCTTTAGACTCCTAATGGAGCACAGCACCACAGTCTCAACATATGAGGTGTTACTGCTATGGTTTCTCTTGTGAGCAAAATGTTTCAGGGTGGCATTGCTAGCCCAACATCTAACCAGTTTTGTCCTTCTCTTCGACTAACTTGCACCAAAAGTGGAATTTGAACCCAGATATGGGTTAAATAGCAGAGCAGAATCTCAGGCCTTGGTCAGCAACCAGTCCAGGAGAAGGACAACTCTGAATTCAAAACTGATTGCTCATGGGGTTAAAAACTCCACTCCATAAAAACCTACTTGCCACAGAAACCCTATCAGCAACATTTAGTGTGGTGAGGTTGAATGGCATATTTGCCAAAGACACTGAGAAGGAGAAAGAAGAAGGCTGCCAAATAGAAGAGCTGATATTGAATATTACAAGTCAGTTTCTATCCCACTGATCTGTGAGAGCTAGATCAGAAGATAGATCAGCTGCCAGACTGTTTCAAGAATTCCTGACTTGTTTTATAAATTAAAATTTCCACCAGTATGAAAATTCCAGATGGCATTTGTAGCAATGGATACAATGGTACAAGAAGCAGACCATTTTTCATTTAAGATCTCCTCAGTGATAATGAAACATTTTGCACTTTATTTGGGAGGTTTTGAACATTACTAGCCAGTTTTTTTTTTCTTTTACAATGCGGTTCACCTTGTACAAGGCTCAAGAGCCACTCAAAGTAGAGGTTTACAGACAACTAAGAGACACCACCTCAAGCAAGGTGATAATGTGTTGTAGAGTAGTTTTCACAGTGGAGGCTTGTATTTCACTAAGTCAGTCCTAAAAGGGTCCGACATACAAAACGTTAGGAACTTGAAATAATAGTTAATGATGCAGCAATCTAGTTGTGGTGGTTGATACTTCAATGTCCGACATCGACTGACTCACTCAACTCCACTGAGCCCCACTGGCGACCGCTACTACTACTACTACTACTTATTATGTGTGGGAGAGTCTATTACAATAGAATAGGTAATGTTCTAGTATAACATAATGCCACAAAGATACAAGTGGCCACTGAGAGGAGAAAGAAAAGGAAAAGACTTTAGTAGGAACTGGAAACCCAATCCTAAACAGGAAACAAAGGATAAACCTCTATTCCTGTACAAAAAACCAGGGAAGAGTGTAAAGTGGACAATAGACAGGTTCCTCCCCTAATGAGCTGTGAGAGCTGGGTCAGAGGACAAATCTGCTGCCAGACTGTTCCAAGAATAAAAAATTCCTCATTTGTTTTATAAGATAAAATTTTCACCAGCATGGTGATTCCAGATGGCACTTGTATTTTGTATACAAGAGTAGATTTCTAAATACAATGTGCTTCTTAAGAAGGAAAAAAAAAATAATTAAAAATGAAAAAAGGTAGACATTAATAATAATTTGAATAATTCATTTGAATAAGTTGTTATTAAATAATTATATTTTCTGTTTGTTAGGTGCTTCAAGCAGCCAAGCAGGGATTTCAGGCTACTGGAGTTGAAATAAATTATTGGCTTGTTCTATTTTCTCGCTATAAAGCATATCAATTGAGATTACAACAACAGGCTCGTTTCATCAAGCAAGATCTTTGGAAAGTAAGTATTATGACTGGGCCATTGTCTATACAGAACGATGATAAGAAATTATGATCATTTATCATATTTTCTTTCAAATAATTTTAATTTTCCCAAGTACATTCTATCTCTTCCAAGATCATCTTCAGGGGTTGACTGTGAATATGTGTGTGTGAACTACACAAAACTCAAAATATTTACCCGTTATGCAAGGGAGGTAACTTATGTTTTTTATTTTGTTTTTTTTAGTATATTTTTGTGTATGATCACTGTAAGATTCAAAATATTTACCCTTTATGCAAGGGAAGTAATTTGGTAATTTGGGGGAGGTAAGTATATTTTATATCTTTTAAAGATTTTTTTTAACTTGTAGTTTTTAACAATTTTAATTTAGAATTTTTAGACTTTGCTGTTATGAACATTTAAGAATTTTATTGCTATACTTGTAGTTGACTTTTATTTTTAGCCACAATTCTCATATAAAAAGCTTCTAGAATTTTTATTTTTTGCTTATTATTATTATATTGAATTTTGTGGTGCAAAACATATCCACAGACACTCAACCCCTGAAGAGATTGAAAGTACTTGGGAAAATAAAAATTATTTGAATTTTTCTTGATCAATTTTCTACAGCTACCAAGAAATTAATCCAGGGACATTCAAGTCCATGGATTAAAACTAAAATAAATAAACACATGTCTAAATTATTATTTTCAAAACCAGTAGAATTTTTATGAATCCAGCTAGTGTATATGAATATCATGTTAAAAAATTTTTTTCAATGATACTTCATCTTTTTCATTTCAGACAGATTTCGCAAAATATGACAACATTGTGGTATTTGGCGTTGAGCAAATGGTAAGCGATTCATTATCAACAAATATGTATGGTTTTATATCTATCAATAACTATTTGGAAGTAATGTTGCATTTTGGTATTTCTTGTTAGTTTGTGTTGGCATTCTACCTAAATTTGAAACTTAAAATCTTAAAATGCATTAGAGTCATTTGTTGCTAAATTTCTTGGAAAGGTTTTTAGTGAGAGATGCAGAGAATTTGTCAAATATTTTTTAGTAACCATGTGAGGATATATATACAACCAGAAAATAAAGAATTGTTGATTAAAAATATTGTGAATCATGTTTGTAATTTTGTTTGTAATTTAAGCCTGTTGGATTAAAAATGGTAAACAAAAGAAGTTTCAACTTTCTATAGCAGCCAGGAAACATTTAACCTTTTTCATTCAACTAGTAGAACATATTTTAAGACATTTTTTTATAAATTAATTTTGATTACTTTGTTGATAATATACACAGAGAAGACTAAAATACAATGTGTGTTTATCCATGTTAAAATATAATTAATGCTTGTCTGGTATTTAAAAAAAAATGATAAAATTTTGTGTTTCCCAAAAAATTAAATAAAACCAAAAAATAAAATAAAGAATAATAAAAAAAAAAAAAAATTCGTTTTCCCATGATGCAAGTTATAAAGAAAATGGAAAAGGTTTTTGGGCAAATGCATGATTTTATAATCTGTGGGTTATCCCACTTGACTGTGCCAAAATGCCTGCTAGTGGGGTGCTCTTTAAGCCTATAAATAGGTATTGATATTCTCAGTCAGCCTCTTCTTGGTCTTTTAAACTCTGGCTTTCAGATGTAGTTGCATGTAGATAGGAACACTGCTGATGAGGCACATTTGCTTCTTTGGTCCTCCTTTGACTTTAGTACTCTCTATCACACACACATACTTATTATAACTTGTTTTAATGTTTTTTTCCTTTTGTTACAATTTTCAACCCTTCTAATTCCTTTTCTTAATACATGCACTATCATTTATTTATTTTTTTTTTTTTGTGTGTGCTTCATTTTTACCTGGACTCACATTGAATTTGCCAGTATTGTTTGCAAGGTAAATGTTTCAGAAGCCTGTAAATATTTACTATCAAAAGTGTTGATTGCCACATACTATCGCCATATATGGTCTGGTGTCCCCACTGTTCATCTCAAGATTCTCGATAAAATCCAAAGACAGATATGCAATGGATTCGGTCCTGACTTGGGGTCTTGACTCCAGTCACTTTCTCACCAACGTAATGTGGCTTATCTCTGTCTTTTCTATAAATATTTTCATGGCATCTGCTCTGAAGAGCTATTTTCACTATTGCCCCAACTGCATAAATTTAAGCGCGCTACTAGGTTGGCATTTTGGTCTCACCCTTTTACTGTCAAAACAGGTAAATGTAACTGCCTCTTTTACTGCAATAGCTTCTCTTGCACTTCCCGATAGTAGAATTCCTTCTTCTTACTTGCTTCCCTGATAACTATAATCTTCCAAAATTTAAATGTAATGTCAATCGACATCTTCTGTTGCTTTAATCTCTGTTCTTCTTTTCATTCTTTCCTCAACCCACCCACTTCTATACCCAGTCTTTTCCCTTACTTACACTCTCTGTAGTCCCTTGTGTACTAGTGGCACTCCTGCCTTGCTTGGGGTGGATTGTTTAAAGAAAAAAAAAAAAAAAAAAAATATATATGAGAGAGAGGGAGAGAGTTTGTAATACTAAAGAATATTCTGTTCTTGAATTTTTCAGATGCAACCCTTAAAAGAAAAGCTGAGCCATGAAATGAATCCAAATATGTGGGTGGTAGCTTGCCGATTTCCTTTTCCCAGCTGGGAGCCTGCTCTTACCATTGGCACTGGGATAGACACTGTGTGGGTGTACAAGTCACTTCCAAGAACCATGAACAATGCCAACATACAAAAAACAGACAAGTCTTTTCAGGATTGACGTATAAATTAATTTATAGTTTAAATAAAAAAATAAAAAAATATCAAACAAAAAAATTGAAATTTTTTTTTTGTTTTTTTTACACTAAAATTCACCCCAAACAAGGCCTATGAGCCACCCAAGGCAAAAGATTATGAGGATAAGGAGGATAGATAACATTTGATCCTTGGCTTGAAGAGTTTATGGTTGAAGTGTTCAGGGGAATGCATTTTGAATACAAAGTGATCCATGTATTGATTGATTTGTTTTATGGATTGTAAGATAATAATTCTTTTTTTTTTCTTGTGAGAGAATATTGAATTAATAATTTTTGGGAAATAACAATGACTGTTGCAGATACAGTCTTACCATTTAACCCATAGATGGGGAGAGAAGAGATGGGTTCATAACTTTTCCAAGGGTATTTGCACCTAAGTAAATGTAACAAAATTGACTAAAATCTGAACTTGGAATATAACAAACTTGACTGGAATTTGAACACTTCAAGCTGTTAACCGTTACACTACCTGCACATCTGTCACATAACTGAGAACAAATTATGATATAAAGAAAAACATGATTATGATATAAAGAAAAACATGATTATGATATAAAGAAAATATGATATATAAAAAATAAAAAAATATGATATAAAGAATGTATGATATATAAAATATGATATAAAGAAAAAAATATTGCATGTTTTGACTGAATATTTAAAAAGAGAATGTGTGCACATTTCCAGTTTCAACATAGAGTAAGTTAATAAAGCTATCCTTACCTTCAGGAAGGGTTTTGATACAACCTCAAAAAGTGTGTCTATGCACTGACAAGAAGTGGCATGATTATATTGAGTCGATTGATAGGTCTGCCATTGGAAATTTGGTTCACTCTGTCATGCTAGAGTCTTTCTTGCATGTTTAGAAATCTATCTGTCTATATATTGAATATTGCTGCCACATCTGGTCTGGTGTTCCTGTTATACATCTGTGACATAATCGAAAGATCTGTAATATAATCTATCAGTCCTGACCTGGCATCTTGACTTCAGTCACTTTGCCACCACTGTGTTGCAGCTTCCCTGTGTCTTTTCTATATTTTCATGGCAACTGTTCTAATTAGCTTTCATCCCTGGTATCTTGACTGCATAAATTTAAGCTTACTACTGGATTAGCAATTAGGTCTCACCTGTAGAATCAAATATGATACCTTGCAAGAAAGTTCCAAACTAACGTCCAGTTGGCAAACAAAAGCGGGCTGTATAGACCTCCGTACTCGAGCATGCAAAGCAGTCCAATGATGGATATTTATTGATCACAGTATTCACACCAAAATCAACAGCCAATCAGAACTTAGAGAATAGGTTGGCCCAAGTAGCATAATGGAACATCCCAGCCTGTTATATAAACAACTCACCAACTGGCCCAGATAGTCGCTCAACTTGACAGATCATTTGAACTCTCTGCTGTCGGGCAGGAGGAACCTGAAGGAGGCTACACTGAAGAGCGGATTCTCTTTCAGGGAGGTAAACTGACCTTGAACACGTTTATACGGGGTCAATGGGCATATTTTTGGCTGAGCCCACGGGCTTGGAGATCCCACGTTAAAAAGGCCTTGTGCCATATGACGCCCTCGTAAGGGGGGGGGGGGTGACTGAATATCGTCAGCTGCTCAACACTTGAATGACAGATCGGTTGAACTCTCTGCCTTCGGGCAGGGAGGAACCCAAAGGAGGCTACGCCGAGGGGCGGATTCTTTTTCAGGGAGGTAAACCGACCCTGAACCCGTTTATACGGGTTCAATGGGCATATTTTTGGCCAAGCCCATGGGCTCAGAGAGCCCACATTAAAAAGGCCTTGTGTCACATGATGCCCAGGTGGAGTGGGTTGACTGAATATCATCAGTCATTCACCTCCTGACTGGCTGTTAGGTTGAACTCCCTGCCTTCGGGCGGGGAGGGACCTGAAGGAGGCTACGCCGAAGGGAGGATTCTCTTTCGCGGAGGTAAACCGACCCTGAACCCGTTTATACGTGTTCAATGGGCATATTTTTGGCAGAGCCCATGGGCTCGGAGATCCCACGTTAAAAAGGCCTTGTGCCACATGACGCCCACATGGGGAGGTTGACTGAAGAACGACAGATCGATTGAACTCACTGCCTTTTGGCAGGGAGGAACCCGAAGGAGGCTATGCCGAGGGGCGCATTCTCTTTCGTGGAGGTAAACTGACCCTGAACTTGATTATACGGGTTCAATGGGCATATTTTTGGTCAAGCCCACAGGCTCAGAGAGCCTACATTAAAAAGGCCTTGTGCCATATGACGCCCACATCTTGACTGACTGTTTCGGTTGAACTCTCTGCCCTTGTGTGGGAGGAATCCGAAGGAGGCTACGCTGAGGAGCGGATTCTCTTTTGGGGAGGTAAACCGACCCTGAACCCATTTATACGGGTTCAATGGGCACATTTTCAGCCGAGCACACATTAAAAAGGCCTTATGTCACATGATGCCCTCATGGGTGACTGAATATCGCCAGTCGCTCAACTCTTGAACAACAGATCGGTTGAACTGTCTGCCTTCGGGCAGGAAGGAACCCGACCCTGAACCTGTTTATACGGGTTCAATGGGCATATTCTTGGCTGAATCCACGGGCTCGGAGATCCCATATTAAAAAGGCCTTGTGCCACATGACGCCCTGGTGGAGTGGGTTGACTGCAGTCGTTCACCTCCTGACCGGCTGTTTTGGTTGAACTCTATGCCTTCGGGCGGGGAGCAACCCGAAGGAGGCTACGCTGAGGGGCGGATTCTCTTTTGCGGAAATAAACCGACCCTGAACCCGTTTATACGGGTTCAATGGGCATATTTTTGACCGAGCCCATGGGCTTGGAAAACCCTCATTAAATAACTGACCTTGTGCCACATGATGCCCCAGTGGGGGCGGGTGACTGAATATCGTCAGTGGCTTAATTCTTTTGAGGGTCTAACAGGTCCAACTAACATCAGTTATCTTTATTTTGATATTTTAGTTTGTTTTGTGTTCATCCCCTCCCTGGTCATTTTATATCATCTGCAGATTTTTATATATAGAATTTTATGCTCATTAATTTTTTATGTCATGGGGTGTTTTTTGTATGTTCCCTGAGAGTATGCTATATATATATATATATATAGTTATGGTATATGGAGGATTGATTGATGATGGATGAGTTTTTGTGGTGAATGTGCAAATTGTAACAAGTGAATAGGTCATGAATCGGATTAACTAGGTATAAGATAGTAAGTGACGACCAGCCTCAGCCCTTTCCCCCCAATTTTTGACCTTTTGCCAAAATTGTATTTTATACAATAAATCTTGACAGATGAGCTGCTTTCGCTGGTTCCCAGACTTCATGAATTTAAGCGTTCAACTAGGCTGGCATCTCGCTCTCACCCTTTCACTGTCAAAACTGTTAAAGGTAGCCGTCTCTTCTACTCCAATAGCTTCATATCTCGCACTTCTCACCTGTGGAACTCCCTCCCCTTTTCCTGATAGCTATAATCTCCAACTATTCAAATGTAATGTCAATTGATGTCTCTAGATGCCTTAATCTATTCCCTATCCTTCTCTTCATCCTTTCCACTCCTCTTTGCTCTCACTCCAACTCTCTGTAATCACTTGCATGCTAGTGGCTTCCCACCTTGCTTGGGATTGAATGATTAAAAAACTCAACTTTCAATAGAGTTAAGTACTGCTCTGCTTGTCCAACTAAACCCTACATCACTGCGTTACTGTTGAAATAGCTAGATGTAACTGTAAATTCTATTCTAATAGTTTCTTTTCTCATGCATCTATCTACATGATGTTTTTTTTATCTGCCAATCACTAATCTACATGAAAAATTTTCAGAACATTATTTTCTTGTGTCCTCTGTTTTTATCAACATAAACAAACCTAGTCTGATGAAGTCCTGAATAATGAAATGCATCACATGAACTTTTTCCACTTTGTCATATATCTTTCGCCCAATATTAAGAGAAGCAAAACATTTTAAACTTGCACTGCCTTGTGCTCGTACCCAGTAACGGGAAACACTTTGGCCATAAAAAATAATGATGAAAACTGGAGACAGAATCACAAAGCAAGTTCATTGTTAAATCTCACTCTGTCTGACAACTCTTGTGACGACAACAGTCCCAGGCAGTATCAGCCCCTGCACTTCTCTTGAACACAATCGGACAAGCAGTAAGGGAGGACATGCTGTATGGTCAAGTGTTGATCTTTCATTGGAAAAATAAAAAACAATCTTGATATTCAATTTCAATAGTTATAATTATACATTTGAGTGGAAATTACAGTTCAACCCACCACCCAAAATTTGACCAAATGAACAAACATCAGAATTTTTTTCACAACTACTTTTTTGCCAAGCTAAGAATTTTTCAG
Organism: Acanthosepion lycidas; assembly: GCA_963932145.1. Classification (NCBI taxonomy): domain Eukaryota; kingdom Metazoa; phylum Mollusca; class Cephalopoda; order Sepiida; family Sepiidae; genus Acanthosepion; species Acanthosepion lycidas. Next base: position 36,954,276 of record OZ010613.1, read on the forward strand.
CACCCCTTGTAAAACAACATGATACTGTCTTTTTAGGATATAAACAATCATGACTCTCCACTGTTTTTTTTTCTTTATTATTTGTGTATTGCCAATCATTCTTGGAGAAGATCTATGTGCTGCACCCATTCTGAACATTGTCCTCACCACACCCCGTGAGGGTTAAGTTTTTCAAGCTCTCTATTCTCATGATGCATTTAAGGAATTTTAGCTGACTTTTCCAGATTTTGATTATAATAGTTCTTTCTGTTGCCATTTTCTTTAAGGCATTCCCATTTGGAATTCAGAATTTTCCTTTTCTTAGATTGGTTGCCATCCAAGGTTTTAAAAAAAAAAAAAAAAAAGAAAACTATATCATGTTATTTCCTCCATAGTTTCTGGCAAAAGAGATAAGATTTATACTTTTCCTAAGGGCATTTGTGCAAAAATGAATGCAGGAGAGGCTGGAATTTGAACTTGGACTGCCGGTTCCATTTTCCATGCCAATATCTATTACACTATCTGCTGTCAGTAATACACACTTGAATTCCTGATTACAATCTCTTCCTGGCTTTTTTCTTTTAATGGATTTCAGTAGTAAAATTATTAATACTGCATTCACATTATAAATTTAATAACTCTATTCTGTCAGTAACACTTGCATTAATTTCTGATAACACATTTCTTTTTGATTTTCAATCCATTTCTATTGCAAAATCATACAAAGAAGAAACCATCCCATACCATAATATTTAACTCTAGACTTCTTTTGTAGATAAGATTAAAAAGAAATACATCTTAATTTTGTATAACTTGTCAAACATCAACAATAGCTACCTATCTTTATATCCATAGATAAGAACAGTCATTATAAATACCATAATCTTTTTTTACAATGAGTTCATAGAGTCAATATGAATTTCATAATCTTTTCCATGGATGTATAGTAAATACTTCACCAGGGCTAGATAGGGTTTTAAATTCAGAGTTGTTGTTCTCCTAGACTGGTTGCCAAGCACAGCTAAACTGATTTTTTTTTTAAACATCTAATCAACCCTACAGAACAATAGCCTAGTGGATTAAAGTATTAGCTTGTGACTTTGGTGACATAGTAATTCTGAGTTCAATCCCTGGGCAAGGCAGTGCATATTTGAACCCAGTGGAAACAAGCAAGCAATAACTGAGCAGTACTAATAATAAGAATTAGATGACATGCTTAGACATGGGCAGTGGAATGAGAACAATCTAATCTCATAGATTAATGGGTTCAGTTCATAATTCGTTATAGGTTACCCAGATTGATATATGTCTGATAAAGGCCAGAGGGCATACCAGCCGAAATGCTGTGATAACAACAAAGATGAAGACAATAGCCTGAATATAAATAGTGTAAATAATGACAACATATCATCCCAGAAATTCAGACGGAAATCCTTCATGGGTTATTTAAAGCTGAAATATATTTTGAATTGTCAGAATAATTCATTTTTTTTGCAAATAAATATTGCATTAACAATTTATTTTCTTCTGAGAATAACAATTTTCATGATACAAGTCCTACTAATTAACCCATAGCTAGAGGGAGGAAATGGATTCATACCTTTCCCAAGGGTATTTTGCATGTAAGTGAATGTAATGAACCCAACTGTAATTCAAACTCAGCTCTTCAAGTTCTCATTCCAAGCCACAATCTATTACACCAATGCACATCTACAGAGATCAGTCTACCCTATTTAACCCATAGCTGAAATGAGATGAATTTATAGCTTTCCCAAGAATATTTGTGTGAAACTGAATCTAACGAACAACTAGAATTTGAACTTGACTCACAGAGTTTTTGTTCTAAGCTGTTAAACATTTCACTATCTTATCATTTAGTCAAGCCCTCATGGACATTCACAAGTCTATCACATCAAACATTATTGTCATGCATCAAAGTCAGAAGGTCATTAGGTTGGCATTTTGTGTCATAACACAGCTGGTCAATGTAAGTGGTTGCTGGTAACTCTTGTCAGACAAGTCCTAAACCGTAACTACCTAATTATTGTTGGGAATATAAATCCTCAGGGTGGTGTCAAAAACGTACATGTTTTCCATATTAGAGGTCTTCTGACAGAGATGGGATCTTCCTCGAAAACTTTATACTGGAAATTAATTGTTTATGCTTCACCACTAAATTTCAAAATAAGAACTCTAAAGAATTGACATTATATTATTATTTGGTTGCGCTAGCTCAGATATTCATGTGTCTAGCATATCAACCATCATGGTCATGCATCAAGGTCAGGTCATTAGGGAGGCAGTCTGTGTCAATGTAAGTGGTTGCTGGTAACCAACCAGTCTTGCTCCATGGCTAGGTGTCCAGAGCAGTAGATCACTCGCAAATTCCTGTTTTGCTCACCAGCAGTCTCCCGCAAAGCAAATTCTGCATTCATATAAGATTGTAGAAATACCAGGAGTGGCTCCATACAGCTGTGATTTATTTGGCTGTTGTCTCTGGAAGATATTAAATATAGCTGTCAGCATCCGAGTGATGTATTTCTATCAATGGCTCTCATCTCTTGTCAGACGAGTCCCAAACCTAACTACCTAATTATTGTTGAGAATATAAATCCTCAGGTTGGTGTCAAAAACGTACATATTTTACATATTAGGCATCTTCTAACAGAGATGGGATCTTTTTTGAAGACTTTATATTGGAAATTAATCATTTATGCCTCACCACCAAATTTCAAAACAATAGACATTATATTATCATTTGGTTGCACTAGCTTGGATATTCATAAGTCTATCACATCAACCATCCTGGTCATGCATCAAGATCAGGTCATTAGGGAGGCATTCTGTGTCATAGCTGGTCAATGTAGGTGGTTGCTGGGCAACTAACTTGTCTTGCTCTATATCTAGAGTGTCTAGAGCAGTAGATCACTTGCAAATTCCTGTTTTGCTCACCAGCAGTGTCCTGCAAAACATTCTGCATTGATGTAAGATTGTAGAAATATCAGGAATGGGTCCATAGAGCTGTGATTTAGTTGGATGTTGTTTCCAAAGGATGTTAAGTATAGATCTCAGCCTCTGAATGTAGATTTCATCAAGCTCAGACTCTAGGGTTTTACTTAATGTCCAACCAGTAGCACCATACATTAATACTTTCTTTACAGTGGCGTCAAAGAATTTTTGTTTGAGGTTGTCTGGTAGATTAGAATTCCAGATTACATCCATTTTATTCAAGATAGCCGAGGTCTTTATCTATGTGAATTTTCACATCCTTTTCAGTAGAATTTATTTTGCTTCTTAGGTATATAAAAGATTTGACAGATTTTATCGATACACCTGAGATTGTATTGTTGAAGCTTATGAATTCAGTTTTAGAGGCATTGAAATAAAGTCCATCATCATTGGCAAAATTTTCTAAATGTGAGAACTGTGGCATTGGTAATGTTTTTTGTTTTTGTTTACAGTGAGTTTCACCCTGTACAAGCTGCAGAGGACACTCGAGATAGAGGATTACAATAAAAGGCTGTTTATGTGGGTAGGTGGGGAAGATAAAGGCCAACCCGTGACTTGAACAGGTTAAGAGTGTAGTGATCAGAGAAACATCCTCTTGGGTGTCATTTCCAAAGTACAGTTGTCCGAGTGGAACTTACTTCTCACCAATGGAATATGAATGGAATGTAGGTGGTATGGTGAGTCTTTGCAGTGATAGCTAGGTCATCCGCATATTAGTATCACAAATTCCAGAGACTTATTCTACATTATCTACACACCCTTAAATATATGTATAAGGATTTGTACAAGAAGAAGAAGAGAAAACAAAGGATGGGGATGATGATGTTAAAGACAGAAAAATATTTTTAACTCTTATAAGCCCCAAAAAAATAAATAAAATAAATAAATAAATAAATAAAAAAAAAATAAAAATAAAAAAAAAAAATAAAAAAATAAGGAGGTTATTTTGTTTATTGAGTTCTATTATTTTGTAAGATGTTCAGAAAACCAACTTTTTCAGCTGCCAGCAATTATCAAATTCCATTTAAAATGTCACAGTATGACTGCTTCAGGTGTTTCCAAGTAAACTGCTCCAAATCAACCTGAAAATGAAAATTTAAAAATAATTATTAAAATCATATTTTAAAATTTTACCTTGAATTTTACCTGAAAATGAAAATTTAAAAATAATTAAAATCATTTTAAAATTTTATCTTAAAAAAAAAAAAAAAAAATTCTAATTTAACAAAAGTTAACAACCTAAGACATAATTGTTCAAAAGCAAGCAAATGATTTTTTTAATCTTATTTATATATTAAAAGAATTCCCAGTGTCTCTTGTTCATGCACATGTATAGTCACATCAACATAAACAAATGTAATCTGATGAAGTCCTAAAAGATGAAATGTGTCATATGAAAACTTTTTCCACTTTGTCATATGTTTTTCTTCCAATATCAAGAGAAGGAAAACATTTTAAACTTACCCTGCCTTGTGCTCACATCCAATAACAGGAAAAACTTTGGGTGTAAACAACGATGATAAAAATTGGACATGGAATCCCAAAGAAAGTACAATGTTAAATCCAACCTTATCTGACAAATCTTGCTATGACAATAGTCACAGGCAGTACTGGCTCCCTTTCTTCCTTTGGACAGCATTGAGGGAGTGGAAAAGGGAGGACATGCTGCATGGGCAACTGCTGATTTCTCAAAGGAAAAATAAAAACTGCTCAAGCATGCATCCAGGAAAATAAAATTCAGTATCATCTCACCTGTGCATGGTTGGTAAAACAAACACTGCCTTATTGTAACAGGGCAATGGAGCTGACCAAGTTATAAAGTATTGTTTTGGTGACTTGAGGTATTGAAAGACTAATTCTGAACAAAGGATTAGAGATATTAAATGGAGAAAAATATGGGAGAGTGGTTCATCAGGATGAAACTTGATAAGGAAAAAAAAAATGATTTTTTATTAATTTGATCCAATAAAATACTTATAAGGAAGGCAACAGGAAGATTTGAACCTAAGTGAAATTCAATTAAAATAAAATTCTCTTGGAGCAGATCTGGGGTTGGTTCTCTCAAGGCAGACAGATACTACAAACTTTGAGCTTAAATTATAATATCCAATGACTTGGTATATAATAAATATAATATGTATGTTGCCACTTCTTGCTGGTATTCATGTCACAGTGTACTAAGATATATTCTAAATGTCAAAATCATGAAATTTAAAATCATGAATTTATAAAACCCCAAAAAGATCAGAAACCTGAAAAAAAAAATATTAAAAAAAAATAAAATAAAAAACCAGAAAATGGCATAGGCAATGGGAAAATTTAGCAGGCAATGCCCATGTCGGTGTTTATGACATTATTAGAGAGGCTAAAAAGAGCAGCAGCATGTAGAAAACGAAGTAAATGTATTCATCTAAAGAGAGTCTTGTCCAAAAAGAATGTGTGTTTTATTATGATGAAAGGCTTAAAAATAAAGTTAATGATCGTGAAAACCAATCAGATCTTATAGACTATCTTAGAACTCTTGCTCATAATCTTTCATTATAAATTATTCATATATTCTGGTTTTAAAATTTTTTTAAAATTTCGTATGTTTCAAATGTGTAAACACTATTTAAACACTATTTTATAAATGTTTAGAAATAAAGGTATTTCCCAATTTTTTTTTTTTTTTTTCAATTTCTCCCAAAGACTATTTTTGAGAATTATGATCTTTCAGGAATTTTAATTTTGTGATTTTCACACTCAGGAATTTTAATTTCAGGATTCTGACATTCAGGGTTTTAAGATTCAGGGTTATAACCCAAACCATTCTAAATATATTCACACTGAAAGGAGTGAAACTAAGTACTTACCTGAGGGTGATGATTTCGAGGAAGAAATGGACGTTTACAAAATTCCTTTAGTCTCTTGTACAACTGATTTGAGGTGTTATACAAATAACATCCTAAAATTGGAATAGAAAAAAAAAAGAAAAAAAGATTCATACTGTCCCATTACTGGCAACAAGATTTTTATTAAATTCTTAGTCTTAGATAATTTTTTTTAATTATTTCACCCCAAGCAAAGCAATAAAACTACTAAGATGCAAGGAATTACTGAATGTGAAAGAATATAAGGAAAAACGTAGAGAGAAAAGAAATTAAGAAGACAGAAAATAATGATTAACATTGCATTTAAATTTGTGAAGATCAAAGGTGACTGGAAAGCAAGAAGCCAGAAAAGAATTCCATGAGTAAAAAGTGCAAGAGAAGAAACTGTTAGCATAGAACTTACAGCTACATCTAGCAATTTCAAATGTAAAATGATGAGACCTTGCTGCTAATAAACTTGTAAAGTCTAGATACCGAAGAGTACAAGTGAAAAAGTAAACAAGGGATAAATCTAAATTCCTGTTTGTTGGGGTGCACCCACCTTCTCATGGAAGAATGGACTGATCTCTCTACTACTAATAGGACAGTTCTATAGAGTTCTGGAAAGATCAGGTGACCATCACACTAACATCTCTCTACCGGAAGATACAGTTGGACTTTATACTCCTGATTGTTACTGACTAACCTGCGTTTGTTTGACTACTAATCTCTCTATTGTAAATACCTCTTCGAATATACCAGTATTTTTCCCTACGTATGTGTTTGTCCTTATTTCAATACACTCACGTGGAAACACTCAACATCTAAACACTGTTCAAAAGACTGGGGAGGAGTGTGAGCAGGATGATAGGCAAACCTAGCTACTCCTATTGAGAAAAAAAAAACCATATTTATATAGAGATATTAGAGGTATAGAGTTAAAGTAGACTTTAGATAGAACCAGAAAACCAATTCTAAAGCAACAATGGATAAACTTCTATTCCTGCCCAAAAGGCCAGTGAATATGAACTTGATGATAGGCAAACCAATCTTCTTAAGATGAAGATATATTGACAATTTAAGACATAAGTATGAAGAAAAGCCAAACAGATTGCTAAAATGATTATTGCACATCCAATATAGAATCAATAATTAAAAATCTTGAATCAAAGAAGTGTCAGGACAAGAAACGTGATATTCATGCTCAGAATGTTATCAGAAAGAGCAATACAAATGCAGAAGAATGTGTACCTGTCTTTTATAGACTATGCAAAGGCGTTCAACAAAGTACATTGCAAATATCTGTTGGAGCTTCTCAACAACCTTGACATATTCAGGAAAGACATTAGAATAATCAAAAAACACTATTGGCAAACAAACTGCTTGCATAAAGATAAAAAAAAAAATGAGTTCAGCAGATACACAAAAATAAAAAGGGGCATAAGGCAAGGATGTGTCTTCTCACCAGACCTAGTCAACCTATACAGCAAAGCAATTGTGAGAGAACTGGAAAGCCTACCAGGATTCATCATTGGCAGCCAAAATATTTAACAATATAAGATATGCAGATGACACTGTGCTGATAGCAGACATGAAAAGGAAACTACAAAACTTCCTATAGTGAGAAGAAAAGACTAAGCATAAACTACAAGAATGCATAGTCATCAGCAAAAAGATAAGCCTGAAATGCAATTTACAGGTCGGAGCACTAAAATCAAGCAGGTGCAGAAATTTAAATATCTGGAAAGTGTTCTGAGAGAGGACGGAAAGTGTAATGCTGAGTTCCGAAGTCATATTGGGATGGCCAAAGATGCATTCCAAAAGATAGGCAAAGCATGATTAAACTCATTGGGATTCAATGGTAACAAAGAAAAGAGTACTGAACTGCTACATATCTGTCCTTCAGTATCTGTCTATACTTCTGAGATGAGGTATTATGTACACTATTTACATTATTCGGGCAATCGTCCTCATCTTTGTTGCCATATTTATCATAACTTTTCAGCTGATGTATGCTCCGGCCTTCTTCAGGTGGTTGGAATGTTGAACTGAACCCTTTATTTCCAGTGACAGAACACAAAGAGTGTGAGTTCAATACCTGGTTAAGGCAGTGGAGAACTTGGAGAGGGGAATTAACAGGAGATAACTGATAACTGACATCCATTAGACATGGCATGTTGAACTAGAACAGTCTACTCCAGTGAGTGAAATAAAGGGTTCAGTTCGACATTCCAACCACCTGAAGAAGGCTGGAGCGTACATCAGCCGAAATGTTGTGATAAATATGGCAACAAAGATGAGGACAATAGTTCGAATAATGTAAATAGTGATATTTGTCCTCCATTATGGCAGGGAATGTTGGATAGTCTCCTCAAAGATGAAGAGACTCTAGGCAACAGAGGTGTGGGTCTACAGAAGTATGTTAAGGATACCATGGATCAAACATGTGAGCAATGACAAGGTTTTGGCGAGAATGCAAATAAAAACGAAACTCATACTTAGCATCAGGAAGAGACAGCTGAAATTTCTGGAACACATAATGAGAAAGGAGGGCTTGGAAAATCTGATACTCACAGGGTGGATAGAGGGGAAAAGGGAAAGCAACATGTGACATACTTAATGGGATTAAACAAGTGGATGACAGAACAGAGGGTTTGGGAGAAATAACAAAAAGTCAAAGCTTATTGAGGGCTATAAGAGACAGGAGAAAATGGAGAGTCATGATCCCCAATGTCCTGAAGGACACAGCATACAAGAAGGAGAATTCAGTCATGGCTGTCAGACAATTTCTGTGATCACATCACCCCTTACACCTGGCCACCTAATTCCCCAGACAGCAACCCTCTTGATTATTATGTGTGGGGCACAGTTGAGTGAGAGACCAACAAAAATTCCTTGTAGTACCAAAGATGAACTGAAGGCAAGGATTATGGCAGTATTCACCAACTTAAAAAAGGAGACTGTCCAGAAGAGATGCAGGAGATTCTGAAATCGTCTGGAGGCCATGGTTGAAGCCAATAAATTTACTCTTTAGTTTTTCAAGATATTTTTGCATAATTTTGGTAAATATATCTGGTTAAATGAGATGTCAGTGTTATTTTCATTTTTGTGTAATTTAGATGACAATTTATCCATCGCACCCTGTATGTAAAGATGTAAGATCAGAAATGATTTGTCAAACCTGGGAAGATTTCTGGATAAACAAGACGGTTTGGGCACAAAGGGTAACATCCAAAATAAACAGCTTCCAACCTAAAAAGAAAAAAAAAAAAGAAAAGAAAAGAAAAAAAAAAAGAGAAAAGAAAAAAGAGAAAACACAGATTTAATGATATTTTCTGTTTCATGTTAATTGTTCTGATAAGCCTTCATTACATCCAAAAAGCTGATTATGAACAAAGAACAGCATCATATTTTTATATTTCATTATTTTCTGACCAATTCAAATTAGAGGTTGAATATCCTTTATCCAAAATTCCAAAATTTGAAAGTTTTTCCAGGTACTGCCATGACTTGCCACAAATGGAAAATTTCAGAAAAAACTGGGAGGTGATGTGCAGCTGTATTAAGTGACCTAATTTGCCCTGGGTGGGGGTGAGGTTCCCCAGCTCAGCTAATGTAGCATACATGGTGCCAATTTTTTTGTTAGCAATTATCACAGTTACACCTTCATTTGTGGATTATTTATCAGGTATTTTGCCAAGTAAAGGTATTATTCAAAATATCAAAAAGTCCTGCAGTTATATATTTTTTGTAGCGATCATGTTAATTTTTGTACACATAGAGAAAGTACAAGACATTATGTTAACGTGAAATCTGAAATTCACCATTTAAAAATCCGTGTAAGCATTACATGACTAGTGTCATTACCTATATTTGTCTGTACACAGAATTTATTAAATTTTACATAAAACTACTTTCAGCATATATGTTATTTATATAACATTATATATTTATATGTCTAAATTGTGTTATGAAATGTAAAGGAAGATTGTGTTTATGCTTGGGTTCCATTTCCAAGCTGCCCCATTTTATGTTATACACAAATTAAATAGCCTGTATTCCAAAATCTGAAAACTGAAGAACTTTTTATCCCAAGAATTTTGGATAAAGGATTCTCAACTTGTAGTGCTGGGTTATTTGCCCCTCATTTTCTTGTGATTTTTTTAAGCATAGCTTAGGTGGCACAAGGCCCAAAGTATGTGGTATTCACTGAGGATCAAACTCACTATTCAGTCGTAATTGATCTGGCTAACCCCAGATGTCTTGAAAATAAAGAAGATAATCTACAAGTCACCTACCGAAAATACTTATTCATTTTTATTTATGTCTACACTAGTTATTATTATTATTATTAATAATATAAAATTTAATGTTTGCTATCAAAATGATGTTATCCATTCATATTAATTCAAGATCTTTACTTAGATATTCTGTATTGAATATGTAGTAAACTTTTTTGCAATCCATTTGGCTTTATTTGTTTTTTGAAAAGTGATAGTGTGAATGTATTCATATTCATGCCACATCTTGTCTAGTGTTTCTGCTATGTATTTGAAGATTCTTTATAAAACCCAAGAAGAATCTGCAACATTATTCATCCTACATAACAATAAAAACATTTGAAATTAATAATAATTTATTATTATTATTATAATTTTGGTTGTTCCAAAGTCATCATTTACATTAGTCCCTGCCATACAGAATATGTTATTTCTACGTCTGTGTATCATATGTAGTGCACAGGAAACCGGATTTTAAAAGAGTGGTAAGAATAGAGTCTACTATTGAGCAGGATCTCAGAGGAAAGGCCTAATCTAATATTTTGTGTATCATATATGACCACAGGACACTTAACTGGTGCCATAATACCTCAAATGAAAGACATCTATTTTTCCACTTTATTGAAATGATTATAATCTTTGCATCACATGTGATGCACAGAGCATAGTGTAAATAACTTAGGATTTGTACATTCTGTGCATAATGTGATGCACATGTTTTTTTGTTTTTTTTATTAGGTTGGTGCAAAAATAATGTCGTTTTCTCACATAGTAACATATGTGAGAAAACGACATTATTTTTGCACCAACCTAATAGAATATTCTATTTGCCAAATAAGCTGATTTGCCTTGCAATAGTTATAAATCTGAAAACAAGCATGAATGTTTGAATAGTACACATGAAAATCCCCTGGGCAGGCAAAGGGTTAACAACATTAGATATCACATGATGTTGATAGCAGACACAGAAAGGAAACTAAAAGGATTTCTATAGAATATAGTGAAGGAAAGTGATAAGACTAAACATTAATTGCTAGAAGACAGAACCTATGGTTGTCAGCAAAAAGAATGGCTCAAAATGCAAATTACAAATTGAAAATACAATACAGTTTTATCCCAGAGAATTTCAAGAAATAAAAATGAAGAAATTGTACTTACATTGCAACTCCGTAAAATTCATGTTTGGCTGTGGATACTACAACATCTGCTGCTTTCAAAATATCATAATATTTGGCTTTACTTTCTACATAGCCCCAATTTTTTATGTGGGAAAGAAGGTTTGTCTGGGATTCAGCAAACACACCTGGAAGAAGAAAACAAAAATTATTCACTATCCCATGTTGTATAATACAGTGTAACCCGGATATAAGAGAGTTGCCGGGACCGGAGAATAAGTCTCTTATATCCGGGTTTCTCTTATATCCGGGTTTGGTCTATTTTGTTTAGGTAAGCATGGCTCTAATTTGGGACCAGAGAAAATCTCTTATATCCGGGTTACACTGTATGTATTTACTTAAATTATTTGTAAAGTTTAATTATCATTAAGCTTCAAGCGTTATAGTTATTTACTAAGCATAGCTTAGATGTGGCACAAGGCTGAAAGTATGGAGCAATCAGTAAAAATCACTAGTCAGTTGTTACTGATCTAGTGAGTCAAGCTTGCTAACCTTTACCCCAAGTCAAAGTGTCCAAGCTTCATGGATTATACAGGGTGTGGCAGAAATACCTCCCACATAATGGTAAGACACTAGCCAGAAGACAACACTACTGGCACATGCTCAAGTTCACTATCACCACACAGGTGACAGTTTAAAATATGGGAGGTATTTCTGCCACACCTTGTATCTTACTTAAACTTATTTTTATATTAAGAAAAAAAAAAAAAAAAAAAGGAAACAATTTTGTAATTAGTTATCACCCTTAGTCAATTCTTTTTTTAATTGGTATTAGGTTGATGCAAAAATAATGTCGTTTTCTCACATATGTTACTATGTGAGAAAACGACATTATTTTTGCACCAACCTAATAATTAAGTGATTTGAAAACTAAATGTCTATATTGGAAATAGCTTTATTTTTCAAGTTAGAGCAGCTTAATGGTATTGTGTTAGGTCTGCTGCTAGGAAAGTTGGTTCACTGTATTGTACTAGACAATTTATTTATGTAAGTCTACAATTCATCCATGCTTTGAATATTGCTACCAGTCTGGTCTCCTGCTATATATTTAGAGATTCATGATAAAATACAAATAATTTGCAATGTTATTGGTCCTGATCTAGCATCTTGGCTTCAGTACCCTCTGAACACACACATAATGTAGCTTCCATGTGCCTTTTTCTATAAATACTTTCATGTTAATTGTTTGGAATAACTTTTCTCTATAGTATGCTCATTGGCCCCTTTTATTTCTGTCCCCATTTTCCTTAGTTTAATTACCCATCCCCTTCCTCGTTAGGTCGTCAGTGATGTCAGTTCTCTGGTGGATGTTGGGTGCCTTTCGTTTTGTGCGTGATTTTCATATTTGTTGTGTTTGAATAAGTGTGTTTGGATGAATGAGAGTTTTATATTATTAAAGTCCTACATGGATTTCGGCCAGCTAACTAATGTTTCTGCTAAAATTTAGGATTGTGAGGCTTTTATTACTAATATTATATTGTTTAGTTTCTTTTAAATAGTTTTCTTCATTTTTGTAAATATTCATTGGGGTTAGATTTTAAATTGTTATTTTATTCCTCTCTCGCCACAGACAATGAATTGTACATATAGGAACTAGTTAGGACTTTCATAGAGACAATGAGATATTATGGTGGATGTAATTAGAATGCATTCTTTTGGTGTTAGGAATATTGCGATATATTTGGGTCTGTGTTTGTGGCACGCTAAATTTAAAGTTAAGACAGAAGAAGACCATTTTAGCCTTGTGCTACATTTTGTATCATTATACACAAATATCACTTTCTTCTATAGTATCTAAACTTTATGAATTTAAGCACAGTACTAGATTTGTTGAAGATGGAAAACTAAACAAAGACATGAAGACCAGATGTCAGAAAGCCAACACAGTCAGTTACCAATTTGCTCCTTTTCCAAAACATCCTAGCATTTCCATGAGCACCAAGGCAAATCTCATCAACACCATTTTCCTACCAATGCTAACATACCAATGCCAGACATGGCCCCTAACAAAAACCCTTGAGAGGAAACTGATCACTAGTGAGATGAAATGCCTGAGGAAAGCGTGAAGAAGACCAGGTGAGACAAGATCAGGAATGAGGCAATAAGAGATATGGTAGGAGCAATACCAATCATACAACACATCGAACGACAGAGGAGCAAGTGGTTTGGACACCTCACTCGTATGCCTATCAAACAACCAGCTTTACGAGTATACATCCTCAGGTACTCTGGCTGGAGAGTGAGAAGCAGACCAAGAAGACGCTGGAGCGACTCAGTGGCAGACACTCTCAGAGCCCACAAGATATCTCTTCTTCAGGCCATTTGCCTTGCTGCTGACAGATGACTGTGTCTTCCCACAATGCCTAACAGCACAAGCGGAAGGAAAAACTAAAACTAGGTTTGTGGCAAGGTCTAAACAATTTACAATTGATTTGGCTAGATGTAACTATAAGTTCTATGCTAACAGTTTCTTCTCTCACATGTCTTGTTTTGTGAAACTATCTTTTTTTTTTTTTTTCCAGAAAACTTTGATCTTCAAAAATTTAAATACAATTTCAATCGTTATCTACTGTCTTAATTCCTTTTATTGTTTTTACTTCTTTTTATTATTCTTTCACATTCAGTAACCCCTTGCATCTTAGTGGCTTTATTGCCTTGCTTGGGGTGAAATGATTAAAAGAAAATAAGAAATAGTGAAATGGATTATCATTAATGGCATATTAGAAAATATCTAGAAAAAATCGTTGCTTTCTTTGACTTTATCATCATTTATGAATTGTCTTGAATCAACATCTAGTTTACTTTCTTATGTGCCATGTCCTTTCAGGACATATGCGGTCATGGCTCTCCATCTCCCTCTATTCCTTGCAGCTCTTAAATTCCTTCCATCTGCTTCCTCCCCCAGACCACATTCCGTCATCCACTTACTTAAGCCTGATAGTTATGTCATGCATTGTTTTCCCTTTATTCGACCTGTGAGTATCAGATTCTCCAGGCCCTCCTTCCTCATTATGTATCCCAGAAACTTCGGCTGCCTCTTCCTGATATTAGGTATAAGCCTCCTCCTTGTTTGCATCTTCTCATCGTTGCTCACACTACTGAGTCCATGATATGCTTAGCATCCTTCTGTAGGACCATATCTCTGTCGCCTAGAATATCTTCTTCATCGTTGAGGAAATTGTCTACCATTCACTGCCATAAACAAGGACAGATGTCACGTAACAGCTCAGTATTCTTTTTTTTGTTAACGAAGAAATCATCCTGTCTTGCAATACTCTGCCCAACTTTTAGAATGCATCCTTTGCCGTCCCAATACATCTACAGATCTCAGTGTCGCACTTACCATCCTCTGTCAAAAACACTTCCCCTATATTTAAACTTTGACATCAGCTTGGTTCTAGTGTTCCTGACCTGCAATTTCGAGCTCATCCTTTTACTGATGACCATGCATGCTGTCTTGTAGTTTATGCTTAGTCCCTTCATCTCACTCTCCATCGCTACCTTTTGTATGAGATTTTGTAATTTCTTTTCCTTGTCTGCTGTCAGTACAGTGTCATCTGTGTATCTTATGCGGTTAAAATTGTAGCCACCTATTCTAAATCCCGGTAGGGTTTCCCATTCTCTCAGAACTGCCTTGTCATGTAGGTTGAACAGGTTGGATGAGAAGACACATCCTTGCCTTTCTATTTTTGAATATTCACTGAACTCGTTCCCTATGTGCATACATGCTGTTTACTGCCAGTTTAGGTTCTTGATTATTCTGATATCTTTCCCAAATATATCAAGGTTGCTGAGCAGTTCCAGCAGATCCTTGTGGTGTACTTTATCGAAGGCCTTTGCGTAGTCTATGAAACATAAGTGCATGTCCTCAGAGTTAAAAAAACACCCCAAAAAACTAATTGTTGCCATAAAAGAGAAGCCACATAACAGCTCAGTACTCTTTCCTTTGTTACCAAAGAGATCCTCCTGTCTTGCAATACTCTGCCAAGCTTTTGGAATGTGTCCTTGGCCATCCTGATACATCCAGGGATTTCAGTGCCACACTTACCGTCTTCTGTCAAGATGCTTCCCAGATATTTAAACTTCCATGTCTGCTTGATTCTAGTGTTCCCAACCTGCAAATTGCATTTTGGGCTCACTCTTTTACTGATGACCATGCATTCTGTTTTCTTGTAGTTTGTGCTTAGTCCCTTCATCTTGCTCTCCTTCGCTACCTTCTTTTCCAGGTCTTCTATCAGTACGGTGTCATCTGCATATCTTATGTTGTTAAGATTGTGGCCGCCATTGCTAAATCCTGGTAGGGTTTCCTCATTCTCTCAGAATTGCCTCACTGTATACATCCTTGCTTTCTATCCCTTTCTATTTTTTTATTTTCGCTGAACTCGTTCCCTATGCACATGCATGCTGTTTGCTGCCAGTATAGGTTCTTGATTATTCTGATATCTTTCCCAAATATATCAAGGTTGCTGAGCAGTTCCAGCAGATCCTTATGGTATACTTTGTTGAAGGCCTTCGTGTAGTCTATGAAACATAAGTGCATGTCCTCAGAGTTAAAAAAAAAACCCAAAAAACTAATTTCTGGCAAAATATTGTTAGACACTCCAAGGTGATCATGGTTTTCAAAACCTTCATCACAATCTACAAATGATCATGAATCTCTATCTGATTCCCTGACAGAGTAAGAAAACCCAACACAAAGAAATTTTGGCAAAATTTAACATATATACCCACAAAAGAAACAAAAACAGGTTGGTTTTTCTTTTGACATCACTATCACTGTATATGCCCTCATTAACCCTAACCCTAACCATAGTTATTCCAAAACAAGGCTTGAGGATGAAACTGCCACCCAGTGGTTAAGGTTTAATATTGGAATTAAATACTGCTGACCAGTTTCGAAACATAGTAATTTCTGTGTCACGATACAATCATATTTATAAAAAAAATAATTATAACCTAGGCTCTACTTGTGTAGCGAGCAGTTTTTAAAAAATAAAAACAAAAATACTAGAGAACTTCAGATCATCAATCTAACAGTTCTTTCCTATTATATCAATATATATGCACACACACACACATATATATATATATATATATATATATATAAAAGCCTATAAACCAAGTAAAATTATTGTTTAGCTTGCCATAAAATCTGGAGATAAATCATTTAACTTTGTATGGAACTAAATATACAAAAAAAAAAAAAAAAAAAAAAAAAAAAAAAAAAAATCAATCCCACCAGTGGAAAATAAATTTTATTTTGAGCAAAATGTTTTTAACAAACTTACTTGGAACATCTGTAAATGTTTGACCAATGACAGAAACAAAAAATTCCAGACCATCTTCATGCAGCTTGAGTAAAACCTCAAACAATGTATCGGGATCTTTATCATGTTCCCTGAAAAAAATAGAAGAATAATACACAATGATCAGGAATTCACCTCTTTGAATGTCCAAGAAACACAAGATGATAGGATCAACTCTAAAAGAAATTCCTAATTTTATGGTATGTTTGTTATCTTTACTGGACTCAAATTTGAAAATTTGTTTGTGACAGATTGAAAGTGTCATTTTGTTGGAAAATGATTTTAGTATCAAAAATGGTATAAATTTGAATATCTGGGCACCTTTAGCTCAAATAACAAAATTGTTTTTGCTGTTTGGGATGGATCAAAACGGTCTTTTTTTTGGAAAATGATTTGAGTGCTAAAAATGGTATAAATAGGTCAAATTAAAATTTAATTTCAAATTGCCACTTGGAGCAAACACAGTGTAATATCTTTATATTTGCCATGAGCTAACTTCAATGAAGTCTAAAATCTCAATTTTCAGACACTTTAACAGTCTTCTAAGAGGCTAAATCCAAGCCTACTGGAATCTTTGTAGTTTGATATACATTTTCTATTTGGACATTTTTTTTTTTCAACTTTCTAAATAACTATACCCCAAATTAGAAAAAAAATTCCATCAACACAAACATTGATGAATCTAAAAGTCTATGAGTTCTGTAAACAAATAACACAACCATTGCCAACCAGCTACTGATTGTCCCCACATTGCACTGCACTTTCATCTATGTCAGCATGCACTGACAGCGGGGAAAGAGCCTGCTGCATACTCACAAAATAATGGAGATGAAAAACAAATACAAACCCACAGAGTCTGTCTATATTTCTGAGATGAGGTATTATGTACACTATTTACATTATTCGGACTATTGTCCTCATATTTGTTGCCATATTTATCACAACGTTTCGGCCGTTGTATGCTCCGGTCTTCTTCAGGTGGTTGGAATTTCTTTGGGTCCTGTCACTGGATCTAACCAACGCCTTTATCCACTGTGCCATGTGTCCTTGAGCGTGAGTTCAATACCCAGTTAAGGCAGTGGAGAACTTTCAGAAGGAAATTAGCAGGACATCCATCAAACATGACACGTGGAACTAGAACAGTCTACCCCAGTGAGCAAAATAAAGAGTTCAGTTTGAAATTCCAACCACCTGAAGAAGGCCGGAGCGTTGTGATAAATATGGCGACAAAGATGAGGACAATAGTCCAAATAATGTAAAATGCAAACCCTGTTTATTTCCAATCTTATATTTAAGCATTTTATTCAGGTTTTTGACTGGGTGGATGGATAGGTGACACTTGGGAGAAATTCTTTTTTGTCAGTTTTATAGATCAGCTCTTCCCCTTACAGACTTTTCACTCATCATGTGACTGACGAGTCCATCTTTCACCAAGAGTGGACCAAAACTGACTCGTCTGATTCCAAGCACATCTGTTTATAGAGACCAACACCCCAAAATAGTCAATGTCTGGTTTGTTGATAATTAGTTTCCCAAAAGCTTTTATCCTTTTTAGTTTCTTGCTCCTCTTCAGTTAAAACAGGTGCCTCTTAAAAAACCAGACTTCAAATAAGAACCACCTGCTGGCTATAAAATAGAAACACTAGAAACTGAGATAAAATCTCCTCCATGCTGATGCCCATAGTTTCACAAGCATTTCAACACTCCAATCAATGTTCACCAACAAAAAAACAAATTTACAAGTATTTTTATAATCTGTTAACCACCACCTAAAGCAATCATTCTATTTTCTTCAGAAATTGTCTATATGTTATTTTTAATAGTTACTATTTGCATATTATTATTATTATTTCCACAAAGAACCATTATTTTTACTGAATCCTTGTATAAATAAAAAACTGTATAGAAGCAAATTATGGTGGAGTAATGGATAGCAGTTCAGATTGAGGAATTGGAGAGCCAAATTCAAATTCCAGTCGAATCCATTACATTACATGCTAAATATTGAAGATTGAACACCTTTTCAAAACTAATTTACCAGTGCACTTTTGGCCATAGGGACTTTCTCTTCTTGGAAGGTTTTCATATATTCAATAATAATAATAAAGCCCATTACTGCGTAGATTCCTTAAAAATTTAGCTCTTTTTGCCTAATTTACCTAACTGGCTAATATTAATCTTAGAAGGCTGGCTGATTTTAAATTTTAGGTACCTACCTCTCTGAAAAGTTTGATGCCATGTGCTAATGGGTTAAATAGTTACCATATACTAGCTTAGTGAAAGCTAATTAAATCAAGGAAGTCATGAAACTTATTATTAAATCCAGAAGGTGTCCCCAGATTTTTGGTCTGTACTGTGAGTTTCATAAATACATATTGAAAATTTATATGTTGATAGCAGGCAATGTAAGTTTCATAAAGGCTATAAGTATTAGGTTGGTGCAAAAATAATGACGTAATAATGTTGTTTTTTGACGTATTTTCTAACGTCAAAAAACATTATTATGTCATTATTTTTGCACCAACCTAATAAATGTTGAAAACAGGTACTCAAACCATATAATAATTATCAATGTGTATCATTTTTATATTTCCTGGGAGGCACGGTGGAGTAATGGATGGTGGCTCAGACTGAGGAATCAGAGAGCCGAGTTTGAATTCAAGTCGAATCCATTACATTCATTTACATGCTAATACCATTGGGAAAGGTATGAATCCTCTTCTTCTCCCCACCAGCTATAGGTAAATAGCAGAACAGACCAGGTTCTATAGTGTTGGATGGCAACTGGTCTACCACATAAAGAAATGGCAACCTACTGCTAGAAGAAAATCTACCTCATCAGTCATTAATCAAAAGATATACAATTGCCTAAGGGTGTATCATGCATGGCACATAACTAGCTATAGAAGCAAAAAGAAGATTTAGAATTACAAAGACACAGTTAAAATTTCTCAGATACATAAGAAAAGAAGGCTTGAAGAATTTGACACTCACAGGACATACTGAAGGCAAGAGGGACAGAGAAAAGCGGCAAATAACTTGCCTAACGAGCTTGTGTAAATGGTAGGAAGACATAGGGAGTAGGAGAGATAGCGAAAAGCCAAACCATACTAAGAGCTAAAAAGAACGAGAAATTGTGGAAAGCCATGATCACTGCATGTCCTGAAAGGACATATCACATAGATAAAAACTGTAAAGATTCTGTGGTATTTTTTATTCCTCCCCACTGGCTTATCCAGTAGGCCATTATTTAAATAAGAGGATGCAAGTGAAAAAACCCAAGATTTTCCATTTCACTGAAGCAGACATTAAATGTATGAAAGCATTATTACTTTCTTCCTCTTCCATCTCACTCTCTCTTTTTTTTTTCTTACTTATTAGGTTGGTGCAAAAATAATGACGTAATAATGTTTTTTGACGTTAAAAAATACGTCAAAAAAACAACATTATTATGTCATTATTTTTGTACCAACCTAATACTATATGTCTTTTTCTCACTGAAAGCAACCAGCATCACTGATGTATCTTTTCTTCCATCTTTCCTCACAATATACTCCCTGATAATACTTGGTTTTATACCTTTGTTTTCAGCAACACATGTTCTCAATTTTAATGTACACCAGAGTAAGGCTGGTCAGAAGTAAACAAAGAGATTAAGGATTTACTGTCTGCTGCTGCTATCCCAAAAATTTGTGAGCAGGGGACAAGTAAGCTATTCCAGAGGGTAACACTAACTCCCTAATAGAGGAACAAACTGAATTATGATTTTATTAAATTTAACACATTGACAAACTGAAAAAAAAAAAAAAATAACACCAATCATGATTTTCACACATGTCACATGTGTGACTCCATGTCTGGTACACTTAGTGACTCGTAAATCAACACTGACTGCAGAGTAAATAAAGGTTAGATCAAACAACAACTCACCATCTGTGTGGCCATACGATATGCAAAGGTTTGCTCTCGGGTTCTATCGACGGAGGCACTGACGGAATGTTATCGTTATTCTCATTTTTCTCCTCTGCTTTCTCTTGAAGATTCCCATCTTCTTGATCTGCATTGCTCAACTTACTGCATTTGGATACAAGTCCTGATAAACAGCCTTCATCCAGTGAGCGTTTCTGTGTTGAACTGGGGTAATTGTCCACCTGCAAGGATGCCAGGTAATCAGTAGCCAGTGAATTTGCCAAGCAGGAATTTTCTTTGTCAGTTAGTAAGTTTTCATCTGAAATTTCTACTTGCTCACCAGGCATTGTCTTGCAGAAAGCTGAGGAATTTACATGGAGTGGAGGCAGAGAGAGAGGAAAATGGACAACTTTGCATTTGGGGGCCAGTTTTTCAGCCAGATTTCTTGGACGGTAGTCAGGAATAAGCTTCAAAAAGGTAGAGATATTCTCCAAGAAAGAATTTTTGTTGTACTGGGAATTGAAAACCAAAGTATCTGCCACAAGGCTATAACAAAGAAAGGAAAGACATCAAAGAATTAAAATGAGCAAATGAATATGATTTCATGGCACAGTAACACATATATGGGTCATACAGTGCCAACTAAATATATACAGTCTTGAGTTTACATGGAAACCCTGACAGTCAGAATTAACACTTTCTCTTCCATTCGCAACTTTAAAGACCGTCATGTAGTCAAACAGGTTTTCGATGAGAAGCAAATGTAAAACTGAAGCAAAAAACAAAATGCAATGAAATAAATACAGTAAAGAAAGGAAAACGTATTTGAGGTGATCCTCGAAAATCAGGAAAATCAGAACAATAAAAACGTTTCAAAGGACAGATTTTTGTCACTACCCCTTGGAGGACAAGTGTATCCATGTCTAAGGAAACTACCTTGAACAATTAAGTTAAGATTGGCTGGTTAATTCAACATGTTAAAACTTGGATTATTTACTGCTGAGTATAAGTGTTATAGAATAAAAATCACAATGAATTAATAGAGACTCATATATGTGCAGTTTATACTCAAGGCAGAAATGTAGACACATGCCAGATTTATACTAGAGGCACAAATGTAGACACATGTCTAGTTTACACTAGAGATAATGGAAACTGGGTGTTAGGAGAAAGTAATTTTTTTAGGTTCAAATTTCCTGATATTTGGGGGCAGAACCTATAAAGTATATCTGGACAGCAATTTTTTTTTTCATACAAATTCTAATAAAAATAAAACAAATTAAAATTCATTAGAAACTACTATGGTTCTTGTCTGATCACTAAAGTTAAGCAACATTGAGCCTGGTCAGCACTAAGATGCATGTCCACTTGAGAATACTAGGTGCTGTAAGTTTGGATGTGCAGGTGGTATAATGGATAACAGCTCAGAATGAGAAATCAGAGAGCTGAGTTTGTTACATTCACTTATGTGCTGATATTCTTGGGAGGGTATGAATCCCTCTCTTCTTCTTCTATGGGTAAATAGCATGATGGTTGGCAACCAGTCTAGGAGAAGGAAAATTCTGAATCCAAACCAGTCTGAAGAGGTTTGGAAAAAGGAAGATGATTTTCTGATAAGAGACAACAGCCAGCATACAGCTTTGAGATGAAAATTTCCTATTCAAAAAAAGCTGGTAATTGTAGTATTATCTAACATGTGGCACTGGTACAGGGTGTGGTGCTATGATGGAGAGAGTGTGCATTGCAGGTCACAAGTGATTACTTTAAACAATTCACTTGTGCAGGTTGTTCAGTAAAAACTTATAATTTACTGAATTCTTATCCGTCAATCTTAATGGGAGAATCCATATACACAGGCTGCGATGGATAAATTGTCGTCTGAATAATGCAAAAATGAAAAAACCACTGACATCTCATTTAAACAGTTATATTTACCAAAATTACACAAAAATATCTTGAAAAACTAAACAGTAAACTTATTCAATAAAATTGCCACTGCCTCCAGACGATTTCAGAATCTCCTGAAACTCTTCTGGACAGTCTCCTTGTTTAAGTTGATAAATGCTGCCATAATCCTTGCCTTCAGTTTGTCTTTGGTGTTACAAGGAGTTTTGTTGGTCGCTCACCCCACTGCAACCTACCCATAATAATCAAGGGGGTTGCAGTCTGGGGAGTTAAGTGGGCAGATATAAGCAGTGATGCGGTTGCAAAAATTGTCTAACGGCCATGACCGAGTTCTCCTGCTTGTGTGACATGGTGCAGAATCCTGTTGCTAGACATAAGGTCTTTCAGCAGTTGCCCTCTTGACACAGAGCAGCACTACCTTCTCAAGGCACTTGATGTAGGCCTCAATGTTGAGTCTGTAACTCTCACCAATAAATTCAGGAATTCTTTTCTTAGAACGATCCGAGTGAGTTTTCTGAGCTGCCATACCTTTGTAGTCACCATTAGATTAATCCAACTATTTCTGAATCCTTTGCATGTTCCTCAGATTGACACCCTAACACTCTGAAATGTTTGTATTAGAGATTCTGGTGCAAAAGCCAAGCAGTACAGCATACCATTTCCAAATTACTGGCAGAGTGAATTGTGTCATAGTGCTCTTTTTCTCACAGACGGTACCCAACTGCTCCTACTATATTGTGCAGCCAACAAAATCAAAAACAGGCATGCAAAATTAAAATAGAAAATGGCGACAATTTACCAATCGCACCTGTACTGATGATGATGATGATGATATATATATGTGTGTGTGTGTGTGTGACAAAGTTAAAACAAAAAACTGATGATGCATTTTATTGAGAAAAATCTTCAGATTTTATTGATGGAATTGGTGTTATATATATATATATATATATATATATATATATATATATATATATATATAGATAGATAGATATAGATATGTATGTATGTATGTATGTATGTATGTATGTTGAATTTGTAGGTCTGATGAATTGGATTGTGATTACGATTCCAATGTAATAAATTGTAGCCATGGAATATTAGTGTTTGAGCCTTTTTTATTATATTCTTACTCTGTCCTGGACATTGAGTTCTACCTGGATTTTATCCTCTTGGGAATATATATATATATATATATATATATAGACATATATATATATATATACAGACATATATATACACATACACACACTAGTGTAAATCAAAAATTATTCACACCTTTGCTATAACATCTTTCACACTGCCTTCTGCTCATGCGTGCTTATAGTTGGTACTATTGAGGTCATGTGAACAAAGTTTGAGCTTGATCATGCCAGTTTTCTTGCTGCTGTTACAGTGTAAACATGATCACTCCACTAGCAGTGTGCAGCAAGGAGAAAAAAAAAAAAGCAGTGATTCAAATCTGCAGAGAACATGCTACCTCGTTGATGATAATTCAATGTTTTGCCTTTACCATCTCTTGAGCTTGCTGAATCTTCTCATCAGTGGTGGAGGTCTATTGGTGCCCTGCACCTCTTTCGTGCCTCACTCTTGTCCAGCCACTTTTAAACTTCTTAATCCACCCATACAGACTTTTACGCAGTAATGCACTGTCACTGTATTGTGCTAAAAGCCTCTGATGAATTTCAACCTCTGATACACCTGACTAATGAAATTGGATTACTGCTAGCAGGGTGGCCATGTTTACACTGTAACAGCAGTAAGAAAACTGACATGAAGAAGCTCATGACCACAATAGAACCAACTATAAGCATGCATCAGGAGAAGGCAGTGTGACAAACCTAAAGATATGTTATGGCGAAAGTGCAGATTATTTTTTTTTTTTTTTTTTACTTACCGTTGTATATGAGTTGAAGATCAAATGTAGATCAGATATGGATAGGAATCCAACAAAATGATAAAATAAAGAACAAGTAGGAAATGTATCTCAATCTAACATGTTTCACCTTTATTAAGGCTTTGTCAGAGATTGATAATAGAAATGAAAAAAGGAAAGCGACAGAGTACTGCTATGTTATAAGTTTTGGTTAGTTCTCATTGGTCAGACACACGTCACGTGTATTAACACAATAGATAATATATAAATATGTGTGAGGAACATTTTGGAAATTAAAGTGTGTGATGAGTGTGTAAGTAAAGAAACCCTTATGTGTCTAGGTATATGTTGGACAGTAAAATTAATTCATGTAAGTGTATAAGTGTGTGTGTGGGTGAGAGGAATGTCTACAGATGTCATCTTCATATATATTGGTGAAATGTCGCAATATGTTGTAACAATCTTATTTTTAGTTGGATTTTTATATTCGCGTGTATGTGTAGTGTGTGAGGAATGTCTGGGGTTATCAGCTCTGTGTGGGTTGGTGAAACAAAGCATGATATTGTAATAATCCGGTTTTCATTGGATTTATCATTAAAGCATTTCTCATATGTATTTTTGAAAAGGATTTGTAGATTTTCATCATTTTATATATTAGACATAAGTTACATTCATGAATAATGGATCTGTAGAAAGATGGTGATACGATGTAATGTTTTAAGTGAGTGTTTATAGTTGGTAATAATGTTATAAATATATTTTCAAAATATTTTCTCTTTAAAGGGTTTCAAAAAAACAAAACAAAAAAACAAACAAAAAAACAAACAAAAAAACAAAAAACAACAAAAAGACTAATAATAGTGTAGGCCTTTTGATCAAATGAAAGCATGATGAGAAAAATGTTAAAAATCAGAAATTTTGGACACACCTGTGTCCTTTTTCAACAAGAAATAAAAATTGAGGTAGGACATTTTAGTTTTTTTTTTTTTTTAGGGGGGGGGGGGTATTTTTTTTTTTTTTAACAATGTGTTATATTCCTGATTAAATCTATTAATTTTTAACTTGTTGTTTGCCATGATTAGGGTTGTAGAGGGTTTGTGGAAGGCTTTTTATAGAAACTGTA
The DNA here is from genome assembly GCA_963932145.1 of Acanthosepion lycidas. Lineage (NCBI taxonomy): Eukaryota > Metazoa > Mollusca > Cephalopoda > Sepiida > Sepiidae > Acanthosepion > Acanthosepion lycidas. The sequence continues at coordinate 36,979,687 of OZ010613.1, forward strand.
GTCAGGGTGTATGCCTAAATTTCTATGTAAGTTTAGTTTCTGCAAAAAGTCTCCCACAAATCTGATGACCAAATCATGGTCCCATACTAATTGTTTTAGCATACCTACAGATAATAATGGGTATGTTCCCATTTGCATAAATAAGTAATAAATACTGTATGCTGTTCTGCAGTTGGAGATTCATTGAGGAATTCACTTGAATCACTTCTATCAGTTGACTACTTCTACATGCCACTGGTGAATCTTATATGTGTTGTTCTTGTCCTAAGTATTATTGTTCATTACCAATCTTCATGTGATTATTCTATTTAGTAACCTTCCCTAGGTTACAAAACTAATAGTGGCAGTTAAAAGGATCTGGACCAATGAAATTGCAGAGTAACAAAGCTGGAACCAAACAGTGAAATGATAAAACCAAATATGTAAAAATATGACATGTAACGGATTATAAATTATGTACGCAAGCAATCCTCAATAAAAGCCGGTCAATTTTGGTCACTGATAGAAGGAATCATAAACAATACATGATCATTTTCTTTAACCAAGCATTTAAGATTGCAGAAAAGATGAATATTGGAGATCAATATTGGTTGCAGGTCTGAAACCATATTTCCCTGAGTGCAGCAAGAGGGAGGCTGTCCACCCAGGAAGCATTTTTGGATCTGCTGGATAAGCCTGTATAGGTGATATTGAAATAAAAGTGGTTTTAATGTCAAGACACTACTCACAGTTGAAGGACCTTTTCAATTTTGACTAACTTAAAATATGGTATATGCACTTAAGTGACTTAACTTGGCCAAACAATAAACATTATTCAGTGATGTATTCAGAGCTGTTTTATCATTGTTGGCAATGTGAAAACTGTGAACGGACAGAGGGCGTGTTCTTTTAATGCCGCAGCACCACCGTGTGGGAGACACATCTTGGTTGTTATTTAAATTTCAGTTATTTTCTTCGACGCAAGTTCTTTTGAGGGTCTGTATTACTTTACTTTTTTGTCTTTTGTGCTGGCCCTTCTGGTCAGATAAATTTTATGTATGGTTAGGTTATTTTTTGGTGATTTGGCTGATTGTTTTGGTTGTGCCCTGGCCAGATCTTATCACACAACTGTCTTTTACCATTGATTTTCAGCTGAATTTGTTTTTCCAAATTACTTCACAGTATTCCAGTTTATATATAAGATTAATACAAATATGAAATTTGTAACCTAGCTGATGGTGTTATATTCAGCAACCTGACTCCAGAGTTTTGTAGATAAACCTTCTTTGTAATTGTTCAGTCCACTCATCAGAAGGTATGAGCAAAGAGGGAGTCACTATGCATTATATTGTCATTTTTGTTGGGTTTTGGGGAAGCAAAATCAAAGGCTTCCCTTGGTGGCACACACACTAGCTATGCCAAGTATTTCACTATTTACATTATTCAGACTATTGTCCTCATCTTTGTCGCCATATTTATTACAACATTTTGGCCATTGTACGCTCCGGCTTTCTTCAGGCGGTTGGAATGTCAAACCGAACCCTTTATTTCACTCACTGGGGTAGACTGTTCTAGTTCCATGTGCCATGTTTAATGGATGTTAGCTATCTCCTGTTAATTCTGCTCAGTAAGTTCTCCACTGCCTTAACCGAGTATAGAACTCACACTCTTTGGGTCCTGTCACTGGATTTAACCAACGCCTTTATCCACTGTGCCATGTGTCCTTGAGGACAACCATATGAAGAAGGCCGGAGTGTGCAACGGCCGAAACGTTGTAATAAATATGGCGACAAAGATGAGGACAATAGTCTGAATAATGTAAATAGTGTACATAATACCTCATCGCAGAAATATAGACAGATGCCAAGCATTTTTTTTTTTTTCATCTATCCAGCAAATCCCATTTTGTTTTAAAAAGTTTTCGTAAAAGGATTCATTCAGCTCAATAGACATTTCAACCAACTTCACCCAAAAACATCCTCAGATCTGAAATACACACAAGATGGATGGAGAGGCTGACTGGTGAAGAGAGAGTGATCTGATGAGTTTTGTTTTTATTTTTAGGAATTAAAGGATACTGGGGCAATAATTTATCATTTACATTATTTACAGTTGCACTAATATCCTTATTTTTGTTGTTACAATTACAACATTTTGGTTGTTATGTTTTCTATGTTCTTATGTCTGCCAACTCAGGTAACTTTCAAGGAATTTTGAACTGAACCCTTTATTCAATCTACAGGAGTAGATCGTTCTCATTCTGCTGTCCCTGTCTTGCTAATCCTGTTTATACAGAGGATGAGCATATCCCAAGATTGAACTCTCAATTATCATGCCACCAAATTCACTACCAACACTTTAAACTTTTAGGTCAGTGGTCGCCAACCACCTGGCCACAGACCAGTAGCAGGCTAACCAGAAAGAATAAAAACTTGCTTTTTTTTTTTTCTTTCTCCATTTTACTATCATGGTGTACTGGATGTTTTATTTTGAAAAATTTCCATAAGTGTCTTTTTTCTGCACTTGTCCCAGTTACAGTTTTTTTCCATGCCCAGAAGACCACAAGCCAACCCTAGTGAAAATGAGTAGAAAACATACCTTCCTGGAGAACTTCTGTGAAAAGGGGAAAAGACCAAATGATGATATGGTAGAAGAATCCATGACTGCTAAAAAAAAGAAAGCTGCATTTAAAAGAAAATACCAAGCATCCTACTTAAATTATGGGTTCATCACAACAGGTGATTCACATGACGAAAGCCCGCTCAGTTTAATATGTGGCAATCAGCTATCCAACGAGGCCTTAAAACCTTCAAAACTGTTTTGCCACAGAGAGACCAAGCATTAACAGACAAGCCTTTGGAGTATTTTGAAAGAAAAAAAATGCATTAACACGATAGACAGAAGCAATTATTTAAGGCCACCAGATCAGCAAATGTGTCTGCACTGAAAGCATCATTCTTAGTAGTTAACCACATTGCCAAGATTAAGAAGCCCTCCACTATTGGTGAAGAGTTGATCCTGCCTACCGTTAAGGACATTTGTTGTGAAGTTTTAGGAGATGCTGCAGTTAAAAGTGTAGTAGAGGTCCCTCTTTTGGCTAGTATCATAACTAAACGAATTGATGAAATAGAAGGGAACATTAAGATGCAATTATTAGAGAAGATTAATGAGTCACTATTGTACACAATGCAGGCTGACGAGTCTACACAGATTAACAACAAGGCAATAATGCTTGTTTTTGTACAATATAAAGGGTGTTCCTATAACTTGGACTGATTTTAATGTGAATTAAGTTTAAGCGTCTAATGATTTTTTTTCTTTTAGATTTGGCCGATATTATTTTTCACACATAATTGCCATTACTTAAATAACATGATCCAATAGAGAAATAAATAAATTCTCATCAATTACACTGATTTATTTACTGCTGACTCTGATCCATCTTAATGAGACACCCTTTATTTTCCAGGAGGATGTGCGGGAAAGATATGTTATGTGTATTATTTTTGCCAGCCAACATGACAGCTGTAAAACTATTCATATCTTTGGATTATTACATATCAGAAAAAAAAAAATGAAACATGTCATTTTGTGTTGGTGTATGCATGAGCATGTGGCCGAGTGGTTAGAACGTTTGCATTCTGATCAGGAGACCTGGGTTCGAATCACACCATGGTTGATTTGTCAGAAAGGAGACTTCCTGATGTTATCGGACTGGAGGGGTTGATCCCAGTGTGCGGCAACTTTGGAAAGTGCCTGAAAACCATACCATGGGTTGACCCAAGCCTTGTGGGTGAAATTGGGTAGACGTCGATAGCTGTGCTAGCATAAAGTCACAAGTCATCATGGCCAAGGGCTTGAGCATGCTGGCTTTATTCAAATTCTTGATCATGACATTAGGTTGGTGCAAAAATAATGACGGTTTTTGACGTTAAAAAAAAAAAAACAAAAAACAAAAAAAAAAACATCATTATTTTTGCACCAACCTGATAACAAGCTCTTTCCCAGAAACTGTAACTAAGGTCTTCTCAGCATAGTTGCAGTATAAACCACAGGAGGGCTCTGTGGGTGTTGAATAAACACAAATGCACCTGAGCAAGCATCTACAATAGGGATTGGCTAGCCGCCTTATTAGACGGTTATCCTTGAATAAGAGTAGCCAGCTATACATGCACGGACAGAGTATCTTTCTGGTTTTACTACTCAAGTCAAACGTTATTTATAGAAAGATGCTGGCTCACTGAAAAATGTCTGAACTTAACAGTGTTTTGGATGATGTGATTAAAGTTATTAGCTACATTAAAGCACATGCCCTTCACTTATTTCTATTCAAGCAGATCTGTGAGGAGATGGACACAAAACACAAGCATCTTCTCTTATACACATTATGAAATAGACAATGTCCAACAATTATTTTAAGACATTTCTTCTCTTATCCATATAAGTAAGCTGGCTTTCTAAAGGTATATCGCTGGCCAGAGTTTTTAATAATTAAATTAATAATAAAATTGTATAATACACACTTTATTGTTGTATGTTTTGTTATGCGCATGACCCACACCAACCATCCCCCAGTCTGTGGAAAAAGGTTGCGGACCAATATTCTAGGCTGTTGTCTTGTGATACAATGATAATTCTGAAAATAGAAATTGGAGCCTTAAATGTAATTTTCTTTTTACCTCCTCCTCCTCTGCTGCTACAGTCTTGTTGTCAAGTTTGGCTTCCTTTGCTGTTAATTCTCTTTTATTAGTCCAATTGCAAATAATGAAAGATAAAGAGTGAAAAGCATTGCTTTACAAAGACAGAAAGTGACAACAAATTTATTCAAACCATTGTTAGTTCATCTTAACTTACCTAGATATGATTTGGTTGTAGCCATATTGAAAATCTCTTTCTTGTTGCTTTCTCACAGGATAAAGTAGTTGGTTTTCATGGAAGTATAAAACTTTGTGCAAAGAGGAAAGGTCAGGTCGAAGGGCAACCAATTCTGCCAAATTCAACACAGAACTTGCAAACAGTGTCCTGGAGAAATAATTTAGCAAAACAATCTTAGAGTTTTTCTTCATAATTTCCAATATTGTCAGTGTGTAAATTTGGTTAATGGAAATATGGTAGATTAAAGGTCAGGGAATTATATATCATAACAGTATCAATAAAGTTTAAAATTAGCTTTATCAGAATTCAGTAGTTGGGAAAAAATCTAGTCTAAAAGTCACATTTATAGGCATCCATAAAAAAACACAAAAAAAGCAATTAAAAACTGTATGTTAATATTAGATGAAAGATTACCAATTATTAATTTTTGACAAGTATTTCTTACAACTTAAAATTAACAACTGTTGACAATGCTTCATTTAATAAAAATTCAAGATAATATTATTAGGTTGGTGCAAAAATAATGTCGTTTTCTCACATAGTAACATATGCGAGAAAACGACATTATTTTTGCACTAATGAAGATGAAAGAAATACTAGTCAAAAACTAATGTTCTAAAAAGGTGATAGAAATTTAAAGAAACAAAAATGATAAAACATAAGTCAGTTATGTCAGACATCTGAGACAACAGAAGCCAAAATTTAATTTTAAAGGTGAGTGTTTAATATTTCATAATAATTAAATTATCACTAGTGTACCCATGGCATAAAAAAATAATGGAAATTGTTAAAAAGTTTTAATAGTGTGATACAATGAAACTAAAATCTTGAACCATGAAATGTATTGAGATTCAGTAAAGCATGGATAAAGAATTCACAACTAAAATAGAGGTCAATGAACCATTTAATTAATCCATTCTCTTTATATTTTTTAGATGTTCAATGGTATCTATGGTTCATCAATTACTCCTGGTATTATATAAATCACTTTTTGCGCAATGTTTTCATGTTAAAAATTTTATGTGTTTAATGTAACAGTGAAATGGAAATTTCTCTTGGAAGAAAAAGATAAGCAACAGAATGACAAAGAAAGTGATGACAAAAAGACTATTTCGAGACCAAATTGAAACAAGACAATCACTTAGACAAAAGGTATCTGAGTGTCTCGTATGGTAAAGGAACAGATTAATTAAATAGTTCATTTTGTCTGGGAACTAATTTTGTCTAAATACAAATAAATATTTCATTTGTATAGATTATTAAAATGACTAAAGGAAGTAATCACTCATAAATTTACTAACTTAAGCTGATCTACCTCACTTCCCACTACAGATGGGACAGGAAATATATAAATACACATTGATAATTATTATACGGATTGATGATTGATGTTTTGGGTAGATTTGTTAAAAAAGAAGATACATAAAGAAAATATGCTTAAAAACAAAATTTTATTGTCAAAATCTGTGTTATTGTTAAGAGGAGGAATTTTTTTATCTAAAATTTTTTCCTTTTGGAAATTTTGGTTAAAAATTTTGTCTTGTTTTGCACCAATGCAAGACGTTAGACTTGTATGGGAAATTTGAGCATCTTTATGAAATAAAAACCAAACCAATTTGAAAATTCTTGCAAAAATCAGCTAATTGTCAGATATGAATTAAACTTTCAAGGCAGATGAAGTTTTGAAATCTTTCTTTTTCAGAAAATCTTTGTCAAAATGTTTTTTTGTATAGCTTAATGTTTATATTTGTTAATTTTTATATTTGTTAAAGTCCTCAGAGAATTTAAATCAAATTTTTTTGGTCAATTACAGAAAATCTGCCTTTTATTATAAAATAAAAATGCAATAAAACTAAAACATTTTTTTAATTAGAAAACCTTTTAAGAATAAAATATGTTATGAACACTTAAATAAAAAAATTTTTCAATGAATAATGAATTTGAAAATTTTAATTAAAATAATTTATAAACATTTAACATTTTGTATCAATTGGTAGTTACTAAGTAATATTGTCATTAAATTAAAACTGTATTTACTAATCACAAATGGAAAAAGTTTGTTACCATTCAACGACCCCCAGTATTTTAAAAAGAATTTTGAATTTTTTGTGTGCATATACGTGTCAATTTTTATAAATACAAACATCCATTAAAAATAAAAGATGTACCTAAATAAATTTAAAATTTATTGATTATTATCTAACATTTTCTCAACAAGCATCTTTATAGGTAAGGCCATAAAACCAAAGTACCTAAAATTCCATTAAATTGCTAAGAATATTTTTTTAATTTCTAAGATTACTGGGGTAGTTAAGTAGTTAAAAATATTATATAAAAAAGGCATTCACAAAGTCATGTTTTTCAGTTTAAATCAGCTAATCTACCTCAAATAAAGATTCAGGAAAGTATATTTTATTTTTGAAATATATTTTTTTAAAAAAGAAAATTGTATTGACAGATCTGTCAATATGGACAAATTTATTGATTTTACTGATAAAGACAAAAAATTCAAGTCAATTTAAATTCAGTTTGAAATACACCAAAATATTTTGCTTATTGGGAACATTAAATTTAATTTATTAGCTTGAAATTAAAACTCGAATTAAAACTTGAAAGATTTTTCATTTTTTTAAAAATGCATTTTAAAGTTTGGTCAGGTTCTATAGACTTGGATGGCAACTGGTCTACCACAGAAAGAAATGGCAACCTACTGTGGGAAAAAATCTGCCTCGTCAGTAATGTATCAAAAGATACATGATCACCTAAGTGTGTATCACATGTGGTACATATCTAAGTAATCACTATTTTTGAGAGGTAACTTGTTTTGCACATTTTTCTCATGATGTAGCCTCCTTTTTTAGAAGTACCTATATAATTTAATCACTGCAAAGAAAAATTCATCGATATATTTCAGTTTACATGGCATTTTTTTATGCTTGTTCACCCAATGCAACGGTAAAGGGTTATGGAATGAGATTGCTACAAGCGCATAAAGGAAGGCGGAAGAGGCGCATATTATGAAAATATGCAGGATAGATATCAGTTGAACTCAGACTTGAAAAAGTAAAACTATAGTTTTGGGGAAGCATCCTCTTGGGAGTCTTTTCTTACCCCAGTCTTTTGAACAGGAGTAGAGGTTTATCCCTGATTTCCTGTTTAGGATTAGGTTTCTTGTTCTTTCTAAGGTCCACTTCAACTCTATACTCTTAATGTCTCTAAAAGCCTGAACTTTTAATTTGTCGGAATTTAATTTAAGAACAACAATTTCACAAGTTCACATTCTCACTATTTTTTCTATCCTCACTCCAACCTCTTTTTTAATTCCAAAACCGGCTCCCAAGGCCTTGATTCTTAGATAAGAATATATTTTCTGACTAACAAGAGAGCTGGAAAATAAAAAGGAATTCCACCACCATTATACTTTCCATGGTGCCATAAAGTTTGGTAGAAACCTCACAGCTTCTTCACTTCAACCTGTGTTCAGTACCTTCGAAATCGGCTCCCAGGGCCCTGATTCTTATCAGAGATAAGAATGTGTTTTCTGACCAATAGAGGGGCCAGGAAATTTGTACAACAATTTTGGAGGGAAAAGTCCCCGATCCATCAGAGCTTACCAAAACTCCATGAATTTGGAGAATCTTGCCTATTTCAACAGTGAGATTTCTGCCCACTGTCTGTGAGGTCGACATTAGGGAGCTCCAGAACCTCTACTAAAGCGCTGTCAAAAAGGAACGTCGGTCCACTATTTCAAGACCAATCCAAAAATTTGCATTCCTTCACCACTCCTTCTGACGAGCCCACTGGACTTCTGTTGTCGACCAAAAAAAAAAAAAAAAAAAACTCACAGCTGCAGGCTTCCTTCATTTGCAAACAAATTTCCAAACTCTACAAGAACTGTCAGTGTTTCTATCAGAACTTTAACATCTAATCACTTAAAGAACTCTTTAGGTGCTCAAAGAAATATTTTGAGCAAGCTTTTTTTTTAAGTTAAGAACATTTTCTCTTTTCCCTTTCTTTCTCTACTAATCGTTCTTTTATCCCTTTACCTTTTTTTTTCTTTTTCTGTATATGTTGTAAATAAATACTTTCTTTTGTTGTAAATAAATATTTTCTTCTGTTACTCACCAAGCAGGAGTTTTTTCTTTATTTGTACACACCTAAAAAAGAGAGTTTGTCCGTTCTGATCTTGCCGTTTTACTCACGTTTTTTTCGCAATTTTTTAAACCTCAACCCTTAGATGCGGGAAAGCCAGGACAAATTTCCTAGCATATTATTATTTTTTGTTTTTTTCCTCAATAATAGTAGATAGGTGTGCCTGTTGTCCAGTTCATGTTGTTTCCCTGTTTCCAGTTCCCACTAAAGTTTTTTTTCCTGCTCTTTCACTTTCAGTTGCTCCTTCAGTCCTAGTGGCATTTAGTGCCTTTCTTGGGGTGGTGCTTCTTATTCTGTAACCCCCTATCTTGAGTGGTTCTTGGGCCTTGTACAGAGTAAACATCATAAAAAAAAAAAAAAAAAAATTAGTGAATAGATATCGGTTGACCCCAGACTTGAAGATAGTAAGATTGTAGTGGTTGGAGAAGCATCTTCTTTGGGATGGGGGGGGGTGTCCTGTTCTGCAAAGCAACAGTTCTGGGGAAGAAGCTGTCTGAGTTGAACTTCCTCTTTTAACAGTTAAAAAGTTTAACTAAAGGAATACGAATGGTCAATAAGCCTTCTGGGAATATTTTTCCTCTCACTCGTATATTATGTATGTCAAACATTTCATCCATTATTTCCAATACATGACATTTCAATTCCAAAGGAGGGCTTAGAAGACGAAGTAAATTTTTTTAATGCAAGGGAGGTAATTCAGTGTTTCCTATACAAAAATTGTTCAGAGCGGTAATCCAACAGTAACCGCTTAAGCCTTAAAGTGTAACACAACACTGCACTGGAAAAAAATTATTCCGTCAGAGGGAAAATCGACAGGCAGCATCGACTGCGGGGAGAAATGGTTTTCATAAGTCTCAGTTTAACCCACTATTGAAAGAGTTTGATCGTTAAACACTGTATGTCCCACGTGTTTCGTGCTAGAAACTACTTCATAAAATGATAATAATCAACTTGCAAGAAGGTAGTCAGGCAGACCGTTACAGCGATCCTCATTGCAAATTGGGTAGCTCCACAACTACCAACAAGCAACGAAAAAGTAGATTATTACACCTTGCTATTGTTTTAGCAAAGGAACTGAAGCTATGTACAAATTAATTCTGAATTAAAAAGAACATCTGTTTTTGAACAAGTGAAGTGGATAATTTTACACCGTTTAGTTTTCTTCTGTTCACGAAAACTTGTTTTAAAGAAAGTTACTAACCGACTACACGACTTATGATAAAAAAAGAAATGTTTCAACAATGCATCAATTTTTTTTTTTTTAAGATGAAGCTTTTTTGCTTTTTTTTTTATTCAAACCTGTTTCTCTTTCATCTTTATTTTATTTCTGTTGCTTCAGCTTCAGTGATTTATAAAAATAAAAAGCAACAAATAAGATTATAAAAAGAGAACGATAAACTTGTCTGAATTTTACAAGATAAAAAAGCAGAATAAAGGCCCGTTCGCGCGCGCGCGCACACACAAAAGAAAAGATTAAAAAATGAAAAGGGGATTTATTATTCTATTTTTATTTTAAAATTGGTACATTTCATTTTATAGCAGCAAACTCAAACACATCTTGAAATTCTTTTCTTAATTCACAAATAACTTAATGTATTGTATGTAAGGGGAGTTATGCAATTTTTTTCTTTTAAAAACCCTTTTTAAATGGAGTCAAGGGGCCGTTATATGTATTTGCCTTAACAGAATTTGAATTTCTTTGATTAAAATTTTATGTGTACTTATTTCATCTTATTTCTGCTGCTTGTGATTTTTAAACTCACTGGTTGTCATAATGCAAATCAGAATTATTAATCTCTATGAAGTTAATAATAGTAATACAGACGATAAGAAAAAAATAATGACTGAAACATACTTACTTGCAATTGCCGTTATTTTTCGGAATAATCTGGCTGAAATAGACAGAAGATGTCCTCGCTCTCCAATGCCATTTTTTACCAGGAAGAGTAAAAGATGAACAATCCGGAATGTCTTGTATCAGTTGATCGATCAATTGTTTATGAGACCCGCCACAAAAGGGTTCAATTAAAAGATAAGTACACAGACTCTGTTCCTCTGCCATCTTTCCTTTTAAAACTTAACTGTAAATAAAGCTCAAAATACAAAAGATTTATAATTTCCTAGGTGTCATTTTTACCAAGCGGCAAATATATATTCTTTTGTTTTTCTTTTTTTTGTTTTTTTGGCGCTGATCTTAAGAAACCTCAACGAAAATAAACAAAACCGGTGTGTTTGAAAATTGTTTCCCCGTCCACATGGAAGACGACCACTTCCGCCGGAAGTTATTTTCTCATTTAAAACCAGAAGTTTTACATTATTTAAATTAACTAATATTTTTTTTTTAAGTTTTTATGAGATAGCTCATATTTTTAACATTTTACAAAAAACACATCAGTAATTAAATAAATTAAATTAAAAATCGAGTTAACTTGCTCTTTTTTTTTTTTTTTTTTTTGCTTGACTTCTTTAGTTTAGAGAGACTTTATGTCATGTCTCTTCTTACATTATTTCCTGTCCCTTGTAAATTTTGTCTTTTCGTTATTCTTCTATACTTTTACACAAGCTCGCTAGGTAAATTAAATAAATTGTGGGGAAAATGAAATAAAATTAATAAATAAAATAATAAGGAATAATAAAAGGAAATACAATATCCTATAATGCTAAAAAGGCCAAATTTACTGTCTATAGTACCATTTATTACTGACTCCATTTGGCTACAGTGTTTAAAATCGTTGACTATCATCATAGTTCTTTTGTGTGATTTGAGAGTTCATACAGGGTTGTTGTGTTTCTTCTGGTTGACAGAAATTAATTCATTGCATTCATCTTTTCTTCTTTCTCTTCTGGAGTTGTAAATCAGGTCAAACTCACAGCCGATGAATCGCCAACCCTTGCGTCTCAAACCGTTACCTCAAATCCAGTTCCTCTCCACTGTGGCATCTTTAGTCTCGAACATGGTTTTCTTCTTTTTATTGGGGCTGACACATCTGTTTCCTGTTTTGATTTTTGGCGGGATGTGTTGTCATTGGCTGATGTTTTTGTTTTTTTATGATGTTCACTGACCCACATAAACTAAGTCTGACTTCATGTCCATTGCCAAGAAGGAAGGAAAGGAAAGAAAATATATAGAAGAGAGGGAGAGAGAGTTTTCTTTGTCACTCACTTAGTAAAGAGGAGAGTGTATTTTTTTGTATCCTACTACACTAGTAATAAAAAAAACAGAAATATGATTACTCCACTTGGGTTCATCAAACACCCATTAGGAGATGCTGTTTAAGTCTATAAAAAAAAACAAATATTTCTTGTCTATCTCTTTCTGCCTCTTGTTCGAAACTGTAGCAAGCCATACAACAGGCATGTTCATTTCCCTGGTCCACTAATGACTGAACTTTTTCCGCTTTCCAACACTAAGTGTTCAAACATGGCTTGCAGCTCCACTCATGAAGTAAGTATTAGGTTGGTACAAAAATAATGATGTAATAATGTCGTTTTTTGACGTTAAAAATATGTCAAAAAACGACATTATTACGTCATTATTTTTGCACCAACCTAATAATTTGGTCTTTTCAAATCAGTCTGAAGTTGAGTTGAGCTTAACCATTTCAACCATTATTATCCTCACTTATCCTAACTTACTCCTGTACCAGAAAAGAGAAGAAACATACCCAAAAGACATTGTGGACTTTGTTTCTCTACATCACTACAATTACTATAAAGAAAAAAAGAATAAATGGTCCATAGTAGAAAACCAAGATTTTGATGCTTCTTTCTAGGTGTGTATGTATGAACACGCACTCACCTACAAGACACCAATACACAGCTTTTAAATTCCATACACTGTTTTTCTTCATCGCACTTACCTTCAATATATACTGTGAGTGACAGATTTTCCAAGCCCTCTTTCTTTATATGTGACCTAGAAATTTCAACTGACTCTTTCTGATGTTAAAAAATGTTACCCTTGGGAGTTTTTGACATGTTTGTTTAAATTTTGACCATTGTATAGTATCAAAGCTTTTTTAGCAGACATTTCCACTTAGATTTAAACTTTTCAGGTCAGTTTTTAATGTTAATGTTCTTGCATCGCCTAAAATGCTATCAACAACTACTATTGTATTCCTCTGTCCCTTTCTTTCTTTCTTTCTCTTTTCTCCCTTTTTTTCGGTCCTGTATTCAGGTAGATTTTTTTTCTCTCCTATCCTTTCTATTATTCTATCATCTTCTTTTTTCTTTCTTTCTTTTTCACCCTTTTTTTCTTCCTTCTCTTTGAAATGTTTGATGAGTTATTTTATTTTTAAATTTTCTTAACTCTTATATTTCTCTTCCTTTTTCCTCCATTTTTTAACTTCTGTTATTTTCTTACCCACTTATTTTTGCTTTTACTGGCTTTCTTCTTCTTCTTATTATTATTTTTTCCTTTCCTTTTACTTTTACAGAAATGCTTTCATGTTTTTCCTTTTCCTTTTATGATGTTTCTCCTTATGGTTTGCCCAAAAACAATTTCAATAATGAGAAAAAGAAAGATGTTTCATAGGCAGCATTTTTAAATAGAATCAGTGATAACCATCTTTGTTCCTCACCTGTCAAGATGCTACTGCATTGAAACAAAAATGTATCTTTATCATGACTGTTTGTCCTGCCCGTATGTAACAATTTATAATATTAGGTTAGTGCAAAAATAATGACTTAATAATGTCGTTTTTTGACGTTAAAAAATATGTCAAAAAACAACATTATTACGTCATTATTTTTGCACCAACCTAATACATATACACACACACACACATACACACACATACATATATATATATATATATATATATATATATATATACATACACACACACAGATGTACACATATATATATATATACACACCAGATGTACACATATATATGCATATATACATATGTATACATATATATATACATAAATAGGTATACATATATATATGTATACATATATATGTATACAGATACATATATATGCATACATATACAAATATATGTTTACATAAACATATATACAAATCTACGTATACATATACACATATGTATACGTATACATATATATGTATTCATATATATGTATACATATACATATATACATGTATAAATATATATATATATACATACATACATATATAAATATATATATATATGTATACATATATATATATGTATATATATATATATGTATACATATATGTATCAAATATGTGATGCAGTTCAATTTACATTACAATGAATCATTCATACAAAAAGTAGATTAGGAAAGTTAATGATATAAAATGGCGAAATCCCTTTGCAAACAAAATTTTAAAGTTGCTTTAACCTACGAACCACTCAATGAATGTTATGATCCTTGGTTTTAATAACCACAAGCTGTATAAGGGCTTTTTTAAATCTGCAAGTACTTTCAACTGTATATTCAATCATCCTCAGGCTTAGAAATTATTTTGTTTTTAATAAAATCCAGATAGCATCAGAGACGAAAAATTAAATGCGAATCGAAACATGTTTTTTAAGAAATGTGTTATTGTTAACGGATAAAAACTTATTATTTTTATTTTTGTGTTGACGTATTCCACCATTTTCATTTAATTTCTTGATACAGTTGTGTATGTTTGCTTGGGAGAGTAATAATTCTGCTAGGAAAGGTGATATAGAGGAAAAAGCCTGGGCGTAGATTAATATTTAGATAATATTCAATGGCAGCAGTCTCAAGGATTTTCCTTCTGATTGAGTTTTTTTCTTTTTTTATGAGTGTAGCATTTTTAAAATCAAAATTGTGATTGAATTTATTTCTGTATATTATTATGGATATACTCAGATTCTCAAACACTAGTAGCAATATTTCTGAAGCAGGCATTTATAAAATAAACTGCCAAAACTACTCCTTCCAATATATTGGAGAAACAATCAGAAATTAAAAAAAAAACGCATCTATGAACACAAAAGAGAGCTCACAAAAAACAACTTAACTAATGCGCTAGTCATACATAGAAATAAATTGCCATATATAATAGACTGTTGGTGTGATTTCTGGTGACTGAGCAGACCCACCCTGGACAAACATATCTGATTGCACTGGGCACATGGCCAGGTTGGCATCTCATGGCAATTCAGGGATCCCTTCCAAATCCCTCCCTTCAATTCTGCATATGTTTATGATGCCTCATGGGAGATTTTGACACCATCAGCAATACAATCTCTCCAAGAAACCCGGTCCTCAGCTAGAGTCTCTCAGTTATCCAAACCAATATTGCACTTGTATAGTAATTCTTTAAGGCAATCTTTGTAACAAAGTTTCAGCTTGTGCTGTGGTCTTTTTCCCATTTCTAATTCTACATACATTGTTTTGGAATTCTGTTATCCGCCATATGAACAACATGGCCCGTTCATTGTAATCTGTGCTTGTGTATAACTGCTTCCACAGAGAGTGAATTGGCCCTTTGTAGAATAACAGTACAAGGGGTGTAAGATATCCAGTGGATTTCAAGCACAGACCGAAGGCAGCATGGATGAAAACATTCCGGTATCTTCAGATGTCTGCAATAGACAACCCATGTCTCATATGAATATAGTGGAGATGACATAATGTAGGCATTATATATTTAAATTTTTGTTTGCTTTTTTATGCCCTTCTGACTGCAGACACAGAACTTGAGTGCTGCAAATGCATCAGAGACCTTCTGAATCCGTAACACTCTCACATCGTCAAGAGAGCAGTGGTAGTTGAGGCTGCTACCAAGGTATACAAATTTGTCTACTACCCCAAGTGGACTACCATCAACATAAATTAATGGCTCTCTATACTGAATTCTTTGGACAGGTTGATACATCATCACTGTCTTGGCAAGGCTGATGGACAGTCCAAAAGCCTTACATGGCCCTGATCGTCGATCCATGAACTCCTGTGTATGCTGAATTGTGTATGTGACCAAGTCACAGTCATCGGTATAGAGAAGGTTGTGCACTAAACTCAAAATGTCTTTTGTCCTATGCAAACCTATGTATGTTGAAAAGCTTGCCAGTTGACCTGTACCTTATCATGGTACCATCATGGCAGTCCCCAAACGCATCAAGCTGTACAATTGCAGAGTAGATAGAAAATAATGTAGGAGCCAGAAGATCTCCCTGATTTCCATTTTCAACTTTGATAGGCCCTGTAAGCATACCACCAAAACTGACACAGGATTCTATACTGATATGTCCCAGAAAGGGATATATTTGAACAAAGTAGCTAAGTGGTTTTGGTTACTATAAACAAGTAGAATACTTTAGCAGTAATCGACTGGTATGCGTCGTAGTCGCAGGTAAGAAGTGTAGATTAATGGCATAGTCCACTGGGTGTCGTTATAGACTTAGCTCTCAAACTAAGGCTCTTGACTCTCCTACACGTATGTCGATATTTATGACAGACACAAGCCTATCACATTCCAGTGAGGGGCAACACAGGTATATGCATATTCCATTATATCACATACCATCATGGAAGGACCTCAGAATCTTGAGAAAGTGGGGGAAATAGCCCAATTTCAAGAGGATTTTCCAGAGACCAGCACAATTAACAGTGTCAAAAGCCTTCCTCAGGTCTACAAATATTTGATAAAGGTCCATTTGATGTTCCCAGCTGAGAATTGAACCTGGACTGTTATGATACAATGTAAGCATGATACCATTGTGCCAGTGGACCTTGATGACGAAGAGAAAACTAACTAGATACAATACTGTGCAGCTAATGCCATTTCTTGTACCTAAGCATGACCACAGATGTTCAATGGGTTTCAGGTCAGGGGATTGAGGAGGCTACTTCATTATCCTCACTTCTTTCTTTTCAAACCAACCCTTCAAAACTCTGGATGTGCAGCATGGTGCATTGTCTTGTTGGAAGATTACTCCATATGATATGTTATTATCAAAAATTTTCTCTAATGAAGGTTGGTAACATTGGTCTAACATGCTTTTGTAAGTTTTGGAATTCATTTTACTCTCACATATAATATTCCTGTCCCGGAAGATGACATCCATCTCCAGTCCATTACTCTCACACCTCCAAATTTTACAGTTGGAGCAATACATTGAGTATCATATGCTTCCCAACTCTTTGACAAACATAAGCTACTCCAGGGGTTCCAAAAATATGATAAAAATAGGGATAATTTTCTGTTTAATAAAAATACAGTATTAATAGGCATAATAAAATCAATTATGCTCAATAAATTAGTTTCAACTAATAAAGGGTTTTACTTCGAAGTTGCTTTCATCAGACGAAGCAACTTTGGCTGAATCCTGAGCTGTCCAATTTTCATGCTCTTTTGCAAAAGAAACCTCTTTTTCTTTTTAACCTCAGACAGCACTTTTTTTTCTAGCTTTACACTTTTGAGACCAGCTTCTACTAACCTTCTTCTCAAGCTGATATCGCTTTGTTGCTTCTTGAAATTCAGCAGTCATGTTAGAAGAGTTTTTTTTTTCTATCACCTAGAGATACCATCTTTAGCAGTCTGTCTTCCCTTCAATTTGTACATCTTTCCCGGCCTTGACCATCATAGTTTTGGAGAGAATTGCTTTTGTTATATCTTTTAATAGTTGTTTGTACACCATTTCTTGAGCATTTCACTTTTCTTGCAATTTTGACTTGGGATAAACCTTTCAACAATGCAATAATTTCATCCCTTTTAGTTTCAGGAATATTTTTCTTCAGACACATCTCCAATAATGAAGAAGCACTTATAAACTGATACTAAACTTGTTACTAAAAAATTAGAGAAGATTTAACACTATAGATTAAATTTCAAAATCCATGATTTTGCCACTTATGTTAATTAAGTAAAAATGAACACAAATCATTATTGGTACCCATAAATGCCAGTGAAACATCAATTCAAGAATGCTTATTATAGTGTTTTCAACTAAAAATATGTAGACGATTCAATCATATTTCTAACTTTTCTACACCTGTCTCATAATTTTGTTCATAGGTCTATGTGTGTGTGTGTGTATATATATATATATATATTTAGTAGACTCAGCAATTTTCAATCTGCTTGTCTGAATCATCTTCAAGTGAGAGCAAGATGTAAACGGTCAGCCAATCTAACAGTGATTTCATCTCACAATCCTCACACTTGCTCCATATGTGGCCTCCTTTGTAAATCACTAGCAGATCTTAAATGCCACTTAAGATTATCGCACAAACTTTCTTAACTGAATCAATAAGCTGTCAGATCCTCATACGTTGAAACCGACAGGAGAGTCCATTATTATTATTACCATGTATACATACACACACTGGCCGATAAGAATTGAGAAAATCTGGAGTTGGATAAAATATAATGTTAAATGTTAGAGTTTGTCTAGTTATCACTGGTCTGTGCTTTTTTTCATTACACATACTATATTTGCTTGGGTATAAGACTTCATGTATAGTGCAACCCCTGTATTTCTTAGCAAGGATTTTAACCCTCCAGAAAAAATTTACCTGTATATAGTGCAACCAGTCACTAAAAATGCATTTTTAACTTCTTCAAAAAAAAAATTACCTGCATATCGTGTGACCCCCTCCTTGTCTTTGCTGGAAAAAAAAAAAAAAAAACTGATCCTAAAAACTTGCACTCTACTTGGATATATATGGTACAATGCTCCACCAATAATAATAGTCTACATTTAAGTGACTGAACTCTTTCTCTGCCTGTGGCAAAATGCTGCACATTTTCATGGGCTGTTGCATCGTCACAATGGGTCCAGGCTTGCTGGGAGATGGGTGATTATATTGAGTCACCATCTTTAAAATGTTTGTCAGTTGCCAACTGATTTGAAATTTGAAAAATGGTAAATAATAAGGATTTCCTTATAATTGGTTCACATCTATATAACAAATGTGCATGTCAGTGTGTAACACCTTTTCAACTTTACTCCTTGATGCAATACCCCAGCATAACATACCATCTTGGAATCAGGCCAACTCCATGAGCAAATTAATAACATTCTGGGCTGGATCTGAACCTGCAATACTGGATTCTCAAGTTTTCATTACTGTAATTGTTTTTGAATTCTACTGATAAAAACAAAGGGACACAATTCTCTAACTTCCAATAACTCATTTTCAAATGAAAAAATTACTGTTCTCAAATTACAATGTTTCAAAATAAAATTGTTCATGTTTTCAACTTTATTCCTAGACACCATAGCCCAACATATCATACCATTTTGGAATCGGGCTGACTCTGTGAGAAAATTAAGAACATTCCAGGTTGGATCTTGACCTGCAAACCTGAAAGTTGTGATTTCCAAGTTTTCATTACTGCAATTGTTTTTGGCCATATTTTTTTTTTTTTTTTTTTTTTTTTACACGATTTTTTTTTTGTGACAAATTTTTTTGTATGATACTTTTTTAATCGAAATTGTGAAATCTAGCGAAAGTCACCCATGAATTAAAAATAACTGTTTGTACAGAAAATAAGGACATATATACATGAAATTATCTTTAAATTTTTTTTTATATCTTTTACCACTAGGGTGGGTGTTTATATATCTATATTTATTATGTAGATTTTTCCCATGCTAGCAGTTTGCTGTTTCAAGCCCAGTTAGTACTTAGGTGTTTGTTTGATGGATGTTTTCTATGGCTTATCAATCTTTTGCAGGTTATTTAAAGCCAGAAAATATTTTTAGAGTGTAACAGTTTTTTGGAGATAATGATTCATTGATGCAAATACTTATTAATGCATAGCATTCAAAAGTTTACCAAAACCTTAGAGGAATCAAATAAAATAAATACTTTTAAGTTGACAAATAAGTTTATATTTTAAATTTTAACTGTATTTATTAACTAGTATGGAATTTAAAAAGGGTTGTAGCATGTGCATAATATATATATATATATATATATATATATATATATAATAATTCAGCAAATCTAGAAGAAACCTCAGTAGAATGCAGAAAATTACTGTATGGCTGTTTTGTCCTATATTTGGGACTCATCAGCAGTGCACATCCACTACCAAGCATTGAACTCAGACCATTATGATGATACGACGCGTCATACCAACTGGCCTTAGTGATGAAGAGGTAACAATTTAGACTTGATATAGCGTCACTCTTCACAAATTCTTTGGTGTAACACATCTGAGTTTCCCTTACCCATAGGACTGTGCCCCCACAAGCCACAACTACATTATATATATATATACACACACACAATTAAAGAAAAGCATACTTAAACTTTGGGTTTCTACTATAGACCAGTTATTCTTTTATGGTGACGATAAGGAAACAAAGTTCTGAATATCTCTTGGATTTATCTGTTTTCTTTTTGATTCAGGAGTTAAGTAAATATAAGCATCATATTAATGGTCATGCTCAAGTCAGCTTTGTGCAGAGTTGGAACAACCAAAGAAAAAGCCTGACTTCCTTCGTAGGTAGAGGTTTTGGAAGCCATGTGTAAACACCATGTGTTGGAAAGTGGGAAAGAGATTTCAAACATGCCCCAGTGTGACTGTACACTATCCATGTACTGCTATATCTTGGAGCAAGGGAGAGACAGAGAGTGAGACAGGAAAATATTTGTCTTTTTCTAAACTTAACAAGTGCCACCTAAAGGCATTTGACAAATCCAAATGAGGTAATCACTTTTTCAGTTCCTTTACGTAGCATCATGGGAAAATGTATTTCTTTTACTTTTTTTTTATTATTCATTATTATTTCATTTATTGATTTTATTTGATTCTATTTTTCTTCACACTAGTTTACAAAAATTTATACCAAGTTAAAGAAGCAAAATGTGTGTTAAAAATTTTATTCTTATCAATAAGATATAAGAATTTATTAAAAATTAATATAAAAATATTTTATTTGAAAAATCATTTTCGATAGAAAATTTGCAGATGAAAAATCAAAATGAAGTAAAAATCAGAAAGTGGCAATGTTTAACATTATATAAAAATGAAGAAAGGACCTGTTAAGAGGATTTTAACATCTATTATTCTTGAACAAAGAACCTTCTGTTAGAAAAGCCAGATGGCCAACCATAAAGTGATTTTCAATTTTGGCCTGGATTTCTAGGTTTCCAAAATTACATTGAAATTAAAACAACTGGTTGTCATAAACACTCTTCAGGATTAGATAAAATCTTTTACAGTTTTCTTGACAATGTGGACGTCTTAACTAATAGATGATCATGGCCAACTATATCAACAAATACAATGAATATGTCTCTAAACAAGCAAACCTTAGTGACTATAAACCTGCAGACATTTTGCAGCCACATTAGTCATGTCATGCCAACCTCTTTGGTGTTATGGTGTTGGACCAGAGGTGTTAGTTATACTGAATCTTACTAGTTTAATTTGACTTAAAAATCTTATAAGTATTTCTTGGGTTTAAATGAATATTTTTAAACTGGACTTTTTTCTATCAGACACCAATTTGATTAATCACACTCCCATATTTTTTTCCTAATAAGCTGAAGAAAGAAAAGATGAATTATTTTTTTTTTTAAATCATGAATTCACCTGATGTGGACTGAGGGGTAGGTAAGTGACACTTGGAACATTGTCACCGATTCTTCTCTCATGACAAACTATTGAACTAGATCATTTTCTTTAATCTGTTTCACTTCTGTGACTGACTGCCTTCTCTCTCCTTCTGTCAGTATGTCTATCTTGACAGATAGCTTGTGATTGGTCTAACCTGGAATACTGCCTAACTATATGAGTCCAAGAGTGGAATTCCTTATCTTCTGGTCAAGTGTCACTTGATCCCAATAGTTTTAAGTACTTAATTTTTCTCTATTTGTAGATTAGTTTCTTTGAAGCTCTCATGCCTTGATTTTTCTGTTGGTTGTCATAAACACCCTTCAGTTCAGGATTAAATAAAATCTTTTACAGTATCCTTGACAATGTGGATGTCTTAACTAATAGATGATCATGGACAACTATATCAATGTTTTGACAGTGGGTAGTTTCTTTGAAGTTCTCACATCTTGATTTTACTACTAGTTGTCACTTCAAGTTCAGATAAAATCACTTAGTTCTCTTGATTATTTTGAGGTCCTAATCAAGAACCAACTATACCTGGGCATCTTGGAAACAGAGATGACTTCAATCACAGAAAAGAGAGGATATAAAAATAAATTTAAAGTAAAACAAAACAAAAATTGAAAAATGCGATAAATACAAGTTTAATAATTTCCAAGGCACGTAATAAACAATTGTGATCAATCTCATTTTAATAAGACAATGTCTCGGACAGATTCAATAAAGATAAATGTCAGTCATAAGTATCCAAGATAAGGGGAAAGATTATAGAATTAATTATTCTATAGCAGTATTCCTTCTTAAGAAAGATTTTTTTTTTTTTTTGACAAAGTGGATGGTATATTTAGAAGTAAATATCATTCAGAACATCAACAGCAGTCAAGTCTGAAAAAAGAAAAAAAAAATGTTATTATTGTGAATAACTTTATGATTGTCAGTAAAATCAAATTCATGATTGTCAGTAAAGTCACAAATAGATTTTATAGAATACCAACAAATTCTTAGGTCATTTAATTTTTAAATTTCAATTTAATTATATTTGATTCTGACAGTAGCTGGGCATACACCTGCTAGCAGACTTGCACACCAATAGTGTAGTGACACTGGCAAATTAATATGCCTAATTTGCGTAAGTAATACAAGAACCACTAGAGGTATAAAACCTATACGTTTCAGGGAGATGTAGTGACACCGGCAAATTAATATGCCTAATTTGTATAAGTACAAGAGAAAGCCTATATAACTCGTCACTGAGAATAACGTGGGAGGAAGACAAGCTTGGCGATTGACTAGTGCTAAACTTCAACTTCACATCAAGGATGCCAACGATAGGATCCCATTTGTCTTTAGAAGATTCAGATTTCGTGGATGCATGGATTCACTGTTTTTCTGCTAGTGCGAGAAGTAAAAAGCTGAAAGACAACAAGGAGGAGGGAGGCGAAAATGAAATTATGGATTTATTTTTGGTTACAGCTGGATGTGAGGCGATAATGAAAGTCTCCACCATGGAATATCCCACAAACTTGGAAGACCTGACTTTTGAAAAAATAAGTCAGATTATAAGGAGAACTATGAGACCCAAGAAAAGGCTGGTAGTGGCAGAAAGAACAAAGTTCATGTCGATGAAACAAGAAATTGACGAACCAGTTATAAAATATTAGGTTGGTGCAAAAATAATGACGTGACAATGTTGTTTTTTGACGTTAAAAAATACGTCAAAAAACGACATTATTGTCATTATTTTTGCACCAACCTAATATATACACTGTCTACGAAATGCGAGTAGATATTGCGAATTTGAAAAACTCTGACAAGACGAACAGACTATTGAAGAGGACTTGATTCAATTAAGGTTAATTGAAGGTATGTGCAATGCATCACACCAATATAAAATAATGGAACAACTACAAATAGGAAATATGTCTTTAAATTCATGCATTGACTTTATTCAGCAACAAGAATTAATACAGAAATACAACCATCAAAAAAGTCAACCCATCGAACAAATATTCGCTATGTACATGTTAAAAGAAGATAAGAAAATGTTTGAATTGTGGATGTGAACATGAAATAAAAAGGGAAAAATGCCCAGCATTTGGAAAAACCTGTACAAATTGCTTAAAAAAGAACCACTTTCAAGCAGTATGCAAATTCAAAAAGAAAAACATTGAAAGAGTTGACGAAAACGAAACCAATATGGAAGTCTTCACATTAAAAAATAAGAATATAGAAAAAATTGAACAAAAGAAAAAAGACATTATACTAAAGGTTAAAATCAACAACTGCAATTTAGATATGCAAATTGATACTCGGAGTGAAGTAACGCTGATACCAAAAAATTTTTGGTAACACATTGGAAAGCCACATTTATGAAAGAGCAGTTTACAACTCCACCAATTTGATAGGTCGGTCATGAAAACCTTAGGATACTTTGAAGGGTCCTTGGAGTTAAAAGATAAATTTGAAGTAATACCTATAATTGTCACAAGTTGTAAAAAGAACCACAGACTTCTTGGAAACGATGTGCTTAACATAAATTTTACCAAATTAATTAATGAGATGAAAATGGAAAAAGCCGGAAAGTTAAAAAACTATAAAGCAAATTTAAAATTAAAAGAAAATGTCTCCCCCTCTTATTATGAGGCACGAAAATTACCAGTACATTTGTTGCCATTAGTAGTAACTACAAAAATTAATAGAACATGACCTTCTTGAACATGTTCCCCCTGGGGGTAGCAAGTGGGCATCACCCATTGTAGTTTTGAGGAAGACAGATGGTGATTTACGTATTTGTGGAGATTACAAAATAGGCGTAAATCACAAAGTTTGTTCGGATTCATATCCCATACTGAATGTTGAAGTTGCATTACATGCACTGGCAGGAATGAGTGTTTTTACAAAAATAGATTTAAAAACGACATACCACCAAATACCAATAGACGATAAGTAACCACGATAAATACGCCAATAAGGTTATTAAGATGGAAAAGGATGCCATATGGAATAAAAACTGCAAGTGCCATATTTCAAAGGGCCATCAAACAGGTTTTAGAAAATATGAAAAATATGATTTGTTACCAAGATGATATATGCAGAGGATCTACTAATAAAAATGAATTAAAAAAGAAAACTGACATAATCTTGAGTAGATTAAGAAATGCTGGAATGACAAACGAGAAAAAATGTGTAAGCATTTGTAGTAAAATATCTTTTTTAGGTTATTCCATTTCAAAAGAAGGTATATCACCAGACCAGGCCTTGATAGAAAAAATACTAAAAGTAGCTACACCTACAAATAAAAAAGAAATGGAGTCTTTTTTGGGATTGGTGAATTTTTACAGGTGATATTTACCAAAATACATGGACTTGACTGAACCGTTTGCAAATTTAAGAAAAAAGAATGTTGAATTTATTTGGTCAGAGGAACAACAAAAAGCTTTTGATAGATTAAAAGTAATTATGGCAAAGAAACCAGTAGTGAAAATGTTTGATCCAAAAAAGGACATTACCTTAACCACAGATGCAAGCAAACATTCAATATCGGGAATATTATCACAAGAAGGACATCTGATAATGTATTTATCAAGAAGACTAACGAACACCGAATTTAATTATTCAAATATAGAGAAAGAAGCGTTGGCTATTGTGTGGACAACTACTAGAGCCTGACAATTTTTAATTGGGGAAAAAATTTCTCTTAAGAAGTGATCATAGATCATTAGAGTTTATATTTAACCCAAGGAAAGAATTACCCAAAGTCACACCATCGAAGATACTAAGATGGGCAATAAGATTAATGGCTTTGATATAGAATATGTCAAAGGAAATTCAATTCCACTTGTAGATGCACTATCAAGATTGTGATTTTACAAGGAGTCAAAAGCCAGAAACACAAAGAAAATTGGTAATAAAAAGTGTACATGATGATATACACTGTGGAGTAGCGGCCACACAAAAAAGGATAAAATTAGAAGCATGGTGGCCGGGATATTCAAGAGATGTCGAAGAATATATAAAAAAGGTGCAAAAAAATGTAAAGAATTAAGAAACTTTACACAGACTACTTTACATTCGTGGCCCAGAGAAGTGGAGCCATGGAGTCGGGATTATGCGTATATTACTGGAGTGGGACTCTTATTAATTCTAGTAGACTCTTTTTCAGGATGGCCTGAAATAATCTGAGTGCCAGACAAGAAAAGTTCTACAATAAAACAGATTCTAAGGGTCATATTTTCCAGAAACGGCATACCAAAACCCTGGTATCTGACAACGCACCAGAATTTTGTGATGAAGATCTTAATTTATGGTTAGAAAAAATAGGATGTAAACCATATAAGACACCCCATATCACCCTCAGTCGAACGGGTTAGTGGAAAGAATGGTGCAGACTGTAAAAACGGGACTAAAAGCATGTTCTCAGCAAAAAGAAAAAGTAGAAGTTTTTCTTTTTGCTTTTAAGCTATCGCACAATACTGGAAAACTAGAAAGCCCATCAGCTTTAATGGGAAGACAAATTAGAGCTCTGCTAACGATGTTGTATTACACAAATGAAAAAATGTGGTACAAAAAGAACAAAGAAGCAAATCCGGAAAGGGCAGAATTTATCATGCAAAAATGCCACAGTACAGCTATAATAAATAGAGAAAACGGCAACAATGTATTAGCCCATGCAGATCAAATAAGGACCCAGGGTGAATATGAAGAGCAAAATGATGAAGAAATGTCTACAATTCTGTCTGTTAATGATTTATTAGAACAACCGTTACAGAATGAAACATCAGAAGACGAAATAATGCAGGATCAAGTGGGTCAGAATGAGTTTGAAAGTTCGGACGAAGATCAAATAATGCAAGAAAATGCCTATGATTACAGCTTAGCGCGGGACAGATCTAGGTCTCCCAGAAAAAGAAATATGGGAGAGAGAGAGAAGTAGAGCAAAGTAATGAAACTATCACAAGAAGAAATACAAGAACCACTAGAGGTATAAAACCTATACGTTTCAGGGAGATGTAGTGACACTGGCAAATTATTATGCCTAATTTGCATACGTGCAAGAGAAAGCCTATATAACTTGTCCCTGAGAATAACGTGGGGGAGGAAGACAAGCTTGGCGATTGACTAGTATTAAACTTTGACTTCACATCAAATAGCTAAACATATCACCCCCTGTTCCCCAGTGAGAGAGAGAACCCAGAACATATTACTGGCTGACTCTTTTACAGTTGAGAGGATTTGCTGCCAAATTTGCCTCTGTCTTTGGATGAGGTATGATAAAAAAAAAAAAAATATGCTTGAGGGCCTAGAGGTAATATCAGTCGTTCTTCCATTAACATAAAAGCTTAATGCTTAGTACGGTGTCTCTCTGGTTCAATTCAAGGGGATCAACAGAAGCTTGAGAAGAAAAACAAAAAACTGCATGCAGGAATAATGCCAATGTGACAAGTGGATTTTTGTCTGTAACCTACCGTGTGGGTTTCAAACTCATACAATAACAATTAACCTTGTTGGCTCTTTTCAGTCCAGTTGATTTTGTTCAGTGGTATATCAACCTTTATGGGTTATTTAATGCTAAAGTCTAAATATTTTGAATGTAATTTTATGGCTTCAGCTACAGAGATTTTGTACATAATTTTATAATTTTCCAGTAAAGCCATTTTTTTTTTTAGTTATATATAGTTTGTACATCATAAAATGTATTGTTGGTAATTTTACTATAAAAATGTATTTTTATATTTTTTAGTGTTGCATTGATTGTCATTTTGCTATAAAAATGTATTGTTGCTCATTTTATTATGAAAATATACTGATTTTGTTTAAGGGTTCACTATTTGCCCATAGCTGGGACCCTAACAGGTACTACACCCTGTGTCAGGGTGGACCTGAGAATAACAGCAATAAAGAGGTGGTTCCAGGCTACTACTCAAAACCTCCAATCAGAGGCCTCGTTGCCGGATGTAGTTTTCAGTCCAGGTTATTTGCTGCAAATATTAGCCATGTGTTTTTAAATGAAGCAACTGTTAAAATAAACTGAAGTCATGGTTTATGGGGAACTTCTGCATTAAGCAGCACCTCTTCATTTCTCTAAAGGGAAAGTCTAAGGCCATGGCATCTGCAATAAAATCTCATAGAAATAAGTAATTTCTGAACATACCTATCATTTTTAGCGTATCCTTGATCAGTCAAGAGACAAAAACAAATGACCAATTCTTGGTTTCTACACCCCTCCTTTAATTTGAGTGCAGTTTTCTCTTCGGAGAAACTCTTTTGACAAAACTCAAGTGGCAATTTCACTATTCAATGTACCAATCAGCAATGAAATGTTTACCGCCGACTTTAAATCATTAATACCCACTATGAATGGTCAGAATAAGATTGAATTGTTTAACAGCATATAAACAGAAAATATGATATGTTATTCTGCTTTCACAACTGAATACATGGTAGATAATACTCAGCTTTTGTAAATATATATGCTTGTGTGGGGATAATTACTGAAGGCAGTGATATGTTTTTTTTGTGTAGTTTTGTTGAAGTTATATTTTGGAATACAGTTTGATTAGAATAAGACAAGATTTAAGTTGAAATGGCAACAATAAATTTATATATTCAATGAGGATCTTTATTAAAAATAATAAAATTAAAATAAAATTTATAAATTCATATATTCAACAGCAATCATTATAAAAAACTATGAGATAAAAATAAGTAAAAAATAAAATTTATATTTAAAATTTAAAAATTTACATATTCAATTATATTTATAAAAGATAAAAAAAGAGAAAATAAACATCTAGTATTATTTATAGATTTCTAAAAAATTTGTACAACAAATTTTTGTGTGGATGCTTGTTTGTTAATGTAATTGAATAATATATATATATATATATATATATATATATATATATATATATATATATATATATGCGTATACAGAATAACTGATTGATTCATTTTCTATGTCTTATCAACCTTTACAGGTTATTTAAAGCCCAGAAAATATTTTTTAGATTGTAAGAATTTTTTTTTTTTTGAGATAATGATTTAGCGACACAAATCTTACTAATTAACCTATGTCTGAGAGGAGTAGAGGTGGATTCATGTCTAATCAGAATTTGATAAATAAGAAATTATAATGTGGATGTAAAATGGGGTATCAATTCCATATTACAATCAATATATAAACTAATCCCTAACTTTTGTAGCCATAGTAGTTTCTATACATTTATATTCTAGAGAATGTAAATAAATCTAAAAAACATGCCCGTGTAGCTAATCAGTATTTCATTGACTGACTGATTTATTTTGTATGGCTTATGAAACTTTTGCCAGTTACTTTAAAACCTGAAAATATATTTTTTAGATTGTAAGAATTTTTTTTTGAGATAATAATGATTTCATGAAGCAAGTCTTACTAATTAATCCATAGCTAAGAGGAGAAAAGGTGCATTCATACCTCTCCCAAAGGGATTTGTGTATAGGTGAATATAATGAACCCAAAAAGAATTGGAACTGTCCTCTGATTAACAATTCCGAGCCATTATCCATTACACTACTTGATAAAAAAAATAAAATTTATAAATTCATTTTATATTTTAAAATTTTTATTTATAAATTTTTAAAATTTTATAAATTTATCTATTCAATGACAATATTTATTTGAAAATAAAATTTGAAAAAAATTAATTAAAAAAATATTTGAAAGAAATTAAAAAGATATTTGAAAGAAATTAAAAAAATATTTGAAAGAAATTAAAAAAATATTTGAAAAACATTAAAAAAATATTTGAAAAACATTAAAAAAATATTTGATTAATTAAAAAATATTTGAAAGAAATTAATTAAAAAAATATTTGAAAAAGTTAATTAAAAAAATATTTGAAAAAAATTAATTAAAAAAATATTTGAAAAAAATTAATTAAAAAAATATTTGAAAGAAATTAATTAAAAAATATTTGAAAAGAATTATTTGAAAAAAATTAATTAAAAAAATATTTGAAAAATTAATTAAAAAATTTAAATAAAAAAATATTTGGAAAAATTAAACAAAAAATAT
Source organism: Acanthosepion lycidas (assembly GCA_963932145.1). Classification (NCBI taxonomy): domain Eukaryota; kingdom Metazoa; phylum Mollusca; class Cephalopoda; order Sepiida; family Sepiidae; genus Acanthosepion; species Acanthosepion lycidas. The sequence continues at coordinate 37,009,286 of OZ010613.1, forward strand.
TTGAAAAAATTAAATAAAAAATATTTAAAAAATAAAAAAAAACATAAAAAATAAAAATTCAATATTAATTACAGATTTTTTTATGGATGGTTGTTTTGTTATTGTAATTAAATAATCTATATACAGGGTGCGATGGATAAATTGTCTAAATTACACAAAAATTAAAATAACACTTATACTTCATTTTAACAGATATATTTACCAAAATTACACAAAATATCTCTAAATACTAAAGAGTAAATCTATTCAATAAAATTGCCATTGGCTTCAACCACAGCCTCCAGACAACTTCAGAATCTCCTGCAACTCTTCTGGACATTCTCTTTGTTTAAGTTGGTTAAAGCTGGCATAATCCTTGCCTTCGGTTCTTCTTTGGTGTTACAAGGAGTTTTTTTGATCTCTCGCTCAACTGCACCCCACACATAATAATCAAGGGGGTTGCAGTCTGGGGAGTTAGGTAGCTAGATGTAAAGATGTGATGTGGTCATAGAAATTGTCTGGCAGAAATGACTGCATTCTCTTGTTTGTGTGACATGGTACTGTGATCTGTTGCCAGATATAAGGTCTTCCAGTTGCCATCCTCTTGACCCAGAGCAGTACTACCTCCTCAAGGCACTTGATGTCGGCCTTGGTGTTGAGTCTGTGGATCTGTTGGAAGATGAATGGAGGCATAACAACATCAACATCACTAGTGATCACTCCAAACACTTATGATGTTGACTGGATATATCATTTAACTTTTTCTGAATCCTCTGAACTGTTTTCAGATTGACACCCAAACACTCTGAAATGTTCATATTGCAGTTTCTGGAGCAAAAACCAAGCAGTACAGTATGCTGTTTCCAAATTTCTGGTAGAGTGGATTGTGTCATGGTGCTCTTTTTCTCACAGATGGTGCCTAACTGATCCTACTATACTGTGCAGTTAACAAAATAAAAAATAATGCACACAATTAAAAATATAATGTGGCAATAATTTAATCATCACACCCTGTATATCCATGTTTTTGATGAAAATGGTAATATATATTCAAACAACTGAAATATGAAAAAAAAAAAACATTGAAAGAATCCAAGAGGGAATGAATTTGTTAATGAATTCAATTTGTAAAAGAAAAGAGAAAATTAAAATGAAATAAAAACCTTTCTCAGTGCTGGAATCTGTGATACAGAGAGTGAAGACATACATATCAGGAGTCAGTAAAATTTCTTATCTGTCTCTTTAGGGTTAGTGTGCCAGCAAAAGTTGGGTAGTATAGAATGATATTTACTTTGATTGTTGGCAAGCAGTGGACCAATTCTTCCAAGGTAAGAGTAACTACTGGCTTTGTGTTGCCAACTTTGGCTAAAAATCAGATATCAGTTATAGGTTTTTATCTACAACCTTTTATCTGGATGACAAGAACTCTGACCTAGCCCAGGTGGCTTAATGGGAGAAAGACTAGCACAGTGGTTTATAAACTTTTTTTTTTTTGTGCTGCATTTTTGGAATGAAAATTTGCTCACACCCTCACCAAATTTTATATGATAAAAAGTACATTTAAAAATAAAAAACAGGGAGGGTTAAAGGGAGATAACTGCTGATTTGAAGTCAGAACATTGTCTTCCAATTTGCGAACCCTAGTTACTATATTCTTAATACTTGATACAATGCAAAAATATTGCAATGATAAAATCAGGCAATAATTTTTTTATAACAGTTTATACTGGGACTTATGCATGCAATAACAAATAATCCATATTAATATTTGAAATCAAACTTATTTTTGGCATATGAATTTTTTAAAATGGTTTCTATATCTTTGATCATCTTTCAATCATTCTGCCTCACCTACTGTCTTCTGCCACATGTTTAGGAACCACTGGACTAGCCAAAAACAAACTAATAATGTTTCACTACCACCTGAACTTTCAACTGTCATGATGGCTGTGTCTCCTCTTAAAAGAGGCCCCTTGCCTTTCTTGGGACTCATGCTCTTGCAAGACCTCAAGTGGAACTCATATATATGACCTATTATTAATGATACTGAAAAAATGTATGGTCCATTGCACTACTCCACTAAGTATCTGACTCCCTGATCTACTCTATCTTTACAAAAGCCAGATCAGACCAAAAATGGAGTATTGCTGGGTAGGAGCTGTCCAGTTCTCACTTGCCTGTCTTGATAGAGTTAAAAAGCATCGATGTGACCATGTGGATGATGAATTATTTTCCACCCTACAACCCTTTTTGACAGGCAAATTGTTAAGAGCCTCACACTACTCTATCACTATTTCCATGGCATGTGTTCTGACCAGCTACCCACCAGCCCTGACCTTTCTAAGTGGGACCCAACCTACTACGTACAAAAAGATGAATCATCCTCATTCTCTTTGTATTCCATTAGTAAGGAGTAAGTTCCTCTCAGATAGTTTCTTCTCCAGAACTGTTACTTTGTGTAACAGACTCCCAGCAAGATGTTTTCTGAATCACTACAATCTTGACCTTTTCATGTCAGGGTGAAGAATTCTATTTCCTGTATAACATCATGAACTTTACTTCTTGACTTTTCTTACACTCATACAATACTACAGAGTAGTACACTAGCTTGAGTAGCTCTTGGGTCTTGTATCGGGTAAACATTAGTATTAAAAAAAAAAAAAAAAGGCTTAATTGAAATTTGAATCTTGGTTTGTATCCAAAACTTAACAATCAGAAGTGTCTGCAGTTTAGTCACAATTATATTATCCCCTTATATTTTGCTGGTAACAATGCTGTTAGTTCTTTTACAATGTAAATCAACTTAAAATTCAAATAAGTCGAATTCAGTCTGGAAAAGAAAAAAAAAAAAGGAAAAAAAAAGAAAAAAAAAGAGAAAAAAAGAAAAAAAAGAGAAAAAAAGAAAAAAAGAAAAAGAAAAAAAGAAAAAAAGAAAAAAGAAAAAAAGAAAAAAAAGAAAAAAGAAAAAGAAAAAAAAAGAAAAAAGAAAAAGAAAAAAAAGAAAAAGAAAAAGAAAAAAAAGAAAAAGAAAAAGAAAAAAAAGAAAAAAGAAAAAGAAAAAAAAAAGAAAAAAGAAAAAGAAAAAAAGAAAAAAGAAAAAGAAAAAAAAGAAAAAAGAAAAAGAAAAAAAGAAAAAAGAAAAAGGAAAAAAGAAAAAGAAAAAAAAGAAAAAAAAAGAAAAAAGAAAAAAAAAGAAAAAAAAAGAAAAAAGAAAAAAAAAGAAAAAAGAAAAAAAAAGAAAAAAGAAAAAAAAAGAAAAAAGAAAAAAAAAAGAAAAAAGAAAAAAAAGAGAAAAAAGAAAAAAAAGAAAAAAGAAAAAAAAAGAAAAAAGAAAAAAAAGAAAAAAGAAAAAAAAAGAAAAAAAAAAAAGAAAAAAGAAAAAAAAAGAAAAAAAAAAGAAAAAAGAAAGAAAAAAGAAAAAAGAAAAAGAAAAGAAAAAGAGGCTGATTGACTGACCTTGTTCATTCCCCAGGACAAATAGTCTGGCTTTGTGGCAGCATGATACTCATTGACTAATTGTTGCAAAACTTCTCGTGATGCATCAAACTCATCCAAATTCTCACGGAAAATGGGTTCTTTTCTAAAAGTCTCCAAGAAAGCTTCTCGTTTTCGCAGTTTGTCATAGTGCATCATTGTTCTTTCAAATAACTAAAACCAAACATAATCAGACAATCAATAATCAGTGGATTTCATATTTTCTGTAGATTTACCATTATCCACATTGTTAAGTGGATTTGAAAAAATATATAAAAAGTAATTTCTCATAAATTACAGCATCAATACCTGAAAGTCTAATTTGGTGGGGGTGGGGGGGCAAGAGGGATAAACAGCTTTTTTCTTGGGCTAGAATTTGTGTTTTGACAGGTCTTGTTTTTGTCTTACAGGGTGACATTTTGGGTAGATATGCACAACAGTTCAGGAAGGCAATCTGTAGAGCGAGTGAACATGGTTAAATCTAAATAAATGGCAGAAGTGCCCAACAAACAAAACTGACAAATTTTGCAATAAACAAAACAAGAAAAAGAAAGGAACAGGGAAAAAAAAAAAAATAAAAAAATACACAGCAAGCAAACAATATACGCAAGGCAAATTATCAGTAATAAGGCAACATAACAGTAGTATGGCAAAGAGTTCACAAACTAAGAATTGGGGTTGAAACGAGCAAATTTGGAGGAATGAACTGAGCGTTCCAATTTCAAGGCAAGACAGACTAGGACTGAGTCAGATAACACCAAGAACTGGCCTATTTTATTAGGCTAGGAAGAAAACCCAGCATGCATTTGTGTGCTTCTACCAATAAATTGGGGAGTAGAAGTATTTTGCAATCATTCACAATTAGGATTGGAACCAACACAGTTCATCTAGAAGGAAAACCCTGATTTTAAACCTCTGCTACCTTGTAGTAATATCCAAAGCACAGAAAGACTATAGAAATAAATACAAACAGAAAACCCAGAGTAGAGTCCTGAAGGCAGTTGGATGTCAACACTGACAACTTTCTGGTAACTCCTGCAGCTGAGCCATCCTCAAATGCAATGCCCTGTATTCCTTTCTATCTTGTCTGTCTGGCAGAGAAGGGGTCCCCTGTAGTCTGGGCAGTGCATGGCCTCCATATACCAGTGAACCAACTTTCCTAGTAACAGACCTAGCAATGGATTCAATATAATTATTCCATTTCATGTCAGTGGAAGAGGTGAGACCAAGAAAGCACACCGAGTTTCTCTTTTGGAGGTTAGCATAATTTTAGCAGTTATGGCTTCCCATAGTAAGAGTCAATGTAAAGTCATTTAAAAAGATATACAAATGAATTTATGGTTGTCAGTAATGTGAATTACAAATTAGAAACACCATGTAGAAAGTGTTTTAACACAATATGGAAATGCAACACTGAAATCCAAAGATGCATTGGCACAGTGCAAGACACCTTACAAAAGATAAGCAAAGTATTAAGAGGCATTAAAATTTTATTACAGAAATGTAGTTCAACAGAAGGATGCTAAGAATATAATGAACTAAACATGTGACAAAGTTTTATAAAAATTGTTAACAAAAAAGATACTTATACTTAACATCAGAAAGAGTTGAAGTTTTTAAAGCGCATAATGAAGAAAGGTGTAGAAAATTTAACACTCAAACGACATACTGAGGGACAGAGGAAAGTAGTGCATACATAACCTACCCAATGAGCTTGTGTAAGTGATTGGCAGAACAGGGATTAGGAGAGATAGCAAAAAGACAAATTTTACTAAGTACTGCAAAAGAGAACATTCTGTAGAGCCATGGTTGTCCACATCCTGAAGAGTGAGATGGCACATAGAAGAAGAATGTCACTGAAACTAACTATCCATCAGAACCAAGGAATTTTTTTTTAATGATTTCACTGCAAGCAAGGCAATAAAGCCACTAAGTTGCAAAGGATTACTGAGTGTGAAAGAATCTGAGAAAAATCATTATTAAGGAGGAAGATTATTAATTTTTTTGTATTCTGAAACTACATCATGTTTTTCTTAAAAGGGTATTCAAATATGATTAAGTTATATAACTTATATTTTAGAATAAATTAAAATATAAATTATATGAGTAAATTATATTTACTCATATATGAATACCCCTTTAAGAAAATCTCAATGTAGTTTCAGAATACAAGAAAATTAATAATCTCTCTCCTTAATAATGATTTTTCTCATTCTTTCACACTCTGTAATAAAAAAATAAATATAAATGCCAAATGTATTGTATTGTAGCTCAAAATAAAAAAATAAAAAAAAGAACAAGACACTGATGACAAGTACACGTAAGAGGAAGTCAGTATCAATAGACAGAAAACTCTAATCCCCCACCTAACCATAACCTACTTTCAATTTGCCAAATTAAAAATTATACTTGTATTTTCATTTGTCAAAAAAGCCAACACCCCCTTAATAAAAAATTCTGAATTCTCATTACCTGACCAACTTAAAATATTTAGAATATATGATGCTATTTGGCTTATAAATAGAGTAAATCAGTTTTTTTTTCAAGTTTATTCTCAGTATTGCTTGAAAATGGAATTAATTCAAATTTTAAGTTTAATTTAAGGTATAAGTTTTGGTTTCAAAACACAGTAATTTCTGTGTCACAATGGAAACATTTTTAAAAAAGTAATTATAATATTATGCTCTACTGTGTATTGAGCACTGTTTTTTTAAAAATAAATGCTAAAGAACTCTGTTTTATAAATCTGTTCTTTCATTTTATTATATATATATATATATATATATATATATATATATATATATATATATCTGATGCAATGAGAACAAAAGCAACATATAGATTCTAACGTTCACACCATTAATCCAAAAGAGGGCTCAATACCAATAGTAGAGCGATAATTATTTCATTGAGGTGCAGCTGAAATGCACCGAAACAAAGTTGCATCTTTGTAGTGAGTAAACTGTTTTTGTCTCTATGATAAAATTATTATATATATATTATATATATGTAAATAATAGGCTGGTTAATAAAACTTGAAGAATAAAAAGCCAATATCAATATTACCAATAAAATTGCTATTTATTATATATTAACCTTTTGACTGGACTGAAGACAAAGTGACAGATTTTAATGTCAGAATTTTTGAACATGCCTGTGTTCTTTTTCCAATGACATGAGGAATAAACAAAGTGGGATTTACTCTTCCAAGGAATGTTGTTGGTTAGAGGTCTCCCTGTAGAAATGATAATCTCTGAGTAAACCCAAATCCCTGTTTAATCCCTCAATGTGTTAATTTATTTTGAAAATAAATTTCAACTCTTGTTTCTTTCTTCTCGGCTGTTGAATGAAGACACTAGAAGCATGCATCTGATTTCATCAACGCTATGAAATGATTGGTTGAAGTGTGCAGTGACAGGAAATTATTGCTGTTGCTCCTGATGGATTTTTTATGGTTATTGAACCCGAAGACAGAATTCTGTTTTCATTTCTGCCACATAGTTCCCTTTTTTGCATTTGTGGCAGAAGAACAAATACATAAGATTTGAACTGTCACAGTTAAGAGCTGGTGGTTTGAATACTCCTGTGAGTACCAAGGGTGTGTCTACTGACTTGACACCAGGGTTTATCATAAATGACACTTTGGTGAGCTGTCAAATGATGTATACCTGATGATGTTAGGAGTGTGAATATGTGCCAGAAAACCACAAACCTTTATACATGTTTGGGTTTGGCAAAATTTTTACAAATTCATTCAGTTTGGAAAAATGTAATTATCTTTTTAGTATGCTCTTCCTTTACAAATCTTCTTAACAGTTTCTTGATTATGCTAAAAAAATCATCTACAAGGAAAGGAAGCAATGTTTTATTGCTCTGATATTTTACCAGAAATGGTTCAATGTCGTTCAAAACAGACACAAAAATCTGCAGTTTCACTAGAAATAAAACATCATTCATGTTTGACAGCACCGCAGAGAAGGACTTAGGGGAAAATTTTTTTGTTTTTTTTTTAATTAAGTTCACAAATTTGATGACATCTGGCCAAATGTCTAGGAGTCATTCATATGTTTGCATATTTTCTAGCCATCTATGGCAGAAAGACACAAGTACCTACACTTTTTTGCTAAAAAAACTGCATAGCATGATGAGAAAAACCTCAAACTTAATAACAACAAAGTTTTAGTGTCAAAATGTTTATGTTATTAAGAGGAAAGACCAAAGTATTTTTTTAATTATTCTATTAAATGTTTTAATCCTTTCTAGCACATCCAAAATTTTGTTTAAAAATCTTTTTTTTCTTTTTTTTTTTTTAATTTTTCTATTTTTTTGCCATCAGTGGTCACTGTAATATTTGTGATTAAATTCTTGCAAAAATCAAATCATTGTTGGATTTTAATGAAACTTTCAAAACTTATTCACAAATGAATAAACTTATTTTTGAAATTTTTATTTTAGAATATCCATAAAAATATTTTCTAATATTTACTGCACTAATCAAAGTATTCCTGTATGAGCACACACACACATGACAGTCTGTTTCATGCTTAAATGCAATCTTCAGGCCATGTGTATTATGTTTTGGCTTGACTATATGTTGGTCAATGGTGTATTATGGGTAAAAGGTCTATTGTATTATCCTAATGCTTATTGGGTTGAGTGCTAATGGTTATGTTTCAAATTATTCTAGAGGCTATTGAGTAGAAATAATTATGGATCTAAATGTAGTTATTTTTATGGATTTTATAGTGACTTTTGTTAACTTTTTTACTCATTATTTATTATCGATTACTTTATCATTTGTGTTCATGCGTACATTTCTAAGTTATTAATTTGTTTACTTATTTATTGATTTGTAATTTTTGTTTATTTTACTTATTTATTTTATTCTCTTTTTTCATATTCTTTTTCAGCTTTCTATTTTTAAGTAATGTAGTAAAAATTTGTTTTCATGTTGGCATTTTGAGAGGAGTTCTGATTGTTTATTTCCAAGGAAGGTAATTGTAGCTATTTTTTCCTCCAGAGTTTACAGTTTTGGGACTTATTGTTGTAGGCTGAAGTCGTTTTCTTTATTTTCCATGATATTTTTGGTGTGATTTGATTTTGGTTTCCTGTATACATTTAGAAAGCATTGTGCTGTTTGCATACTTACTATTTGTAAAGGATGTTTTGTGTGCGTAGATTGTTTTCAGGGTCCTTCAGTTACTCCTATGTATATTCTTTCTTTATTATCTGCTGATTTTATGGTGATAGTCTTCCTACCTCATGTCAGCAAAAAATGTTAGCCCAATTTATAAGATTTTAGATGAAACTCAAAATAAAAATAATGCAAAAGGTCTATAAAAACAAAAACTTCAGACAGTTAACTAAATAACTGATATGACAACTATTAGTAAGAAAGTAAACTAACCGAAGAGATGCTGGTGTGATTAGCCAACATTAGTCCACTGACGCGATGGGCAGTTGGGATGTAAGGAGATTTCCGTGACAATGCTACCTGGATGCTGGCAGGACCCCATGAAATAAACTGGGCAAGCTTACGCTCTCGAATTCGCTGTAAACTTTTGTGCACCTGCAAAAAAATAGAAAAAAAAGGATATTTTCTTTGGTTGAAAATTTATGCAAAGAAGCCCTCATTTTGTTTTTCCAAAGACTGCCCTTTCTAGCAGTTTAAAATAAAACCATAACAGAATTATTTCAGATTCAATCATATGACATTGATAGTAGCATGATAATGGTAGAATACAGTGTTTAGAATTTTGAGAACAGTGATTATTATTGCAAGTTGTTTGAACTCATGATCAGGAGTCCCATCACTCATCAGGGTCATAAGAGCACCTCATAAACTGTAACAATAGCAGCATTCTTGTGTCTTGGGCAAGATAGCTTGATAAAGCTGAACCATCTTCAGACTGGTTTGAATTCAGTTTTCCTTCTAGATTGGTTGCCAACCAAGGTTATAGAGGACAGTCTGTTTTAGCCATAGCTGGGGAGATGGATTCATACCTTTTCTAAGGTTACTTGCACATAAATGAATATAATGAACTCGATTTGAATTCCAACTCAGCTCTCTGATTTCTAAGTCTGAGCTGCTATCCATTATGCCATCATGTATCCAATGGTGAATGAGTGAATTCATTGTACTTCTTTTGTTATCATTTGTGTTTCTGCTGTAACCTAGAAAAGGTTACTGAATGAGGAATAACCAAAACAAACGTTGGAAATGAAATAGTAATCTTTATAGCATCTACAAAATACAATACTCGCCAGTGGCGTGAAATAGGTAAACCACTTCTAGTAGTGGACTACTTAGCATATTACCACCACTTACAATAGTGTCCAACGTATTTATGAGGATTGGGACATACCCATTAGTGTTCATAGTATATAACAGTTTCACAACTGAGAATATTATTTGAGTGATATGCTGTTTGGAAGACTTAATTGCAGTCAATTCAAATTCTTTATGGGGAGAGTGCACGACAAAAAGATACAGTTGAAAATATTTGTGTATTTCTTATTCCTTTCTTGTACATATAACTAATCCATATATAACATTTAGATAAAGACATGGATAGGCAACAAAGATTGGAATGGATAAGGAAAAAAAAAAATGAGATGATAAAGGTAAGTGTCTATATTTCTGAGATGAGGTATTACATACCCTATTTACATTATTCAGACTATTGTCCTCATCTTTGTCACCATATGGATGTACAACGGCTGAAACTTTGTGATAAATATGGCAACAAAGATGAGGACAATAGTCCGAATAATGTATATACTGTACATAATACCTCATCTCAGAAATATAGACAGATACTGAAGGGCTGAAACATTGTGATAAATATGGTGACAAAGATGAGGACAATAGTCTGAATAATGTAAATAGTGTACATAATACCTCATCTCAGAAATATAGACAGATACTGAAGGGCCGAAACATTGTGATAATTATGGTGACAAAGATGAGGACAACAGTCTGAATAATGTAAATAGTGATAAAGGTAAAGTTTGCAAGATTGTATTTATTTTTTTTTTTTTACAGTTTATCAACCCTTTGCAAGTTATTTAAAGCTGAAACATATATTGGATTGTAAAAATATTTTGAGAGTGAATATTTCATTTTGGAGATATGATTTTTTTTTCAGATAAAGTCCTACTATTTAACCCATATATTGGGGAGAAGTGATGAATTCATATCTTTCCCAAAAGTATTTGCACATAAGTGAACGTAATAAAATTGACTGGAATTTGAACTTGGCACTCCAATTTTTCTCATTCTCAGCCACTATTAATTACATCAGCGACACATCCCAAAGAGAGCAAGAAGTATAGAGACACAATATAATATTAATTTCTAAGACATTCAGATAAAATATTAATTGCTAAGACATTCAGATCAAAAAGTATTAGAAGTAACAACACAAAAAATGTTAGTTATTGATCAACGTCTTCAAATCAACCAATCTTAGTCTTCCAAAATATGTATATCAAAAGAAAATAAACCAATAAACAAAATAAATTTTACCTGTGTTGGGTCGACTTCACCTTGAATAATATTTAATATAGAAATGTAGCAATGCTTGTCTTGACGGTGGATGGGAGTAGACACCATCATATTCTTTGGCTGCAACAGTCGCCTCATAACATCAAAGACTGTTGTCTTCCTCACACTAGCAACCTGAAGAAAACAAAATTTTCCTTTTAACATTTTTGCATGAACTGAAACAAAGTCTTGGGATCTGACCAAGAAGCTCTTAAAAAAAAAAAAAAAAAAAAAAAAAAGGTATTTGGTTTTAAGATAATCGTAGCAGTGAGTTGTCTTTTCATTTCGTCGAATGGTTCAATTCACTGAAAAAATTTAAAGGGAGATAACTTTTATGTCTGAATAATACTTTTTTTTTTTTTACATTACATATCATTTAATAATTGTTTTTTTTTTTTTATTTACAATAACGAATACCTTTTTCTCCATAAAGTAAATCACTGAAGTCTTAATTTACATGAAAATGTTGCTTAATATTTCATTTTTTTCTCTCGAAATATATAAAAAAAATACTAAAAAATGACAAAAAACAAAAGCATTATGTTTAGTGACATATCAACTCCTTTGGGTCATTTAATGTAGAAATTTAATTTTGGGGGGAGCATTAATAATTTCATTTACAAAAATGTATTGCTGGTAATTTTTTTTTTTTTTTTACTAGGAACATGTATTTCTGGTATCTTTATACTTTCATAGTGTTTTGACTCCAGTTTGGTGTTAAAATATTTTGGCCACTGGTGCTACCTAACTGCCAATCTGCACTTGAATTCATAAAGTTGATGTACCAAAGAAGAAACTATCATCATGAAAATATTTATAGAAAAGGCAAAGGGTGGCTATGTTATGGCAGTGGGAAAGTGACTGAATGAGATGCCAGGTTAAGACCAATAACATACCAAATTCTTTGGATTTTATCAAGAATCTCTAAATACATAGCAGAAGCACCAGGGCAGATCTGACAGCAATATTCATACTAAATATCTAACTGCCTGAAGAACCCTGTCACTCTGAATAAAGAATTTGTTTTTTTTTATATTCAACTTTAAAATGGACTAACATAACAGAGTGAATTATTTTGGAATTGATCCTTTTATATTTGCAGGATATCCGAGAATCATTTTCACCATTTTAAGTATAGAAGATGAGATCTAAATTTTGATATACCAGAACAATGTTAGGAAAATTAATCACAAAGTGGGAAAAAATTGTAATTGATCTTTTTATATTTGAAGGATATCTGAGAATCATTTTTATCATTTTAAGTATAGAAGATGAGATCTAAAGTTTTATGTACTAGAACAATGTCAGGAAAATTAATCACAAAGTGGGAAAAAATTGTAATTGATCCTTTTATATTTGTAGGATATCTGAGAATCATTTTCACCATTTTAAGTATAGAAGATGAGATCTAAATCTTTATATACCAGAACAATGTTAGGAAAATTAATCACAAAGTAGAAAGAAACTTTGTGCAAACATTTTTTCCTTTAGGTCTTTGTCAGACTAAAGTGATATTTATATTGATGTAACTACATATATGCATGAAGGGGAGATGACACTGATATTTGACGTTAAACTTTTATTTAATGTGTGTTTGGGTATATAGTCTTGTCGATTTCATTTATATTCTTTTTCATTTCATTTCTGTTTTTATCAACTTTTTATACTATTCGGTATCCCACATTGTGATAAGAGAAGATCTGCCAAGAAAAGTTAAATGTTTTAAGAACCTGGATACAAATTTATTATTGATGATTTAGTGATTAAAACACTTACTATACACTTCTTTCTTAGTAAATAGCCTGATGAAGCCCTATAGGACAAAACATGTTGCACAAAAAAATTTTCCACTTTGTCATTAATTTTCCTAATAGTTTTAAACATAGACATGATGTCACTGTCCAACTTGCAAGCAGTGAAGCTTCTTTTACCCTGAATCTTCTTCCTGGCTCAACAAGAGAGAAATTGATGGCATCTAATATCCAATTATAAAAATTTAAGAAAAAGGGAGAATTGAGCTTACTTGTGAATCTGTTGTTAGAGGAGTGTATCCAGTCATCAAGAAATGAAGACGTGGTGTTGGAATCAGGGAGGCTATCAACCCCACCAAATCATTGTTCATATATCCAGGATAACGCAAAGTAGCAGTACTTGTGGACATCACTGTAGAAACCTGAAGAAAAAAAAAAAAAAGAGACAACTGATTTTGAATAAATTCCTGCACCTCACCCTTTGACCTTTTTGATAGCATTTATATACAAGGGAGGGAAATACTGAAATGGACAGGTTCACCTGTCAAAAAAAAAAAAAAAAAATGTAGTGGGAAATAATTTGTGTATGTTAGTGTTCTTTAGATCTTTCTTAGGCAGCAACATCTATTAAAATTAAAAAAGAAAAAATATATTGATTTTTTTTTTTATCATTTTGGAATGGGAATCCATTACTTTTACAGAGTTATTAGAATCAGTTGTTATTTACAAATGTCAAGTTTGAGTGTGATATCACTGATATCTACATATTTAATTTTCTGATGGTTCGTTGGTTGGGTTTTATGGCATACCAACCACTGTAGGTCATTTAATGTCAAATTAAGTTTTTATATATATATATATATATATATATATATATATATAGATAGATAGATAGATAGATGTATATATATATAAATATACAGTACAATTAAACGTATAGCTGGCAACATTATTTCTTTCCAAAAAAACGTATAGCTGGCAACATTATTTTTTTCCAAAAAAACGTATAGCTGGCAACATTATTGTTTCAAAAAGGTATAGCTGGCCACATTATTTTTAAAAAAAAAACAAAAAAAAAAACGTATAGCTGGCAACATTATTTGTTTCAAAAACGTATAGCTGGCAACATTATTTGTTTCAAAAACGTACAGCTGGCAACATTATTGTTTCCAAAAAAACAAAAAAAAACGTATAGCTGGCAACATTATTGTTTCAAAAATGTACAGCTGGCAACATTATTTTTCCGAAAACACCATCTGAGGCCTTCCTTGCTGTTGGATGTAGTTTATCGTCATACCCACGACACGGATGTAGTTTATAATTTTCTGAATTTAACTTTTTTTAAAAGATATATAGATATATAATATATATATATATATATATATATATATATATATATATATAAACTTTCTGTATGGTATTTTTTCAGAAGTGCAAACACAAACATATGAGATTAATAATTATTTATATTAAATGAAGAATAAACGGATGAATTCTGTTACTAATTCATATAAGTTTTTGTTGTTTAATTAAAAATGTATGAGTCTGTTTTTAATTTAAAAGAAATCTTTTTAACACCCCCCCTCCAAGTCTGTTTGCACACATGAAACAACTAGGTCCAATAACTCTGTAAAAGTCAAGGACTGTTTTGATAGTGTATCAATATTATAAACCTCTTTCTAAATTTGAAAAAAAAATAAAAATAAAAATAAAAATAAAAAAATAAAAATAAAATAAAAATTTTTCGATTTTGACAAGTGTTGTAGCCAAATGAATGTTTAAAATATTCTAATGTACAAAAATCTATTTTTTTAATGAGTGGGACCAGTCTATTTAACTAATGCCGAGACGAAAGGTATTTTCTTGTAATTGCCAAGATAATTAATAAATAGTACAGACCGGAAATAAAGAATAAAGACTTGGCAAATCTTCCTATTGCATCCTTTTTACCTTAGGAAACGTGTTTCTTTGTTTAACAGCAAATCAACTTCTTATGGGTCATTTAATGTCAAAATTTAATTTTCTTGAGAGCTTCATTAATTTTTTCTTTCTTAGAATAATCTATTGGTAGTAATTTATTTTTTTTAAATTTATTTATTTTTTTTTTTTTTTAACCCCAGTTTGGAGGTTAACTATTTGCCCATAGCTGGGATACTAACAGGTGCTACGACCCTGGGTCTGGTGGACCTGGAAACAACAGCAATTAAGTGGTGTTTCCACACTCCTCAAAACTTCCCGATCAGTTTATCATCATACCCAAGACGATCCTCAGGAAGCCCATTTCCCATAATGGCAGCTATATCACTTGAGCTACGAGAAGCCTACAGCTGGCAGATTAACAATATGGTTTACTTGATAGCACATGTAACTCAAAGAGAAAATAATGAAATAATAAACATGTTGATGTTCCAGACTACTTCAAAACAAAAAGTTAGAAAGAGCAACAACAGTTACTGGACTTGAAAAACCTGAGAAATTTTTTTTAAAGAAAGATTTTATAAATTTCAACCAAAAATAACAGTGGCTGTTTGGTCAATGAATATCAAATATTTTGTTATAAGGAAATGGCTAATATTAGAGATGAGAACAGATACTACACTTTGATCCCAACGTGATGGTATTTATCAATCCACCCACGAGGATTGAATGTGGCACAAGGCCTTTTTAATGTGGGTATCTCTGAGCCTGTAGGCTCAGCCAAAAATAAATAACCATCCAAACCCCCTGAGGGGGGCCAGTTCCATCAACCTCCCCCAACAAATCCCCCAACAAAACCCTACCCTTTGGCGGGTTCCTCCCTGCAAGCAGGGAGTTCGACAGACACTCGACCCGGCAGCTCACAAAGCACAGATACTACACTTTGATCCTAGCCACTGGGCATGATTTTTTTTTTGATCCCAACCTGATGACCACCGAGTGAAGAAAAGCATAACTTTAGTAGCCCTATAGTTGCTCAGTCAAAGAATTCCAAATGTTTCCTTATGAGGAAACAACTAATATTACCATTAGAGATGAGAACACATACTACAGTTTGATCCCAACACAATGACCATGGTGTGAAGAAACATGTAAATTGAGTAGCACTAGCTGTTCAGTCAATGAAAACTGAATGTTTCCTTATAAGTAAATAGTGAATATTACCATTTATATTTCTCTGATCATTAAACACCATTTTTGTTGCTGTTTTTACACACATTAGTCATATTCCTCCTCAATGTTATTCTCTTGTGGAATATCCTGTTTTGAATTGTTGTTCTTCTAGCCTGGTTGCTAACCAAGGCGAGAGCTCAGTCTGTCTTGCTATTAGGTTGGTGCAAAAACATATGTGAGAAAACGACATTATTTTTGCACCAACCTAATATTTAGTCCATTTAATTTGAGAACAACAATTTCACAAGTTCACATTCTCACTATTTTTTCTATCCTCACTCCAACCTCTTTTTTAATTCCAAAACCGGCTCCAAAAGGTCTTGATTCTTATCAGAGATAAGTATATATTTTCTGACTAAGGAGAGAGCTGGAAAATAAAAAGGAATTCCACCACCATTATTCTTTCCATGGAGCCATAAAGTCTGGGATAAACCTCACAACTTCTTCACTTCAACCTGTCTTCAGTACCTTCGAAACCGGCTCCCAAGGCTCTGATTCTTATCAGAGATAAGAATCTGTTTTCTGACCAATAGAAGGGCCAGGAAATTTGTACAACAATTTTGGAGGGTAAAATCCCCGATCCATTGGAGCCTCCCAAAATTCTATAAATTTGGAGAATCTTGCCTATTTTGACAGTGAGATTTCTGCCCACTGTCTGTGAGGTCGACATTAAGAAGCTCCAGCACCTCTTTCACCAAAGAACTACAACTAAAAAGGGCTGTCAAAAACGAACGTCGGTCCACTACTCAAGACCAATCCAAAAAGCTGCATCCCTTCACCACTCCTTCTGACAAGCCCACTTGACTTCTGTTGCCGACCAAAAAAAAAAAAACTCTCTTAGCTGCAGGCTTCCTTCATTTGCAAACAAATTTCTAACTTTACAAGAACTGTCAGTGTTTCTATCAGAACTTTAACAATAACATCTAATCACTTAAAGAACTCTTTAGGTGCTGAAAGAAATATTTTGAGCAAACCTTTTTTAAGTTAAGAACATTTTCTCTTTTCCCTTTCTTTCTCTACTAACTGTCCTTTCATCCCTTTACCTTTTTTTTTTTCTGTATATGTTGTAAATAAACACTTTCTTCTTTTGTTGTTACTCACCCAGCAGGAGTTTTTTCTTTATTCATACTCGCCTAAAAGAGAGTTTGTCCACTCTAATCTTGCAGTTCTACTTGCGTTTTTTCGCAAAAAAATTTAAACCTCAACCCTATGATGCGGGAAAGCCGGGACAAATTTCCTAGCAATGGTTATACGTTAAAAATCTGAGTAGTCATGATGAAAAGAGGCTACAATTAAATTGAAAGAGACACAAGTTGAAAAATTAATGGTTGACAATGCTTCATCTCATTAAAAATTCAAGATAATCCAACTATATAATAATTATCAACTATATTTTTATATTTCCTGTGAAAACTTTAATTTTATGGGTTTTTGACATCAAATTGGAGTCCTTTCTTTTCAAATTTTTATTCATATTTTTTCATAAACTGACTGGCTACATTTACATTTTTTTTTTTAATGAAACTATGTTAGATTAATTTTTACTATTTTTCTTCATATAAACCTTCTTTACTTTCAATAATTTTTATATTCTTTCTTAATTTTTACACAATTCCAGAATTTTCTTTGTTATATAAATAATTTTTATACAAATGTAAAGAAAAAAATGTTAACAGCAATCAACAAACCAGATAATGTATTTATCTATATATTTTCTGTGTATACATTGATATATTTCCTGTTCCATCTGTAGTGGGAAGGGAGGTAAATCAACTTAAGTTAGTAAGTTATTTCCCTTAGTCATTTTAATAATCTAGACAAATAAAATATTTATCTGTATTTAGACCAAATTAGTTCCCAAGCAAAATGAACCGTTTAATTAATCTGTCCCTTTACTTGTATGTTTCTTAGATTGTAGTCTTTTTTTTTGTTTAAGCCTTTCATGTGAGGCACTCATATTCCTTTGTCTATTAAGTGATTGTCTTGCTTTAACTTATGCTTTGTCATCACGTTCTTTGTCATTCTGTTGCTAATCTTTTGGTTCTGAGAGATATTTCCATTTCATTATTATATTAAACACAAAAAATTTTTAACATGAAAAGCTATTGAGCAAAAAAGCAATTTATATAATACTGGGAGTAATCAATTAATCATAGATACCATTGAATGCCTAAAAATATAAAGGGAACAGATTAATTAAACAGTTCATTAGCTTCTATTTTAGTTGCAAATTCTTTATCTCCATTTTAGTCAATCTTGGTAAATGCTTCAAGACTTATTTCATTGCATCTATTAAATCTTTCTAACAATTATCATTATTTTTGATAGCACAGTACCCAGTACAAAAATAAGGCAAATGAAAAAAATAATGGTTGTAAATGCTTTATCTCATAAAGATTCAATATTACTATGAGTTAATAAAGTAAGGCTTCCCATGGCCTAATGGTAAGGCACACTTAGTTTCAAAGTTGTTTCCTTTGATTGAAAAAGGGAAAGCACAGTTTCTTTAGTAGAATTTTCAATGTCTCACCAATCCATTTTAATTTCATTGTTTAAAAAAATAGCTATGCTTACCAAAACACATTTATAGTAATAAGAAATATCAGATTAAAAATATCCATTAATTACATCAGAATTAATTTGCATATCAGG
Source organism: Acanthosepion lycidas (assembly GCA_963932145.1). Lineage (NCBI taxonomy): Eukaryota > Metazoa > Mollusca > Cephalopoda > Sepiida > Sepiidae > Acanthosepion > Acanthosepion lycidas. The sequence goes on from OZ010613.1 coordinate 37,027,838, forward strand.
CACAAAAATAACGTGAACAGACAGACATCAGAATGTCCCAACAAGAAATGTGCATTTTTTTTAAAATAGGATAATAAATTAAGATGAAAGATCTGTCATAAATTAATAATGGTTGATAATGCATCATCCAATAAAAAGACCCAAGATATTATTAGGACTGCAAATAAAATGGCTAAAAAATAAAAGAATTATTAGTTAAAAATGGCTGACAATACATCCCCTGATAGGAAATTAAGAAAAGAAAAAAAAAAAAAAAAAAAAAAATCAAATCATCATCAGCAGCAGATAATATCAAATTATATGAAACATCTGAAGAACAAAACAGTATATGATCATTTCTTACCAAATATTAGTCCACAATTTGATAATTAGGCAAACAAGTGTGCCAAGTTTTTAGATATTACTTGGTATCTTTAACCATTTAATGCTCATAATAACCAGTATTAATCAATGGTTTTGACCTGTGGATAGTGGGTATTGATGTGTTAATTCTTTGTTTTAAGATGACCGTCATTATTACACACCGTTTAAGAGGACCGTCATTATCACACCCCGTTAAAGAGGACCGTCATCATCACACACCGTTTAAGATGACAATCATTATCACACACCGTTTAAGATGACAATCATTATCACACACCGTTTAAGATGACAATCATTATCACACACCGTTTAAGATGACAATCATTATCACACACCGTTTAAGATGACAATCATTATCACACACCGTTTAAGATGACAATCATTATCACACACCGTTTAAGATGACAATCATTATCACAGACGTTAATGTTTTTTCAGAGTTTTATAAATTTTTTTTTTTTGAGTTTCAAGTCTGGCAAATTTTTAATCACTTTCACACAAAATTTACTGAATTAAAATCATCTTAATAAATCAAACTTAAAGGATTTTCTTACCAACGAGTTGATCTGTGCAAATGTTGGATTTTCAATATGAAGACGGTCACATGCGATTCGATGCAAAGCTGTGTTATCCAGGACAACCTACAAAATATTAAGTAAAATATAAAAATATTTTACACATCTCTTACAAAATTTATATAAAAGATTTTTAAATGAACAGATCTGTGCAATTTCTTAGTATGAAAGATACTTTTTACGAAAAAGTATCTTTGAGGTTTAAATTTAAATTAAAACCTACACAGTTAGCCCTGGAGTGACAAAGATTCTAAGAAAGAAATCTTGTAAGTTTATATAAAATACTATTAGTCTGCTAAAATTTTTTGAAAACAATTTCTGGAATTAAATTTGATCAACTGATAAAACATTAGATTTTTTTCTGTAGGGTAGATCTTTTTGGTCAGGCAGAGAACTTTTTCATATGTTTATCAATTTTAAAAGCTTCCAGTTGTGTATCAGGCACATAAGTGGAAGCTATTAGATCTATCCTAAACTTTGTCACTGGGCATTACAGATTATATTAATGAAAGCTGTCAGCATAATAACTCAAACTTTATCAAAGTGGGCATCCAGGTTTAGCAACAGCCATAACATGCATATATATTGCCCCACAATAGGTAAATATACAAACACATATATATCCAATTCAAAATATTTTAAAAATGGATACAAATATATACATATCTAGAGACTTATACTCCCCAATATATATATATATATATATATATATATAGCTAATACTCCCCCGAAGAGTGGACAGACAGGTCTGCCTATGAAACTATGAATTGGGATGCTGGTAATATCAATCAGATAAGTGCTGACAAACAAACTTTTACTTATCTTAATCCTCTTTCTCATATATTAAGTTGGTGCAAAAATAATGTCGTTTAATATGTGAGAAAACGACATTTTTGCACCAACCTAATATATATATATATATATATATATATATATATATATATATATATATATATATATATATATATATATGATGTAAATATGTAGGTATGTATATTTTCTGTTTATACATACCATTTATTTAAGTAAATGCTATGTTTTTAATTAAACTGCATTAATTATTACGTTTACTTAAATTATATCTATAAAAATAATGAATGAATAGAAAATAGATTAAATAAATGTCGGACTTATCTATTTTATTGTGTGTGTGTATATATATATATATATATATATATATATATATATATGTGTGTGTGTATATATATATATATATATATATATATATATATATATATATATATATGTATGTATATATAAAACAATGAATCATTTATACAAAAAGTAAATTAGTAAAGTTAATAATATAAAATGGCAAACCTTCGCTAACTTAAAATGCATTAACCTACTAATCAATTGATGAATGTTATGACCCTTGTTTTTAAAAATTATAAGCTGTATAAGGTCTTCCTTAAATACGCGAGTACTTTCACCTGTACATTCAGTCATCTTCAGGTATGGAAATTATTTCGTTTTTGGTAAAATTCAGGTAGCATCTGAGACTGAAAATATAATATGAATTGAAACAGATTTTTCCAAAAAATTCAACCTTAGCGTTGCAACTGCATGCTTCACAAGCTTGTATCCGTTATCAATAACACATTTAAAAAAAAAACAAAAAAAAAAAACATTTCAATTCACATTATATTTTTTCATCTTGGATGCTACCTGGATTTTACAAAAACAAAATAATTTCCATGCCTAAAGAAGACTGAGTGTACAGTGTATTTTAGAAAGACCTTATACAGCTTATAATTCTTAAAAACAAGGATCATAACATCTAAGGTACAATGGTTCAGATCTTAATCTAACAATTGTACCATTTTGCATTTACACAATTTGAACAATTTTGCTGTTACACCATAATATATATATATATATATATATATATATATATATATATATATATATATATATATTTATTCTTTCAAGATAAACAAATTGTGATTAAGAGATGGAACTTACCACACAATCTGCATTCTGAGTGAGCCTCTTTAAAGTCAAAAGGGAGTTATATGGTTGCACAACCACATCAGAGATTTCATCAAGATTCGGAAACACAGAATAGGTTTGTATCAGTTTCTTTGGGAATCTGAGAAATAAATCAATGAGAAAAATTTACAAAAAAAAACAACAAAAAACAACAAAAAACAAAAAAAAAACACCAAAGGAAAAAATATTCAATGGATGCATGACAACAAAAGCAGATATCAAGACAGGAACAGATTGTTTTTTTATATGAGAATACTCAAAAACTGCTCCTCTGTAACTTAATGTTAAGTGCTTCTTTGATTCATGATAGGGGTCTCTATCGTAAATATCAACAGCTAGGGGTCAGTGGGACTATTCAAAGGGTCAATAAACGACTGGGGAGAGTAAAGGGGAGGATGATAAATACTTGGGTCTCAATGACTTAGTTGTTTTGGTTTAGCGGCATATCAACACCTCTATTCATGATTAAATTATGATTACTTAGCTGCACTGTTTTAACCAAATAATCTTCAGTCAGTTATGTGCCATGCATGATACACGCTTAGGCCATCATGTATCTTTTGATACATGACTGACAAGGCAGTTTTTTTCCTCGCAGTAGGTTGCCATTTCTTTCTGCAGTAGACCAGTTACCATCCAAGGATAGAGAACTAAGTCTGTCCTGCTATTTACCCATAGCTTGGGGGGATGAGAAGAAGAAGATTCCTAAAGGGAAATGTTATGGATCTGACTGGAATTTGAACTCGGTTCTCCAATTCCTCAGTCTGAGCCGCTTATCCATTACTCCACCCAGGAAATATAAAAATGCACATTGATAATTATTATATGGTTTGAGTACCTGTTTTTAACATGTACTTGTAGCCTTTATGAAACTTACATTGCCTGCTATCAACATATAAATTTTCAATATGTATTTATGAAACTCTCAGTACAGACCAAAAATTTGAGGACACCTGGATTTAATAATAAATAAGTTTCATGCCTTCCTTGATTTAATTAGCTTTTACTAAGCTAGTATATAGTAACTATTTAACCCATTAGTACATGACATCAAACTTTTCAGAGAGGCGGGTACCTAAAATTTTAAATCAACCAGCCTTCTAAGATTAATATTAGCCAGTTTGGTAAATTAGGCAAAAAAGAGATAAATTTTTAAAGAATCTATGCAGTAATGGGTTTTGTTGTTATTATTATTTTATTATTATTGAATATATGAAAACCCTGGAAGAAGAGAAAGTCCCTATGGCCAAAAGTGCACTGGTAAATTAGTTTTAAAAAAGGCACTCAATCTTCAATTTTTAAGTGATTCTTCAAAATTTAGAGGTTGGCCAAAAGTGTATATTGCCTGCCATCAACATATACTTTTGAAAAATGTACTTATATGTCTTTTGAAACTTTCATTACCTGCTGTTGACAAAAAATTAAAGAAAGAATGTGATTAAAATTTTTGAGTAAAATATTTGATTCTTGACTCACCTGTCATTTAATTTTTCCAGCATGTATGAACCCATTCCTGACCCTGTACCTCCAGCAATTGAATGGCAAAGAACAAATCCCTAAAATACAGAATAATAATCATGAGATTGATTTGTTTTTTTTACAGTTTATCAACCCTTTGTGGGTTTCTGTCTATATTTCTGAGATGAGGTATGGTAAATTATTTTACATTATGTACATTGTTTGGACTGTTGACGTCATCTTTGTTGTCATTTTGACTGTTATACTCTGGCCTTCTTCAGGTGATTGGAATTTCAAATTGAAACCTTTATTTTGTCCACTGGGCTAGATTGTTCTAGTTCCAAGTGCCATACCTCTTCCAGATGTCTCAGTATCAGTTATCTTCCTTTAACTAAACTCACCAAGTTTTTGTTCACCTCAGCTGTCAGGTATTGAACTCACAACTCTCTGGGTCAAATCACTGGTTTAAACCAATACTTTTATCCTCAAGGAAACATGGTCCAGTGAGGTGAACAAAAACTTGTTGAATTGAGTTAAAGGGTGATAACTGATACTGACACAATGGGAAGAGACATGGCACGTGGAACTAGAACAATCTACTCCAGTGGACAAAATAAAGGGTTCAGTTCAAAATTCCAGTCACCTGAAGAATGCTGGAGTATACAATGGCTGAAATGTTGTGACCTTTGGGGGGTTATTTAAAGCCAAAATACATTTTGGATTGTAAGAATAATTTTGTTTTGACAAGTGAGTATTGCATTAGTAATCTTTTAGAGATAATAATGACTTTTTCAGATACAAGTCCCACTATCTAACTCATGGTGAGGAAGAGATGGATACATACCCTTCCCAAGAGTATTTGCATGTAAATGAAAGGAGAAAAGGAGAAAAAAGAAGTTGAAAAAGGAGAGATTAAAGAAACTGATCATTTAATTGATTTGTTTTTTGCAGTTTATCAACTCTTTCTGGGTTATTTAAAGCTAAAACATATTTTGGATTATAGGAATATTTTTTGTGAGTCAATATTGCATTGACAATTTTGGGGAGATAATGATTTTACCAAATATAAATCCTATTTAACCCATAACTGGATTCTTACCTTTCCCAAGAGTTTTTGTATGTAAGTGAATGTCATGAACTGGAATTCAAGCTCAGCTCTTTGATTTCTCATTCCAAGTTGCTATCCAATATACCACCCAAATATCCTAATAATCAGGAGAAACAAACACAAAGAGTCTCCCAATGCTCTACCACTGAGCTTCAATTCTCTTTCAAAATAAGCACATCATATTAAGTCCTAGCCATATTGATGATTACTTTTATAAATTACAAAGAAATTTAACCACCCATTCTCAAATCTGATTTACAATTTAAAGGACCAATTTAAATATACTTCAATCTCACATTTGCATTTTAAATATATTAACAGTTAGGTTAAATGATCACAAGTTGTTAACTGTTATGATGTTTTTTGTGATGTCAACGAACACTTGTTGTCACTTTCATAATGCTTGTTGTAGTAGAGCCTTTGTAATCACAGATACAACTATAGTAATGCTGTTGAACAATACTGGTATCAGACACCTTTGCATAACACTTGCACTAATAGTATTTGCTTGATAATACTCGCTTGAATAGTAATCCATATAGAGATCCAAATAGAGAAATAGTATAATAGAGTAGAGAATAGCGGTCCATATAGTGATAGAGTAGAAATAGCAGATCCAAATAGTAATATAGGATAGAATAGAAATGCGATCCTTACAGTATAGAGGATAGAATAGAACTAGCAATCAATCTAGATTTCAGAAGACTTCCTATATATGTGTTTCATCTATGGTCACGTGATCCACTTAATTCAATGACAAGATCGCCTGTATTTGCTCAGTGGCAATCTACATTTAAACTCAAATGTCAGCAGTAACACATTATTCCTATATATCAGTGTTACATACTAACAAGGCTCATTGATGAAAGATCAGTTGCAGCAAATGGTCAAACCAAGCTTCAATACAACGAATGCCTTTCAGATACTAGACTGGCTACTAACTAAGACCATGAGAACCAAATTTGCCTTGCTATTTAACCCATAGCTAGGGGATTCATTACCAAGGGCACTGGTGCAAAAGTGAGTATAAGAGTCTCAAGTCATAATTTGAACAGCTTGGCAAATCCACTTTTTGTGCCAATAAGCATTATAATCACTTGCACATCCTTCTACAGTATATCCCACACAAACACAAAAGCAAGTGCCTATTTAGATTTAAACTCAACCCAGACCTACAGTGGAATGCATACATACGATCTACCACTAAAAATGCTAGAAAAATGGTCGGTTCCTTGTACTGTTCCAGTATATACCGGAATGCTATTGTTATCCTATATAACTTTACAAGAGCCAGATCAGGCTGAAAATGTAGTACTGCTGCCTAGTCTTAACTTTCCAGTCGCGATAGAGTCAAAAAGCCATATTCATGTGGATGACAAATTATTCCCAACCCCATAATCCCTTTCCCCACAGATGAAACATTGCAAGCCTCTTTCCATGGAAAGTGTTCACATAAACTACATTCCACCAGTTTTAACCTTCATGGGAAAGACCTGCCATGCCACAGACATTGTAGCAAACTACCCCCAATTTTTTACTGTTGTAACCAAGGTTACTGAATAGAATAATCAAACAAAGGTTGGTAATTAATGATAATACTTAGGACAAGAACAACACATATAAGATTCATCAGCAGTGCATAGAAGAAGCAGTCAACTGCTAGAAGTGAGTCGAGTGAATTCCACAATGAATCTCCAACGGCAGACCAACATACAGTATTTACTACTGTATTTATGTGAATGGGGACATACCCATTTTCATCCATAGATATGCTACAACACTTACATATTCTACTGGTGAGATTAAGTTCCACTTGAGCAGCTTCTTCCCACAAACCTTGTACAACCAATTCCCAAGAGGATGCTTCCTTGATCACTACAATCTTGGCCTGTTCAAATCAAGGGTCAACTGTTATCTTCTTCCAAATATCTGCATAAATTATGCCTTAAACAAAAAACAACTTCTGAACACCAAGTGCTTTCAACTAGAGTATTTCAATATCAAAGGTCTCAAATTTACACCCACCATCACTTGAGGTCGCAACTTTGAGATTTATGGTTTTTTTCAAGGGTATTAGTGCTTAATGAATGAAACTGACTTAGCCAAAATTACTACACTAATAATCATCATGCAACCAACACATATTAGGATGATATTAAAGATTTATTGGTAGAGGCATTATTTTTTTTAATCATTTCACCCTAAGCAAGGTGATAATGCCACTAGAGGGTTACAGAGCGTAAAAGAGAATAAGAAAACTTTTGTGATGAGAAGCAAGGAAAAGGACAATAGAAGAACAGGATTCAGAAAGACAGAAGATAGCAACTGATGTTATATTTACATTTTTGAAGATTGTAGATGGCAGGGAAGCAAGAAATTGGAAGGGAGTTCCACAGGTGAGAAGTATAAGAAAAAAAAAAAACTATTAAAATAGAACTGACAATTGCATCTAGATAGTTTAACAGTAAAATAGTGAGACCTAGTTGCCAATCTAGTAGCACACTTAAATTAATTCAGTTCAGGCACTAACGAGAACAGTTCATCAGAACAACTGCCATGGAAATATTTGTAGAAAAGACAGAGGGAAGCCACATAGTAATAAATATCTGATTTTGAATATTAGCTAGTTTGCCAGTGGTTTAGCACACAAGTAGGCAAATGTAGCCAAAGCCAAACTGACTTGAGTCATTTATGGAGAAATATATAGCTGAATAAAGACCCCCTCATGCAAATGTATTGGGAAGGTCCATTCTAGCAAAATGGACCAACCCAACTGGTGTATTAGGCGCTCTCCTATAAAATAAGGTAAAATCAGCTGGTTTGCCTTTACAAGGAACCAGAAGGTTTTCTCTTCTTTTTTCTTGTTTGACCTTTTTAGACATATTCCTGTCTGTTTGGATTGAACTTTTGACTGCCTTTATTTTAGTTAAGTTTTGATTTAATTTTACCGTTTTTCTAACGTTACTTTTTGACCTTTTTTTTTAAATTTTTCATTTTTCTAACGTTCGTTTTTATTTTTGACTATTGTTTAAATTTTTGATTTTTTTTCCGTTTTTAATTCCTTACCCTCTTTTTTTACAGTTACTTCATTTTTTGTTTTTATTTATTCCTTTATTATTTAACTTTTTGACTTTCTGTTACGTTTTATTTTTCATTTTTTAAATTTATTTTCTTTCCGTGTTCACACCCTGGAATTTATCTGTTTATTTTTCGTCTATACGTTTCTCGTCCAACCTTTTTTATTTGTTTATTACGTGTTAATTATTTCTGTGTTTTTCATTTAAAATTCTGTAAAAGTTTTGCGTTTCATCTGTTAATTACGTGTGTTTAATATTTGTTTTTTTGTGTTTAATTTGTAAATTTCTGTGCTTTTATTTACTTATTTAACGTTTTTGTTTTTGGGTTGACCGGTTTTTATCGGCAGCCATATTGTAAATTGTTACGCTTTTAGTTTCGTATTTTATTTTGTATTGCGTGTTCTCTTAATTTTTCGTTTATAATTTTTCTTTTTATTGTGTAATTTGTTGCTTTCTTGTCTGTAGTCCTTTTAATTTTTTGTTCGTTCTTCGTTTTTGTAAACTTTGTTCACGGTTTCTCGTCTGTCTTACGTCTATTTGTTTTGCGTTTTTGTTTAATTGTTTGAATTTGTCAATTGCTTAGGCGAAACTTTTTCGTCTTTAATTTTTTTTTTTATACGTCCTTTTGTCTCTATTTTTTTGTCGGTCTATTTAAATTTGTTTCGCTGATAAGCGAAACTTTATTTATATACTTATTTATTTATTTACTTTTACCCTCCCCTATTTATTTTACCTTCCCCGGCCTTCTGTTTACTAGTTTAAATTTGTTGTATCACTTTTATTGTACTTTTTACCCCCACTTCTTTAACCCCTTTTTTTTCTTCCTATCACCCCCCTTCCCTTTTTTCCTTCAAACCCTCCCCTTCCCTTTACTTCTTTTAAAAATGGATAAAAAAATAAAATCTGTGCCGTCTTTTCTGATTAAAAAAAAGAAACCGGTAATTCCGGATTTTAAGAAAACTGCAAAGAAACATTTATTCTCCATTAAAAAAAAACCTCCTGATAAAAATGATACGGAGGAGTACCCTTTCTTAGTTCCCTCGAACGAAGAAATGATTAATACTCTTAAAAAAGCTGCGGAGACCTCAGTCTCAAAAGTTGGAAAATACGAAAGCTGAGAATGACGAAAATGAACCGAAGAAAAATTTGGAAAGCAAGAAAGCTGAAAATAGCGGAGATGAACAAAAGAAAGATAAGAATACAGAGGCCGGGGAATTGTTGGTCGACCCCACCGAGTTGCATAATCAATGTTGCGGAGTTCCTGGAGCGAGCGTCCAGGAATTACAAAAGATTGAAAAAAGAATTGTGCCGGTCTTTGTCGTGGACAAGCGTTCGCGCAAAATTTGTCGCTTGACAAAGGACACAGTGTTAAAGTCACTGGAGTCCCTGGGGTACAAGCCCCTTAGAATTGTTAAGGGAAAGAAATTTTTCATGTGGGACGTATTGCTACCCACTGCAGAAGACTGTGTCGCAGCATCAAGTCGCGACTTGATAATTAATGATCTAATTTTGCGCACAGAGTACGAAGGGCGAAGAAGGACCATAGTATATACGAGGTTCCTCCTCAGGTTATCGGGGAACACCTGGCTGCGTTTCTATCGCAGTATGGCGAGATCTTGGGTGCTTCTTGCGATAGCCTGAAAGGGGGATGGAGTTTCGACATAATGTTAAACGAGCAGGCCTTCCGCTCCATCCCCAACTGTCTGGTGGTAGGGTGTCTGAAGCTGCCGGTCATTGTGACCGGCCGTAGACCGGTATGTTGGAAGTGTGGAGAGACTGGTCACCTCTCCTCTTCCTGCCCAGAGAAGAAGGCCTCTGGAAGTCAGGCACCAGTCGACCAAGATCTCCCTCTGACCGCGTCGTTACCTTCCGCCTCGCCTGTAATGGGCATGCCAGCTTCTGGGACTGGGTTGGATAAACCACCGGTTGGCACAAAGGCCACATTCCCCAAAGAGCCTTCTCCTGCTGCTAGTGCAGTTGTGGAGAAGGGGGAGGGGGAAATGGCTGGTTGCTGGTAAGGCCAGAGGGAAGCGCCAGACAGAGGGGCCTCAGTCCAATGAAGCCCCAAGGGCAAAAGACACACACAGCCCCACTCCCACTGTCAACGTTAAGGGCGATGCCCCTGCCTCTGAAGAGACGCTAAAGGAAAAACAGCGAAAATATGACCCTGGTTTCGCTAAAACGGAAAAAATAAAACAACTAAAAGAAAAACTGGACAAGCAGAGGCATACGGAAACAAAGAAGTGTACTTCCCCATCACCATCTACCTTCTCCACCTGTGACTCCAAAACATCCTTCCCCACAGAAACATACCACCCCTTCACCATCTCCAGTTAAAGCTACTCCCCTCAGTAGAGATCCCAGCCCTTATAAACACAGATCATATTATACCCCTATGCACACTCCCAGTCCTTCCCCCATTAAAAGCCCTGAAATGCCTCCTCCCGCACCGAAAAGGCAGAGAAGTCCTTCTCAGGAGACTAAAGAAAGGAAAAAAAAAGCAGCAAAATGCATTTATAACACAGGGAAAGATACCTGTAGGATTTCCCCGGCCCAGGCTGAAAGGGCGAAAGATTACGGGAACAGGATAAAAGATCTCAAGTATCTACTCTCAATAAGACAGTTCGGGGACAAAAATGTGGAAGTCCCGAACAATTTTCCCAGTGCCCGGAGAGTTCTCACTGTAATAATAACTGGAAGTGGGGCTCGGCAAGCATGGTCAATGTTGAAGGAGGCGATCAGTGTTTACAAAATGTCTCCTCCAATTGCTATCACAGAAAGTGATAAACTCAATCATTTGAAAAAATCTTGTGCAGGGAGGGTCCCAATTTTAGTTCACCCCTCCCTTTACAGGGCTTTAAAACTGACTTTTCCCTGGGATATAGGCGGTCTCTCTCAAGACGGCTCCATCAACAATGAGATGGGCCACGGGTCGTTGGGAGAGGTGGTCGGTATCCTTACTCCGACCATGTTCAAACCAGTGTCTCAACCCTAATTAGGTCTAATAATGGCTCTCTGGTTAGCAAGTCTAAATGTCCGGGGCCTGAGGTCGGAGTCTCGAAGGGCGAGGCTCGATCGCGATCTTCAGCGCCTCGGGGTGGATGTATGTTGCGTGCAGGAGACCCGGTTTTTATCTCGCGATTATGAAGACATTCTGTCTAAGAGGTTCGTCCTCTATTCAGCATGTTTTGATGGACGCTCGAGGGGTGTTTCCTGGCTGGTGAGCAAGTCTCTGGATGCGGTGTGTGCTCTTGTCTTCGCGGATCCGGCGGGCAGGCTTTGCGTGCTGGATATTACCATAAAGGAGAAAGCTCTTCGCCTCATTGGGGTTTAGGCGCCCAATGACCACACTCAGCAGCCTGGTTTGTTTCGGCAGATCGAGCCGTTTTTGACGACTTCTCGTTCGGTAGTTCTAGCGGGTGATTGGAATGCTGTCCTTGATCCCGATATAGATCGCATAGGGCAAAAAGCGGGTACTTACAATCCGGAAGTGAAATCGTTTCGGGCCTTCATCGACGGGTTTGATCTCGTCGATAAGTATCGAAATGAGCACCCCCGGGAGGTAGCGTGGACTTGGACTAGGGGCGGCAGCTCGGACACGGTGTTTAGAGCAAGTTACATCGACCAAGTTCTAGTTAAGAGAGTCGAAGTAGGGCTCTTAGAATGTCCAAGTTTCCATTATATAGTTTACTCGGATCATAGGCTTGTCCGGGTTCGGGTAAACTTAGGTAAGCCTAGGGTTAGGATGGCTGGGTACTGGAAATTAAACTCATCATTATTTGGTGAGCAAGATTTCCGGGACCAGCTTTTACTAATGTTACAGCGGGAATTGTCGGGGGCTGTGGTTGGGAATAAGTGGTGTGGTGTTTTGAAATCCAAACTTAGGTCTTTTGCTGCTGATTATAGTCGACGACTCAACCTAGCTAGGCTAGCAGCGCAAAAGTCTCTAGAAGCCAAAGTAGATCGGGCGATCAAATCCCGTGATAGTGGGGACGTAGCCTTAGCTAGGGCGGAGCTGGCCTCCTTGCTTATCAAGAAGGATCAAGCTCTAGTAGTTAGGGCTAGGATAAAAAGAATGTCTTGCGAGGCGACGAATATGGCCGCTTCATTGCGTTCAGAGGAAGCTTGTAGGGCATCTAATCGGCATATCGATAGCATCACATTGCCGGACTGTGACTACAGACGCGGGCATTTGCGAGGCTTTTCGTTATTACTTTCAGGAACTTTTTACCAGGGAGCCCGGTCTGAGCCCTGCTCAGTTCGATGCCTATTTAGCCGACTTTCCCCGCCTTAAGGCGGCTGAAGCGGCTAGGTGCGAGGGGCCCATAACAGAGTCTGAGATCTGGGATGCGCTGAAGCAGGTTGGCCTGGACAAGACTCCGGGATTAGATGGTCTTCCCTATGAAATGTACTTGAGGCAGTCGCCCGTCTTTGTCCCCTTGCTGGCACTGATTTTCAACAACTGGATGAGGCAGGGGTCTATTCCTCAACGCTTCACCAGGGGTGCCATCAAGTTGCTTCGCAAGAAGAAAGACGGTGGGGATGGGGTAGATAATTATCGGCCTTTGACGATGTTAAATACAGAGTTGAAGATTTTAGCCAAGGTCTTAGCTGACCGTTTGCAGGTTGTCCTCTCTAGTCTGATTGGCCCCGAGCAGACTTGTGCTGTGAAGGGCAGGACTATTCAGGACAACCTTCATTTGGTACGCTTGATCATCGAGAAAGTCGACAGTGATGCCGCGCTGATCAATTTAGATCAGTCCAAGGCTTTCGATAGGGTTGACCATCGATTTCTGGAGGCTGTCCTTTCGGCCGCCGGTTTCGGGCCGCACTTTCGCACTTGGATCCGACTGCTGTATGCGTCCCCCGGTGCACTGGTAGAAGTGAATGGGGTAAGATCGAAGCCTTTCATTTTGTCTCGCTCCATTCGTCAGGGTTGTCCGCTGTCTCCATTGCTTTACGTTCTTGCGCTGGAACCTTTCTTGTGTAAGTTTAAGACGAATCTGGTCCTTCGCGGAATTTCCTTACCTGGTGCTACCACCTCGGCCAGGTACTCCGCCTATGCTGATGACGTTTCGGTTCTGGTGTCGAGTAGGGCCGAAATTAACGAAGTCGGCAAAGAAATCAAGGGTTATGAGATGGTGACGGGGTCCAGGATCAACCGCGATAAGTCTGTTGGCTTGCGGTTGGGTTCGTGGAGGGGAGTTTCTCTTCCCGGACCATTCCTCTGGACGGACGGGCCGGTCAAGATACTCGCACATCTACCCGATTCTCCTTTACCGACTCTCCGTGCTTCCACTCCCGTCTAACACTTTGCTGGCGTTAGTAAGGCTCCTGTTCTCCTTCTTGTGGGGAGGCAGGGCCGCCGCAGTTAGTCGCGAGATCTGTTACCTCCATCCCTCTGATGGCGGTCTGGGGGTGCCTTGCGTTGAGACTCGTCGACATACGCTTCGCATTACTCTTCTAGACCGGATGTGTATGCAACTGGATGAGAACGGCGAATTCTGGAAGGAAGACGTCCATAAACATTTTCCATCCTTGAGAAATGTACGCTCGTGTGAGGAGGAGGCCGGCCGTAATCCTCGAGGCGAGGGCTCTTTCTATCACGAATGTCGGTTGGCCCTCAAGCGACTCTTACGGGCGAAGGATGGCCTCTCCGACGTCCAGCCGTTGTCCCGTAAGGCATTATATCAGGTGTTAGTTAGGGGGAACGTTCAGGATGATCTGATTGACGAGCTCGGGCTGACAAAGCGGGAGGCTCGCTGCATATGGCCTTGGGCGCCCGGGTTGAAATGTCTCACTAACCCCGAGGCATCACTCACCTGGCTGGTGATTCGAGGGGCCCTCTGGGTCGCCAAAAGACTTCGCGCAGCGGGTTTGGCAAAGTCGCCAAACTGCGTTCGCTGCAGTGGGGAGGTGGAGACCATAGGTCACGCCTTCTTTCAATGTAGTGTCGTAGTTCCGTTGTGCAAGTTCGTTGAAGATCTCATGGTTCACATGCTGCGCGGAAAGTTCTTTGTCCTCGAGGCCAGTTCCGTCTGTAGCAATATAGTACCGCCGTTGACTAAGGCTGAGCACTACGTGTTCCTTTGCTTACTGGGTGTTATGCGAGTCGTGATATGGACGACGCGACAGAAGGAATTTCATGGGCACGAGAAGTTTACCTCTTCCCAACTGATCTTGTTCTTTAAACATCAGCTTAAAGTCAAGATCAGGACGGAAAGGAAGCGACTCCATCCATTGGAATTTAGCGAAAGGTGGGTGAGTCTTGCGCGTCTCTGCAGAGTGAAAGGTGCTGACTTGGAGTGGCTGTTTGATGCCGGTTAGGCATTAAGGATTTTGGGATTACTGGGGTGAACATTGGTAACCCCTCCCATGTATAGGATAGTTTAGGTCGGTTTTGTTTTAGTTACCTTTTTCTTTTTTTTTCCAGTTTAACTTAGCTAGGGTATGTATGCTCATTGGCCCCCCTTTTATTTCTGACCCTATTTTTTTCTTTTGTTTAATTCCCCATCCCTCCCATCGTTAGGTGGTTAGTGATATCAGTTCTCTGGTGGGTGCGGGGCGCCTTTCGTTTCGAGTGTGTCTTTCGTATTTGTTGTTGTGTCTGATTGAGTGTGTGTTTGTAGCGAGTGCATGGATTGTACGAATGTTTTATATATATTTTTTTTCAAGTCCCGCATTGATTTCGTCCAGTTAACTGATGTTTCTACCACAGTTAGGGCTGTGGGGGGTTTTACTACTAACAAAAAAGTTTTGTTTAGTTTCTTGTATATATTTTTGTATTCATTGTAAATTTTCATTGGGGTTTTTAGTTGTTATTTTATTCCCCTCCCCCCACAGACAATGATTTGTATATATGGGGACTAGTTAGAACTTCATAGAGTCTCTGAGGAATTTTGGTGGATGTAGTAAGAATGGTATGTAATGGATGCGTCGTTTTGGTGAAAGGAACATTGTTTGTATGTTTGGGTCAGTGATTGCGGCTAGCTAAGTTTAAAGTTAAGACAGAAGATGACCATCCTTGCCCACTTTCCCCATTTTTTGGCCTTGTGCCGTATTTGTACTCTTGTACAATAAATAATTTACAAGGAAATAGAAGGAGGCAGCCATGTTGGCAGGTAAGTCACTTGACTTCTACAGGTAGTTTCAATGAAAACGAAATGTAATAAAAATCACAGAAAATGCAAAATATATTTTAAATATAACTGAGATATCATCAGAACTAAATTCATCTATTGCCTATCAAACTCGCCATCATAGTCAAGAATGACCTGCAAGGTGTCGTTGAATTCCTAAGGTTGACATGGCTATCAAAATTTTGTCTCTTATCAGTAAAACTCTCCAAATAAATCAATAATTTTGAAGTATGCTGTTACTACATAGTAGCAGCCATGTTACTCAGGTTGATTCAATAACATATGCTTCTCAGCTGGTATTATTAGAAACAATTGTTGACCTGTCTGAAAAAAAATTTAACTCTCTAAGATATGCATAATGTAATTACAGACTTCTTGGCATAAACCAAATTGCCTTTAAGAAGTGGAAAAACAAATTGACAAGATTAATTACTTGTTAATTAATTCAGCTGCATTCCACATTCCAGTTAGCAACTAAACAAAATACTGTATTTGGCTTGCATTGTAGCATATGTTACAATGCAAGCCAGAGACATATTCTAAGTTTAAATGGAATAATTGAATTATGAGTCAATTAGTTTTAGAGCAGCTAACAAATATGCTCAATGTCACACTTTACTTCAGTTCAAAGTCTGTCATTTTATAATAGTTTCATTGTTTTTAACAGATTCCACAGCATTCTTCAAACATTTTAGAAGTCAACATTTAAAAAAAAAAGAAAAAGGGGTGCAGGGGGAGAGTAATATAGATACAAAAAAACGTTTTGACCCATAAGAACTTTCCAATCACTTCTCATACAGTTCTATAATTGTGAATTGGAGATTTACTTCTTTTACTTAAAAGTATAAAAAAAAAAAATAAATAAATCCTTCACTTTTCTCATGTGTGCTTTAAATCCAATAAATTTTAGAAGTGAATATTTTATAAAAAAACAAAAAAGAAACAGATAAAAGAAAAAGGAAGAAAACAAGAAAAAAAAAAGAAAGAAAACAAGAAAAAAAAAAGAAAGAAAACAAGAAAAAAAAAAGAAAGAAAACAAGAAAAAAAAAAGAAAGAAAACAAGAAAAAAAAAGAAAGAAAACAAGAAAAAAAAAGAAAGAAAACAAGAAAAAAAAAGAAAGAAAACAAGAAAAAAAAGAAAGAAAACAAAAAAAAAAGAAAGAAAACAAAAAAAAAGAAAGAAAACAAAAAAAAAGAAAGAAAACAAAAAAAAGAAAGAAAACAAAAAAAAGAAAGAAAACAAGAAAAAAAGAAAACAAGAAAAAAAAGAAAGAAAACAAAAAAGAAAGAAAACAAGAAAAAAGAAGTTTTGTTTTTTTTAAAGTAAAAAAAGTTGAATGAATCAGACTATATACCTCTAAACTGTCACTTCCATCAGCTTCTCGATCAATGATGTCAAATATTTCTTCATACAACCTTTCTCCCTGAAAGACAAGCAATTCTATTGTATAATATATGTTAGAAAAACAATCATTTAAACATGAAATTCTATGTGTATTGATATACAGGATGCGATGGGCAAATTGCCACCATTTCAAGTTTTTCATTTTCAGCATGCATGTTTGTTTTTGGATTTTCTTGACTGTACAGCATAATAGGGTCAATTGGGTACCATCTGTGAGAAAATGAGTACCAGGACATAATTCACTCCACCAGAAATTTGGAAATGGCATGCTTTATTGCTTGGCATTTGTGCCAGAGGTTCCAACACAAACATTTCAGAGTTTCAGAGTGTCAATCTGAGGACAATGCAGAGGATTTGTAAACAGTTGGATGAGACTAATGGTGATTACAAAAGTGTTTTGAGTGATCACTAATAATGGTAATGTTATACCTCCATTCATTTTTCACAGGGCCTCAGACTCAACATGGAGGCCCACATCAAGTGCCTTGAGGTGGTAGTGCTGCCCTGGGTCAAAAGGGTGGCTGCTGAAAGATCCTCTGTCTGGCTACAGGATTCTGCACTATGCCACTCGAGCAGGAGAACTCAGTCATGGCTGTCAGACAATTTCTGCGACTGCATCTGGTCACCTAACTCCCCCGACTGCAACCTCCTCGATTATTATGTGTGGGGCATAGTTGAGCGAGAGACCAACAAAACTCCTTGTAACACCAAAGATTAACTGAAGGCAAGGATTATGGCAGCATTCACTAACTTAAATAATGAGACCATCCAGAAGACTTGCAGGAGATTCTGAAGTCATTTAGAGGCCATGGTTGAATGGTGATTTTATTGAATAAATTCACTTTAGTATTTCCATATATCTTTGTGTAATTTTGGTAAATATATATTAAAATGAGATGTCAGTGTTATTTTCATTTTTGCATAATTTAGATGACACATTATCCATCGCACTCTGTACATACTTTTTGTAATTTCTAAACATTTAGTGGATACACATTTTTCTTTAAGTGTAATTGTTGTCTATCAGTCTGGCCTTTCTGGAGTCTTACAGAAAGTGTGCCCTTCTTCAGGGTTCAAGCATGCATCCCTCTTATGTAGTGGAAACTTCTGTTAGGATCTTAATGAGAGATGTACAGTCTTTCATAAGACGAAATGAGACTTACTTTGCTATTAAAACCTTTAAAAAACTATGCTGGGCTATACAGTGGTTTCCTCTACATAAGGGGAATGTAAATTTGAATCCTGCAGAAGAGCAGATTTTCTTTATTAAAGAGTCTTGAAAATCTCAGGATTCTAGCTGACAATTACACTGTTTAAAAGAAAGAAAAATGGAGACATTTACACTATTTACATTGTTGCCCTCATTTTTATTGTCATATTCATGACATTTCAACCATTAGTACACTCTGGCCTTCTTCAGGTGATATATGTTGGAATTTCGAACCAAACTGTTTATTTAGTCCATGGGAGTAGATTGTTATTATTTCACATACCATGTCTTTTCTAGATTTCTCAGTTTCGATTAATTTCCTTCAGTAACTCAACTCTCCAAGTTTTTGTACACCACTGCTGTGGCCAGGTATTGAACTCACAACTCTTTCATTTAAATCACTTCACCTGGCCACAGCAGAGGTGAATGTCCACAAAAATATTAAACACTGTTTATTTATTATTAAAATTATTTATTTATTATATTGTTTATTGGAATGATTGGCAAAACATCAGCTAATTGTCAATTGATTCAAACTTTATAAAATGGTAAATAAGGATATACTTATAGTTCGTTCACATATTATTTTAATAATTTAATATCGAGTTTTTTGTACTGTAGTTTATTGTTGCCTATCACATCTACTCCTCCTTACATATTGTGATGAAGGTCCAATCAAGAGCTCTCCGCAGGAGCAATCTTAAATTCCACCTGATAGTGTAGGTATTAAGCGAGTAATTTCTATTTGAAATACACCAGAGTATTTTGCTTAGTGGAAATAAAATGCTTTTACATTTTTAAAAATTTATTTTAAACCTTAAGTATCAAAACTGAGTGGAGGTACCTATTATACACCAATCTTCAGAGCTCACAGATACTACACTAATCTTAGGCAAAAGTGTTGATTCATATATAAATAATCATGCTATTTTTGTGATATTATGGAGACCCACATAGAAAGCAAACAGGTAACTTTATCTTAATTTCAAATGATTCTGTCTGAAGTCCAGCAGATGGTTCCTTTTGAAGTTTCGTCTTCTAAGCAACATCCACTTTGACCAAAGGGTAATGGATATCTGTCTATATTTCTGAGATGAGGTATTATGTACACTATTTACATTTATTCGGACAATTGTCCTCATCTTTGTCACCATATTTATCACAATGTTTCAGCCTTTCAGTATCTGTCTATATTTCTGAGATGAGGTATTATGTACACTATTTACATTATTTGGACTATTGTTCTCATCTTTGTTGCCATATTTATCACAACGTTTTGGCCTTTCATTATCTGTTTATATTTCTGAGATGAGGTATTATGTACACTATTTACATTTATTCGGACTGTTGTCCTCATCTTTGTCACCATATTTATCACAATGTTTCAGCCTTTCAGTATCTCTCTATATTTCTGAGATGAGGTATTATGTACACTATTTACATTATTTGGACTATTGTTCTCATCTTTGTTGCCATATTTATCACAACGTTTCGGCCTTTCATTATCTGTTTATATTTCTGAGATGAGGTATTATGTACACTATTTACATTTATTTGGATTTATTGTCACCATATTTATTACAACGTTTCAGCCGCTGTATGCTACGGCCTTCTTCAGGTTGTTGGAATGTCGAACTGAACTCTTTATTTCACTCACTGAGTACGCTGTTCTAGATCCTGGTATTTTCACTATCAAAAATATATTTTTATACTTTCATAGTGTTTTGACACCAGTTTGGTGGTTAACTATTTCCTATAGCTGGGACCTTAACAGGTGCTGCCACCTTGGGTCAAGGTAGACCTGGGAACACCAGCAATTAAGAAGTGGTTCCATGCTCCTCAAAAACCCCCAATCAGAGGTATTGCTGCCAGATTTAGTTTATCATCATACCCAGGACAAGCAATTAAGTGTACACAGAAGAAGAAAAAAAAAAGAAAAAAAAAAAGAGACAATTGCCCCCACCCTCATTTGGTTCCCAAACTTATTAGGAACAAGAGAATAAGTTTTGCATTAATCCATAGAACTAAAATGTATGTATACAGATATTTTTTTAACATACAATTCATATTTCACTTCAAGATACTTTACAAATTAACTGATTCCGGTGTCAAGGAAGCTCAAACAATGAGAGCAAATAGATTTGTTTCAAAGTTCACCTACATTGACAGCTATCAATTTCAAGATAGCTTTATCCACACTGAGGCTTTATAGTTTGGATCATTCTGAGTTTAGATATTTATCCTTGATCCAGCCACCATGAGTGGACATTCCAGGAGTTAACATTTCAAAATACCTTGTTCTTAAAATCGTGGGCACATGCAAACTTCTCCATAAACACCCCCTAAAAGAAGCAAGAATTATGAACAAATAAGTGAAATAATTCTGACCTGTGAGAATCCTACAGCCCAGTTGTTACCAGCACCTCCACCTTGTTTGGACAGATAAACATTTTCAGGATTGTATAGTTTAGCATATGGGGAGGTCATAATTGTATGAATGACCCTGGGCTCCAGATCCAACAAGACAGCTCGAGGTATGTAATGTTCATCATCAGCCTGAATAAAACAAATTTATAAATAATCATCAAAATAATAATTTTTCAAAATAGTTTTCTGTATGGTATTTTATTGGTATCTTTTTAAACCCATCAAGTCATAAAAGAGAATGAAGTGATCACATTTTCAGAATGTCAAGTCTCTTAAAATTAAAGAATCATTTACCAAACTCATCAATTACCTTGTATTATTTGTGAAGAAAAACTTTAAAAATAAATTAAGATTTGATATCAAGAAAAGTTCAAGTGACTTATCTGGTTGGCTAACTCAAAATAGTTTCACATCAAAACACTCAAGGCCAAATGTTTGAAAAATCAAACCCCAACGAACTCATGCAAAATTTTCTTGATTTATTTATAAGATATAATATCCATACTGCATGGATATCAACATAAAATAAAATTTAGTTAACTTGTATTTTATGGAAAAAAATAAAATTTACACAGCATTTAAAATATACAAAAAAATTATTAGGGCTTTAAGCATGTATAGTTATTAAATTTATAGAAATTTTATACTCTTCAAGTAATACACTTTCAAATTGAGCCGAGCACATTTCTGCTAAATATTTGCATTTATTCTGTGTCTACTGCTACGTCTATGCACCAGGTATAAATAAAAGAACAATGTATCAAGTGATCAGTCCATGGAGAGTCCTAGCAACAGTCCCATTTGGAGTAGTAAGGGGTGTCATTCTACTTAGTGTGGTTTTGCTTCGCTTAACTGTTACACAGGACATTAATGTGAACTATTTTAAACTTTCAGTTTTCTAAAGAATACCAGGATGTAACCAATAGAACCTTGCCTAACACACAGACACTACATGGTGCTTGAAAATGACTGTGATGGTTGAAAGTACTTGAACAAAACAACAGAAAATGAATTTTGGACAGTTTATCGACAATTTATATTGCAATATACAATACCTGATTTGAAAACAATGAAATATTAAACAGACAAACCTTGTCAGTTTTATTTAATCAAACTTGTTTGGATATATATATATATAAATCCCTCCTGGAGAACACATTATCTTTACTAAGATTGCTCGTATCCGCAAGCTGATAGGTGTAATACACACTGTTTAATAAATAAAAACGAGGTGTTTATTTTAAATACAAAGTGTCCACTATAATAATGTTTGAAATAAATAAAATGTTGGATTAAATAAATCCATTAATTCTTTATATCTCTTTTTGTTTCCTTGAGCAATTTTTATCCACCATCAGCTTGCTAAGCCAGTTACAGCTTCACCAGTGCCCCATTGGCCAGCATTACATTAATTCAAATATCTGGGCAGCATATTTACTGAAAACAGCAAACTCGACAGAGAAATCAAGACCAGATGTCAGAAAGCCAATGCATTCAGTTACCAACTTACTCCTCTTCTAAAACATGCTGGCATTTCCATGAGCACCAAGGCAAATCTCATCAATGCCATTTTCCTACCAACTCTGACATGCCAGTTCCAGACATGGGCCCCTAACAAAAACCCTTGAGAAGAAACTGATCACTTGTGAAATGAAATGCCTGTGGAAAGCAGTGAACAAGAGCAAGTGAGACAAGATCAGGAATGAGGCAATAAGAGATATAGAAGGAGCAATACCGATCATACAACACATCGAATGACAGAGGATCAAGTGGTTCGTATACCTCACTTGTATACGTATCAACCAACCAGCCCTACGAGTATACACCCTCAGGTACTCTGGCTGGAGAGTGAGAGGCAGAACAAAAAGATGCTGGAGCGACTCAGTGGAAGACACTCTCAGTCCACAAGATATCTCTCCTCCAAGCCATTTGCCTTGTTGCCGACATCTAACAGCACAAGCAGAAGGAAAAACTAAACTATTAATTCTTTATATATTACTTCAAACCAATATATAAGCTCTAAATGTGAGATATAAATTGGTGACGTCCGAATAAAACAAGTACAGAAATTTAACTGTGAAAAGTTATAACAGAGAGATATATAAAGGAAAATAAGAAGAAAGGAATAAGTATCAATAATAATAGTATGTATAGCTGTTAGCAAAAGGGGTAGCCCAAGATGCAAGTACAAAATGGAAATGTCAGAATCAAGCAAGTACAGAAATTTAATTCACCAGGAAGTGTTATAACAAACAAATAGAAAATAGGACACCAACATCCAAAGACACATTGGAAGAATGAAAGACATCTCTTAAAAACAAGAGACAAAGTATGAGGAAACACAAATGATAAATGCCAGACTTCTATCAAATTCAAAAACATGAAAAGGGTGACAGACGAGTGGGAGGCTAGTTTTATTACATCTTATTACTTGACTCTATCTTATTATTGCCACTTTTGATTACAAAATTTTTTTTTGTTATGAATGTCTTATTAATATGTCTGCTTTTATTGCTCTAACCAATAATTCTGCTTCTCCAGGAACTGCTATCAGAGATAGTGAAAGAATTAATATACTTACCTGGTAGAAAAATACATCTTTTCTGTCAAGACCTTCAGTTGCAAAATTTTCCAGAATGCCCTCTAAAAATGGAAATAAAATCATTATATATATATATATATATATATATATATATATATAAAACTATCAATAAGAAAATAGAATGTATGGTTGTTAGCAAATGGGGAAGTCCAAGATATATAGTGAAAGTGCTCTACTGTTTATAGGATTTAAATATGATAAGTTCCATCCCTAATATTGACAACATTAACCCATAAATATAGCATACCTTAAAACTATAGTTTTATCATATATATATATATATATATATATATATATATATATATATATATATATATATATATATATATATAAAAATAAGTGTGTGTGTGTGAGAGAGAGTTAAAAATTATTGTCTGGCTGAAACATAACCAAAGTCACCAGAGTGAAATTCTTTTGCTTGATTTTAAATTCAAATTTTCATATCTAAATTTAAAATGAGTTCCTTTATTAAGAAATTTTTTTACCCGTCTATCAGTATAAAGACATAATTTTCTTTATATGTATGATAATATATATGTATAATATATGTATAAGAACAATTTTTTTATCTACCTGTCTGATACAAAATGTATAAAGACATAAGTATACAGTATCTTTTTATTCAAATTACAACAGGCACACCTTCACCAATTGAAAGTCCCACCATAAGCAATAAGTTTACATGTAAATTCAAAACAAAAAAAAGTTAAGTATTTGTTATCCATTCACCCAGACAGATGGGGAAATTATCAAATTCAAAGGAAATAAGCTGAACTAAGTAGATGATTTCAACTACATTGGTGCTTGGATTCAATCAAGTGAAAAAGAACATGGAAATCAGAATTGGGTATGCCTGGAGTGCACTAAGCAAAATAAAAATGGCATGAAAGTCAAATCTCTGAAAACATCTAAAAATAAGAATTTTGAACCACAATGGAAAGAATATTGCTCTTTGGTACTGAAAGCTGAACTTTGACCCTTTAGCATTCAGATTACACATATATTTCTAGCCCTATGCATTCACAATGTTTGTTTCTGTTGCCAAAGTTTTATAAAAAGATTCTGTCAAAAATAAAGACAAATAGTCAGCTTGCCTGGCATCCTTCAACAATGAATTCTTATGCCCATCAAGTTACAAAAATGGTAGCAAATTAACATTGTAGAGATTATGTGTACACTCAAGATCTGACATGTGTCAACCTTATTACCCTGATCTGAATCACTCAGTTTATCACAATTAGTCTCAGAAATGTCAATATCTGATTCATCATGCATTTCTTGTTTTTTTTTTTTTTTTTCTTTCTTCAGTTTTTCCCTCAGATTCAAGAATAACCTAGATTGTATATCCATCAAATGAAGGCTCTGAATCATTAAATGCCATTTCATTATGATGCTTGATTTTTCATTGTCAGAAAGGATGAAAAAATAAAAAAATTGTAAAATTTGTATTTTCTTTGCTAATTGACCAAAAAAAAAAAAAAAAAAGAAAAGAAAAGAGATGGCAGAAGTATCATGTGATCAATGTCTCATTGTTTACTTGACTTCCTGTGTTATTTATGATGATGTCATCATATATTATTGCAGAGTATACATAGGCTGACTTATGACAGCTTGAACATTGAGAACTGACCTCTCGGGGGGGGGGGGCGTGTTTGAGCATGTTGAATGCTAAAAGGTTAACAAATATGAGTGATAGGTTTAATAGAACACACACAAGGATGCCCAGAGCTATACTTGGTGTATCATGCAAAGAACACAAAAAATATAAGGTTGGTTTGGTTGATTTTTTTAGCAGTATATCAACCCCTATGGGTAATTTAATGCCGAAATCTAAATAATTTGAACACAATTTTATGACTCCAACTAAATATATTTTGAATGCAGTTGTATGTCTACAACTACAGATAAAATGTATTACTGGTCATTTTACTATAAATATGTATTTTTATATTTTCATAATGTTTTGTTTGGGGAGTTCACTATCTGCCCATAACTGGGACCTTAACAGGTGCTACGACCACAGGTCAGGGTGAACCTGGGAACAGCAGCAGTTAAGAAGAGAAATAAAAAAGAGATCCGCAGTAAACTGCAAAATATGATGAAATCACTATGGATTAGAAGACTACAATTCATTGGGTGCATTTGGAAGAGGAAAGAAGAGCTGTAAAGTAAAATACTCTTGTGGGAGCCTCAACACAGAAAAAGGATATAAGAGTGTGGGTGTAGAATAAAGTAGAGTAATTTAAGTGAAAGAAAAAAATCATTGCCTAATAAACAAGCATACAGGTTATTGAAATTGTATTTCTGAAATATGATATATTTGACAGGGCCAGTGCACAGACACAGGTCCAGCCCAGCAAGAAAGAAAGGGTAAAAGAAACAGGATGTGGCAATGTCTTTTGATTGGTCTTTGAACTAATTAATCAGTAACGAGCAAGAAGGTGAGATTTCTGTGTAAGAAATGGAGTTCCTTCTCCCAACATTTTTATTGAGGTTTCTGTCTTGGTAGGAAGTGGATGTTAAAAAAAAAAAAGGAAAAAGAAAGAAAAATGCTGGAGTAGGTAGGGAAGTTCTCTAATTCATTTTTCCCCTCCTCCATTGCCGATGAATAGTCAGCAATATTTTCCGGCTAAAAAAATATTTAGTCAATACAAACTTGTGCCATTTATTATTACAAGTAAATCTTCTGCTTAGAGGAAAGATGACTTTTGATTTTTAGTGAGAAATTAAGAAATTGTGACTTTGGATATTAGCCTGAAGACAGCTGAGGTGGACCACTGTGAAGTGACAACTATAGTTCACCTAAACACCAGCATGAGCCACAGAGTATATAGTGATAATGCTACAGGAAAAGAGGCAAACTGACTAAAACATTATGTACATAAGAAATAATTCTCATTTGAGGTGAGAACTAATGATAATCATCCCAACAGTGCCAGATTTACATATAGTAGTATGGGCTGCAGCCTCGAAGGCCTGAGACTAGAGGAACCCCTAAGGGATCTCTTACCTTGGGCTCCTGAT
This sequence comes from Acanthosepion lycidas, assembly GCA_963932145.1. Taxonomy (NCBI): domain Eukaryota; kingdom Metazoa; phylum Mollusca; class Cephalopoda; order Sepiida; family Sepiidae; genus Acanthosepion; species Acanthosepion lycidas. Next base: position 37,054,218 of record OZ010613.1, read on the forward strand.
AAAAACAAAAAAAAAAATTTTTTTGTTTTTTTAAATCAAGATATTAAAAAAAAAAAAAAAAAAAAAAAAAAGTTTCATTTATTTTCCGATTTAATTTTGGTTGGTTGTTTTTGTTTAACATACCAACCTCTATGCCAAAATCTAAATATCTTATATGCAATTTTATTTTATTTTTGATGATAATGGTTTAGTGACTCATAGCTGAAGAAAGAGGTGGATTCATACCTTTTGCAAGGTATATTTACATAAGTGAATATAATGAACCAAACTGAAATTGGAAATCGGCTCCCAGATCAACAATTCTGAGCCATTATGTTACTCACACATCCAAGCTTACAGCACCCAGTATTCCCAAGCAGTTACCCATCTAGGTACTGACAAAGCTTGCCATTGTTTAACTTTGGTGATTGTATAGGAATCTGTTTTTCAATGTTATATGGCCATAAAGCCTCAGATTTAATGGGGCTCCTTTAAATTAATTTAAAATAATTTAGAGTATTTCTAGTTGGAATGGGTCTTTTAGTTAGAGAGTTACCGAATGAGGTTGCTGTATGGGCATAAGAGGAGGAGGTAAGAAGGTTTTGGGAAAAAACAGTGGAGTGGTTTCCTGTTGCTTTCTCTGTGGTTTGGAATTCTAAGTTTGTTCTTTTCTTAGACTGGATGCCAAGCCTGCACAAGAGATAGATTTAACCACCCCCACCCCCCGGCCACACACTTTTTTTAACAGCTTTAGTGCAAAAGTGAATGCAACAGACTTGCCTGGAATTTGAACTTGTCTCACAGATTTAACCTTCTGAACCAATAACAGAAGTACAAAAGGGAAAAAAAATTATTAAAAAACTGAAAAAATAAAGATAGATAAAATAAAAAAATGAAAATAAAAAATAAAAATAAAAATTAAAAAATAAAAATAAAGTAAAAATAAAAATAAAGTAAAAATAAAAATAAAGTAAAAATAAAAAAAATAAGTAAAAAAAAAAATGAAATAAATTAAAAAATGAAATGAAAAATCAAGTAAAAATAAATAAAAAGTTACAAAAATTAAAATGCAGAGAAATAAAAATACATGGGATTATAAAAATATCTTAACTAGAAAATTTAAATAAACATAACTACAAAAAACTGTAATTGTAGGCTTTCATGTAAATATCCTTCTGCACCAGTAACAGAATTAGAAAAGGAAAAAAATTATTAAAACCGCAAAAGCAATAAAAGATAAAAATAAATAAATAACTAAAAAGTTACAAAAATGAAAATGCAAAACAAAACTACCTGGGCTGATTCCATGTTCAGCACATAACTGCTTCCAAAATTCCATTCCAACTGAAAATACAACAAATATAAGGTCAGATATTTTGGCATCATTTTCAGGAAAAAAAAAAAAGAAAAGTAAAACACTTTTTTCACTTTTTTTGTTTTTGCATTCACCCCAAGTAAGGCAGTACAACCACTAAGGGGTTACTGCATGTGGAAATATTAGAAAACAGAAACATTACTAAGGAGGGAAAACTAAAGGAGAGTAAGAGGACAGTAGATAGTGATCAACATTACATTTAATTTTTTGAAGATTAAAGTTGATTGGAAAACATGGAGCTGGAAGGGAGTTCCACAAGCAAGAAAAGAGACTGTTAGCAAAGAACTTATGGTTACAACTAGCCAACTCAAATGTAAATTGATGACACTTTATTTAAATTCACAAAGTGCAGGTACCATATTGAAGAGCTTATATGAACAATTACCATGAAAGTATTTATAAAAAAAAAGCACAGGGAGACAACCTTACAGCGGTGAGAAAGAGACTGAAGTTGAGACATCAAATCAGGACCAATAATATTGCTGGTTCTTCTTTGGTATTTTTTTATCAAGAATCTCTAGATATACAGCAGAGAGCAACAGAACATATATGGCAGCAATATTCTAAGTATGGACAAATGGTAGATTAATAGATATCTCTATCTATAAAAGGCAGGATGTGTGTGTGTGTGTGTGTGTGTGTGTGTGACGAATGCACGGACGCAATTTTCAACGGATTTGCACCAAAATTTACATGCACATGCTCCAAGCTAGCGGAAAGGCCAAGACTGACTTTGCATTTCCAAACTCCCATTGATAGTGGAAATAATCAATTTTTTCTTGCTTCTACGGTAGTTTTCATGTAGTTTACAGCCATTTTCTACTGGCCAGAGTGAGAGCCTATAGCTGGCTGCCACGAATAGGCAGAAAGATTCTATTGGCCAGTGTGAGAGCCAACAGCTGACTGACATGAATGTTAACTAGTATGTTAGCATACAAAAAAAAATCAATAGCTGCATTCGTCACAAGTGGGAAAATTTTATATCTGCATGGCACTTTACTCCAATTGGCTCATTCGCTTGCTTAAACTCAACGTTGATTCTGATTCCATAGAACTGGGTTGGGTATGAAAAAGTATTTGTTGTTAACATTCTTTTTTCATTCGGTTTTTCCAGTTATGAGTCCTTTTTTAAAGCTGATCGTTTTGTGTTCATTTTGTTTAGTTCTTTTTTCGTAACATATTTAATGTTTAGTATAGAGCTTAGCAAAAATTCGCAGTATGAGATAGCCAAGAAGTAAGGCATGTAGCAACATCAGCACGGCAAAGGGGACTCCTTTAAAGGCAAGGAAGGGCTAAAATATTTTAAGTCAAGTGATAGCGATTACTGTATGAGTCGTACGATTTTTTAATCAAGCACAGGCAACGCCGTGCCATGCTGCTAGTGCAAGATAAATTCTGGATAGAAAAATGGGTGTTACTATAGTATGCAGTCTACCAAGGTATCACACATGCAATCTACCTCATTTACTACTATTCGATGTGGTCTACCATGCTATCTAACACTATTGCATATCTAGCAGATTGTTCTCTCATAAGAATGTGACTGCTGTTTATTTGGTCAAAATAACATGTTTATAAACATGTTTTCACTAACATTTTAATCTGAAGGAGGTTATCCAGCTGATATTAAGTTTCAGACCTAGGGGGATTCTGATGTGGGAGCTCCATTTTTTTCATTTCATGTGGACAGGACACACGATAGGTGAGATGATGATAGAATTAATTGTGGTAGACCACAGGTGGATGGCACGAGGCATGAGATTAAGTGAAGTCACAGTATAATTCAAAGCACAGTACACCGCATGCCATAGTAGTAAATCATGTAGACCGTATACTATAGTAGCACTGAAAAATGGTCTAGCACAACACAGTGAACTTCCTGTCAATCCTCATTTGTGGTTTTGAATCCTGTTCTTTTATCGTCCTTTCTACCCAATAATCTTTTCTGTTTCTTTCACTATGTAGCCTTTTGTGTTTTGAGGATTTATTGCCTTGTTTGGGGTGAAAATGATTACAAGTATATTGTAAGTTTTTTATGATCAGTTTCTTACTCAAAAAATAAGGAGTCACACTATGCACAGGTAGTTTTTCTGAAGAGGTTAAAAATCATGCATTTTCATCGACCAGTTACACTATAGACAGATAAATTTTTTTCTGGAGAAGTTAAAATTCATGTAAAAAAAATCCAGAGGTTGCACTTATACATGAAACTGGCTTTTACCCGAGTATAAATAGTAATTGTAATTAGTAATTCAATCCAAGCTCATCTATATCTCCTATTCTTCTTAAGGAGGCATGGTGGAGTAATGGATAGCAGCTCGGATTGAGGAATCGGAGAGCCGAGTTCAAATTCCATTTGAATCCATTACATCCACTTACATGCTAATATGAAGGCATGAATCTTTTTCTTCCCCCTCCAGTTATGGGTGAATCACAGGACAGGTTCTATAGTCTTGGATGGCAACTGGTCTGCCGCAGAAAGAAATGGCAACCTACTGCGGGAAAGAATCTTCCTCGTCAGTCATGTATTGAAAGATACATCATTGCCTAAGCATGTATCATGCATGGCAAATAACTCATACAATCTATATAAAGTTTCCTGTTTGGAATTAGTTAAGAGAAAAGGCATAATATTCTATCAGGATAATGCTAGACTACATGTTTCTTTGGCGATTAGACAAAAATTGTTACAAGAGATATTCAAATCTCGGATTACAAACTATTCTAGTTTTTACAGGAATGTCTGATTGAAGAAAATTCAATTCAGATCAAAACTATGAGAATGAACATGAGATATATTCTTCAAAGAAGTTCATGCAAAGGGAAAAAAAAGTCAGATTAGGATTAAATAATAGGTTCAGTTTGAAATTCCCTGAAGGTTATCTAGATCAAGAGACACCTGAAGAATGCCAAAATGCTGTGATAATAACAATAAAGATGAGGACATTAAAAAAAAAAAAATAACTAAAAATCACTGAAAAAAAAAAATAAAATAAAATAAATAAATAAATAAATAATAAGTAAAAATAATCACTAAAAAAGATTAATAAGAAAAAATAACTGTCTATAATTCTGAGATGAGGTACTGTAATTATTTACATTGTTCAGACGGTTGTCCTCATTGTTACCCCACTCACAATGTTTGGACTGTTGTGTACTCTGGCCTACTTCAAGTGATGAAATAAATGGCATTAGAATCCACATCCTTAAAGCCAACTCTATAGCTGAGATATATTGATGACACCTTTAAACTGGCCACACAATGAAGAGGTCCTGCTACTATTGGACCATGTGAACTCAATAAGATTGATAAAGTTCACAATGGAGAAAGAAAACAACAAACTAGCATTCCTGGATGTACTAATATCTTGAACAGAGCATGGGTCCAAGATATCAGTATACTGCAAACCAACATTCACTGGACAATACCTCAACTTCAAATTCCACCACCCATACAGTGTAAAGAAAGGGATCGTCCGCTGCCTACAACATTGAGCAAAAGTCATAAGTGGTGACCCAGAGACATATGAACAAGAAATGGTAAGTATAAGCAGTACCTTACAATGTAACAACTACTCTACATGACAGCAGCTCTGACAAACTGAGATAAAAGAGTGCAAGAGGATAACAAAACTCAGAAAACAGCCTCAGTATGCCTACCCTATGTGAAGAGATTATCAAAAAGATGTGTGGTTCATGTAACATCAGGATGAACTTCAAAAGTAGTTCAACACTTCACAGACACATCTTCTGAGTAAGATCTCCCATAGAAGAGAACATTATTAATGACAGTGTGTATGCCAGCCCATGCAACTGTGGTAAGAAAGGAGAAATAGGCTGTCCTCTTAAGGTAAGACTGCAAGAACACCATAAAGCCATAACACGAGGGGAAATAGAAAAATCAGATGTGGTGGGCCACATGTGGAGGGAAAAAGGAGATTGCCGCCTCCTGCGGGATGAGGTTGAAATAACAGACAGTGAACATTACTGAAAAATACAAAAAGCTTAAGGAATCAGCACATATATTAGGCCACAAATATCTCCTAAGCTGGCCAAGCATAGACATGAATACAATATGGGAACCAGTAATACGGAGTGCGAGAGAAAAATAATAATACCAAATTGTAAATAAATTTTTCTGGTAAAAAAAAAAAAAAAAAATTGGTTACTGAGACATTAGGCTTATTAGTCCCAAAAATTCATATACACTGATGTCATGTCTAACCTGGTGGACAAAATAAAAAGAGTTTGATTCAAAATTGCAATCACCCAAAGAAAGCCAGAGTGTACAACAGTCAAAACGAATATGCCAACAAAGCTGAGGACAACAGTCCAAATAATGTAAATAAAAAAATAACTAAAAAAATTTAATGACAAAAAATAACTGTAGTTAAAATAACAACTGTGGCTTTACTTTTATTTTGCTTAATTTTCAGTTTACCATACAAAACATTTTCTACAAACCAAATACTGAATTATCTCCCTTACATTTTTTTAATACTAATCTCATATTCTGAGACTTTTCTTCTAACAATCAGAAACACAAAGAAAAGTTTTTCAAAAGATTTTAATATGCTGTTTTAGTTTTACATTTTTATTTCTAATATATAACTTTTCCTTTTTTAGAAAAAAAAAATAGGGCGTAGATCTGACTATTTTAAAAATTTATCTTCGTTTTACAAACTATGAAACTTATTAGTGACAAATGTTGAAGGATGAATATATGAATTATTAATTATATTTCAGTTTTTTTTTAATGGGGGAAGAAATGATTATGAAAATGAATTGGAACTACTTCTTAAATAGACTGGGGCACTCAAAAAATAAGTCGCTATTTTTAAACTTGTGAAACATTTTTTGGGCAATATTTTGCAGATTAGCATTCTTTAGAATTTTCTTAGGCCACAATACTTTTCAGAAATGAGAAATATTATTTTTTTTTCTTTTTTAAAACATTTTTGAAGGCAATAATGTTCATAATATCGATAAAATCAATCAGTCTTTTTTTTTTTAACAGAGTTATTGGATTTTTCTTAGTTCTTCTATAGATTTTTTATTTTTTTTATAAAAAGATTTTTTAAATTAAGAACACAAATTTATATAATAAAAAGTATTCATTTATTTTTCATTTAAGATAATTATCCCCCCAAAATACTTGCATCCTAAAATTTCTAAAAATTCAGAAAAATAAAAAAAAATGCATATATCAATGATTTACATTACAATATTGTAAATGTAATAGTAAATTGTAGTTTCAAACTTGGTATTTGTAAATTTCAAGGTTCAATTTCAATAACCGTAAAAAGTCTGGGATCGATTACAATATCGATATTATCAACAAAACACCCCATTCTTTATTAAATCGATAAAAATATAAATATTTTTCAGTTCTGGATAAGCATATTTTTAAGTAGTGCCAAAAATTATGCAACCACCATCTTTAGAAAAAAAAAAAAAATGTTGATTGTATAATTATTTTCATTCAAGGATTTTTCTTTATAACTAAAAAGAAAATCGCGACTTCACCCCCAATTTTTTTTTTTTAAGCATTTCACCCCAAGCAAGGCAGAAAGGGGTTACAGAAAATTTAGAGCAAGGTCAGATAGGGGTGATAGAAGAAAGGATGAGGGTAGTGGATAGATCAAGGCAACTGGAGATGTTGATTGACATTACACTTGAATAGCTGGAGATTATAGCTCACAGGGAAACAGTAATAGGGAAGGGAGTTCCACAGGCGAGACGTGCGAGACATGAAGCTATTAGAGTAGAAGAGACGGCTACATTTAGGAGTTTTGACAGTGAAGGGGTGAGAGTGGGATGCCAGCCTCGTATGGCGCTTGAACTCATGACGTCTGGGAACCAGCGAATACAGCTCCTCGGAGCAATTTCCATGGAAGTATTTGTAGAACAGACAGAGGGAGGCGACGGCGCGTCTGTGAGAAAGTGACTGTAGACGAGACGGCAGGGCCAATTACATTGCATATCTGCCTCTGGAGCCTATCAAGAACCCCGAGGCAAACAGAAGGGGCACCAGACCATATATGGCAGCAATACTCCATGCAAGGGCGAATTGTTGTTTTGTAGATCTGGAGGATTGATTCCGGGGAGAAAAACTTCCTGGCGCAACTCAGGGAGCCAACTTTCCTTGCAGTGGACGAGGCAATTGACTCAATGTATTTATTCCATCTCAGGTCAGCAGTCAACGTGAGACCGAGAAGCCGCAGAGAGTTGCTCTCGAGAAGTTGAGCGTCAGACATTCTAATGGAGGGAAGGGAAGGACCTCTGTGGTGATTAATAGAGAGCAGTTTTGTCTTAGAAGCATTGAAGTTGACCAGCCAATTCATGCCCCAGGCCGGCATGCCAAACCCTATCAAATGCTTTGGAGATGTCTAGTGCCACGGCTCGGGCTTCCCCATTATTTTGAAGAGCTCGGTAGACTGTTTCAGTGATGGCCATAAGCACATCGGCTGTAGATCGGGCAAAGCGGAAACCATATTGCTTGTCTGAGAGCAGATTATGGGATGTGAGGTGGTTAACCACCCTGGTATTGATTAGGGCTTCGAAGATTTTGCTGAAGAGGGGAAGGAGACTGATGGGGCGGTAGTTGGAAGGGTCAGAGGGGTTGCCGGAGTTCTTGAAGACAGGAACGATGGAAGAGGACTTCCAGCAGTCAGGAAAACAAGATTCTTTGAGGCAGTAGTTGTATAGTTTAGAAAGGGCGGGCGCCAGTTTGGGCGCACATTTCTTCAAGACAATGGCTGGTATCCCGTCTCCACCGCTAGCCTTGTTGGGGTCTAAATTGGAGATAACGCCCAGTACCAAAGATGGGGTTATGTTTAACCCGCTTAATAAGGCCTCAGTTCTAAGAGGGAAGTCAGGTATGAGTACACTGGAAGAGTCAAGCGTCGAGTTGAATGAAAATTTCCGAGCAAAGCATTCAGCCTTGTCGGTAGAGGTTGAATAAAGGAAGTATAGAGGGTTTGCAATTGTTCAATACGCTCTTGCAGAGACGCCAATAATCTTTGGAGTCAAATTTGCGAGATGCAATACGTTCCTTCATCTGAGCCACAAAGACCAGTCATACACGTGTCTCTGACTCTCTCTCCTCAATGCGGTAAGCTACCTCTTCTTCCTTTACCACTCTCCATCCTCTCAAGACTGTGAGATACTCGATTGCATTTCTGACAGCATTGACAAAGTTCTCTCCCTCCACCCGTTTGCTCACATTTTTGTGTTTGGCGACTTTAATGCCCATCACACCTTGTGACTTGAGAATGCTACTACTGACCACGCTGGCATTTAAACGCTCAATTTTTCAATATCCCATTCCCTCACACAGATAGTTAACTTCCCCACTCGTTTTGCCTTCAACCGGGAAGGTAAAGCCTCTCTTCTCGACCTGTGCTTTACCTCCATCCCCGAATCCTGTAGCACCTCGCAACTGCCCCCTTGGTAACTCTGACCATGCAGTAGTATCAGTTAACATCTCCTTCAACTCCATCCCCTATAAAGAACCTCCTACCACTAGAACCTCGTTCTACTATCAACGAGCTGACTGGGACGCATTCTGTGATTTCCTCTGCGATGTCCCCGGGGATGGAGTCTTTAAGCTCCCCGTCCAAGATTGTGCTTCTGAAGTCTCTTCTTGGGTTAAAGCTGGAATCGACGCTTTCATCCCATCAAGGAAATATAGGGTCAAGTCGCGCTCCTCCCCCTGGTTCTCCGCTGCTTGCTCAGCCGCCAATGCCCATAGGAACCACTACTTCCACCTATTCCGTAGTGACATGTCTGACTGCAATAGACGTCTCTTTGAAATACACGAGATATTGAAAGGGGGTGAAACTGACCCAAAAAATATATTTCTACAAAGTTTTCTTTTTTTTTTTAAAATAAAATAATCTATTCAATATAAAATTCATCCACCAATGAATACTTTTCTTTTTTTTTTTTAACTGGATAATTCCTTGTTTTTTACTTTCATTTCGGAAAAAAAAACAAAAAAAAAAAACGCAACCATTTTAAATTTTATTTTTAAATTTTTGGTGGTACCTATCTTGCTTCATTAGCAGTATAATAAACTAAGTCAAAAAAAAGAAAAAAAAGAAAGACAAAAGAGGATGAGAATCAACAAAAAAACTAAGTTGGTGATATCAAGAGGTATTGTTGGGGTTGCAAATGGTAATGATTTAGTCCCGATACCAGGACTGATCCTATATTTTTAATTTTTTTTTTTTACTCAACTGCTTTCGTTGCAGTATGGACAAACAATTGTCATTTTAAAAAAAAATCATTTAATTTATTAATTCAATAATTAGTATTCAAATAAGATTATTATTAAAAACAATATTTTCTGTTATTTAGAAGCTGTGAAATGACTTCTGTTGAAGAACAGGAAGAAACAAAGTGCGTAAAAAGTCTGAAGAATTCTTTTACGGAGACAGGATGAAGTTATTCGCCTTAAAACGATGAGACGACCAAAAAGTTTTTAAAGTTTAAGTAAGTACGTCATTTTCTTTAAGAAATAGATTAAAAAATGATATAATTTAATAATTAACAGAGAATAAGTTTATTTTAATTTTTGTTTCCTCAAATTAAATTTAAATTTTGTCTTTAAGAAAAAAAATCAACAGTTACAAACACTAAAAAACAGTTTAATTTTTAGCAAGATTATTATTACTCAATTTTTTGTCTGAGCAATTTGTTTTGGACAAAGTATAAAGAATGAATATAGATTTAAATTACTCGTTTATTATTTTAATTAATTAAACAGTTATTTAATAAACATCTATTTTGAAAATATCAGAACAAAATATTAAAAAAAAATCTAATTTATAATAAAAAATTGTTACCAAAACTATATTTTTATTTTTAAGTAAATTAATAAAACTGAAAGAATATTTTAAAATCTACCAAATAAATATCAAAGAAAAATAATTGAAATATTGAATTTGTTAAAGGAAAGCAAAAACAAAAAAGGTGGGTCCGATGTATTTTTTGAAAAATTTTATTTTTTTTCAACAAAAAAAAAAAAAAAAAATCAGACGGATATGTGTCGAATCGTAAACTGTAAACACGATGAGTAAAATAAAAAAGCAAAAAATAAATTTTGACAAAAACTAAACATTATTGACTTACTCTGGTTGCCACATTGGCCCAGTTGTAGTGTAATCATTTCCCGCGGCATGATGATGTAAGTTCATTAATTCAAAAATATTTTTAAAAAACTATTTCAATTAAAACTTTCCTTTCATCAACACTCAGAAAATCTTCAAAAATGGCGGCAAATGAACGTTTCATGTGTCAGCATGCACCGGTATTCCAAAATAGAAACGAGGTTTTTATTCTGATATTCTTCTATTCTAGAATTGATGTACAACAGAATATCTTTTCTTTGTTTACTCCGGTTTAGTTTCTGGCACAAGGCCATAATTGTGAGGCATTCAGTGAAGATTGAACTCACTTCAAAAGTAATAATCTACGCTAGATTAAATTTCTAAGCATTCTGACTTGGCCAAACGAACAAAGTTTTTTTGCTTTACAACAGGATTTTTAATTATAAAATTAAAAAATAATTATAAAACTCAAAATAAAGGAATTTAAATTAATGCAATCAGTAATTAATAAAATTAATAGGACAAAGCAAGACGGAAGATTTAAATAATGCTATTTCATTTCAGGACATAGGCGGTCATGACTCTCCTCGTTATTTTTTTTCTTCATTATCTGCGAATTATTACCATATATTCTTGAGAAAGATAATGGAGTGGTCTCCCATGGCTTTCAGAGTATTTACTTCTTTTACACTTTTAGACCAATTTAGAGAAAACATCTATGTTATTTAACCCATAGCTAGAGGTAGAAGAGATAGATTCAAGCTTTTTACAAGAAAAATAATTACATAGTATCCTATTACTTTCAGAATATTTCCTTCTTTTAGACTGGTTGCTATCCAAGGTAGAGAAAACAATTATGTTATTTAACCCATAGCTGGTAGTAGAAGAGACAGATTCATGCTTTTTCCAAGGATATCTGTATAAATGGTAATGGTAATATTAGCATAAAATGTTTATTATATATATATATATATATATATATATATATATATATATATATATATATATATATATAATAAAGTATTAACATATATTATGAACATAACAGATTTTAGGGCTTGATAATCACATAACTTCTGACAAAAAATAAATAAATAAAATAAATAAATGTAAGACTTCAGTCAATGAAAATGACTTTCACCAAAAACAAAAAAAAAACTTCTTTTGAGGCCTACGATGGTCATGAAGTAAGCAGAAATGTAATAATGTTTAACCTTCATGTCTACAAAAAATGGTGCGTCAAATAAATGGTTATTCCCTTGACACTACTATTATTGTGTGAACATTTTTGACTCCTTCGATAATGTTTATTTACACTATTATAAAAATATGTTAACCAAATACATGCAATATTTATTATTTAACTTTTATATAGATTTTATTATTTACAATTTTATAAAGAAATAAATTTAAAAAGAAATCTTTTTATTGAAAAGTTTATAAAAATTTTTCAAATTATCAAAATATGTAAATTAACTTCTTTCTTTTCATGTGCCATGTCCTTTCAGGATGTAGGCGATCATGGCTCTCCACTCCCCCCTTATCCCTTGTGGCTCTCAATAAGTTTCATGCCTCCCCCAGACAATGTTCTGCTATCCACTTGCTTAAGCCTGCCAGGTATGTCATGCATTGCTTTCCCTTGTCTTTTTTCCCTCTATTTGAACTGTAAATATCAGATTGTCCAGGCCCTCCTTTCTCATTACATGTCCCAGAAATTTCATCTGCCTCTTCCTTATGTTAAGTATAAGCTTCCTCCTTGTTTGCATCCTCTCCAAGACCTCATCATTGCTCACATGCTCGCTCCATGATATCCTTAGCATCCTTCTGTAGAACCACATCTCTGCTGCCTCAAGTCTCTTCTTCATTTTTGAGGAGACTGTCCAATATTTGCTGCCGTAAAGGAGAACAGATGTCATGTAGGAGCTCAGTACTCTTTTCTTTGTCACCAAAGAAATCCTCCTGTCTCGCAGTACTCTTCCCAGCTTTTGGAATGCATCCTTGGCCATCCCAATCCATCTTCGGATCTCAGCACTGCATCTACCATCTTCTGTCAAAACATTTCCCAGATATTTAAACTTCTTTAGTGTCCCCGACCTGCAATTATAATGACTTTCTTTTTATGGGCAGTGTACTTTGAGGATGTAGGTGATCATGACTCTCCACTTCCCCATATCCCTTTTAGCTCTCAATAAGTTTTGTCCTTCTGTCAACTCTCCCAGACAATGTTCTGCCACCCACTTGCTTATACCTGCCAGGTATGTCATGCATTGCTTTCCCTTATCTCTTTTTCCCTCTATTTGACCTGTGGGTATCAGATTCTCCAGGCCCTCCTTTCTCATTACATGTCCCAAAAATTTCATCTGCCTCTTTTGTTAAGTATAAGATTCCTCTTTGTTTGCATCCTCTTCAAGACCTCATTGTTGCTTACATGCTCACTCCATGATATTCTTAGCATCTTTCTGTAGAACCACATCTCTGCTGCCTCGAGTCTCTTCATCTTTGAGGAGACTGTCTAACATTTGTTGCTGTATAGGAGGACAGATGTTACATAGCAGCTCAGTACCCTTTTCTTTGACACCAAAGAAATCCTGTCTCGCAGTACTCTTCCCAGCTTTTGGAATGCATCCTTGGCCATCCTAATCCATATTCGGATCTCAGCATTGCATCTACTGTCCTCCATCAAAACCATCCCCAGAAATTAACTACAATACAGTATTTATTATTTACCATTTTATAAATAACTATGAAAATAATTTTTTATCTAATTAATAAATAAATAGTGCTTAATATCTTTATTGTCAATTCTAAAAAATAACGAAAATGTATAAATCCACTTTCTTATATTTAGATTTTATTAAAATTCTAAATCATTACTTTTTAAAACAGTAAACATTATTGAAGTAGTCAAAAGTGTATACAGTAATAGTGGTATCAGAAGAATAACCAACTTTTAACATCGAGAGATCTTTTTCAATGGCAACACAGATTATATCGATTTCCTCTCCTCTATATCATATATGATAGAATAGGCATTATAGGGCTGATGATATACTTTGCGCCATATATGATACACACCAGTCATTAAAGGGTTTATAATATACCTTTTTTCAATATATGATACAGTAAGCTTAAAAATTTAAAGACCATATCATTGCTATGCCATTTTATGATCCTTTATTTAAAAGAATTCCTTATTATTGAAATAATTATAATAAACATTAATAATTTTGTCCTAATTATATAAGTGTGACACAAAAGATATAAATAAATGAATACACAATGGTAATTATTATATAGTGTTGATTATTAAATATATTGACAGATTTTATGATTTGGTAAATGTTTTCATGTCATAAAGATGAGAAGTAAGCCTATGATAGACTACAAGTAAGCAGTAAATTTAATCACACTGAGAGATCATTGCATGTGCAGGTAGTGTAATGGCTCAGAATAACTGCTCAGAATGAGAAATCAAAGAACTGAATTTGAATTCTCGTCAAGTTCATTACATTCACTTATGCACAAATACCTTGGGGAAAGGTATGAATCCATTTCTTCTCCCCAGCTATGGGTTAAATAGCATGGAAGACTGAGGTCTGTATCCATGGTTGGCTACCAGTCTAAGATAAATACAAAATTTGAAAAGTCCTACAATCTATTTTTAAGAAAAAAGTTTGGCAAACTTTGTTTGATTTTGGTATCTCCAATTTGTAATTTGCATGTTGGGCTGTCCCTTTTTCTAACAATCATGTATTCTACCTTCTTGTAGTGGATGTTTAGTCCTTTCTTCTTACTTTCCTTCACTATTTTCTGTAAGAGGTTTTGTAGTTTTCTTTTTGTGTCTGCTATCAACACTGTCATCTGCATATCTTATATTGTTAAGATTGTGGCTGCTAATAATGAATCCTGGTCAGTCAGTTATGTGCCATGTGTGATACATGTTTTGGTGATCATGTATCTTTCGATACATGATTGACGAGACAGATTTTTTTCCTGTAGTAGGTTGCCATTTTTTTCTTCAGTAGACCAGATGCCATCCAAGGCTATAGAACCTGATCTGTTTTTCTATTTTCCTATAGCTGGTGGGAGAAGAGGATTCATACCTTTCCCAAGGGTATTAGGACGTATACAGTGAATGCAATGGATTCGACTGGAATTCGAACTTAGCTCTCCGATTCCGCAATCCAAGCCGCTATCCATTACTCCACCATTCCTTCTAATGAATCCTGGTAGGATTTCTAATTGATAGGATCAGAATTCCCTCATTGTTTAGGCTGAATAAGTCTGGTAAGAAGAAATATTGTTGCAGATTGGCGAATGTATTTTGTGTTTCAGAAGGTTAGGTTATCAGAAGGCTTAGAAATGTAGATGTTCACAAGACATTCATCCACAATAAATATAAAAATAAGAACATTGAAGGTAAAATCATTCAGGAGGAATCAAAAATGAGAACAACGTGATTAAAGGTTTAACAAATAACATTCATTTTATATCAAGTGAAAATACACAATCAAGATAGATATTGCTGATCAAGTGTGACCAGTTGTAATCTTACTTATAAAATACAGATTGTGTGTGTGTGTGTGTGTCTGTACGTTTATATATTGGATTGGATTTCCTACATTTTTCAACCGATTTCAACAAAACTTCACATGTAAAATTACCTTGCGGTGGTTCTGACTGCGCCAAAAATTGGAAAAACACAATTGGTTTTGCACAAAATCAATTTGAAAACATGATTAAGAGGCATTAATGAAAGGGGGACAACTCATATCGAGTTATACTTATTAATATTGAGTTATCGAGTTATACTTATTATAAAACCCAGGTTGGTTGTTTGTGTGTGTGTGTGTTCGTTTATATATGGGATCGAATTTCTTACATTTTTCAACTGATTTCAACAAAACTTCAGTTTTTTTTTGGCAGGTAGTGTTTCTTATTGTCTTGCACACTTTTTTCTTTATTTTTACATTCAGAATGCTTTAAAAATTCCATTTACAAGACAATTGTTTAATAAAATTCTATTCAATCGGTAGACTCATAATGATTGAAAACAATGTTTTTGTTTGAGTTTGGGTTTGACCAATTCGTAAAAAAATAAAAAAACAAAACAAAAAAATAAAACTAATTAAGACATGCGTGTCCGTCAATCTTAAACAATACTCTTTGTCAATTTTATTTTTCAGTCTTTATGATGGTCGATACTTGATCTATCTCTTACTGTTACATCCCTGGGAAACGCCGGGCTCTCCTGCTAGTAATATATATATAGAAGGATTATGGTGAGTTTCAATGTGTGTAGGCTTGTGGTTAGGATTTGTGTATGAAATTAAACAAGATGTTTTATCGTATTACAAAATGTCTTTTGTGGGAGTTCAGTCACTTGTGTGTATGTGTGCATTTGTTAAAGTTACTCTTCAAAGTCTGTTAGAGTTGTGTACCTTTAGCTGTTGCCTTGATGTTGGATTGAGATTTACAAATACTGTTTAGTAGTGGGTCAATTCACTTTCTTTAGTATGTTGTAAGTAATGTTCCTGAGAGAGCGAAGTGTTGTATGTCAAGTAAGAAGAATTAGCACGTGAAAAGTATAGTTAGGTCAAAGTTTTGGCTAGCATGGATTTGTTTAGCATCTCTCCAGGGTTGAAGTTCTGACTGTTTGAATTGAATTGACACGCTTCTATTTATTGAGTTTGTGGTCTCAGAATCGGTTCCAAAAGTGGTACGCAAGAAAAGATATTTTTGCTCGAACTTGCTACAGTTTTAAGGTCTCAGCCAATGAAAAACCTAGTTTGCTGAAACTAAGATGCTGATTGGTTAAAAGGTGATTATGTGTGAAAAATGCATTATCCCAGAGGGGTGACAGGTAGATATAGAATATTCCATCAATATCCTTGTCTTGCACCTCTTTCTAAAATAAATGCATTGTTTTTATTTTAAACCAAAAAAATGTTTGTTATTTACTTGTGAAAATTTTGGTTGCCATGACTTTTAGATGAACTATAAGTAGTTCATCTAAAAGTTACACAAATATTTTATGACATTGTTTAAATGTGAAGTAAGATTATTATAGGTGTTTAATATATTGGAAATAAATCCTATTTCCAACACAATTACATACCCACATACATACCATATTAAAACATACCCAAACTTTATTTTCTACCCAATAACAGACACTATTACAAACATGCCCCCAAAATTCCACAACACATGCCACTTAAATCAAAGTCACTATTGGTCAGAAATTAACATCACCATGTAAAATATTTGACCAATCAGGGAAAACTAAAACCCTATTTTTCTTGAGCCTACTTTCAGGAAAAATTATTTTAAAACTCCACAAATTTTGACTTTCAGTGAACAGTTTCGAAGCTGAAGAAAATACATGATTACATAGCTCACCCTGTGTGCTGAAAGAAACATGTTAGTAACTTCAAATGAATCAGCTACAGCAATATCAGCTTGGACAGTAAGTGAATCTTTGTTGATGATCATGTCTTGGTGACTTCAAATGAATCATCTCCAACAACAATGAAAAAGACAGTGACTCTTCGCTAACAATAATAGTCTTTTCTCAACCTCAGCTTTTTTCTGTGGACCAACTATTTAAAAATCTTTTCTAAACTATAGATTTTTTCTGTATACCAACTATCCAAAGACTTTAACTCAACTAAAGGTTATTTTAAATACATTTTAACTCTTTTGAATTCATGTACATATATTTGTAAATGCAAATGATTTATTAGTGGATATATCCATGCTGTCTTTATTTTTATTTTATTATTGTTTGGAATTAAGATTTTAGATATTTAAAATAAAAAAAAGCCTAAACAGAAATTCCTACAAATACAAAATGTTTTCTAAACAAAAATAAATCATGTCTTGTTTCAACAGTATTCCTGTCCTGGGTATGATGATGGACTGCATCCAACAGCAAGGCATCTTAACAGGAGGTTTTAAGGAGCGTGGAACTGCCTCTTAATTGCTAATGTTCCTGAGTCCGTCTTGTCCGGGTCCCAGCTTTGGACAGATGGTTGATCCCCAAACTGGGGTCAAAACAATATAAAGGTGTAAAAATAGGTTTTATTACCAGCAATACATTTTTGAAGAAAAAAATTATTTCCAGCAGTACATTTTTGAAAAAGAAAAATATTACCAACAACACAATTTAAAAAAAAAAAAAATTGCCAGAATAAATTTTTTGAAAAGCGTATTACAAGCAATAAAAATCTTGTCGGCATTAAAAAATCTATTTAGGTTGATATGCCGTAAAACAAACCAAACCAAACCAAACTAATCAACATTATTCTTGGACTTTTATTCAAATATCTTGCTTTATATTTGTTATCAGCAGCATACTGACATGAGACACTTTTCTTTCCTCTCTTTCATGTTAGCTGTCGATTGAGAACAAACCTTTAGCTGCTATGTTTAACCTTTGACCCCAAACAGGCCTAAACAGACTTAAACTAACTAACTATAAAGTCTCAACAGGTGGTTGAGACAGCTTCAACAAATTCTCAACAAGTCAACAAAGCAGCTGATAACACATGAGCATGAGGACAGGTAGAGTTTGTAAAGAAAAACTTAAAAAAAAAATCCATAAATTAAGTTTTTATAAAACAAACAGATTAGATTCAAATGATAACATACACATTATTAGAACATATTTTGTTAATTAATCACTTTCAGACAAAATAAAAATGTATTATAGCCAGGTATAAAAATGTTTATAGCCATGTGATGTTGAAACACTGGACTGGATCTCATATGATCACTGAAGTTAAGCAACTTCAAGCCTCATCAGCACCTAGATAGGTGATCGCTTGGGAATAACAGCTTGGATGTGTCGTGAATAATGACTCAGAATTGGAAATCGGGGAGCTGAGTTCCAATTCTAGTTGGGTTCATTATATCCACTGATCTGCAAATATCCTTAAGAATCTAAATCTCCTCCTTCCAGCTACAGGTTAAATAGTAGGAACTGTATCAGTAGATTATTATTATCTTCAAAACATTCTTACAATCTAAAAATATTTCCTGGCTTTAAATAACCTGCAAAATGTTGAAAAACACGTTTTTATAGAAAATTATTAATAAAATATAATACCCCTACTGAGTGGATACCAATTTAAAATAAAATTCAAAATTTTTGGCTTTAAATAACCTGCAAAAGGTTGCTAAGCTGTAAAAAGCAATTCAATCAAAAACACATTTTTATAGAAAATTATTAATACAATATAATACCCCTACTGAGTGAATACCAATTTAAAATAAAATTCAAAATTTTTGGCTTTAAATAACCTGCAAAAGGTTGCTAAGCTGTAAAATAAGATAAAATTGACACCACACTTAAAATCTATATCAAATTATTAAATTGTAAAGTTTAAACTTAGAATTTATAATTATTAAGTTATTAGAAATTTTATACTCTTCAAGTAACACACTTTATAATTGAGCTGTGCATTTTTCTGTTAAATGTTAGGATGTATTTTGTGTCTACTATAAGATCTACATATGAGGTGTAAATAAATGGGCAATGTATCAAGTAGTCATTTAGTCTAAGTAGAAGTCAGTGAGAGTTTGCATGATTGCCAGAGTAGCAACCAGATGTAACAGTCTGAGTCAAAATCATTAAGAAACCTTCCTGTGTCAAGTTTGTTTTCTGCTATACAAAAATTGTCTTCAGATGAAACTGAATCAAAAAAAGAAAAAAAAAAAGAAAAAAAAAGAAACAGTTTCTGTAAAACACCTAAAAAGTTTCTGGCATATAAAAATGTTGAAGTTGCACTTTATATGCATTTCTTCTGTTAAATATTTGCTCATATTCTTGTGTTTAGTACTATAACCATGCACCAGGTATAAATTAAA
The DNA here is from genome assembly GCA_963932145.1 of Acanthosepion lycidas. NCBI lineage: Eukaryota > Metazoa > Mollusca > Cephalopoda > Sepiida > Sepiidae > Acanthosepion > Acanthosepion lycidas. The sequence continues at coordinate 37,073,556 of OZ010613.1, forward strand.
GGACAACATATCAAGTAGTTAGTCAGTGTAATATTTCCAGTCAAAGTAGTAAGAGGAGTCATTTAGAAATCTTCCTGTATCTACTTGTCATATAAAAACTGTATTCATAAAAAGAAACTGAACTAAAAAAAAAAAAACAGTTCTTGTAAAGCACCTCAACAATTTCTGAATTATAAAAATGTTGGATGTACACTTTATCTGCTCTCTTCTTTTCTTTTCTTTTTTCTTTGTTGAAAATTCTGCTAATTTTTCAATGTTATGCTTTAAAGGCTAAAAGGATATAAATTCCTATATTTTACAGCCAATAAATAAAGCACAAACAAGAGACGCCTACTAAAAACAGTAGATACAAAAAAACCTTTACAATTCTGTACAAAACATGGCTTCATAAGTAGATAAGTGGTTTCTGGAACCTGATTAGATATGGCATGTGATGTGCTCTCTATGATGTCTGCATGGTTGAACTCCAAATGACCTAGAAATAGGTCAGGGCTTGGTACATTCCCGTGCAATATTCAGCAATTCAGAGATGACCCAAAATGATAAAAACAGCTTGTCATCAACAGTCAGGACCAGATCTGAAACAGGACAGTCAGCAAACAGATTTGTGAAAAGGAACAGTCAGTGAACCAGCCCAGCCTCGACACATGTTACCATGACAACATGTCAGTCAGCGATGATTTTCCTACATACAAAGCCATGGTGAAGTAAGTCTTGTCTCAACTCTCCTTGTTCAATGTGTTTTAAAATTACTGCTAGTACACAATCTACCAGCAGTCACACACATGTTTATTTAGTTAGTGTTCCACACACACATACTGGCATACATATAACTTTGAACTTTGCTGACTCACTTGCAACAATTCACTTTGAACATTCAAACTAATGGTCTCTGCATGGCCACAACAAAGACAATTGAATTCTAATAAGTAAATACCTGTATCTACTGTATAAATGTTATTGTCACATTTAACTTGGTCTTCTTCCTTTTCTGCAAAGATCATTTCTTCACATTGTTTATAATTTTGTATTGTAATATGTGAGCATGACACTTGGATTTCATTTTTCCACCTAAAATCTAGATAGACTGCCCTCACAGGCCGCAGATATGGAGGAACCCACATTGTTTGTAAATATTATATCTATATTCAAACTGATAGCTATGAAATCTAGATGCTTTAGGCAAGAAAACCAGAAATTTATTGATATGGAGATAAATAAACTTTTAGCTAACAAAATTATTGAACCAACTATTTTGCCATGGCGTGAATGGTTGTTGTTAAAGATGAAACCAAAGATATGAGAACACTTAATAGGGTCAGGGTATTTTTTGCATATTACGCAAAATTGATACCTGATTTTTCAGATAAAATACATCACTTAGTTGATTGATTTCCACTGAATAAACAAGCTCTCCACACTTTTGAATCCCTAAAATTCGAGTTATGTAAAGCAACTAGTTCTTTTAAGACAATTTTTTATACTAGCAAGAGTGACCCCTTAGTAGATAAAGTTGAACTGATTGATAGCAATCTGACCTTTGCCAACATCAAGTGTCCTGTTTCAGAAATATATTTAGCTCGAAGTTGAAATGATGATCCCTTTTCCTGTTGTGACCTTCTGATCCAGTTTTCCTCTCTACTGCTCCCTCTCTTTTAAACTTATTCACTGTTCTCTTGATGGGTCTTGAATGGACTTTGAAGATGGAAGCCAGGGTATGAATGTTGGTACTATTACTGAAGGGCTGAACGATCTTTTTCATCTCACCATTGCTCAGTTGGGAAGACATTGTAGGGCTGATGCAAAATGATTTTAACCTGTTCTTTTTCTTGCTGAATAACTCAAAGGGTTTTTCAGTAATTCTTACGACAAATAGTGTCAAGATGGCTAAACATCTTATCTGAAAATATGGAAAAATAAACTCAATTAGTTTAGTGGTTTTTAAATATTAAATATTTTGTGGGATGGACATTTATCCCATGCTGTTACACAATTTGGACAATTTTGCTGTTACACCCAGTATATTGGAACACAAAAAGTTTATTCTAAAATTGAACTTTATTTACTGAACATCCTAATACATTGTAAAACTGATTCCTACATTGGTGCTTTCCTGATCACAACAGTCTTAACTTCTTCAAGTTAAGGGTCAATTATTATCTATCCTCCTTTCTTCATTTACTACCACCCTCTCTTTCATTCATATCACAGATGTCATTCATCATGACCATTTTGATTGTAACCTTCTCCATTACAATCTTAATCTTTTCAAGTCAGGGGTCAGTGGTTACCTATCCTCCTCATAACCATTCTAACAATCATTATCTAATCTCTTTATCCTCATAATCTTCATTCCCTCCCACTTTCTCTTTCAGTCTTGGATATGATGATAAACTACATCTGACAACAAGGAGATTGGAGGTTTTAAGTGTGGAACCACTTTTTTATTGCTGTTATTACAAGACCCACCCTAACCCAGAGTGGTAGCACCTGTTAGGGCCCCAGCCATGGGCAAATAGTGAAGCCTCAAACAAAAACAAAACACTATTAAAATAGTCAGTGAAATTACCAGCAATACATTTTTATATAAAAAAGTTACCAACAATACCTGTTTATAGTAAAATTACGAGCGGGACCTATTCATAGTAAAATTACCAACAATACATTTTATAACAAAATGAGCAACAATACATTTTATCTATACTTGAAGGCATACAATTATCTTCAAAATATATTTAGTTGAAGCCATAAAATTGTGTTCAAAATATTTAGATTTCAACATTAAATAACCCATAGAGGTGTTGATATGCCACTAAAAATTCAACCAACCAAACAGCCAACATAAAAGAACTCTTTCATGACATTAAATAAAACCCATAGAGGTGTTGATATGCCACTAAAAAAATCAACCAACCAAACAAACAACCAACATAAAAGAACTCTTTCATGACATTAAATAAAACCCATATAGGTGTTGATATGCCACTAAAAAAATCAACCAACCAAACAAACAACCAACATAAAAGAACTCTTTCATGACATTAAATAAAACCCATATAGGTGTTGATATGCCACTAAAAAAATCAAACAACCAACATAAAAGAACTCTTTCATGACATTAAATAACACATAGAGGTGTTGATATGCCACTAAAAAAATCAACCAAACAAACAACCAACATAAAAGAACTCTTTCATGATATTAATCCATATAATAGCCTACAATTTCTTTAAAAAATCAAACTGTATTCTAAAATATAACTTCAACAAAACTACAACATAAAACACACTGCCTCTTGTAATTATGTCTGTACAAACATGTATATGTACAAAAGCTGTGTATCATCTACCATGTATTCAGTTGTGAAAGCAGAATAACATATCATATTTTTATTACTTTAAAGCTCCCAAGTAAAATTACATTTTGGCATTAAATGACCCATAAGGAGCTGATATGTCATCTTTAATGACATATCAGAAAAAACAAAACAAAGATTTAATGTTGTTTGGTTGTCATATCGGAAGGCAGCTTCACTTCTTATTCTTGTTTTATTCTTTTTTGCTTTTCCAGAAAGCCCAGAGTAAGAAAGGAAAATCTGCTGAAAAATCTCCTCAGGAAGAAAATCTGCCCACAATGTTGTCCAATGAAGCTTTACCATGCGTTCAATTGTGAAAGCAGAAGAACATATATCATATCCTAATTACTTCAAATCTCCACAAAAAATTAAATTTCAACATTAAATGGCCCATAAGAAGTTGGCATGCCATTAAACAAACAAATTAAATCAAATCTCTTGTTTCATTCATATATCACACCTCATTCATCATAATCATTTTAACAATAACCATCTACACTACAAGTTTAATAGAATTTTTGTCTATCCTTCCTATCCTCATAATCTTAATTTTCTCCCATCTCCTCTTTCATTTGTATCACACACCTAATTCATGATAACCTTTTTAAAAGTAACCCACTTCATTATAATCTTAACCTTTTCAAGTTAAGGATCAGTTCTTATCTATCCTCCTTATCCTCATAATCTTCATTTCCTATGACTTCCTCTTTTATTCATATCACATACCTCAGTCATCATAACCATAAATTGATTTTGTAAATCCAGGCACTTGTCATCAACATATTTAGATATGCACCCATGCACTGTGGTATCTTCTACATATATCATACTTATTATAAAACCCAGGTTGTGTGTGTGTGTGCCTGTTCATTTATATATTGGATCGGATTTCCTACATTTTTCAACTGATTTCAACAAAACTTCACAGGACTATGTAAAATTACCTTGTGGTGGTTCTGACAGCACCAAAAATTGGACACTTTTTTCTTTATTTTTACATTCAGAATGCTTTAAAAATTCCATTTACAAGACAATTGTTTATAATAAAATTCTATTCAATTGGTAGACCCATAATGATTGAAAACAATATTTTTGGGTTTGACCAATTCGTAAAAAAAAAAACAAAAAAAAAAACTTATTAAGACATGCGTGTCCATCAACCTTAAACAATAATCTTTGTCAATTTTATTTTTCAGTCTTTATGATGGTCAATACTTGATCTATCTCTTACTGTTACATCCCCGGGCAACACCGGGCTCTACTGCTAGTATTTAATAAGAATCTGAGAGTGTTCTTAAACAGATTGTTAATATAAAGGTAGGACGGGGGAAAGAGCCTTGGGAGGAACCAGCATTGATCTCATGTCACTTAGAGGACTGGCCATTAACGATGACCTTTATAGACCTATCTGACTGGAAAAACTTGATAACTGAGACGACACTCCTATAGATTCCATAGCTGGCCAGTTTGTGTAGCAATCCCCTGTCAAAGGCCTTAGTGATCACTCTCAAGATATTTTTATTATCAAACACTTCACTGATTCTATCTGTGATGATAGGACGTCAGCAGTGGATCTAGAAGAGTGAAAACCATACTGTTTGACACTTAGGAGTTTGTTTTTGCTGAGCTGTTCAACAACTTCCTTGTTTAGGATAACTTCTTATTGATGACCAAGTGGGAAACAAGGTAAGCAATAACTGATGAGATATCCTAAGAGATGGTCAGTGGAATGATAAAAGTGCGTTCTGAATCATTCTAACTCCTGAAAATCTGACCACATGATTAAATATCATTTACTTTTTTTTAAAGTACTTGGTTGGATAGAGAACTTTTCAACATCACCTTGTATTTAATCCAGAATTTGATAGATGGATCAGGTGACACTGTGCTGAGATAAAAGTTCATTAATAGTTAATTATTAAAAATACAAAAATTAAGAAAAGCTTGTGAAAACATTATAAAATTTATAAAGAATGCTTCATTTTGTCATGGGTTGAAGAGAATTTGAAGTCTGTGGCTAAAATAACATGAAGCAATTATATTGTCAGAGTTGTACGTGATGGAATCTCTTTTGTGATCATGTTGCATTTGATTTTTTTTCTATTTGTTGGCTTAGGATTTATTGTACCAGGAAACAGGGTGATAGAAGTTGACTCTTCCCCACTTAATCACACACCCAGGTCATTAGAAAGAAGTGAGAAGTTTTTTTGTCATGTGGAGATAAAGGGGGGTGGAAAACTTGACTGTAGCAAAACACTCTGAAGGATACTAGTTGGCGTTGAATCTGAACAGACATCACAGGAGAGCTGAAAATATGCTTCTTATTTGATCAATCTCAGCAAAGGTAAATATTATATTATTTCATATATATATATATATATATATATATATATATATATATATGAAGAAAAATATATGGAAAAAACAAACAAAAATCTTTATATGCAATTATACTGTTTTAATGTTAATATAATGTCATCGTCGGATGTTTCGGTCTAATAAACCATCTTCAGGACATATTTATTAGACCAAAACGTCCGACGTTGACATTATATTAACATTAAAACAGCATAATTGCATATAAGGATTTTTGTTTGTTTTTTCTGTATATTTTTCTTCATACTGTCAGATCTATATCCATATATTTGCTTACATATATATATATATATATAAATTATAACTTAAACTTCATTTTTAGTGGATACTTATATTAGAGAAGAGTAATCTGTTGGATTAATAAATAAAAAATCAATTACTTCTTTAGAAATATATGTAGGAAATTAGTGTGTGTGTACATATATTGATATATTAATGTATATTTGGGCAGTAACTTTTCTTTTAAACATCTTTTGTTAAATATGACAGACGAGGAAAATTTTATTTATTTTTTGATTTAGTTTTTCCAGCATTTTTATATTTTTCTGTTTCGTATGAGTAAGGAAGAGCAGAAAATGTTCATATCGTCCATTGTCCCAAGTGCTTTCGGCCACTTCTTTAGCCAATTTCAAGAGGGTTTGTTTTGGTTTTGTTAGTTTTTTTTGTGCTTTAACTGTGTGAGATGTATTATTTCTGTGTTTTTTAATTGTAATAGTTGTGTTAATTCCGAGCTATTGTAGGGTGTTAGGCATAGCTGAAATTTAAGTGGTTGACTCTGTTTTTTTAAAAAACTTTCTGCATAGCACTCCCGTTGTTAAACAAGCTGAGGTTGATGGTGAGGGAAACATGTTTGATGTACACGGCCTCTTTTATAATGAAATATTTCCAGAAATTAATAAAATTTTCCTTGTCTGTCATATTTAATGAAAGATGTTTATATATATATATATATATATATATATATATATATACATGCACACACAAAATATATATATATATATATATGTGTGTGTATGTTGTGTGAGTGCGTGTATATATATATATATATATATATAAAGTAATGTATTTTTTTTATTAATTCAACAGATTCGTCTACTATAATTTGAGTATACACTAAAAATAATGTCTAAGTGCTAATACATATATATATGTATATATATATATATATATATATATATGTGTGTGTGTGTGTACTAAGAGTTGTAACAAATGGTGGGGAAAAATATATATTTATTATCAGTATAAATTTTAGCTTTATTATTATACATTGAGTATTGTTTTATTACCATCAACACTCACTGTGTGCTATTTTATATATATAAATATGAACATAGAAATTATTAAAATGTGATAATCTGGCAATCCATTGCTGAATCCTCCTAACAAGTGGACTGAATGATTGCAAAAATGGTCCTCTATGAAAATCTGGCATTGGAGTGTTGAATATAACATCAATCAGCTAAGTGACAAATTTTATATTTGTATTAATACTATATATATATATATATGTGTGTGTGTGTGTGTATAAAAATTATAGTCATGGACACTTAAGGTTGTTTGTTTCATAATTATTTAATTAAAGTTTTATATATATATATTATTTTTTCTTAAATATATAATCATTGCAACAACGAAATTCCCATGTTTCAAAACTAAAACCTCAATTGAAATTCTGTTCCATTATCAAGCAATGCTAATAATAACTTAATGAAATTGATTCACTTAATTTATAAGTTCAGACAAATTTGATATTTTGCGATGTTGGGGTTAGAAAAATTTCATCTTTTTTTATTTTAGGAGTGTTAAGATTAAGGCACGTCAGCGTAAATGACAGTTCTGTATAGGATGCAGGTTCAATCCTGTCAAAGGACGAATATTTTCTATGAAAATTTCTCGGACATTCAGTCCGGTAAATGTTATTTAATACTGTTTATTGTAAACAGAGCATTTACTTAAATACTTGTATCTATAAAAAGAACGTTAAACACAAAAATGTCTTTAATAAATATATATATATATATATATATATATATATATATATATATGAATTGGGATCAAATATAGATAAAATGTGGATTAGAATCCAACATTGGGTAAGGAACAATTTGTTCCTTATCCTATCATATATATATCACTATAGATGTTATTTTTAGTGGGTACATGTGTTTGAAAACAGGGATAACACCTGAAATATTTGTACCCACTAAAAATAACATTTATAATAATAAAAAATAATGTCAAATGAAAAATCCTTTCAAAAAATTACTGTTTGTATTCCGTGTACAAAACTATAGTTAGCAGATATAGATTTGTAGAAATCTCAATGAGAAAACATGCTTTTTTAATAAATAAATCCAACCTTGCCCTGTCAGGCTACCCTATGTGGCCGAGCTGGTAAATGCACACTTTGGTTCAAGATTTATTTTCCCAGATAGAAAAAAAAATGAAGATTTGATTGCTGTCAGAGTCACAATTTTTCTTTCATAGGACTTCTCAATCTAGACTGGTTGTTATTAATCACACTGTTTAATAAAATAAAAAAAAAAAACAGGATAACAACTCAAACACAAGTACCCACTAAAAATAATGTTTACAATAATAAGAAATAATATTGGGTAAAACATTCTTTAATATATATATATATATATATATTTAATTATAAATCTAACCTCATAATTAACACCCTAATACTTAAGATACCACCAAATCAAATAAGAAAAATGAAATAATGAGCAAGTGAAAATGTATATAAATATTTATCTCATTATTTAAGCATTAATAATACAAAAAAAATTATTCAAGTAAAAAAAATAAATACATCTACATTTTCCACTGAAGAAAGCCCTAGAATGCTCAACTGTCTGAAAAACCAGATGTCAATTTTCTACTTTTGTCTCTGTCACTTAAACTGAAAGAGGGAGAAAAAGGTATAAAACCAATAAGGAGAGAGTATAAAGAGACAAGAAAAATTATGAAAAGGAGAAATAACTATGATATTCTACATCTATGCACAGATGGGCACATGCATGTGTCCACACACACATACACACACACACTGAAAGAAGAAGAAAAAGAAAAAATATCAGCTTTGCATTAATGAAGTTTCGCCAAAACATGTGCGAATGTAATGTATTGGAAGATGGAAGAGAGTTTCTTTTTGTGGTCCAGAAGTGAATTTGAGCGAGTCATGATAAGTACAGTTATAATGGCTGAGCTCAAATCAGACTTGTACTGAGTTGTAACAACTAAAGGGAAGGTTGATTTACTTCATAGGTTGAAGTTTTGGTAGGTGCACGTGGGAATTGGATGTGTCCCAGCAGGGACATCCTCATTTATGTACTACTACATCTCGGAGCAAGGGGAAAAAAAGAGGAAAGAAATATTTGTCTTTTTATAAAACTTAAATAGTGCCACCTTACAGACATTTGGTGAAGCCAAGTGGTTTCATAAAATTTCTGGTTCTTTTATTACTAGCATCATTGGAAAAATTTTCATTATCTCTTTTTTTATTCATTATTATTATTTTATTTCATTTTCCCACACCTGTCTGGTGAGTAAGGTAGTTATGTATCTATATATTCTTCTTGTCATTGTGCAATATACAATGAAACTGAACAGCAGTCTCCAGGTGCATCAACACACAGATATAAAAAAAAAATACATCCTCAGCATTGAATATAGAAAAGTAATATATTTAAAATTCATTGAAAATTGTGAGCATGCGGCAGTGTTCATTTTATGCAAGACCCAAAGATAGAAACTGTTCCTCAATTACTTTGTTCTAGAACTAACAGAGCTAAAACATCACCCTGAGGGTAACAGTTCAAACAAGTGGTACCCCGAATGTGTATTGTCTTTTGTTATATTTTCTGTTCTATGGTGACAATAAGATTTAGAAATGTCCTCCAAGGAGAGTAGCAAATTATTTTTTTGGCAATATTTACAATCCTTTGGAGAAAATAACAGTGTTAGTCATTACTATCAAAACACTATTAAAAGGCAGGACTGTGTATGCTGATTTTCCAGAAGTAGGTCACACACATTTGGAAGAGTGGAGCATCATAATCTTCCTATAAATACACTGTCAATAATTTTGAAAAGAGTCATTAATATATCATTCTAAAAAAACGAGATCCTATATTCCAAATCCTAGCAGCCTTGTGTCAAAAATTATGTAAATAACAATAACCCTCATCTCATTATGGATTTATGCTCATCTGAAAAGGCTATAAAAAAGGAGCAGTTGAAACATGGTGGTAGCAGTAGAAATAACACAAAGTGGCAATGTTTAACTTTTATACCCACAAAAAAACAATGTGTCAAAAGAACAGTTATTTCCTAGACACTGTTTTTACTGTATACACTTGACAATGTTTATTTATAAGATTATACAATATTTGAACCAAGTACAATGCAATATTTATTATTTACCTTTTATAATGTTTTATTATTTACCATTTTATAAAGAAATACATCTGAAAAGAAATCTTTTATTCAAAAATTTATAAAAAATTATCAAAATATATAAACCAATGACAATGTAATATTTACAGTTAAAATTACATACATTCTGTAATTCTACATAGGGAAAACTTTGT